>OX411820.1:13960217-15210217 GCA_948253155.1 Leucoma salicis | reverse complement strand
ACAAAAAAACGGATTCTCAGAATATTTTCAAATCATCAACTTATTGGTGACAAAGGTTACGTTTCTATAACAGGCCAGGGGTGCTGGATATCCTGCTTATGATAAGCAATGTTTGATGAAACTGAATTAATTTAATGCTTATTACTAGTGGGATTGATAGAAAAATGTGTATTGAAATTGATTGTCGTTGCAGAACTGCATGAAAATCATTCGATGAGTCCAATTTTCAATTACATGTTTTTAATACGTTACAGCATTCATGGTCACCATAGTTTGCCGTGTGAGGGCCGGCTTTAGAATTGTCCCACCCCTCTCCACCCATGGGAGTCGTAAGAGCCGACTGAGGGAATACCGGGGGAGTGGGCAGCAGCACTCCTTCGAATATTAACAACATCCACTGCGATCGCCAACCCGCCTGCCAAGCGTGGCGATTACGGCACTATCCCCCATATGAGCGAAACACATGTTGTGGCGTTCTCTTGGGGAGGCTTATGTCCAGCAGTGGACGTCGAAAGGCTGATGGAGTAGAGTGGAGATTCATGGTCACGGGCAGTCCAACACAATAGATTCCGTAAAAGTAGTTTTATTTCATAATGTGTAATATTCACATAAATGTTATTAATATTATATGCTGTTAATAAAACTACAGAAAGAATCATTTCTTATGTGAAATATTTATGGCGACCTAATGAGCTAACGACACAGTGAGGATAAACAGCTCCCAGAATTATTTTTTGGTGATATAACTGACCTATCTAGACTAACCATAATACTTCGAAAATAGGTCTTAACAAATATACTCTTGATATTCTCAGTTTACTTACTAGGCGTATTAATTTTGAGATCTTGCCAAATCGGCTTTCAGAACATGTGTGACACGTGAGCCGATTCAGCTTTGTGTAATTCAACCTTAACCCAAATATAAAATTAAGGAATTAATGAATTCGGTTATCTTATAATAGTTTATATTACTGTTCATAAAACTAATATGTTTAGATATTTATGCAAGAGTTGGAAACAACTCAGACATTTTTAGTCTTCGTCTTAAATTAAAAAAGCTGCATTTCCACCAGTGATGTGCTAAGCTACTAAGCTTGCATATAAATTCGCTTATTTTCATAGCTTTCATAGCCTAAAAGAGCTAAACTACTGTTAACGCACCTGCGTCTTATACTTTTCGCATACGTGCCATATATTTGTATGATCCCTTCAGAAACTTCAAAAAAAGTCTAATTGAACTAAGCCTGTTCAAACAATATTCCTTTAGTTACATTTTTAATTCTTTTAAAAGTGCCCACAACGTACTGTACTCATATGATGTAAAATCAACATTTACGATAAAACAAATACCAGCCTACGTTAGCATAGCACTAGATATTAACATAGGTCATGTCTTCACACTCGTATAACTTCAATAAAGGCCCTTAGGTTGTCTAAAAATAAATCCTACTATCTGAGATTGTTTGCCTTCGTAGCTTTTGCCTCGTAACAGTCACATTGTCTTCTGTATTGACCCGTCTATATTTAGCCGCATAAAATAATTATGTCGATGGATCGTAGGTCTTATGGCGCAGTATACGCCGTATGCCGACACGCTGTCTCGTGTAAACTGAGGTTATCGTGGTTAATGAACTCAAGTTAATGGGCTTTTAGTTATTGATGTGTTATTGTTATTTTTTATAGATTATATTGTACCGCAGAGTCTATTCAAGCATACAGGAAACAACTAACCGAAATAAATGTAATATAATATAATGCTGTAAAATAAATAAACATAATTATAATGAAACACTGTCGAGTGAAAGCAGGATCCCGGATCCGTATAGGAAAGCACTTTCACCTTGTCCATTTTAATTAAAATGACAACAAGTTCTTGTAATTTTCAGTCTATGAGAGAGCGAGAGAGAGAGAGAGATAAATAGAGAGAGCAAAGTGACTTATAGCTTCACCACTTTTGGTTATATTAACAAACTTCATAATAAAGTAGTTGCTTTGCTGTACCTTCGTGTCTGTAAATGTCTATTACTACACATAACGCTTGGCTCGTCTTCCATCACTGGAAAAATCTTTTTTTTATGTAAATGGTTGTGCAATGCTGAACAATATATTAATTAGCTGCTTAAGAAATCATTAGACCTGGATATTACCGTGGACTGTGGCGACGAGAAAATTTGCAGTTGCTTGAATACACCTACAATTTAGCTCATTCCATTTTTCAATTACCATGAGTCAACGATCGAAAGCTTTCCACTTGATTAAATTAGTATAATAAGTATTGTGAGCAGACGACTAATTGAAGTAAACTGTCTAAATTCGTATAACTTATTAGCAGTTATTTAATTCCATCATTAAACGAATAATGATCTCAAATTTATTAATTAGATAATATATTATATTTTCCTATACCTACATATATTATAGAAATCGATCAATATAATATGCAAAAATAAATTAAGAAAAATAAATTACTTAAACACGTCACAGTGATCTATATCTACTGAACAAACATTTCTGCATATATACATTTTTTAATCAATTAATAACTTAGACAACCACAGTCCACTACTGGATGCTACAAGGTCCTACTCCTTACTAGGATTAATAACTTAGCCAACCACAGTCCACTACTGGATGCTACAAGGTCCGACTCCTTACTAGGACCTTTCTACTCCAGTGACCATCAGTCCTACGGTAGATATAGCCAGCCCAGTGCTACTTCAGTTTGCTAATTCTGCAAGCTATGTCAGTAGCACAAGTAGCACACACTCCTGAAGTGACTTCGAACTTATGGACTAACCCTGCCGTTAGCATCTACAATTTAACTCCGTAGATAAAGGTAGTACACACTGGTCGTAACCTTGGCTTTCAGACGATTTGATACGACCTTCGAGGACAACTTGTAAACGTAGCTTTTATACATTTTTATTTAACAACTAGCCTATCCATCAAAATCCGTTCTGTAGTTTATGCGTGATGCGTGAACAAACAAACCAGAAAAAATATTTAGATATTTTTATATATATTTTTAGCATTTGACATGCTTAGCACTATACATTAAACACAAAGTGAAAAATGTGAAATCGAAAATAACAGTCAGTCACCCAAAGACGTTAAGTGTGATGTGTTATCGAAATTAGCAGTCAGGAGCAATTGTCAGGATGGCTGAATTGGTAAAGCATCTGGACGGTATCCAGAGGTATGAAGTTTTCTACCACTATCTGCCGCCATAACTTCCAATTATACCCTTTTTTTTGTTAAGCAAGATAAATGTATCTAACCGCACACCCCGTCGTTCCGGGCAGCAAACAGGGAAGTGTGGGGCCTTCACCCACTAAATAAACCCGTCGTATGCCATCTCTCCGCTTGTATTGGCGGGCCACTGGAATTGTGCTTCAAACTTTAGTGGTCCGCCAGCGGCTTACCCTGTCGAGTACCCTCTATTGAGCAGCTTCGAACTATAGGTACCTATAAATCCACACTTAGCGCGTTCGTAAAATGGTAATCTAGGTTTAGTACCTTATTTTATAGTGCATAAATTACCGCCTTAATTAATTACCTTAGGTTCCTTTTAAGTAATGAGATGTAATTACGATTAACTAAGAACTTAAGTGTTGAAGTTTTAACCAGAATGAAACTATAAATGATAATTGTAAAATAGCTTTACGCCTGTATTCCCCTAAAGGGTAGGCAGAGATGTATTACACACCCACGATTCGCCAGCTAACTCCCACGTAATAGGGGGCGAGCGTATTGCCGTCTACCGGGCACATTTCCAAACTTCGGGCTGCTACTGAGAATTTTTATTTTTACGAAAAAGCTCAATAACACTGCCCGACCCGGGGATCGAACCCGATACCTCATGATCAACAGTTATATAAGGTTTTTGTAACACTTATAATAAAGGTTTATTTTATTGCTTACTAGATGGCCCAGTGAACTTCGCATCACCTACAATTTATTTTATCAGCGATTATCAATCTTAATCAATCTTCATCGTCTAAGATTTGGATTTTGATAAGTTATTAAATGAAACATTCTTATAATAAAATGAATTAGAAAGAATGACTGTACCTACCTGCCATTTTGTCGTCTGTTAGCCAAAAGACAGTAGGTCCATAATCCAAAAACGCAAATCCCATGCAAAATCATCAATTATGAATTTAAAAAATTTCAATTGTTTTTGTCCCCTGCAAACTGATGCTTACCATTTCATTGGAAGGATGGGAAATTAAACTCCTTCTATAGCCAAAACACTTCAATTCAAGAAGCACGCTAATGGTTTGTCATACGACAGATGGTGGTAACAACCCGCTCAAGCCTGATATTCAGTACCCAACCCTACCACCAGCTGACCGTAATTGGTTGTTTTTAGCCCTTTATTCTAATTTCAAGTACGGGAAAGAGCGAGGTGGTGACTTGTAAGAACGACTTGACGTACTAAGAATAGTACCTCTCTACAATAAACAACAAAATTATATATAGCTGCGGGATGCCAGTTTTTGAGTCTAATTAAGAGTTATCAAACAAAAAATTTCATAGAAATCCCTTCAGTAGTTTCTGTATTGCCGAACAAACAAACAGACATAAGTTCGAAAAAAAAAGTTTTGTGTTCAGAGACACTTAAAATATATACATATATTATTTTTTTCTCAAATATCTTAAATGTACATAATTTTCTTTGACTAAGACAGACATACATAGCTCTGTTACAGCTTTCTTATAGTACAGACAGTTTGGTACAGTGGCGCCAATCATATTGTTTCAGTGATTCAATACAGTTTCACAACAAGTAGTTTCTACAAAGTGTACTAGAGGTCGCTAAAGAAATGTGTATATCAGCTACTTTCCGTTAGATGGCAATGATAATTTTATAATATAATATGTATGAATTGATTTTGTTACAAAAGTAATATAGGATAAGCAATTAATTAAAAAACTAAAGATAAAAGCTGTAATATTCGAATTGAATTTTCGAAGGTTACGTAACTACATATAGGCTTGTAATAGGTAGTTGTTTGCAAAGTCATCGATGTAGGTACACCCTTGTGGAATGGTTACCGACCCTGACCTCTCCACGCGAGATCGCGTGCGCCCCGGGCTACCTGAACATCCACTGCTAGTCTGTCTAATAATAACTGCCACAAAACTGCTTTTGGTTTTTATCGGTGTAAATTATAGTTTGCTGTTAAATTAATTACAACAATCTTTCATACCGAAGGATTTTTAACTAACTTATATAGCCTAGTAGTAAAACCAAACATTGTAAACAACGGTAACGAATACGATCCCCTGTGCGACGTTCAACTCTACACTTCTTTGACTTCGAATCATTTAAGAATTATCACTACTCCCTAAGGAAAACATGAGGAAGCATGAGAGGCTTGTGAAATCTGATCTATACTGGGTCAGCGTACCCATCGCACAATAAAACGAAATCCGTGTCCAATAGTGGTGGAAACTCGACATGAGCCGTCTTCATAGTGGAAGGGCATTTAGCCTAATACGCTGTGTTGACATAGGGCTTACTACTAAACATTCCATCTCTCCCATAGACATTGCTTTCTTATACATCTTTCCAGACAAATTTTTATACCTTGGAATAGGGACACTTATATTCTTTGTCTATACTATTATAAAGCTGTAAGCTGTAACAGAGCTGCGTCTGTACATTTAAGATATTTGAGAAAAAATGACTGTATATATTATTGGCTATAAAAGCGTGTCTAAACATAAAACGATTTTTTTTAGATTTTATGTCCGTTTGTCTGTTTATCTATTTGTCTGTTTGTTCGTTCGCGCATCACGCAAAAACTACTGAACGGATTTTGATACAACTTTTTAATTTGATAGCTCTTGATTAGACGTAAAAACTGGTATTATTTATCCCGCTACTATATCGGGAACCTGAGATATAACATAAAAACTAGCTTTTGGGTGCGGCGGAGCCGCGGGCAAAGGCTAGTTCAATATATACACAATGTTCTCCGCTGTCTCAAGAGATGGATTTCCAAGATTGGAGATTTGGATTACCTACATATACTACTCTATGTAATATTTTAATTTCTTCATACCTATAGATAAGGAATGTTTGTAATTTAGATCGCTAAAACTACATGAAAACCATTTGTTGAAATTGTAAACTTACTTCTGGAAGTTAAAAAGATTTTGATTTTAGCAGTTACAGTTGTAATCTTACCCTTGGAGACACGGAAGCTATTTGTAACTATTGTCGATATAATACTGATTGTATCAAGCTTGCTTACTCACAATATAATTCGCAGTCATTGCATGAATACGTGTAGAAGTTACATAACTAAATTATTATGTGTAACAATTACTGTAATTTTTCTTATGTATATTGCGCAAATCATTATATAATTATTAATCGTGTTACCTAGGAATGCAATAATTACTTAGAACAAATAATGGGGATTTACAACTATTGTGTCATAATTGTTATTAACTGATACCCACGACTTCGTCTGCGTTGCTTTAAAGGTATTATATGAATAGCTCCTTATATATGAAATTGGCGTTATGTATGAGAAAGCAAAACAATTTTTTTAAATAATTAATTGAATGAGGCGACACTTGGCGGAAGTCCATTGTTACTATTATAGAATGGATTTTAGGAGGAGAGCCCACCACTCACCCACGGATTGTCAATCCCGGTTATCTTTGGACAGAATAACCTAAGATTCCCAATCCGCACTCTCACAGATAGAGGAGAATGTGATAATAGCAAAGTAGCATGCACGATAATGACAAAAAACTCACCAACGCGACACAACCATGCGATACGGTAGAACTCTCAGAACCACAATATTGCAATATTCCGCAAAAATCCGAACATAAATTCGACACGTGTTTCACCTCTAAACGAGGCATTCTCAAGAACGCTCGGCAACAAATGAGCAAAGCTTACTCGTGCAACTTGCTTTTATACCCCTTCCACTATACAACAGTTATGACGTATCGCTCGAACGATATGAAAACAAGTTTAGTAGTGGGGAACTACAGCTAGTTTGTTCATTCAACAACATGTTACTACTGACTTTAATTATTTCTAATTGTTCTAAAACGGACAGTCTAATATTTTTATCACAAATATGCAAGGGCTCGAATGTATGACTATTATCTAATGAATGGTTACAATCTAATAAATGTTTCGCAAAATGTGACTTTTCAGGGTAATTATGCCTATACGCAGCTATATGTTCTTTATAACGAGTCTCAAAATTACGGCCCGTTTGCCCTATATAAACATTATTACATATTTGACATTGCAATTTATATACACCAGACTTTTTACATTTATCAATACTATCTTTACCGTTACAAAGATTTTTAATCGAAAAGTTAGGCCTAAACGCGGGATAGATACCGTGAACCCTCAGTGTCTTTGCTAACCTGTCTGATATGCCACCAAAGTAAGACAAAGTACATGTAAAATTAGTTTTTTCTACTGCAACAGGATACAAAAGTTGTTTTACTATGCTGGACTGTTTTCTTTTAACCAATTTGTCGATCAAGAGCCTATTATATCCGTTTGATTGGGCTATATTATAAATTATATTTAATTCCTTATTGTATGCTACCTTATCCAACGGAACATTAAAAAGACGGTGAATCATGCCATGAAAAGCGGCCAATTTATGCTGCCAAGGATGACAGGACGAGGCGGGTATAACCGTATCTGTATATGTCGGTTTACGATAAATTTCGAACTTATGTTTGTTACCCACGCGATAAATGGAAAGGTCAAGAAAATGCAAGCAACGATCCTGTTCTATTTCCAGTTTAAATTTTATTCCTGTATGCGCAGTATTTAATTCATTAACGAAATGATTAAGTTGTCTAACGGTTCCTGTCCACACTAACAATATATCGTCTACATACCGGTAATAATACAATAATTTGTTATTATTTACTATGTGCTGACATTCAAAATGATCCATGAATATGTCTGCCATTAAAGGACTTAAAGGTGACCCCATTGCTAAACCATCATTTTGAATATAATACCCTTTATTAAATTGAAAGTAATTTTGTTTCATACAAAGTTCTGTAAGACGTAATATATCACCCACCTCTTCCGAGTGCAAATTGAGACCTTGAAACAGATTTTTTAAATAGACCAAAGATTCTCTGTATGGGACATTCGTAAAAAGGCTCTCTACATCTAGAGACACTAGTTTTGCATTTGGTGGTAAACAAATATTTTGTATTTTTTGTATCAAATCAATACTGTTCTTGATACCATATTTAGGCAAGAAACGAGTTTTTTGTTTAATGAGTATGTTTAGATGCTTTGCCAATTTATATGCAGGAGCCCTGATATACGAGACTACTGGACGAACCGGCACTTGTTGTTTATGCACTTTAGGTAAACCATACAACATTGGACAGTGAGGGTTCATGGGTATTAAACTTTTAACATAATTTGTTGTTGAAGGAAAAAGTGAACTCGCGTTTTTTAAACATAATTTCAATTCGGCATGAAACCGTTTCGTGGGATCAGAGGACAAGCGCTGGAAAACATTATTTGATAAGACTTCACCTATTTTGCAGTCATAGTCCGACTTAGGCATAATCACAACAGTATTACCTTTATCTGCTTTACTTACGACAAGATTATTAATTTGCAATCTACTATGAATGGATTTATACATTTTGAACTCAACATTATAACAATTAGCCGCTTTGTAAGACTTAAGTTGATGGGCTACAAGACTCTTAACTAAATTATCCTTGTTGTTTATATTAACTGCAATTTCTAAATCTACCGCTAAACGTTCTAGAGACTTTTCATTAATATTCTGATGTAAACTATATTTCAAACCCTTCTCCAGCAAAGTAATTTCATTATTAGGAAACTGAACCTTCGACAAGTTTTTAACTCTAGGATAAAAAGAGTGACAACCTACATTCTCATCACTAAAACATTCGTACCTATGACATTTTTTGAGCCTTAAAATTTCAAGTTTTTTCTTTTGCACTAAGTACTTATCATGACCCGCTCGGGAAGCCAAATCTCTAGCTTTATGATCTAATAAATCGAATTCAACATTATGCAAACGAAAAGAAAGTTCTAAGTGTAATACTTTTAAATGACTTTTTAAATTATCTCTAATAGTGAACCAACGTCTAGACTCTTCACCCAACCATATTCTCTGAGCTTTTTGTATGGCAATATTGGCAGACTTATTATGTGAATTGGTACGGATATTGATATAATTAGGGATAACGTTATGATATTTGCATTGCTGATTGAACCACACGTTTTGACAAGCAACACGATGAAGCTTAGAGATCTTAATATATAATTTCGCCTGTATAGCTATGCTTGCTGATTTAAGATAATTAATTGAATGAGGCGACACTTGGCGGAAGTCCATTGTTACTATTATAGAATGGTGGGCTCTCCTCCTAAAATCCATTCTATAATAGTAACAATGGACTTCCGCCAAGTGTCGCCTCATTCACTTAATTATCTTAAATCAGCAAGCATAGCTATACAGGCGAAATTATATATTAAGATCTCTAAGCTTCATCGTGTTGCTTGTCAAAACGTGTGGTTCAATCAGCAATGCAAATATCATAACGTTATCCCTAATTATATCAATATCCGTACCAATTCACATAATAAGTCTGCCAATATTGCCATACAAAAAGCTCAGAGAATATGGTTGGGTGAAGAGTCTAGACGTTGGTTCACTATTAGAGATAATTTAAAAAGTCATTTAAAAGTATTACACTTAGAACTTTCTTTTCGTTTGCATAATGTTGAATTCGATTTATTAGATCATAAAGCTAGAGATTTGGCTTCCCGAGCGGGTCATGATAAGTACTTAGTGCAAAAGAAAAAACTTGAAATTTTAAGGCTCAAAAAATGTCATAGGTACGAATGTTTTAGTGATGAGAATGTAGGTTGTCACTCTTTTTATCCTAGAGTTAAAAACTTGTCGAAGGTTCAGTTTCCTAATAATGAAATTACTTTGCTGGAGAAGGGTTTGAAATATAGTTTACATCAGAATATTAATGAAAAGTCTCTAGAACGTTTAGCGGTAGATTTAGAAATTGCAGTTAATATAAACAACAAGGATAATTTAGTTAAGAGTCTTGTAGCCCATCAACTTAAGTCTTACAAAGCGGCTAATTGTTATAATGTTGAGTTCAAAATGTATAAATCCATTCATAGTAGATTGCAAATTAATAATCTTGTCGTAAGTAAAGCAGATAAAGGTAATACTGTTGTGATTATGCCTAAGTCGGACTATGACTGCAAAATAGGTGAAGTCTTATCAAATAATGTTTTCCAGCGCTTGTCCTCTGATCCCACGAAACGGTTTCATGCCGAATTGAAATTATGTTTAAAAAACGCGAGTTCACTTTTTCCTTCAACAACAAATTATGTTAAAAGTTTAATACCCATGAACCCTCACTGTCCAATGTTGTATGGTTTACCTAAAGTGCATAAACAACAAGTGCCGGTTCGTCCAGTAGTCTCGTATATCAGGGCTCCTGCATATAAATTGGCAAAGCATCTAAACATACTCATTAAACAAAAAACTCGTTTCTTGCCTAAATATGGTATCAAGAACAGTATTGATTTGATACAAAAAATACAAAATATTTGTTTACCACCAAATGCAAAACTAGTGTCTCTAGATGTAGAGAGCCTTTTTACGAATGTCCCATACAGAGAATCTTTGGTCTATTTAAAAAATCTGTTTCAAGGTCTCAATTTGCACTCGGAAGAGGTGGGTGATATATTACGTCTTACAGAACTTTGTATGAAACAAAATTACTTTCAATTTAATAAAGGGTATTATATTCAAAATGATGGTTTAGCAATGGGGTCACCTTTAAGTCCTTTAATGGCAGACATATTCATGGATCATTTTGAATGTCAGCACATAGTAAATAATAACAAATTATTGTATTATTACCGGTATGTAGACGATATATTGTTAGTGTGGACAGGAACCGTTAGACAACTTAATCATTTCGTTAATGAATTAAATACTGCGCATACAGGAATAAAATTTAAACTGGAAATAGAACAGGATCGTTGCTTGCATTTTCTTGACCTTTCCATTTATCGCGTGGGTAACAAACATAAGTTCGAAATTTATCGTAAACCGACATATACAGATACGGTTATACCCGCCTCGTCCTGTCATCCTTGGCAGCATAAATTGGCCGCTTTTCATGGCATGATTCACCGTCTTTTTAATGTTCCGTTGGATAAGGTAGCATACAATAAGGAATTAAATATAATTTATAATATAGCCCAATCAAACGGATATAATAGGCTCTTGATCGACAAATTGGTTAAAAGAAAACAGTCCAGCATAGTAAAACAACTTTTGTATCCTGTTGCAGTAGAAAAAACTAATTTTACATGTACTTTGTCTTACTTTGGTGGCATATCAGACAGGTTAGCAAAGACACTGAGGGTTCACGGTATCTATCCCGCGTTTAGGCCTAACTTTTCGATTAAAAATCTTTGTAACGGTAAAGATAGTATTGATAAATGTAAAAAGTCTGGTGTATATAAATTGCAATGTCAAATATGTAATAATGTTTATATAGGGCAAACGGGCCGTAATTTTGAGACTCGTTATAAAGAACATATAGCTGCGTATAGGCATAATTACCCTGAAAAGTCACATTTTGCGAAACATTTATTAGATTGTAACCATTCATTAGATAATAGTCATACATTCGAGCCCTTGCATATTTGTGATAAAAATATTAGACTGTCCGTTTTAGAACAATTAGAAATAATTAAAGTCAGTAGTAACATGTTGTTGAATGAACAAACTAGCTGTAGTTCCCCACTACTAAACTTGTTTTCATATCGTTCGAGCGATACGTCATAACTGTTGTATAGTGGAAGGGGTATAAAAGCAAGTTGCACGAGTAAGCTTTGCTCATTTGTTGCCGAGCGTTCTTGAGAATGCCTCGTTTAGAGGTGAAACACGTGTCGAATTTATGTTCGGATTTTTGCGGAATATTGCAATATTGTGGTTCTGAGAGTTCTACCGTATCGCATGGTTGTGTCGCGTTGGTGAGTTTTTTGTCATTATCGTGCATGCTACTTTGCTATTATCACATTCTCCTCTATCTGTGAGAGTGCGGATTGGGAATCTTAGGTTATTCTGTCCAAAGATAACCGGGATTGACAATCCGTGGGTGAGTGGTGGGCTCTCCTCCTAAAATCCATTCTATAATAGTAATTTTTTTAAATGAAAATAATTTCAAACACAAAGTGAAAAGTGTGATATCAAAAATAACAGTCACGAGCAGGATTTGAACCTGCATCTCCTGGATACCGTCCAGATGCTTTGCCAATTCAGCCATCGTGACAATTGCTCCTGACTGCGGCTAAGACGTTGAGAATGAATGTGTTATCGAAATTATCGATTATCGAGTTTGGACTCATTTGATTCATCTTGATGAGTACTTTGTCTTTTGATGGTATCCAGGGTCTTATGATGGAGCTGGAAGGTGGCCATGCAAAACTCTGTAATTACCTAAATGGTGCAACTCCACCGAGCTAGGGCTGGTGTGAAATATCTGACTAACACTCCAGTCCTAGATGATATCCAGGGTCTGGTGATGGAGCTAAAAGATGACCATAGGAACTCCGTTATAAAACAACATAACTCCATTAAGTTTGGGCTCGTATGATTTGTCTTGACGAGTAATTTGTCTCTAGATGGTATCCAAGGTCTGATGATGGAGTTGGAAGGTGGCCATAATAACTCTGTAATGAAACAACGCAACCCTATCGAGTTTATACTCGTTTGATTCGTCTTGAGGTGTACTTTTTCAAGTCCCACGACGTCTAGTTTTTTTTTTGCCTTGCATGAAATTTTCCGAATTCCGGAAAAAGTGGTAATCTGTTAGAGCAAATTCCGAGGAGTAAGGTGGGTGTCGGAGACATTCCAAACGCAGCTTCTCTAATTTAGCGACCTGTTGTGCAGTGCGTGGTCTAGCGTTATCGAGCTTATGTCTTCTAAAATTACTTAATTAGTATTGTGTTTGCGTTTCAAACAAAAGTAATATTTTAATAAAAGTTTGTAACTGTCGTAAGTTTGTAGAACAGACATGCTGTTTCCAATATATTTGTGGTTCAAGTCTATTTATACCTATTATCGTTTTAGTTTGCTCCCGCCGAATCGAATGAAGTATTTAGATTTGTCATAAAGTTTCGAAATAGGCCGTGATACATGAGTTTGATACAAAATATTATAAGGACATTGATAAATATATCATAATTATTATAGGTACAAATAATGTTGTCATTTTTACAGTACAAAAACTATAAAAAAGTGGTTACCTAAGTAATATTTCGTACAACATAAAATGGTATGTATATCAAATGAATTACCAAGATTATTCATAAATCACGCCACAAATCAAAATTGTATCTACTTGAATTTAATGTTATAACTTTTTAGTGACAAATAGTAAAACCACCAAGCCTAACCATCATAAAGAAGAATCACACAAACGTGATTTAGGTCTAAGAAGGAATTATGTAGAATGTTATTTAATGGCACAATGGCTACTAAAATAATGCTACCTATTTCAAAAGTACGACGAAATTTCGTCAACAGTTTAAGGATAGGTCTCTGTCACCTGGTCGCATTGTCCGTATGAATCACAAGGGTCCTACTCAAGTGTACATAATTAACAAGAGTAATCATCTTGAAATTAAGTTATTTAGTTTAAATGACCAACGTATAATATAGTGCCACTTATGCGACATTCGAATGAAAAATTCTATTTTGAGATATCTTCATTATATATATAAAGATTGAGAAACTTTGTATGATGAAGATATTTTTTTGATGTGAAACAGGGAGGGAGGGTAAAATCGGCTGTTAGCGTGGCGACGCTTTTTTACTTGTTCCGTTCAAATGTTACAAGTTAAATTAGACACACTTCCCGATTTCCTATTGGCTGAAATTGTACAAGCATATACGTAATAATGCAATATTATGATGACATGGAGCTGATCTGATGATAGAGCTGGAAGGTGGATATAGGAACTTCATAATGAAATGGCGCAACACTATCGAGTTTGGACTCGTTTAATTCGATTTTTGATTGACGAGTACTTTGTCTTTAGATAGTATCCAGAATCTGATGATGGAGCTAGAAGGTGGCCATAGGAACTCCAATATAAAACGACATAACTCCATCGAGTTTGGGCTCGTATGGTTCGTCTTGACGAGTACTTTGTCGCTAGATAGTATCCAGGGTCTGACGATGGAGCTAGAAGATGGCCACAGTAACTCTGTAATGAAACGACGCAACCCCATCGTGTTTATACTCGTTTGATTAGTCTTGACGAGTTCTTTGTCTCTAGATAGTATCCAGGGTCTGATGATGGAGCTGGAAGGTGGCCACAGTAACTCTGTAATGAAACGACTCAACCTTATCGAGTTTGGAATTGTTTGTTTCACCTTGACGAGTACTTTGGTCCTAGATAATTTCCAGGGCCTGATGATGATAATTTATGTCCATTTCCGCTATTTTACACGTGTCATAATTTTATGCAAGCACACATTGAAAAAGTTATGATCATTTTATTTCTACCCATTATTCCTACAAAATAATTTCGATGTGTCACATCTGGTAGACGTCCCGCGACGTCTATTTTTTTTATCTGTATTTTACCACTTGATATGCTCAGCTACTTTAAAGAACTGGAATAATGCGTGTAAATTCATCCGATAGGTGGCGTGAGTCATAAAGACATCTAAAATCAATTGTGAAGTGGAGATTGGGAATTCTCTGGATTGGAAGGGACGCAGGCGAATCCCCCTTGCAATAAACCTCTCTTTTTTCACTTTCACAACTAATTTGTTTTTTGATGAAAATAACTACTAGTATTGGACAAGCAAATACTTACTTGAATATTTGAGTATTTTAAAGTGTTGAGGTTTCAAATGTGACATCAAAAATTAAAAAGTACCTGAGCATCTATAGACCTTACAAATAAACACAAAGTGTGAAAATGTGAAGTCACATATAAATAACAGTCACGAGCAGGATTTGAACCTGCATCTCCTGGATACTCTCCTGGATCTCCTGGATCGTGCTCATGACTGTTATTTTCGATTTCACATTTTCACACATTGTGTTTATTTATATGGCTAAAACATGTCAAATGCTAAAAAAGTATATAAAAATATCTAAATAGGTATTTCTAGGGCTGCGTCATTATTTGTTAAAAATAATTGTAAAAATAAGTTTGCCTGGTCGGTGTAATGTATGAAAATACTTCCGACAGATGGCGCAGGCGTCGCCCAAAGACGATAAGAATGAATGTGTTATCGAAATTAGCAGTCACGAGCAATTGTCACGATGGCTGAATTGGCGAAGCATCTGAACGGTATCCAGGAGATGCAGGTTTAAATCCTGCTCGTGACTGTTATTTTCGATTTTACATTTTCACACTGTTTATTTATATGGCTAAAGCATGTCAAATGCTAAAAAAGTGTATAAAAATATCTAAATGTCTATAGACCTACAAGTATTATTGTTCTCTCTGCCAACCTCGCAAGGGAGATGGCGTGATAGTAAGTAAGTAAGTAAGCATTATTGTGATAAAGTTATTGTGGCGACTCCAAACGCGTGGACTTATATAAGTGCATTCCTCTGCAACACATTAATTATATTTATGTAAAAATAGATTTTTTAATTTTTCTAGGAATAATAGCCTATGTCATTTTCTGGGCTTCATACTATATGTATACAAAATTTCATATTGATTGGGTCAGTAGTTACAGAGTCAAACCGTCACAAACAAACGGACATTCACGTTTATAATAGGTATTTCGTACGTTCACAATCAGTCATCAAAAGATCTGCGTTTAGATTACAAATAGATCTAAGTAGCGCGCCGGTATTTTGCTTGTCCTTGAAACATTAACTTCTGATATATATCAACTCCAAGGTCTCACACAGGCAGCACGTTCAGGCATTTTCTTTTAAATACTTTGTGAGTTCTCAAACATCGAAGGATGGATGACGTCAATATATACTCCAACAAAAGTTTCAATATAGCATTTGACGTTAAACTGCGTTTTATTAGATACCGCATACATATTATCTAAAGTTGAACTTGGAAAAGTTACAAGAAACCTCTATACATAAAAACTAGCCTTTGCCCGCGGTTTAGCTGCAGCCAAAACCTAGTTTTGGGTTAAATCTCAGGTTCCCAGTATAGTAGCGGGATAAAATGTATGCCAGTTGTTAAGTGTAATCGAGAGCTACCAAATAAAAAAGTTGCATCAAAATCTGTTCAGTAGTTTTTGCGTGATGCGCGAACAAACAAACAGACAAAGAGATAAACAGACAAACAGACAAAAAATCTAAAAAACAATCGTTTTGTGTTTAGACACGCCTATATAGCCTATTGCAGTAATTTTTTCTCAAATATCTTAAGTGTACAGACATAGCTATGTTACAGTTTTATAATAGTATAGAAAAGGTGGCCTGGTAGAAATTACTTTTAGCAATAAGACGCCCATTGTACCACATAATGTAAGAATTTGTTTCTGTACTTCTCTTAATTACTTTAATAAGGATGTACAATAAAGTATATAATAAATAAATATAAGAAAAATTCTCAGTAGCAGCCTGGAGTTTGGAAATGTGCCCGGTAGACGTCAATAGGCTCGCCCCCTATTACGTGGGACTCAAACATAGCTGGCGAGTCGTGGGTGTGTAATACACCTCTGCCTACCCCTTCGGGGAATACAGGCGTGATGCTATGATGCTATAAATAAATAAATATAAAGTTTCACTTTATGGCTCAGACTAACTAAAAAATATAGACGGAGCATTACGAACAATCCAGTGAAGCCATATAACACCATGCCTAACTTGTAATTACACGCGCACAATCACACGAATACAAACAAAACCATGCCAAAACGAAGTGTTAACGAACCACGAGTGTTACCAGAGTATGATTTAAAATTACCCCAGACTTACTATATGATATGACTTAATACTTTTACTTCCTTGTGTTCCTTTAAGTTTTAAACATAAAACTTTTAAGAATTTTAAATTTTTTTAGTGGCAACACTTTCACGCACACATCTTTCAAAAAGTGGCTTCACTTTTTAGTTGACAATGCGATGTCTTTATTTTTTAGTAGGTCTGAGCTTTATAGAAAGAATATACCTAAATAATCCCAGTGGCAACAAAGATACGCGATTGTGAAGGAGGAGTCGTCCATACAATAAAATTGTCTAAAAAATATTGATTTGAGGGTACTTATGTGCGCTACTGACTACGGCCAAACTCAAGTGTGCCGAGAACAATGCTTCAGTTTTTCTTTGAACACTTCAATATTGTGTGACGTGATCATTTTTAGCTGTTGAATGACAGTGGTGAGTTTTTTAGCAATGGATTGTGCTTACTGCGTACAATTTTTTTTTCATTAACTTTGAATATTTAGAACATTACGGAGGTAAATATATTTTATGCTAGCATAAAATATTAACTCTAGAGTTTGCCCTCGAAATGTCCGCGTTTACTTCAGAATATAAATACGTCACTTTACGGCACAATAATGATCTCAATAAAAAATTACTGTCCCACATCTGTCCGTTTTTTCGGGATAAAAAGTTACTATTGCCCATTCCTAGGTTCTGGACTATATGTATGTCAAATTTCATGGTGATATGACCAGTAGTTACCTAGAGAGACTAGTAAACCTTTCACGAGGAATACGATCAGTATACCCGCACGATGATTTTCTATTTTCAAGTGACTTCAAAAAAGGAGGTTCTTCTCAATTCGACTGTATTTTTTTTATGTTTGTTACCTCAGAACTTTCGACTGGGTGAACCGATTTTGATGATTCTTTTTTATTTGAAAGCTGGTGCTTCCCGTGTGGTCCCATTTCAATTTGGTCCAGTTCTGACAGTTTTTTTGTGATGTTTACATAGAAATTATTAAATAATATACTCAAAAATTACGCAGCCCAAAAAACTTTATTGAAACCTACGTAAAAATTGTTGAGCAATAATTGTGCCGTGAGTATTTTTTTTAATTAACACTGTATATGAAAATAACAATATAAAACATTATGTGTACATCGCAACCGTTGTTCCATTTAACAAACATTTTGTGTGAATGTCCATTTTCCCGATGACCATTGAAAATTGAACCGCGACGGTTCATTAAGTTTTATGTTTAAATATACTTGTGACACTGCTATGGGGAGAGGAACGGGGCCGGGTTATGCTGGAAACGGGGTGGGATTCGCGTAATCAAGCCTCCCTCGGTAGGAGGGTGAGTGGCAGCCATATGTCATGCACTCCGACATTTAGTTGCTATCCCACGAGACAAGAAGGAAAATATACCCTGATCCGTTTATCAAAATTTATATTTCGCTATTCATGTATAATATTCAAATTGATTTTTCTCACTAGAGAGATATGAGGGACATTACTCAATAAGAATAAAGTCAATGTTAAGTAAACTCTTACCGAATCTCATCAAGTCTGAAGAAAAAAAAATAATAATACCATTCAAATAATGAATTATGTCGTAAAATGCTATCAACAGTTTTAACAACAAGTAAGAAAAAGTCATTGTCAGGTTCATTTTCTGTGCACTAAAAAATGATTTCAGTATTTCGAAATTCCTCTTTACATATAGTACAAACTATACATGTGTGTACGTTTACAACATTATAGTGACGTCAAACAACATTTTTGTATTATACAGACAATCATCCTGTCTGGACCTTTGAGATAATAGCAGCCCTTAAATACCCTACTCCGGATTATACACTAATAATCACACAATGAATAAAATTTACCTGTCTGGGCCTTTGAGGGAATGGCAACCCATAACTGCCATACTTTAAATTGTAGACTAAACATATTCTTAGTTCGAGGTCGCCTACTGTTAAGGCAGGGATGATGGATGGTCTCAACCGTGACCCCTGGGGTCGCCCGTACCGTGCGGCGCTGAACAAGCTCCGTACTCAGGGCCTCCCCCTCACGGAGACCCTTCAGCCAAGCCTCCTCACCGAGGTGGTCGAGGGCCTCAGCGTACCGCCCGTTACTGCGTCGGAAATGGGGGCGGCTGTTTCGCGCATTCGTTCGAAGAACACCGCCCCCAGCCCGGACGGGATACCCGCCTGGGTGTTTGCCCTGGCTCTGGACCACCTGGAGCCCCGCCTCAGGGGACTGTACAACGCCTGCCTGGCGTCCAGACGGTTCCCTGACTGCTGGAAGGAGGGGAGGCTGGTACTCCTGCCGAAGCCGGGACGAACGCCGGATTCGGTCGGGGCCTTCAGGCCCATCGTGCTGCTGGACGAGGCGGGTAAGCTGCTGAAGAGAATCCTCGCTGCCCGCATCGTCCAGCACCTGCGCGACGTCGGACCCGACTTGTCCGCCAGGGCCAGGGAGGCTGATCCTTCCGCAGACCCGAACCGCCGCCAGCGACAGGGGCGGCCCAGGCGTGAGTATTTGTGCCTAATGCCGCCCTAGCTGAGGCCGCGGGTGGATGGACCGGAGAACATCCGCCACCCGTAAGGCCTCCCGCGAAGGTGCGATGCTCCGTGTGCGGGTGCGTTGCTCAGTAGAGGGTACCCGAAAGGGTAAGCCGGCGCGGACCACCGAAGGAATGCAACATAGTTCCAGTGGCCCGCCAATAAAGGCGGAGAGACGGTACACAGCGGATTTCTTTAGTGGGTGAGGGCACTACCCTGTTCGTTACCCCGAACGAGGGGGTGTGCGGTTAGGTACATTTTTTCTCACCTAAACAAAAAAAAAACAAAAAAGTCGCCTACTGTCAAAAATGTTCTTTAGTGCTTTTAAAAGTTTGCGTTATTAACAAAGTTGAAGATGGCAATGAAGTAATATTTAAGTGCAAACTATGCTTGATAGCTTTAGTTCAGTAACATGCTACTTCCGTTGCCTCTGAGCAAGGTTCTTAACGTGAATAATGAGCTGTACGAGTTGAATCGAATAATATCTGATATTTTAGAAAGACAATTTTCCAATAACGTTCCTGTTCGTGTGAGACGATCGCTTTAGGGAATAGTAATCTTTCAATTCGTGGAATATTTCGCTTTAGAGTTGCTGATTCAAAAGCTGTTCTTCGAAATCGTTTTATTGTTTAGCCCCTAGCCTAGCCTTTGCCCGCGGCTCCGCCGTAGCCAAAAGCTAATTTTTAGAGTATATCTAACGTTCCCGATATAGTAGTGGAATAAAATGTATACCAGTTTTTAAGGCCGTTCAGTAGCTCTTTCATGATGCACGAACGAATAACAGACAAAAATTCTAAAAAAAGTTGTTTTGTGTTTAGACATGCCTATTACAGTCATTTTTTCTCAAATAGTTTAAATGTACAGACACAGCTTTGTTACAGCTTTATAATAGTATAGATAGATATAGATAATAAATCAGTTTGAAACGATAATTGATAGTTGCACTCACGGATCAATATTATGTCTTATTATAGCCTATTTCTGAGGCAAATATCTACATCACTTCCAGTTGTTATTAGTCAGCAAACAAAATAAAAATTAGAATTATTTCAAAACAAGTCGACCAGAGCAGTTCTTTTTTGACAACATTTTCGTCGTAAATGGCTGGTATCTGCGATTAAATCTGATATTCCATGTCTGATAGAAGTGAAGGATTATATTACCAAACCTATTAACAATTTACAATGTAATAATTCGATCAGTGATCACACTGATCACCAATAAGGAAAATCTTGGAATGTAACTAAATCTTTCATTACTCACAGTGAAATATATTACCATTGTTTAAGACGGATAAGACTAGAATGACAGACTAAAGATAAATAAATTGTACTCTGTCCGTGTGGTGACGGACTGAGAATACAAGTGTCACCACCCCGTTCTTTCCCACGGGTGTCGTATGAGGCGACTAAGGGAAGTAAGCAATTATCATCCATTGCATTACTGGTAGTAGGCTGGGTACCAAGTGGGAGTACTCACTTGGTATCGGGCCCGAGCAGGTTGGTACCACCATCTCCCGTGTGGTCACACGGGAGATGGTGGTACCATGAAGCAAATCGTTGCCTTTTGGCTGTAGCAGGAGATAGCCGTTTATAATTTATTTCATATCTGTGAAATGAATTGGTGAGCAGAGGCTTGGCAATACTCTCGGTATAGTCGAGTCCATGGGCGACGGTTACCATTTACCATCAGATGGACCGTGGCTCGTCTGCCACTACATGCAATAAAAAAAAACCCTAAATTGAGTGATACATATACAATATATAAATAGGTACTTGTAGGAAAACATGGACCATCATCATAGTCAGAATAAAAACAAACAAAAATAGCACAATAAGATAACGAAAACAGTGATATCTTAATAGTAAGACCAGAGACTGTTACGCCAGAGCGATCGAAGGTCAATCCACAATCAAGTTCATCATGAATTCACGAATTGTTTTTTTTACTACGTGGGTGGCAAACAAGCATGCGGCCCATCTGATGGTAAGCGGTTACCGTAGCGTACGCTTGCAACATCAGAGGCATCACTCACGCGTCGCTATCTCCAAGGTAAGGTATAGGAATAATAATGAGAGGATAGGAAGGATAATAAGGAGATAAGGACATAATAGGGAGGGGTTTGGGCCTCCGACGCTCTCACTCAGCAACAACGGTAGAAGTACGAGTACCTACCGTAGTTTCACGCTCATCTTATGTAAAAGAAAGGTACTTCCTCGATTAAGCCGGCTCTGCATGCTGGAATAAACAAGAGTCTATAGTAGCGGGATAAAATGTATATCAGTTGTTAAGTCTAATCAAGAGCTATCAAACAAAAAAGATGCATCAAAATCTGTTTAGTAGTTTTTGCGTGATGCGCGAACAAGCAAACAGATAAACAGACAAACAGACAAAAATCTAAAAACAATCTCTTGTGTTTAGACACGCCTATATAGCCTAATTCAGACATTTTTTCTCAAATATCTTAAATGTACAGACACAGCTCTATTACAGCTAAGACTAAAATCCCTCTTAATGCAAGAGGAAACTCAGGTCCAAAAATGGAACAGTATACAGCGCAGTACGGCCTCTCATCGTGTGGATCCTAGTGTGGACCTGGTCAGGTACAGAGAGCCGCTGGATGCAGACAGCACAGGCCTACTCTTTAAGGCATTCTCTTATCAAGATGTTCTTTCTACATCAATGATCCGTACGCTTCAGCGGACCCTGAAAAGAAGGATGAATATAATGTTCCAGAAATCCGTGTGGTGATGGACTAAGAATACAAGTGTCACCACCCCATTCTTTCCCACGGGTGTCGTATGAGGTGACTAAGGGAAGTAAGCAATTATCACCCATTGCATGATTGGTGGTAGGGCTGGGTACCAAGTATACCAAGTGATAACTCCTATCACTTGGTATCGGGCCCGAGCGGGTTGGTACCACCATCTCCCGAGTGACTGGCCATGAAGCATATTATTGCGCTTTGGCTGTAGCAGGAGATAGCCGTTTGTTATTTTTATAAAAAAAAACTAGATATTTCATACTAAAAACTGGGGCGTATTTAAGCTGAAAAGAAGATAGAAATTAATATTGATCGCATTCCGAACACTAATCTGCGTAGGTAGGTTTGTGGTTTCAACCATTTTGCGGTATTAATCAACATAAATATATCCGTTTATAGAATCTGTCGGTGTTTTGTTACAACCGCTATACTGCCATTACTCGTTGCTCGTCGAGCCATTCTGACACGTATAACAATAACGAAATACGATGAAGGGATCAAGGTATTTAACTTATTAATGTTTGGTATTTTCATTGACTAATGGATTACTTTCTTGAATACGTTGATGCTACTGTGCTGATATTTGGGATGCCTCGTTTAAATATACTAACAAGCAATGTATAAAATCACTCCAGAGTGGGAACATTTATTTGTGGATCGCATATTTTTATCTATACATCTATACAAATAAATATACTAAACCAGCTTTTGACAGTGGCTTCGCCGCAGCCGAAAGCTAGTTTCTCTGGTAATATTTCAGGTTCCCGATATAGTAGCGAGATAAAATGTCTACCAGTTTTTAAGTCAAATCAAGGCCTTTCAAATAAAAAAAGTTGCATCAAAATCCGTTTAGTAGTTTTTGTGTGATGCGCGAACAAACAAACAGACAAAAATTCTAAAAAAAATTGGTTTGTGTTTAGATATGCCTATATGTATAGCCTATTACAGTATTTTTTTCTCAAATATCTTAAATGTACAGACACAGCTCTGTTACAGCTTTATAATAGTATAGATGTATACGAGAGTGAGAGTGTATATTATCTATTACCTATAACAAATTACCAATTTTTTAAGTTTTTGTCTGTCTGTGTGTCTGTCTATCTGTCTGTGTGACTGTTTGTTCTGGATAGTCTCCGGGACAGCTGGACAGATTTGGATGGGAATTTCACTAGCAGATTGCTGTTGTTGTAAAGAGAAACTTAGGCTACTTTTATTATTGAAAAATAATTAGGATTCTGCGTAAAAAAAAACCATGAAATTGTGAATGAATATCACACCGGAACGCCTGAAACGATATGGATGGGACTTTTACTAGTATAAGATAGCTGTTGTTATAAGGAGTAACTTAGCTTTTATTTTGAAAATACAATTTTCTCCGTGTGGTGACGGACTAAGAATACAAGTGTCACCACACCATTCTTTCGCACGGGTCGTAGGGAAGTAAGTCATTATCATTAATTGCATGTCTTGTGGTAGGGCCGGGCACCATGTGGTGGTCATGCCTCCTGCCTGAGTGTTGTGGGTTCGATTCCCACACAGAACGACTCTTTGTGTGATTCACAAATGGTTGTTCCGAGTCTGAGTTTTAAGCATTCGTTCAATCTAATTTCCAGATTTGAAAATATTTAAATTTGATATTTAGAGCGTTGATTAGCATTTTATAACAAAAATGCCGATAGTTTGACGTCACATGGATGTGCTTACCATGACAAGGGTCATAACATTGATCAAGGCCATTAGTTACACTTTGTAGCTAGACTTTTTTAAGAAGAGCGATGCGGAATACCTGGAGTAGTCATGTAACACTTTTTAAGAGTGACTGAACTTATTTATTTTGTTCGTTAGCTCATAATTAGATCTAAAAACTGGTAAACGTATTGTCTATTACACCGGGAACCTGAGATATAACCTAAAATCAATATTTTGTCTGAGGCAAAGCCGGGGGGCACAGGCTAGTACTTAATATTGTAACATAAACACGCGCAAATGTGCTTCATTATTCTCAGAAAATATGATCAAAACAAACTTGACTGTATTTAAGTGTGTATTTTTCGCATTTTGTGCACATAATTAGTTCCATGACGATAGCCTTTGTCTCGTTTCTGAATTGAAACAACAATGTCTTGCCGTTGTCTATGCGTATCTGTGTTTTGTTTAGTCATGGTCAATATTCTGTTAAAGCAAAAGCTGAAAGAAAATAAAACTAAATATTATATTTGAAATTTAAATATTGAAATAATATCTAGGAAACTGTGTTCTTTTGGTGACGAGTTTAATATTTATTTCAATTTATTTCAATTGTACCGATTCCTGATTTCTCTATCTATTGCGAATATATCAATAAAAAATAGTTTAAAATAGTCATTTTGCTACGTTTCTTACTTACTTATCATCACGCCATTTCCCTTGCGGTGTAGGCAGAAAGAACAGAGTGCCAAGAGGCTCTATTCTTGCATACATCTCTCGCTTCCTCAACATTCATAACTCTCTTCATACACGCTCGCCGGTTTCGGAGACTCCTGACTCCACCTTCCTTCAATACATGACCGATTTGGTCTAGGTAGGTGAGTCTCGGTCTCCCCCTGTACCTACATCCTTTCACTTTCGCATTGTATATCTTCTTAACCAGTCGCTCGTCCAGCATTCTTTCCACATGTCCGAACCATCGGAGCAATCCCTTTCGCATCTTTACACCAATATTCTCTTTCATACCTACTCGCTCTCTTACGTCGTCGTTACGAATGCGGTCAGTCAGCCTCACTCCACAGATTCGCCGCAGAGATAGCATTTCGACCGCATGGATTTTACTCTCAAGCTCCTTTTTGCATACCCAACTCTCGCTTCCATATAATAACGTTGGGACAAGCACTGCGTTATGTATTGCGACACGTGCTCTCTAGCTGAAGTGATGACTGCCAAAAAGTTGTCCCAATGCTCTATTTCCCGCATTTACTCTCTCTACATCAGTGGTGTACCTTCCATCGCGACTGAATACACATCCAAGATATACAAATTCATCCACTTGTTCTAGCACACCATTTCCTATTGCTACTTTAACATCTGTTGTGGCTTCTTCTCTTTCAAAAACCTTTATTTTGGTTTTGCTCACATTCACACGTACTACGTTTCTCTTATCGTAAACTTACGTAACAGGGTTGTTCAAGAACGACATTGCAATTATATTCTTCTCGCTACCTCCTCCGTATGTCCCGACCATAGACATCGCGACAGCCCACTTCATTAGACGCTCAAATGTATTTAAGTGCAACACGTTACAACAACAAATTTCTTCTTACGACTTATTGTAGACATCAAAACATATATTTATTATCGTTTACACACATCCCAAAAAACATGAAATTTCGTCCAAATGTGTTCAATCGTTTAGTCGTAGATAATTAACATACACACAACCAACTTTTGCGAATCACTTATAATATACATACCTATTTCCATATATACTTTATTGTAGTTTTTATTTCACATTACGATCATCCACAGGAGGCATTTGAACAGTCATTGACTAAGACCCTAATGCCCCCACATTCAGTTCGAGGCCAAAAGCCTGTTTCTAAAAAGCCCCACATTATTTATTTTCTTTTGTTCTTCGTAACAAAGTATTTACTTCCAAGGCTTCTTGGTTTTTAGGGTGACGCTTACACACATATTATATAGGTAGGTAAGTAAATCTCATTTTACAGATTGAGTGAAGACGATGAAAGCTTTACTCTGGTATTATTTTAAAATAAATCACAACGCTTTAGTAATTGTATAGTATTGTTGCTAAGAAACAAGTTTGTAAAATTAGATGTCCTGACTGACGATCAACTCACATCCAAAACTGTTATGACTACATAGTTGAATTTCGTCATGTAGGTTTATTTTATAAAGTAAACATCCGCTAAGGGTTTTTAGAAATTTTAACTTTAAGGGAGGAAATCGTAGTTTGAATTTTGTATGAAAGTCTTTGTTATTTAAAGATGATGTTTCTAACATGTTTTGAAATACAGTTATGGAGTAAGTATAAATAAATAACGACGCGTTTCAGATTTTTTGCATATTCGCATATTACCTATCTGTGGTAAATGCGAAGTAAATTTTTGTATGGGAGTATAGGTTTTATTAAAGATAGAACCCTGAACAATTTTCAAGTCAATTGGGTAAACATAATATCATAAAAAAATAAGGACGTGTTTCAGGGTTTTTGGTTTTTATATTTTACTAGCCTTTACCCGCGGCGCCGCCACAACTAAAAGCTAGTTTTTAAATTACATCTCAGGTTTATAGTAGCGGGATTCAATATATACCAGCTTTTATATTTATATATATTTTTAGCATTTGACATGCTTAGCACTATACATTAAACACAAAGTGAAAATGTGAAATCGAAAATAACAGTCACGAGCAGGATCCTGCTCGTGACTCTGTTCAGTAGTTTTTGTTGATCTGACTCCGTTCAGTAGTTTTTGTTGATGCCCAGACATTCAAACAGAAAAATACATTCATATTTTCTCAAATACCAGTGTACAAAGTATGTACGTATATAACTTTTATGAAAGGCTAATTGAGGACTGTCTTTTCAAAATGCCATATTCTCATTTAGTGCAATTGGGTCCCAATTCCACATTCTCAATGATTTTAAATTTTTTTTTTATTGCTAATGATGGCAAACTAGCCACGGCCCATCTGATGGTAAGTAGTAACCGTCGCTCATAGACTCAACTATACCCCGAGTATTGTCAAGCAGCTGCGAACCATTTGATTTCTAACACATGGAATGAAAGAATAAACAGCTGTCTTCTGCTACAGCCAAAACACACTGACGTGTATCATCAGGTCACACAGGAGACGGTAGTACCGACCCGTCCGGGCCCGATAGCAAGTGAGTACTCTCCCTTGGTACCCAGCCCTGCCATCAGTAATGCAATGGGTGATAATTGCTTACTTCCCTTAGTCGCTTTGTACGACACCCACGGAAAAGGATGGGGTGGTGACACTTGTATTCTTAGTCCGTCACCACACGGATATTATGATGTTTAACAACAGTTTATTTCTTCTAGAAATTGATCTACAAAAAAGCATTATATTCGTCGTCCAAGGGTCTTACTTCTTCTTTTTATTAAAATATGGAAATTAAACTCATTAATTATATAGTTAAGAATAATAATGATTGGAAGTATGGCAAACTATTTTAGATACTGATATTGTCTAAGTATGCAAAATGTTCAATTAATTGGCCTTAAGGCCCTTAAGAAAAACTTTTAAAAATACATAAATATATATATTTACTTTAATATCGTTTCTATTAATATCCCGACTTTTCGTATAATTGTATTTCTTAATTAATATTAATGTCCATTTATAACTAGCCTTACCTGGAAATTCAGTTTGACTTACGTGCACGTAGCAGTGATAGCCGTTTTTTTTGTTTAGGCGGGAAATAATGTACCTAACCGCACACCCCGTCATTCGGGACAACGAACAGGGTAGTGTTGGGCCCTCACCCATTAAATAAACCCGCCGTGTGCCGTCTCTCCATCTTTATTGGCGGGCCACCGGAACCATATTAAATTCCTTCAGTGGTAGCAGTGATAGCCTAGCGATAAAACCAAGTACTTCAAATACAGTGGTATGGATTTCGATCCCTAGTCCGTCATCCCAACATTGCACGGCTCACACCTCTGACATTTCGAAATAATATGTGTATTTCTTTACACATTACCACTGCTCGGTGAAATAAAATATCGTGAGGAAACATGCATGTCTGAGATATTTTCTGGCCCCCGCATTAGCGGGACATTAAAAGGCTTTAAAAAAACTTTATAACTAACTTATCATCACGCCATTTCCCTTGCGGGGTAGGCAGAGAGAACAGAGTGCCAAGAGGCTCTATTCTTGCATACATCTCTCGCTTCCTCAAGATAAATAAATCTCTTCATACATGCTCGCCGGTTTCGGAGACTCCTGACTCTACCTTCCTTCAATACATGGTCTAGGTAGGTGAGTCTCGGTCTCCCCCTGTACCTACATCCTTTCACTTTCGCATTGTATATCTTCTTAACCAAGTCGCTCGCCCAGCATTATTTCCACATGTCGGTACCACCGGAACATTCCCTTTCGCATCTTTACACCAATACTCTCTTTCATACGTCATCGTTACGAATGCGGTCAGTCAGCCTCACTCCGCAGATTCTTCGCAGAGATCGCATTTCAACCGCATTGATTTTACTCTCATACTCCTTTTTGCATACCCAACTCTCGCTTTCATATAGTAACGTTGGGACAAGCACTGCGTTGTGTATTGCGACCTTAGAGTATAAATAACTATAGAGTGCGCCTTACTGAGTATGAACCGTAAGCACAAGTATGAACAGTATCGTGCGTCGTTGGAACGCTCAATCAGTAGCAAAACAATACGGTTCATAGTAAGTCGGAGAACAATATTTTATTTATTTTTTGATAAAAATGGTGAAATGTACAGTGCCAGGTAGTAAAAACGATTCCCGGCAGCAAAATAAAAGGAATAGTAACATTTCTTTTCATCAATAAGTAGAATTTAGTTACTAAATTAATTGTTTTAGCAAAATTCAGACGGGTCGTCGCTGCACGCTATCAACGGTAATTTTTTCTTCACGATGGCATAGTGTTGTATCGCTATTATTTTTATACGATATTTTTAAATACAAATATTATTTCTGTCTAATAAATAATATGTTGATTAAATAATATAAATATAAGTACTTGTATATTATTCATTTGATACGTGCAGTAGTGCAAAAATATGTAGACGTAACAACAAAACACATAAATAAATATAATATAATAATTAACGCTGTTTAAGGGGCAATAATGGTCTACCTATGATCTGAATTTGATAAATACAGAAAAAAGTAAAGGTTATATTTTTAAAATTTAATAAATGATATCTACCTTATTTAAGTTATTTGTAAGTATCAAATAATACAGAGAAAAACTTGGGCGTCTCGTCGAACGGAACCTACTCACAAAGATTGAACCTGTTATTAATCACTTAAAAAAATAGGCGGCGGCTCCTGTACTGTACTATATGTCTTAATTAGCTAAATATTTAAAATAGGAGGATACCATTGAAGTACGACGATCTTGACTGTCGTTAAGGTTCAAATCATTTGTGAAAATGTGGAAAAGCAAATTTTACTGCGAGCGACATTCAAACCTGCGTCCCTTCCAATCCGGAGAAGTTCTCTTGTGTGGATTGTAAGGGACGCAGGTTCGAATCCCGCTCACAGTAAAATTCTCTTTACCCATATTTTCAGAAATGATTTGTTCTTTAAAGTAGCTGAGAATAACAGCCACGAGCAGGATTATTTTCGATTTCACATTTTCCACTTTGTGTTTAATGTATATGGCTAAGCATGTCAAATGCTAAAAATATATATAAAAATTTCTAAGTAGCTGAGCATGTCAAGTGCTAAAATACAGATCAAAATCTTGTTAAGGTTCATATAAATCTGCAAACGATATGACCTTTGAAGTAACAACTTCAAACGTACAGTTCTAAGCTAATATTCAAAGACATTGAGACTATCTAACTGCCAATCGTGGTAATTATAGCCGTCAGTTAGGGCATGGAAGAGATTTCAAATCAAATTGTCGCAACACGGCTGGTAGATTTAAGTCGTTGGCGAGAAATGGCTTAATTGGTCTGTCTATCACGAACGTACCGTCAGACGTAATATTCCAAATGTAGATTGATTTACTTTCACATAAAATCAAATCCTATTCCACAACACACGTTTAGTTCTCTAGTATTCAGTAACAAAAGTGTGTTACTTCTAAACAGCAAGATTGTGGGCTGGAATCATGGGGCATGCAGAAAATTACAGTGTATTAGAAACTGTGTTCAATAAATTGCAATTGAATCACTATTTAAATGCCTACAATTACGATAGCATGATTTAAATTTGTTTTCTTAAATTATGATTTTATTCCGTACTAACCGATTGCGACGGCTCCGCCGTAGACATGCGCAAGCTGGTTTTTACGTTATTTCTCAGGAGTCGAATATATTATACCAGTTTTTAAGTCTAATGAACAGCTATCAAACAAAAGTTTCATAAAAATCCGTTTAGTAGTTTTTGCGTGATGCATTAACCAACAAACAGATAAGCAGGCAAATAGACAAATATTAAAAAAAACGGCATTCACATACATAGCCTAAAACAGTCTCTTTTTCCAAATCTTCAAGATACATAAACAAGTCTATCACAGCTTTATAGTGGTACAGACACCCATAATTTTCTTGTGCTTTTTACCGACCGATCGAGTTCTATACCCAATCTAAGGTCTCTGAATTTTCGAAAATATATTTGTTCACATATTACAACATCCCTATGATATAAAACATCGTGAGGAACCTGAGTAAAAGAAATACCTGAGAGATTTTCTTCACGGCACCTGAAGTCTGCCAACCCACATTAAGCTCACAGCGTAGTCAACGGCCTATCTCCTATCCAAATGTGGGACAGTAATAATTTGGAAAAAGATAACTTATTTCTAGTCGTGGAGCCTTGCTTATTCCACCATTGATAGGCTAGCTTCATCGGGAAGTACCACCCTCTCACAAATGATCAGTTACTCCCACAGTTCTGTTTCGTATGGTGAGTGAGAGCTCTGGGGGCCCAAATCCCCTGCCTATCCTCTCCTTATTATCCTTCCTATTCTCTCCTTAGTATCCTACATAACTAACATATTTTATTTTATTTATTATCGTAGTTTCTTAATAAGTTAATTATGTTAATTCTTCATGAGAAATAAAGTTCTTAAGCCACATATCCTTTCTTTATTATCCTTCCTATCCACCTCCTATCCCTTTTCTTGGAGATGCCTCTGGTGTTGCTAGCGTTGATAGTCTACGGTAACTGCTTACCATCAGGTGGTCCGTATGCCTGTTCACCACCTATATGGTATAAAAAAATCGAGAACAATTTTAACAATTTTTTTTTATTTGGATCAAGCCACAACAATACCTTGCCGTTAGAAATGACCAGAGACAGTTATTATTATGTTATATAATTTGTTATTTCTTTTGTGTCCAGATGCGAGGACGGTGGAGGTGGCGCGGCGACAGGCACGGGCGGGCGGACTGCGTCCCTGCGGCTGGCAAACGGCCGCGTATCTGCGCAGTCGGCCGAACAACTCCCTCACTCGCCCGCCGACTGCGCCTCCGTGCGCATATCCATGGACAACACGAACACCTGCTGCACCGACTCGCTCGTCACCGCCCTCGACGACGAGACGCTGCTGCTAGGTAACTACTGTAAGGACACTTTATAATATATTACTACAGTATACAGTAATCACAACCGATCTTTGTGTCTCTGAAGTTGGCTGCAAGACGATGCGCAGTAGCCATTTTTGTGTCGCAAGGCATGTGTGTCTTCTACAGTTTACATTAATCGAAAAATGTTCGATTATAATTTAACAATACTTTGGAAAATCCAAAACTGCACGCCTCATAATCTTCATTTTTCACAATAAAATTGTTTTTTTGATAAGTAGCTAAGTAATATTGTTTTGGTCTTACTAAGTAGTTTCCAATAAATCACATAGATAGCGCTAATTTCAAAAAGTACTTATGTGGGTATCATGTCTTATACGCCATCTAGCGCTAATTTTGAGAAGTACTTCTATATTGGTCTACCTCTCAGTTCCGGGCCGCGCGCTTCAAGGCCACGCAAAAAAAAGAGCGTCCGCGCCGCTAAAAATATTCCCGTTTAAAATTTTGTTAGAGGTGAATGTCTTTTTAAATTTTATTAGTCTGTATTCTAGGTTATAGTTAAAATTACTCAAGCCAATATAAACTGTATCATTGTCAAAACAAGTTGTAAAATCGCTTGCACCCGGCCGTCAAAAAGAACCGAAACGTCATTACGTCAAGTTTGACATTTCAGTTTCATAAAAATTGTGGAATGTAAAATATGTTTTTTTCGTGTTTTATAACGTTGGTGTGTTATTATTTACGTGTGTTTAGTGTTTTTAATTATTGCTTTGGATAAAATAGTTATTATACTTGACAAATATCAGCAAAGGTAAGAACTTTCTTTTAACAAAAAACAATGTACCGGCCGGGCGGACGGCGTTCTGTAGACGATTGTAAAACCACCGGTGGCTATGCGTACGTAAAAAGGTAGTTCTCATGAAAGGCGCTGGTTTTAGTGTCGCGTCGAGCATAAATATTTAGTATATTTTTGTTTATTTAATAACAATTAAACCATATCGAATCAGAACATGAAAAGTAATAGGGCTCTATTCCTAATCATAATAATTCGTAAACGAAAAAAAAAGACTCGATTATAAAGTATTTTGGTCGTTATCGTGTTAACATACATTACCTACAACTCACGGACGTCCAAGCCAGATTTTTTTCAAACAATTTTTTAACTAGTTTAAATAACAAAAATGGCATCAAAAATGTCATGAGTGTTAAGAATAGTGTTTGTTCTTTATACATACATATAATAATATAGATATTATTTTACAAGTGCAATATGTGATAAATAGAGACATTTTAAGTTTGGAAAATCAGTTGTTCCGTGTAAAACGGGAGTAGAACACACCTCAACGCTTCGCTTATGAGGCGTGCAATAATTGTAATCGATAATCTTATTATTTATCGTTCGTACTAAAAGATGTGAACTCTTCTATAAGTATCTAGATTAAAGCTCATTCACTCAATTCGCTCGTATACTTTTTATTGAATATAAAAATAATAAATAGACCCTAAACAATTAGAAATGAAAACATAATGATGTCATTGGATTGTTTTGTTAATCGATAACATTTGAATTCACAGCACTAATCGTATGATTCCGTCACAATCCCCACTTCTTGCTCTGTGCATAACTTCAGAGACACAAAGATCCGTTATGACTGCTTTACATAAGTTCAAAACACTCATCACAACTACGTTAAATAACTTGCCATAGACACCCATAACCATCATTTCGGGGCCGGATTAGATTCTGTGGTTTATACATACCAAATCAATCCCGTGCGTGTCTCAGAAACCGACTAATGATGTTAACCGATTAACGCGCGTTATTATTGGTAATTATTATTATTAATTACTTATTGCGCCTCGTGGCGTAGTCGGTATGTTTTCTATCTATTAAATGTATGTATTTACAAAAAATAAATAAAAAAAATAATAAATAGCATGGAGTTTGGAAATGTGCCCGGTAGGCGACAATGGGCTCGCCCCCTGTTACGTGGGACTTAACATAGCTGGCAAATCGTGGGTGTGTAATACACCTCTGCCTATCCCTTCGGGGAATACAGGCGTGATGTTATGTTATGTTTATTTACAAAAAGTAGTATATATGTATTATATCCGTAATCTGGTACTCATAGCACAAGCGTTAAGCTTAATTTGAGACCAAAGGACGTTGTGTGAAAATGGCCGTGAATATTTATTTTTATATATTATATTTATTACCTACAAAAATTTAATTGTTCCTGTGGGACAACTAATTTCACATTGAGATGATTAATTTACCCTAGGGTGATAGCCTAACAGGTGACGCAGTGATATGTGATGAACCAAGGATTATAACAATGACAATAGTATAGAGTTCGATTCCGAGTCCAAGGTCACCATTTATTAGATACATAATACCACTTTGACTAGTATAGTAAACTAATTATTCCTCTTATTTTACTGTAAGTTCGTGTGATTTGATCATAAATTACAAGAGAAAAACACCTAACTTTACATATAGGTACCAGCATCCAGCACTAGCCTTCTTCGACTGCACAGCTATAAATGAATATGTACAGACGTGAAGGTGTGTATTTATTCCAGAATGTAAGTAAGTTAGCTATACGCTCACCACCATTTTTTTATACCAAGTGGGTGGCAAACAACCATACTGCCCACCTGATGGTAAGTGATTACTGTAGCCTATAAACGCTAGCACAATTAGCGCGTCGCCGTCTACTAGGAAATGGATAGGAGGTAGATAGGGAGGATAATAAAGAGATGATAGGTATAATAAGGAGAGATAGAAGGGCGTTTTTGCCTCCGGAACTCTCACTCACCATACGAAACACCATGGCAGGAGTACCTATTGTTGTTTTGAGCTGATCTTCTCTGAGAGTAGTAGTTTAGTACCACCTTCCCCGAGCCGGCCCATTCATGGTAGCATAAGCAAGGCTCTACCACAACGAATTTCTACATCACATTTTAAGTGTTTAACTATGCTAGGCATTCGTCTAAAGCATGCTCAATTCTATTACGTTTGCTTAAACTCTTCAGTAACGAACACTCAAACTGATGTTCCACTTTCAAAGTTCTTATTCAAAAAGGTAGCAACAAAATCGTAATTCTAATACTGAAACGTAGGTCGATACTTCACAGTCCCAAATATCAACATAAACTGATCATTGAATAAATACGATATGAGTTCATACTGGATTGAATAGGTAACTACTTACGGAGTACAATTGTCCCTTTTCTTGTGGAGCAAATAAACGAAATTGCACGGCAATAGCTTTGACCTTTACACAGGTCCCGAAAGGTCGAAGTAACTTATATTCATGGCTGCTTTAGGTACTCCTTAATATTATAACTACATATTGTATTCTACAAAATCTACTTCTTCCATCCATCCATCCATTAGCCTTTCAACGCCCACTGCTGGACATAGGCCTCCCCAAGAGAACGCCACAACGAGCGGTCCTGTGCCGACCGCATCCAACGACTCCCCGCAGCTTTGACCAGATAGTCGGTCCATCTGGTGGGGGGGCGTCCTACACTGCGCCGTCCGATACGTGGTCGCCACCAACGGTTGTCGAGCGATGTGGCCTGCCCATTGCCACTTCAGCATGTCAACCCGGCGGGCTATATCAGTCACTCTCGTTCTCCTACGGATCTCCGTATTACGGATACGATTACGTAGGTAAATACCAAGCATAGCCCGCTCCATGGCCCGCTGAGCGACTTTAAGCCTTGATACGAGGCCAACATTCAGAGACCACGTCTCTGTTCCATATGTCTTCACTGGTAACACATACTGGTCGTAGACCTTCGTTTTCAGACACTGCGGAATATTGGACGAGAAGATCTTCCTTAGCTTCCCGAACGCTGCCCAGCCGAGTTGGATTCGTCGATTGACCTCTTTCTCGAAGTTGTGCCTACCTAACTGGACTGTTTGCCCCAGGTAGACATAGTGGTCAACAACTTCGAGGAGCGCACTCCCGACTAGGACCAGTGCTAAAATGACATGGACATTAGACATGACTTTAATCTTGTCCATATTCATTTTGAGACCCACTAGTCGGGAAACCCTGCCGAGATATTTAGCATGGTGCCAAGGTCCTCCAGCGATTCTGCCATGACTACGATGTCGTCGGCATATCGAAGGTGAGTGATGTATTCGCCATTGATGTTGATGCTGAATCCGGTCCAGTCCAAGAGCTTGAAGACATCTTCCAATGCAGCGGTAAAGAGTTTCGGGGACATAACGTATCCCTGTCTAACACCTCTCTGCAGTTGGATTGGTTTCGTACTCCTGTCCTGAACACGGACTGACATGGTGGCGTTTCTATACAAGCACTTCAGCAATTCGATGTACCGATAGTCAATTTGGCACCGCTGAAGGGACTGCAGCACCGCCCAAGTTTCGATCGAATCGAAGGCTTTCTCATAGTTCACAAACGCCAGACACAGAGGCCGATTATATTCCTCGGTTTTCTGTACAATCTGGCGTAGCGTATGGATGTGGTCTATGGTACTATAGCCTTTTCGGAAACCGGCTTGTTCGGGAGGCTGGAAGTCATCAAGCCTGCGCGTGAGTCGATTTGTAATGACCCTCGAAAACAACTTATAGACGTGGCTCAAGAGCTAGATAGGTCTATAGTTTTTCAAGAGGGTTCTGTCACCTTTCTTGAAGAACAGCACCACCACGCTTCTGGTCCACGACTCTGGAATGTCGCCCCCGAGAACGACGGAATTGAACAGCCTCTGAACAGCTTTTAAGACGGGCTTTCCGCCTGCTCTCAGAAGCTCCGTGGTGATTCCGTCGTCTCCCGGTGCCTTTCCGTAAAATCTACTTACTCGTATATAGAAAATAATTGAAAGCTTATGTTTTTAAATATCTCGATGCTTGTTTTAAAATTACGCAAGAATGCCTCAACGAATTTGCATGAAATTGGGCACACAAATAATTATTATTCTGAATAAATAATTTTTATCCCAAGAAATTACATGGTTTATCAAAAATTTATTTTCAACTTACTGATTTACTGAATATTAGATTGTGCTTTAGTGATTTAGTACAGCACAAAAGGGTTTATTTTTTTATTCATAAAATTTTTCACAATTTCCATCTTAGTATATATTAGGGATGGGCCGAAATTCGTTTTACATTCGGTTTAACCGAATTTCGGTGGCTTGAACTAAACTTCGGCATTCGGCCGAAGTTCGGTCTTAAACGCCGAACATTCGGTATAAGAAAAAAGTACGGTTTCTACTAAAATTAAGAGAAATCAAATCGGTCACAGCTATAAAATAAGTCACATATACCAATACTCTAGAATAATTTAATCATAGTCAGTTGTAGGTACGCTAAACTATAATTCATCCATCAGCCTTTTAACGTCCACTGCTCTACATTGGCTTCCCCAAGAATGGGGGATAGTGCCGTAATCGCCACGCTTGGCAGGCGGGTTGGCGATCGCAGTGGATGTTGTTAATACTCGAGGGAGTGCTGCTGCCCACTCCTCCGGTATTCCCTCAGTCAGCTCTTACGACTCCCATGGGTGGAAAGGGGTGGGACAATTCTAAAGCCGGCCCCACACGGCGGACTATAATTATTATAGATAAATTAAAATTTATTATGAATAGTTTTTTTCGCAATCCAGGAGTCTATGAATCAATAAACCCAATAATTTGAAATAATGTGTCACCTTTACACTTATTGATTTACGACGTTGTATTTCATAAAAAATACACACAGAACACGACAAGTTACTCCCGAGAAAGCACACACCGAAGTTCGGCCGAACTTCGGCCGAATTTTGTATATTTACCGAATGTTCGGCCGGAGTTCGTATTCGATTAAAATCACATTCGGCCCATCTCTAGTATCTATGTATATGAAAAAAGTAATAAATATTTTGAGTAACTTGAGCACTTAACTATACAATAAATACCACATGTTTCATAAATTATCTGGAAAATCGATATTTGAGAGACCCACTACTCATATAGCTGAAAGCTATAATCAGACATTTTACATCCATTAACACGTTCAGTGCGTTACCCTGATGCTTCTACATTCACGAAGTGCTGTATAGGTTCTAGTAGACCTGTTGGTAAACTTTGCTAATGTGCGTCATCGGGTTCAAGCGACCTGTTCCACATTTTATCTTTGAAGAGAAATATATCTGGAATTATCTGACTGAACATTGAAAATGTACTTGAGACGTGTCTATATTGAGCTACTGCATAAAATGACGTTAGTCCTGAAAGTTAGCGGTATTTACTTATGTTAAAAAACAAAACAATGCACAGGGTCTTAAGCACCCGATATCAGCACAGACGAGTCTGTATATCGATAAGCTATCAGTGTTTTCAAATAAAATATCGATAGTAAAATAGAAAAATACTTATTTATTTTAATTTTAAAATGGAATGAGCCCCGTTATAACAATCCACACTTGCTCATTGACATCGTTGAAAGTGTATCTTTTTCGGAAGTAGGACTTATACGTATTGAAGAAAGTCTGGGTATCTTATGGGTTTTCGGAGTAGAGAAACAATCTTGCTGAATCAGTTGAATTTTAGATAAAGTATTGCTATTTTCTTTTGAGCAGCTAGGTTTAAATGGATATCTTCAAGAACATTATACTTTTATTTTTATTAGCTGTTGGCGGGTATTTTGTCTCCGGGGAGAGAGTTACATTTTGAAGACTTCTTATTGTATGGCCAGTCAATGGGCTAGTGAAAATTGTAGGACTACGTTACTTCGACGTACCAAAATATTTCTCCAATGTTTTGGTGATTTCGCACCTCTTCCTTCAGGGATATTCTCTGCTCGTTCACTTTCACTTGCACACATTTCTAACATTCTCCTTGTACGCTTCATTTTTACTCACTTTCGTCACTACACACTACTAGATGAACGTACTCGTCATTAGCAACGCGCTGCGACGATGTCATTAGTCATAGAACATCACTAACGTAATAAAATGCAATTCAAGTGCGGATATCAGGTCATCGGGCATCGGTTCTTTAACACCTGATAATCGCACTTAAGCAGTATCATTTCCTTGCAGGCCGTATCAGGTCTTAACGACCCGTTACGTTTTTATTGTTTCTAAAGCTACTATTTGATGACACAAAGTCAGTAAATATATTTGTCACCTTCCCACTACCTAAATTTATATATTTATGTAACCCGTCCCACGAGATAGCAATAGATTCATGCGCCCGCACAATAGACCAGTTATGCAACAGATATTTTCAACCCGATACCGCACTGAACGTGTTAACAATTGAATTCCGCCAAGTGTCTCTAACTATCTCCTCATTTTGTCAATTTTATTTTTCTCTCTGAAGTTCAAATCTGAAGTCCATAGACGACGTTAGATGGACTATGGACTAATAAAAATAAAACTAAGTGTTATTGTCACGAATCCAAATTGACTAGACCATTGCACTAAGTAAAACTAGACATGAAACAATTTAGTGACGAAAATAAGACGTTTAATAGTACACATGAAAAAGAAAACAATTTGGTTTATTATAAAATAAATAAATATGTCAGTCCGTATGATACCCGTGTTATATGATAGGCTAAAGTCCTTCTTATTGGCTTTATAGATGATTTAATCTTCATTGATGTAGCAATTATAGCAATATACTCGTATATGCAGATAGCGACTTTACCTTAGGGTGCCAGGTAGAGAATTCAAGCTCGAATGCAAGATGCTGTTCTAACCGTTTTTAAGACATAATATAATAGTAACCAAATTAATCTTACTAAAAATAATAGAAGAGCTAATACTCACTCCTTTTTTTTTGGTTAGGCGGGAAAAAATGTATCTAACCGCACACCCCGTCGTTCGGGGCAACGAACAGGGTAGTGTGGGGCCTTCACCCAATAAAGAAACCCGCCGTGTGCCGTCTCTCCGCCTTTGTTGACGGACCACTGGTACTGTGTTGGATTACTTCAGTGGTCCGCCGGTGGCAATATTTAAAAATACTTACTCCTAAGAGTGACATCTTGGATAACGGTATTTTTACTTCCCTATACATTTTCTTTGTTGCAAATCTTATACCTAACCGCACACCCTGTCATTCATGCCGACGAGCAGAATAGTATGAAGCCTTTCTTTTTAATGTTATTGATAGCAGACGAGCCATGGCCCACCTGATGGTAAGTGGTATCCGTCGCTCATGGACTCAACTATACCGAGAGTATTGTCAAGCCGCTGCGCACCATTTCATTTCTCAGATATGTAATGAAAGAATAAACGGCTATCTTCTGCTACAGCCAAAACACACTGACATGTTTCATGACCGGTCACATAGGAGACGGTGGTACCGAGCCCTACCACCAGTAATACAATAGATATGATAATTGCTAACTTGCCTTAGTCACCTTGTACGACACCCGCGGGAAAGGATGGGGTGGTGACACTTGTATTCTTAGTTTGTCACCACACGGACCAGGCCCTTGCCCACTATACAAAACCCACCGTGTGCCGTCTCTCCATCTGTGCTGGCAGACCACTGGAACCTATGATATTAATTCAGTACTGTTGTGTAACGTTCTTAAGAATACTATTTAAATGTATTATTATTTACTAAACAGAATCCATTATAAATACCTAGTGTAGCAAACCCACAATCATTCTAAATACGGTGACGTGACGGTAAGAGAGTTTCTAAATGGCATGCAGTCTTCGCACGATAGGCACTAGTTCATTAAACATTGTATAGCTCGTTAAAAAGCCACTGCTACACTACAAAAATCTGATATTAATTCGTATCTGTGTCATTTAACCACGTAATACGTTTTGTGGAAGCAAAAATGTTACATAAAATATTTTATTGGGTCATTTCGCCGCACTATTTCACAAATAGCGGCACTCACTGAATTGTAAAAACGCCAACAAAAACAGTCTCATAACAAAATGACAAAATACAGCGGAATCATCAAAACTGCTAACTGGTTGTGCAAGCTACTATCTGTGTCAAGATCAGTTATAGATTCTTACTAGCCTGTGCAGCCAAAAGTTAGTTTCTAGGTTATATCTCTTGTATCCGATATAGCAGCGGGATTAAATGCCGCCAGTTTTTAAGTCTAATCAAGAGCTATCAAACAAACCGTTCAGTAAGTTTTACGTGAAATTCGAATAAATAAACAGACAAAAATTAAAAAGAAATGTATGTTAGGCTACTTAGGTATCCAGAGACACCTAAGTATATATATATATAAGTATAATATACATTATTTTTTTCTTAAATACTTTAAATGTACATGCTCTGTTACAGCTTTATAATAGTATAGATAGATAGATAAGAATAGCACATTTGACAAAAATCTACTAATACTTTAAATCTCTTATCAAGAAAATTATTATCGGTAGGAACTAATTTCTTCTTATTCTAAGACAAAATATTCTTGATATGATTAATAATGAGCATTATGTTATAAATTTACAATATTTTAATCACAGTATTATTATGAAATAGGGCATTAGGGGGCAACCTTTATTGGTGAAGTTGGTAAACTGGTTGATGTTATGCAAATTGATTATTTTAGTTCATTGCAAAAAATACCATCTCTCTATTTCTTTGATTGAAGTCTCGAATCACAATCAAAAAAACGAAGTTCACTCACACATTATCAATCAGATACCCAATAATTTTAAATAACGTTTTGTAGTGATAAGTTCATTAGAGCCCTTAGAGTAATAATATATTTTGCTGATCCTGTAAAACTGACTTTGTGGTTGGTGGTTAAAACTAGTTTAATCCCATCCCCTGCCTGCCATTACGATCAAATTGTTCACTGAGGTAAATTCAAATTTAAAAATATATCTATTTCTATTTACATAACACTTACTCGTAAAATCGTCAAGAATCCATATAACTAACTCGAGCGCCTGGAGCAAGTGCATCCGCGCCAGGCCGGATTCCGTAGTAAAAACCCAGCATGAAAGTTATGGCCCACTTTTTAAAATCACCAATTTACAGTTACAAAGTAAAACGGTTTCTTATAACTAAAATGACATAAAAGATTCTGCGACCAATACGACATGCAAGTTATTTTTTCAACCCTTTTTTTGTCCGACTATAAGGCATTTGTCTCCTCTTATGGTGAACGGGATTAGGCCATAGTTCACCACGCTGGCTCAGTGCGGGTTGGCAGACATCGCAAGCCGTCGTGAAAATCTCTCAGGCATGCAGGCTCACGATGTTTTACTTCACCGAGCAGTGGTAAATTGTAGACAAATACACACATGATTTTACTATTTGTATTACATACTACTTACTAATTATTATTCAAGTATGCCACATAATTAGTAAAGGCGTGATTGAGAATACTTAAATAATTTAAGATAATTATGTAATTACTAAAAAAGTTGAGAAAATAGGCACTTATCCCCGCAATGACACCAGCCACGCTTCACAATAGCGAGACCAACCAGTCACCACAAATATCACTGAACTAATCGGTACCAAGGTAGTTAGTATGCGCGTATGGCTATGCGGTCTCGTTACTGTAACTACCACGATACATCTTGATGCATTATTTATATTTTAGATTACTCCGTCAAGCTAAATCCTCTTTACTATTTCTTAATATGTTTAATAATAAACACGAAAAAATGTTTAGTAAAAAAAACGCTTACCTAATATTTTTTTAATATTATATTCCAAAATTATCCTGTACTAAACTATGACCGTAATTTCATCCGCATGGAATTCGGAATATAAACAGAACTATAACCTCTATAAAAAAGGTATCCCATAGGAAACTTCCATTTTTCTTTTTTTTTTATAAATTGCCTACGTCTTTTTGTGTTCTTTAGACTATATATACACCAAATTTCATGATAATTTTTAGTGGTCAGAGGTTATGGCGTGAAAGTGTAACAAACAAATAAACTGACTTTTGCATTTATAATATAATAAATTATTAATAATTTTAGGATATTATGATTAATAATTATACATAAACAATAAATGTAGCTTATTCATTCGTTCATCGAATCGCGAAACTCGGTTGTTCACCTGACGGATATTACAAAAGCATCCGTAGACATCATTAATTCCCCGAAAATAACCAAAGCATGCTTTTTAATACAATACGCCTACATCCTACATATAAGTTTTGCGGTTAAAAACCCTTTGTAATATTGACCGCAGCACAGCCTCACACCAGGCGTACATCACTCGCTCAAGGCCCCGGGTTATATGCCTACCGCTTCGCGTACCGACCACGGTACAACCGACACAAGACTGTCACACGCGCGCCTAAGCGCTAGCGCTTGTAGTATTGATTAAAATAAAATTATTTACGCGATGTAGGATATTTCGACAGTAAAATTTAATAACCGAAAATTCAGAGCTAAAACTCTAAACGTATATGATCAACAAAAAAAAACAATTTATAAAAAAATAATCTTACTTGAAAATAACATTTAAAATGATATAAAAAGTAATCAAATAGAATCTACCAGCAAAAAATTTTTTTAAGTTTTATAAACGACAGCTTTGTTGCTGTCGGTGGAGTCAGAAGTCTCCGAAACCGGCGAGCGGACACCGGAGAGTGTACGAAGAGAATTATGAATGTTGAGGAAGCGAGAGATGTATGCAAGAATAGAGCCTTTTGTCACTCTGTTCTCTCTGCCTACCCCCCCAAGGGAGACAGCGTGATGATAAGTAAGTAAGTAAAATGATCATAGGTGCAACCCTAGCGCATTCGTTGAATGACGCGGTTGCCCGAGGATCATGCGGCCGGCAAAACAATCACAACTGTATTTCTGTGGACATAAGGTACATTTCTTCTCGCTACGAACAATTAATATTATTATTAAGATTTTGTAGGCTACTATAGAGAGATTTTGGACAAGTTTTAATGGAAGTGATGTTTCTGTCCGTAGGACTAGTATTTATTCTGTGCTCACACTAAGAGAATAATGCAAAACACGGGTACTCGTTGGGAATAACCGATTCGTAATCGTATTCGTAAAATTGTGTTTCGTAATTGAATCAATTAATATAAGAAAGAGTAGGTACAGAAACATTTGAATAAATCTGAACTAAAAAGGTCATAAGGCTGAATCTCGTCTCGTATTTTTTTCTTGACATGAATCACAGAAGTAACCATAGCGGATTTGAGTTGAAAACCTCAATATATAAGTATGTTATCCGGAACTATAACAACGATTTGGCTCGAGATGATATTACATACGGAGTTAAAGATATATTACCCTGAAACAATAAAGCCGCACCCACACTAAATTTCTAAAGTTGACTGCGCCCTCCGTCGAACTGTTAAACATTCAACGATATTGCTAGTTCCCTCGCGTACTCGGCAGTCGAATCGTAAAAAATACCTAATAAATATAACCCACAGAAAACTCCTGGGAGAGCAAAGCGAATTAGATCACGCCTCAGAAATCGATGTTACATAAATCTCCAATGCATATAAGTATCTGATAAATATAACCTTGTCTCTAGAATATTTTATGCGTATTATCAACTAATAAAGATCGTTATCAATCTTGGAGAAACACAATCAACTAGAACTTTGCTCAGAAACATCTGTAATTATCCAATCGCTAAAAGTTTGATTATACGCACTTAATCGTTGCGTGTAATCGGTAACAATTTAAATTGTATTGGAATTCAATTGTAAAGGTTTAGTCAGAAAAAATTGCCTAACACGATAGCATTGACCATGAATGTTGGCAGGGCGCATGGCGGTGTGTTTAGATGGGTTGATAGGCGGTAGGAGAGCTGAAAGCAAAGTAAGAAGCACGGCGCGCATGGGTCGCTTCCGTACCGACACGGTGCGGCGAGTACCGCCGTGATTTAGTGCAGTCCTACGCCGCCCAGCCGTGCGCGATGACATGCCGCGCTCACCCACCCACGCCTAAAGCTCTATACATACGCGATCAAAGCTTCCACACACGTAATATAACATATACAGTAATTCGCGAATCGCGTGTGCAGTGATCAATTAGCGGTATTGTTTCTTCGTGTACTATTGTCCGACGCAAGAAAAATGTCGCGAACGGGATTTTCTCACGTTCGTAGATAATTTGAATTTCAGTGTCAAAGCTTAATGTTGTCCGTACCTAAATGTTGGGGCTAGTTTTGTGTCGTTGTCTGGAGTCTAACTGAAGGACTAACAAAGAATAAGAATGCCTAATATGATCATTAAAAATTCATGAGATGTCGTTAAGCGAAGATAAATTGTAAATATTTTAATGTAAATAAATAATCACTGTGACTTTGGATAAACTTGAAACCATGAACGTTTCATGATTAAAAATTTATGTCGAATGAGCAAATTATAATTGTTCTATGTAGCAAATTAAATTTTATCACAAATCACAAAACAAGTGCTCAAATAAACATATTCATGTAACCAATTAATTTTTGCTTTTGCTATTGATTGAACTGACGTTATCGCATGTACCTATTTAACATTGATAAAAATTTATCAGTAATATTTAAACAAAATAGTTTAGTTACATTATTATTTTTAACAGACCATAATTTAAAGTGCCTACGTAGAAATGAGTTCATATTGTTGGTTAGTTCATAGTGCCAAGAATGATTACCACACCGAAGTATCCACGCTTTTATTGCGAAAATATTGGTATCTGACGAAAATCATACGAATAAATAAATCAAAACAGACGGCTTTCTAAATCTTTTTACTTAGACCCAAAATGATTCTATGTAACTTTAAATTATCGGAACTCTCCATTTACATCGTTTAAAACAACTCTATCTTAGAAATTCCAACATTGCTCATAGATTAATTAATAATTCACTGTGCATTGATTCACAATATTATTTTGTAAATAACAACATCAATAGGAGATCATCACTAATTTACAAAATTACAATTATCGACAAACACATAAATAACATACAATACACAACAAACTCAGTTGGCAAATTGTTATGTTATATAGCTATGTGTCGCATGTATGTTTGTTATAAGAGGAAATCAAACTCGCGGAACTGGAGGTTAGTAGGTATATACACCTACTATAGGTGCAGCCGAGTCATAATATACATACACAATAAAATTCGCACGATATGGGTATCGAATCCACAACACAGCATGAAATTCATTACTCAAAACAGGTTAGCTATAATTCATATGAAGTCCCTACACCTTAAGAAATAGAGAATGTCTGAAATATATATAGTACATAAACTCTTTATAGTTGTTCCTGGAAATTAGTATATTATAGAAGGAATAAACGTTATTAATGCAATGATGTTTTCTCTTAACACGAGAAGAGAAGACCTAGGAAGCAGACACTCGATATCTGCTCACCTGACCTTAGTCCAACTGACATAATCCACGATTACGTTGAACAATTATTATCGCGTATTGCTTACAAACCACTTGATTCTTGACACTACAGCAATATTATTTACAAGTCGCGATCACGCGGCGCAGACGTCGCACGATGACAATTAATTCATGTTTATTAAACAAATTAACGTTACTAGTGTGGCATTAGATACGCGACGAGTAATTGCTACCGGTACGAATTCACTAGCGTAAGAAAATTAAAAAATAACAGTCAATATTCTGAAAGGTTGCAACCGCGTAACCATAACAGTATCGACGCGAGAATAATCGTGACGCTGATAAAAACATACTTCAGTCGTTCAGATCTAACTACTACGAAACTATTATTCCTAAGTATTCAATGAAGCGAATCCATCATTACCACCCACGTAGCTAAATCTTTTTTTATTATTTATACTTTTATGAATTTGTTCTTTTTTCAAGTTTTATAATGTATTATTGTCTCATTTTACGATATGGCCGTTATGGCCTAAACTCCATGATCGGAATAAAGCTAACTCGACCACGCTGATTTAAATTTGACATGGTGTCAATACGTTCTTTACAATTTACCTAAAATGTTTAACATACTCTGACTTTGAAATAAGGTGTGTTTCGAAACCAAGGCCATCGATCATTACTGCAAACTATTTGCCGTTTTATGTAAATAGTTTTAATTAAATTACTTTAAAGTTATGTAGGGTAACAGCTAAGTAAGAATACAGTCTACACCGCTTAAAAAATTACGCCTACGCAATGTAAGAGTTTTCAACCTAGATTGACAGACGTGATATATAATTTTGGCCATTGGTCAATTCTAATATAAAACGAAAGACTTTCATTTTCAAGTTTACTATACCTAATAAAATATAAATTTGTCATCAATTCATTTCTTCAGTTTTTCTAAGAGAATGTGTGCTTTGACGCATCCGTCTTTATTTTATCTTTGGCTAAGAGTATAAAGATTTGTTTATAAATTATACTATTACATAATAGTGTAATAAATAAAACGTTTACATTCACAATAGTTAATACATATTTTATCATAAAACCGTTTTTACGAATATAGATATACATTAGATTGGTCAGCTTTCATGAAATAAACCATTAATCATAATATTCGTATTATGGAGCTGCTTTTAAGTAAGCTAATATCCATCGCCACAGTACTGTGATTATCAGTAGAATAAAGAAAATTTGTTATCAGTGGATGTCTGCTTCTCCGCTTTCTTCTTCTAAACCGGCCACGAAATAGAAAGAAAGAAATAAATCCTTTTTATTCCTACAGCAGGCAAAATATTTACATAGCTATAAAATATAGTAAAAAGAATATAATAAAGAAATAGTACAAAGAATAAGATTTAACATAGGTATCGTAATAATAAATCTCTGCACGAATGGGTAGTGAAATGGATTTTTTCATTGCCGTTTTGGTAATTTTCGAAGGAAGATTTATATTACTTATCCCAATTATTATTTTTTTAAAGCAGAGAATATAATACTTTCAGATATGTTTGTAAATATTACAAATTATAAAATAATAATTTTTATCTATCTCGTTTACTCGATTTCCTATTATTCAGACATTTTTAATGCTTTACCCGTGATCTGATGCTGTAAAACACACACACAACATCACAATTATACTCGATATATTTTAGAGCTGGCACATAACGGACCACCAAACCTCGTCACATAGACTTAATGTTCTGTCAAACTACGAGTATTTTACTTATTATGCGATAATTTTGCGTAACGGACCATATTTTACAATGGACATCGAGACAAATTCGATTCAATTTAGTAATGAGAGGTTTTGTGGCAACACCAATTGGAGAAATGAGAAACATCACAACATAAGTATTTTAATTAGGTTTAAATATAATTGTATTGTGTTTTGCACATCATTTCCTAATATTGTATTTCAAAAAAATATTTATTAGACTTAATCGGAGAGGAAACCGTAGGTAAGTACTTAAAACTGAATATTGACTAGCTAAAACCCAAAAGCTGTCTTAAATAAATTATATAGGTGGTAGCTGGATCAGTCGTAAAATCAACATAAATAATTTAACCATGCTCGTACATTTTACGCGTACTTTTGCGAAAAAACTTTAGAAAGATGTTACAACATCTAACGCTGAAAGTGCGATCAAAATGGTTTGTTTTTTTATTAGCAGTGCAAATCAACTACAGCTCACATAATGTAATTAGTTTTAACGCTGCCATGGACGGAACATTAGCAGAATTGAGACTGTATCTCTAAACTGTAGCCCACTAGAATGGCCATCACTACACTCAGTCAAGGCGTACGCATAGACTAAGCATTGAGCGGAATGGCTTACCTTTGTATAAAAACCCATCATCTAAACACACTATGCATTTAGCAGACGAGCACAGTCAAACCAGGGGTGTTAGGCAGAATGTCATATTTCACGTGTCGACCGTATTGAGATCACTGTGATTGGTTGAGAAACTGACGCGTGATGTCACAATAATCCGTTGGCCAATCATGGTGATCTCTCAACCAATGACAGTGATCTCGATACGGTCGACACGTGAAACATGACATTCTGCCTAACCCCCCTGCTCAGTTAATTAGAAATTGTATAATAAGAATATATTATCTCGTAGTTATTAATCTTCGCTTGCGACACAATGTTCCACGCAATATGACATGTGAAAACGAATCCATCAATCCACCTTCTAACGTCAACTGAACATAGGCCTCTCCAAGACAGCATCTCAACTAGGGGTCCTATGCTGCCTGCATCTAACAGCTGTCTACAGCTCTGAGCTAGTCATCGGTCCACGTGTTGGCAGGCCATTCTACGCTACGCCATGACTTTACTTTTAATTTATTCACTGTACCACATATTTTTTCATGTGTTGACACAGTTAGCGGTAATGGCATCTGCAGTTACTGTCAAAAAAGAAAAAAACTATAACCCATCTGTATAAGTTGTAACGTTTATGTATATTTTATTTTCGACCGTCATTTTTTTAAAAGGTATTTCTGGAATCGCTTGCTCTTAGTAGGAATGTATCCTATAGAGATATCCTCTCACTCAAGGGATGTCAGACCCGAATGATAAAACGGCTGTGATCGTGAATAATATTACACTCACTCCTCTCGAGCCTACGCTCTGCATTCGCTCTCTCTCTGCTCTCGCATTACCTACGTAATGGTCATACTTCAAGAAAGGTAGTGGCACCACTAAAGTAATATCTTCTATACTTTGATATTTTATATACATTTGTTTAGCATTTGACATGCTTAGCCATATTCATTAAAACAAAAAGTGAAAATGTGAAATTGAAAATAATAGTCACGACCAGGATTTAAATCTATCATTATCACCAAGCATCTTCTGGAATACCCTGCCAGATACTTTGCCAATTGAGCCATCGTAACAATTGCTCGGCACTGCGAATTTCGATAACACGGCGTTCATTCTCGGAGAGAAGGCACACGGCGGATTTATTTAGTGTACGGGGTGTGCTGTTAGGAATATTTTTCGCAGCCTTAATAAAAAAAAGGATATGTAGTGGCTGTTGCTAATTTAACCTTGCCTCATAAATAATTATAATTTCAAAAAAGTTTTGATAAGTTAGAGACGGAGTGTTATAAAAATAAATAAAAACCGGTTACACATATCAGTATTTTAATAGATTCAAATTTAAAAAAAAATGTATATAGATACAGTCATTGTCAGTTTTATTTAAGGCTCACGAGAAGCATGTTGTGTTTTCTTGAAGTACATGTTCGCGTAAAAGTTGACAGATATGGGTCTTTTAACTATTTACGTTCATCCATTTGTAAAGCAACATTGAGCAAGACATACAGCGCCAGCCCAATCCGGATTTTACCGAAGTAAGATTTATTTTATTTGCGGCTACAATCATTAGAGTATAAGTTCTTGTAAAATATGTAACCAAAAGAACGTTAATTTTAAATATGTGATTTAAAATGCTTGACAAATATATCCAAGAGGCACATGGAAAATATAAAAAAATAACGAATTCATTATCCATTGCGTAATTTCTTTAACAAAGAAGTACATAATTATGATGACTTTGATACAATTCAACCTGATTAAATAGTTCAGAACTTTAAAGTGAACCATTTTGTAGTTGTGGTGAAAGTGAAGTAGGTACTTACTGTATTTTTTTCAGTTTATATAAACAACTAGCCTTTGCCCGCGACTCCGCGCCGCCAAAAGCTAGTTGTTAGGCTATATCTCAGGTTCCCGTTATAGTACCGGGATAAAATATATACCAGTTTTTAAGTCTAAGCAAGAGCTATCAAATAAAAAGTTGCATCAAAATCCGTTCAGTAGTTTTTGCGTGATGCGCGAACGAACAAACAGACAAAAAATCTAAAAAAAATCGTTTTGTGTTTAGACACGCCTATATAGCCTAATACAGTATTTTTTTCTCAAATATCTTAAATGTACAGACAGCTCTGTTACAGCTTTATAATAGTATAGATACAATTGACATATTCTGCTTGACAGTGTAAGTAAGGCTAATGACGATGACATCAACTACTACACATAAAATAATTATGCATGTACGTCTTTTTTATACATCAATGATGTACGAGCAATTAAAAATAATGTTATTTCTCTATCTCAGAGTACATACTGCCTAGATTAGTGAGGGAGAGATAAGATGCAGTATTTTAAATTAGTGCTTTGTTAAATGCTAGATTTTAATGTTAGCTTCGGCGGACTACTGAAGTAATGTCACATATTTTGATCTATATTTTTAGCACTTGACATGCTCAGCTACTTTTAGAGTACAAATTATTATTTGTGAATGAGGAAAAAGAGAATTTTTTGAACTTTTTTTTTCCCGCTTTTTCCTCATGCACAAATAATAATTTGTACTGTAAAAGTAACTGAGCATGTAAAGTCCTAAAAAACATATGGATCAAAATGTTTAAAAAAATTACGTCATCAAATAGTATGAATTTTGATTGCAAAAATAAATTTACTATATTGGATTAATTCATGTAAATGCGTTCGGATAGATGGCGTTGGTCGTTAAGAAAAATGTGATGAGGAAATTGGATATGACCGCAAGGTAGTACGGTAGCTCAGTGGATTAGAGCATTTCTCCGGATAGGAAGGGACACAGGTTCGTTTCCCACTTGTACTAAAGTTCTTTTTCCTCATTCACAAATAATAATTTGTACTCTAATGTCACACAGTTCCAGTGGTCCGCCAATACAGACGAAAAGACAGCACTCGGCGGGTCTATTTAGTGGGTGACGGCCCCACACTACCCTGTTCGTTGCTCTGAACAACGGGGTGGTGGATTAGGTACATTTTTCCCGCCTTAACAAAAAAAGGTATTAGTGTTAGGTTACAAGCAAATGTGTATGCAATAGGTACCACCGTAATGATAGTTATATGTAAACATAACTTATTATCTTATTCTTCTTTATTTTCCAAATCTGATTCATTTTAATATTGATGTAAAAGGTATGTTCATAATTACTATATTTGTTTATGTATTCAAAGGTATGTTATAATTATTGTAATACCAAGGACTGTAAAGACGGTGGTATCGAGTTCGAACCCTAGTCCGAGATCCTAGCACACCAGCACACACCTAGCTTTTCGAGATTTTTCATGATGATGCGTGTATTTGTTTATAAATAATCACTAGTCGGTGAAGGAAAGTATCTTGAGAAAACTGCATGCCTGAAAGATTTTCTTGATGGTTATATGCCAAACTGGACTGGGTCAGTTAGGAACGATACTAAGGAGAGGATAGGAAGGATCATAAAGAGAGTATAGGGAAGGGGTTTATACGCGACTTACTCACAGGAGTTAGTAGGAGTATCTACCGTTGTTTTTCGCTAATCTTCTATGAGAGCTAAATTTCTCGTGACAGTTTTACCTTATCGACAAACAATTAATTGCACCGCTTAGTAATAAATAACATCATTGACAGAATTACCTTACTTTTGTGTTGCGATGCAAAACTATAAATATTTTTTGCATTTAAATAACAATGGAAATTCCTCTCGGAACAGCTGTGCACCAAATCATTAACCTAGATGCACTTACTCTAAGATAAATACCTAATGAACAATTGCGCTTACGACTAACATATCCTTGAATTATGTACGCTGTTTTCATAAATTAAATATGACATAGTAACAAGATTAGTCTTCACGATAGCTACTAGAATTTCACATTGATTACAATACAGAATGTTATTTGCATTTTACTTAGTAAAGCTAACAAATGCTACATAATATTATTGTAAAACTGAAGCTCATTTTTGTTGCCAGTACAATTTGAAAAAGCAACACAATATTATTTATACAAGTATATTGCGTATAGTCGAGCTATTAAAAGTACAGAGAAATACATCTGTCTTTCCAAAGAAGAAACACACACTTCTAATAGGTCTGTTATCTTTATTAAAAAAATACTAAAAGAAAATATGTTTCTTGGAGTAAACATATTTTTCTTTTAGTATTTTATCTGCTTTTTCCGCTTTTTGTGCTTACGCTTTGAATCTTAGAAACTCTGTGTATTTCCGTGTTACATTTCAATAAAAGCTACTATACGTATTAGTTTTATCTGTTACGTATTTAGATAATTTAAACTTTGCTAATCCTGAGCTTACAGCTGTTTATATAAATGCATCAATAAACTGTAGGCAAACAATAATATTTAAGTAGTGGCTATTTATTTCAAACGTAACATCGTTCCAATACAATAGCAATTAATCGATCTGTTGGGTAACAGTGGGTTGTAGGCGGTTAAGCCTCGAAACTATTCGAAATAGACGTTTAGTATACGTAATACACGCAAACATAGATAGTAAACCTATTGTGTGCGAATCTTTAGATCTAACCTGGCTCGCACTTTTATTGTACAGATTTCTAATTCACTCTTAGCGAAGTCATGTCACAATGTGAAAAATTATAACTATTATAAGCTCTTATGATGTCAAATGTTAATAAAATTAATCTGAAGCAACTGATGTAACTAAGCTACTGCTACTTTAAAATATTTTTATTATATTCATAATACTCTAATATTCGTATATTTTATTATTATTTCGCTATTCGTAACAATCCCTAAAGAAACAAAATCAATTAATTCACCTTAATATCAAAATCTTGTTTACTATTTGTCATAATTATAATAAAAAGTCCGCTCTATTAGGCTGCAAAAATTGTGTGTGTGCAAAATAAGTATAGTGACACTATCGTAACAAAACATTTATCAAAATGGAATTCCTTAAAAAAAAAAATATAGAAATAAAAATGTGAACTCTTACAGCAGATAATGTTCTGCAAACTTAGCACTTTATGCATGTACTATCCATTAATCAGCTTTTCTACATACAATCAACATTACCGCCATTTTGGAACATAGCGCTTATTATGTATACACATTTACAGTAGGTATTATTCAAGAAATTTTCTGAGGATTATAATAATAATATTAGAAAATTAAGACAATTAAGTTATGTTAGGTAATATTATATAGAAAAATTTAAGTGGCTTACAAGAAGTATATGATCGGCTTTAGAACCACCAAAGCACACGATGTACTTAGTGACCTTTTTGATGAGGGGTAAAAACGGATACGCTATGACAGTACAGAGATTGCGGCGTTGTATTTTATATCCAAAAATAGGTAATGATATGTAGAAATACAGGTACTTTCTCCAAAACCGTTAAAAGGATCAAATTATAATTTGTGAATAAGGAAAAAGAGTATTTTAGTACAGGCGGGAATCGAACCTGCGTCCCTTCCTATCCGGGGAAGTGCTCTAATTCACTGAGCTACAGTACTATCTTTTAGACATACCCAATCTCCTTAAGCACTAGCATGTTAAGCTCCTAGCATGTCAAGTGCTAAAATATAGATTAAAACGTTAAAAGGATTACAAATATCAACATTATTAATCATCATCAATAAATTTATATGAACTTATGATTCATAATGACTCTACATTGGTCTAAAATAAAAGCTGTATATGACTCACCGTCTACTGGCGTATCACAGATCGCAATAAAATTGATGTTGTCTATGTAAGCACGTGGAGAGCACACGATTTTTACCCATATTTTTTCTGCAGCGTTATTAAAGTGATACTGTGATATCTTGTATTTTGTATCAAACAATTTAAAAATTAATAGAATTAATGACATATATTACGACACTTATGAGTTAAGGGTGGCGGACATCTATGAAGTCCTATTTTGTAATAACTACCTACTTCCAATGAGAACTGTATATTTGAAAGACCAGCCCAAAAGTATTCCTAAGCAGTCTGTACCAAATCTGGTGGCCTTTGTCTATTTTATAAATTACATTGACTGCACAGATGGTGAAGTGGTTTAGGCACCGGCCTCCCGCTCGAGTGTTGAGGGTTCAATTCCCACACAGGACAACTCTTTTTGTGATCCATAAATAGCTTTTCTGAGTCTGAACGTGCTTTGTGTCCGTGACTTTATATGTTTGTAATGTCCATCGCAATACAAGGATTAATACCTAGTACCGAGCGTCGTCTTATAAAAAAGTGTGTGTGTACTTATGTACACGCGGTAGAAGTTATACTTCTTTGGCGTAACAAGATAAAAATCTTTTCAAAAATTTTATCTTTCGCCTTATTCTACGTTTGTAGAAAAAACTACACTAACAATAGAAAAAAGATATTTAATACATTGAATATTTTATTATAACGCATTATCTAGTTAAATAAAGTTTATTTAAATAATCACAAAAAAAAAAACAAAAATGTTGACTATAGCTAACTTTAGGGTGTCGGTTTTTCGTGACGGTGTGCGCGCGCATCTTAAAAATTTACTCTCATCATTTTTCCCTAACGCGCCAAAAGAAGTATAACTTCAAAAATATATAAGTATCATTCACATTTCGTTACATCATATAAGTACATACATTCACATTCTTGAAGGTTTACTAGGTCCTAGCCTGAGAAGTCAAATATTACTGAACATTTGCACAGTATTTATTATAAATATGTTGCAAATTATTTGACAGTCGTGAAGAATTTGACTGATAGCTTTCGTTCCAAGTGACAATGGTTAAAACGCTGCTACCGACCGCGTACATTGTCAACACATCAGCACATCGCATGCTCACTCCACTGACAATACTTCAAAATAACTATGTCTCACCTTGATCTTAAACTGACAGATAAAATTTTATTGTAAGACGTCTGACAGCTTGTATATACCACACGTTTAGAAACGGTAGCTCCAGCTCTTTGTGACCTAAATTATATTTGATTTACCGTACGTTTTCACGCACAGTGCTACAAACGTTTTCGTGTCAACCCTACCATATCTAATGTCGAAAGAAATCATAGCAAACTCTAAAGTTTTATTGTTCTCTTTTCGAGATGTGAGCAATTCTCGTGTGAATGGCTCAATTCGAACCCCAGGATAAAATATCGTTTGTTCAGGGCCTAACTTTCTCCTTGCGAGCTTAAGCTGTAAAGTCGTATTAGGTCTCGAATAGGACTTTACTGATTTTGAGGGTACTTCATTAAATTGGGGTGCTACTTAAGTTAAATTTGGGTCGTTTTTTGGAGTGATACTAATACGCATTCCGCCCCCTTAGAATGAGATTTACAAAATCGTAGGTATCGATATCGTATCGTCTTATTTATGATGGATATAGACATAGATGCGTGATGTCGGACCACCTTCTCGTAAAGTACAACATAGTCTCTCGTCAACGTACCTATTAACTGTAATGTGCCTTGGTCTCTCAAACTATTGGATCGTTATTTTTATCTCATTTGTTTTTTAAGATGAATATAAAAAAGGGGAACGCTCCGATGGTTCGGACATGGTGAAAGAATGCCGGACATGCGACTGGTTAAGAAGATATACAATGCGAAAGTGGAAGGATGCAGGCACAGGGCGAGACCGAGACTCACTTACCTAGACCAAATCGGTCATGTATTGAAGGAAGGTGGAGTCAGGAGTCTCCGAAACCGGTGAGCGTGTATGAAGAGAATTATGCATGTTGAGGAAGCGAGCGATGTAAACAAGAATATAGCCTTGTGGCACTCTGTTCTCTCTGCCTACCCCGCAAGGGACATGGCGTAATGATAAGTAGTAGTAGTAGTTGTTATATATTTAGTTAATCCACCGATTATAACACGTCAAAATACTTTTCTGCGAATATTTTTTTCCAATCCACTATAGATCTGTTGGGTACAGGTCTCTCCTCAATACAAGAGAGATTTAATCGACAGCCCTCTAAGATTGCTCATCATTGATAGACTTCACAAACTGTGGATAAAGTAGGTATGTTTACCAAGGCTTTTTTATGACCGGTGGTATAATATCAAAAACTCAGAAGTGTATGCCTTATTAATTCTTAACCTTAAATTGAGCATCGAACTCAAATATCGATCTTGGCAATATCGGTTTTACCACTGAGCCTAGTCGTCGTCACCTGGTGACGTAATTACTAATTATGTAACAGTATCGATAAGTCGGTCGCTGATTTAAGTTCATAAACTAGTAAAACCTGTGCAGTGTAAACAGTTGTTTTGTATTTTATTTATTTGTGAAGGTCAACTCAGAAACAGATGGCCCTTTTATATTTTGTAATTCGTGTGATACATATTATGTTTGTTTATGAATGTACCAAATGCCTTCAAAATCGTTTCTAGGAAATGTTATGACGTCCAATGTAAGACGATTTGGTGAAGGATGTAGTCACAATCTTATTAATGTATTGCTAAAATCATTCACCGAACTCAGTATGTTATTTACATAAATTAGAAAAAAAACTCGTTTCTTTTTTTTTAACGTTGTTATAGAACAAATCTTTTTTTTCCGCTGTCACGTGCGCTTTGCACACTCAACATCATAGCTTATGTGTAAGACCTATTCTGTAGCTTTCTGAGTGAATTCACAAAAAAAACATTGTTTGTAATCTGTTACATGTAAATAACTTAATATAGGTACATTATGTACCTATATTATGTTATTGCATTAAAACTTGTTTTTTTTTTTAATTTTAGTTAGGTACTATATAGGTAAAACTTATCTTACGTTTCAATAGTCGACCCTATACCTACTTGCATCAAATAACGGATTGCACAGATGGCGGAATGGTTTAGATACCGGCCCGAGTGTAGTGGGTTCGATTCCCACACGGAACAACTCTTTGTGTGATCGACAAATGGTTGTTCTGAGTCTGTACTTTGTGTCCCTGAAATAGCAGTTCACACCGGGCTATGCTACGCTGATGGATGGATGTATAGAATATTTGGCGAACAAGTCCATTTGGTCTAAAATTTGTTAAGTGTTCATATCTATACCTAGTGATTTTATTTCATAAATTTATCAACTTATATTTTTTTTATATTTAACAATAATACAACGTGAAAAGAAAAACTTCAAACTTAACCTCATACTGATTGCCGGAGACTATATTATGAAAGATCCTTTTGCACAACACATGAACGCACGTGAGACATTTTAGTACCTACTGGCACCTTCTTACTGATAACTTATAAAAGAATACATCAGAATAATAAAATAAAATTTGGGTTAATTCTCCATCTAAACATTTATTTTGGCATCTGCTCTATTATATACTATACATATAGTTTTACTTCAATCTCGGTTGTTATTGATTTGATAACAATATAACCCCTTTTATGCTTTAAACTATAATGTGAACATTAAATATTGTTTCTAAGAATACTACTTAGTATACGTTATCTGTGTAAAAACATAAACCACATAATGTAGGGCCATTATAAAAGGAATAAAAATAAAGAACAAAACCGTATTGAGTAGATCTTACAACAGATCACCAGTTTCTAAATATTTATAGTTAACTAGACTGACCCGGCGAACTTCGTACCGCCATATATTTATTCATGAATAAATATTGCAATTATAATTTGAGATATAAAGTATCCTATCTATTAAGTTGGAACAAAACACACATTTAAAAAAAAATAAAGTTAGTAATCGGTTCAGTAGTTTCGGAGTTCATCCCGGACAAACATCGTGACACTGGAATTATATATAATAGATATTGGAATCAAATGCAATTATCTATTATGTTCCTTTCAAATTCTAAATTTATCTCAGCCTTCGCCGTGATTAACACTCCATCATTTACGCTATAACCTTTTGGCCAGAGAGCATGAAATGAAATTTAAATATTTTTTTAATCCCCGGTAAAATGGGAGCAATGCCGTAGTAACCTAAAACACACAAGACAGGTGCTTTCATTTGATTCGTAATATAACTTTTTATCTTTTCTATACATAGTGTCACGCCTGTATCCCAGAAGTGGTATGCAGAGGTGTATTACACACCCACGTTTCGCCAACTATGTTTAAGTCCCACGTAATGGCAGGAGAGTCTATTGCCATCTATCAGGCACATTTCCAAGACGTTATCACGGCAAAAATAAAGTAATTCAACTAAAACAATACCTAATGTTTACCTACGCGAATTATACACATTATGATACAAAACCAAGTATTTTCATTATGATATTAAAACTAAGTAGGTACCTAATTTCTCAATAACTAAAACATAAAATTTAAAAGTAATGACTGCGATATCAAATTTGTATTGAAATGGGGTAATTACTTGCTAGCTTTAAGAAATGTTTCTCTTGACATGTTCGCCCTTGTTAAATATCATAAATGATTTATATGGGTAGGTTGAGGTGAATTTCTCAAAACAAAACAACAAGTCACATAAACCTAACATGGACCATTGGCTTAAAGAAATGTAATTTCATATGTGTCTTTTATTTAACGTCATCTATGTTTTAAAACAATTTTAATACCTTATAACAATGTTTTCTTTGTAACGTTTTAATATAGCTTACATAAAACGTTATACATATTACACTAAATAACTAAGTATGTAATCTTAGAGAATAGATAAACTGTATACTCTAAGTATGTAATACAACAATGGTGCATTTGCCGCAGAATTGTAACAGCACAGCAGCTCGCTGCAAACTTAAGTACAAGAAAGTATCGATCTTAGCCAGTGCAGGACTGCCGAAGATCTGGAGTGAATTTCAATGCAAAATACTTTATTTTGTTTCACACACATTCATCCACATATAATATTATTTTTATGATGCTAGTGCAACTTTCCGCTCTGCCGCGGTAGTTAGAATGCGAAAATTCATTTTCTATTATTAAACTGTTGTTTAAAGTGTGGGAATTTTATAGCCTTACTTTATGTGACATAATTTATGCACTTAACTTCTTCGTAAAATCAAACAGGCGTCTTTTGATGACAGTTGCGAATTGATTGAAACCGCTTTGCTCAGATGGTTAAACAATATAGGGAACTGGTCTAAAACATAGATTCAAAATGACAAGCCATTCACGCTTATTAATACAAATAAATATAGTCGAACTAGATTATTCGGGCCATAAATTGCGTTATATTTAAAAATAGAGGCTATAAACTGCTATAGGCTATAAATATTAGCAATTTCAGGATGATGGCCGCTGGAGGTAAGAGTTTTAAGTTTTATGTGTCTATATAACGCCTGGTTTTAATATGAACTCTACATAGGTACTCATATTACAACAAACAATACTAAAACAATAACTGGATTACCGTGTTTATTTGCCGTGTGGGGCCGGCTTTAGAATTGTCTCACCCCTCTCCACCCATGGGAGTCGTAAGAGCCGACTGAGGGATACCGGGGGGAGAGGGCAGCAGCACTCTCTCGAGTATTAACAACATCCACTGCGATCGCCAACCTGCCTGCCAAGCGTGGCGATTACGGCACTATACCCCCAATTTGGGGAGGCCTGTTTTCAGCAGTGGACGTCGAAAGACTGGTAGATGGACGGATGGATAACTGGATTATACTATTTTCATTCGCCATTACTTAACAATAACAACAAAATCATACCACAAATATATATTTTACATTTAGAATATAGTTGACGATGGTTATAGTTATACATAAAATGGCCGCTACGCGGTGGTAGTTTACGTACGTAAAATCATTTATTTTAAATAAATCAAAATAAATAATACTGTTTTAAATTTTTTATTATCAATGTTTGAGAGAATCAAAGAAAAGCATAAAATAGAAAACAAACATGCAATTTTCTGGTGCCTAACTTTGTTCTATAAATCACCAGTAAACGAGTCGTATATATTCATTCGGGTTCCTATAGCAATATCTCGTATTAAGATACGCTCTCGCTACGCTATGAAACTTTATAGTTTCAAGTCCAGTCTTTTTGTTTTCTTCGGGCTTTTTAATATCTTTCTAAAAGATGATAACAATTTTATTTCTGGCACACATAAAAAGCTATGAACTATAGTTACAGACGCTCAGACAAAGTACCAAGATTATTGTAGTAACGTTGCATTAATAAGCAGTTATGTTGCAATAAAGCTAAGCAATTTTGGGAGGACTCAGAAACCCGCGTAGTGCCGGACAACTAAGGACTAGAAACTTAAAATCAAGCAGACAGCACAGTATCGTTGTGAGAGAAGATTACATTATGAAGAAAACCCATTTGCTCAGTATAGTACAGAAGACCAATCATCCTTCCACTGTAAATGCTTGTGCCCAAATGTAGGACGTCTAGTGATAGTCTCTAGTCTAGTGTTGAAAATGAATAAATCTGCCAGATTTAAGAAAAGAGTTGTGAATTTTGACATACTTATTATCTTTTGAAATAAAACTACGTTTACGGAATCTATCGCGTTTACTTTATTTTTCTAATATCCCGACGTTTCGAATACTTTACAGCATTCATGATCACGGGTGGACTTGGATGATAGACGTCCAAGGCTGATATGTCTCGGTGGACCTCTGCCTACCCCTTCGGGGATACAGGCGTGATGCTATGATAAACCGCAATTTTGATGACGGCGGCCAATGTCAACAGACACTAGTACGCAGGGGATATTATAGTGCACGAGTGTAAGCACAAACACAAGTGCACTCTGTTCCCTTTACTCTCATAATACTTACGATTAGACCGCATTCAGGCAAAACCGGATAGAGATCGGTCACAAGAACAACGGCTTTGAGTACATGCTTTACGAAGCCAACTCCCAAACTCCAAAATCATATTTCTTGACGGAAAATTCTAACAACCAATGGTCCAACCCGGGATTCGAACCCAAAAACTCATGATCCGTAGTGGCATACACTATCGCTACACCACAGAGACTTAGTTAAAGAAAGTGCAGCCTATAAAATAACAATGTTTCGCTCAGTGATCGGAGTTTTACGAGTATGTCTATAAAGGGAGCCTGCGGATACCTAATTAAGTTTTAAAGGAAAAATTGTATCTCAGTATTCAGACAATAACTATATGACGGCAATTTAAAAGACGGCAAATTTAAAATAGATAACTTTGATTCATCATAGTCGAAACAACAAAACAGCTGTTAAGTAAACTACTTTAAATATCTGGAGCAAAAAAAAACAGCTTTAGTTTAATCCCATGCTGATCTTAAAGCACGAATACGGTATTACTTTACTAATAGAATTACCCCGTGCACCTGACCCGATTTCTCCTTCAAATATTGAATAATTAAAGCGTTTGTTCGCTGGCGTACACACAGATGTCTTACCTTAGAATAAATAATATGCAGCAATGCTGATACTTCAGCAAATAAAAAACTAATGTTTTCTTGCTTTAACAAGTAGGCGTTTCTCGCTTCCACTGTAGGCATGTTCCTAGTTCAAATTTAGATTTATATTTAATCAAATGGTTTCTAATAATGTTTTGACAATAGGTTATACCTTTTTTTTTGTTTTGTTTAGGCGGGAAAAAATGTTCCTAACCGCACACCCCGTCGCTCGATGCAACGAACAGGGTAGTGTGGGGCCTTCACCCACTAAAGAAACCCGCCGTGTACCGTCTCTCCGCCTTTATTGGCGGGCCACTGGAACTATGTTACATTCCTTCGGTGGTCCGCCGGCGGCTTACCCTTTCGGGTACCCTCATCTGAGCAACGCATCCGTACATGGAGCGTCGCACCTTCGTGGGAGGCCTTGCGGGTGGCGGACGTTCCCCAGTCCATCCACCCGCAGCCCCAGCTAGGGCGACAATAGGTTATACCTAGATGCATACACGGTGTAACGAATAATCGCTTACGCATTCGTGAACAATCGCATCTTTTTCAATTTGCTTTTTTTTAAAGTAATGAAAGATTATTTGATATTTTTATATATTTTTTTAGATTTTGACATTCTTAGCTATATAAATTAACACAAAGTCTGAAAATATGAAATCGAAAATAACAGTCACGAGCAGGATTTGAACCATCTCCTGGAATACCGTCCAAGATGCTTTGCCAATTGCTATAAAAATATCAAAATATTTATAAGGCTGCGTCATTATTAGGTAAAAATATTAATTGTAAAATTAAGTTTATCTGGTCGATATAACAGTATAAAACATGCAAATACTTCCGACAGATGGCGCAGGCACTACCCAAGACGTTAAGAATGAATGTGTTATCGAAATTTGCAGTCCCGAGCAATTGTCACGATTGCTCAATTGGCAAAGCATCTGGGACGGTATTCCAGGAGATGCAGGTTCAAATCCTACTCGTGACTATTATTTTCGATTTCACATTTTCACACTTAGTTTTAATTTAATGGAAGATCATTTTTAATTGCATAAGTTGCATTGGCGACTTATTAAACTCGTCCTACTTCAATTTTTATTTCAACTTACTTGAAAATTCGGTCCAAAATAACAATTATATATCTAATAATATAACATTCGATGTAAATGCACTTATGTCACATGCCTAAATAACAATAAAAATATTATTATGGCAAAAAGGATGTTGTTTTCAGCACTTATGTAGAGTGCTTGTATCTACATCTCGTAAAATCATAACACATTACCATTACTTTTAGTTATCTATCAAATACAATTAGTACATACTAGCCTTTGCCCGCGGCTCCACCGCTGCCAAAAGCTTGTGTTTAGGTTATATTTAATTTTCATTTCCCGATATAGTAGCAGGATAAAACGTATACCAGTTTTTAAGTCTAATCAAGAGCTATCAAATAAAAAAGTTGATCAAAATCCGTTCAGTAGTTTTTACGCGATGCGCGAACAAACAATCTTAAACGTACAGACACAGCTCTGTTAGAGCTTTATAATAGTTATCCTAAGTATTATAAATCATAAGGACTAACGTTAAATGTTATAATTTAAAAGATTTTTATTATTGCTAATAAATACAATATAATTAAAATTTAAATATTGTATTTCATCATAAAATATCGACACACGTAAATATAATTACACAGCTCCAATTCTATGCAGCTGTAGATGTAGTGTGTCGGAGTAATGAGCCATCATTCATTCACGCGTACTTGTATGTACATGTAGACGTGTCTCTAGCTGGAGCTTAGAAGTCACATTACTATGCCCTAGAGGCCTACGTCTCTACGTCATAGCACACATAGCAACACATTCTAAATTATAACCTGCACGGCTTACTTTCGTAGTCTACCTTGACGTCCTTTATAATGGTGATCCCGTGTATTTTAGCTCAAACAAGCATTCATTTCTATGTTAATATAATAAACCCTTATCCCTGTGCTTTTTTTGTTGAGAAAATATATGTACCTAGCCGCACATCCCGTCGTTTGGGTCAATGAACAGAGTAGTATGGGACCGTCACCCACTAAATAAACCCGCCTTGTGCCGTCTCTCCGCCTGTATTGGTAGACCACTGGAACTGACATTACTTCAGTGGTCCGTCCGATGATAGCCTAATCCCTAAGAAAGATTTTAAGCCATTTAAAATCATGCTTTTTTTTTTATTGCGTTTAGTGGCAGACGAGCCACAGTCCATCTGATGGTAAATGGTAACCGTCGCCCATGGACCCGACTATACCGAGAGTATTGTCAAGCCGCTGCTCACCAATTCATTTCACAGATGAAATTAAATATAAACGGCTATCTCCTGCTACAGCCAAAACGCAACAATGTGCTTCATGGCCGGTCACACGGAAGATGGTGGTACCAACCCGCTCGGGCCGTATACCAAGTGAGTACTTCCACTTGGTACCCAGCCCTACCACCAGTCGTGCAATGGATGATAATTGCTTACTTCCCTTAGTCGCCTCATACGACAACCGTGGGAAAGAATGGGGTGGTGACACTTGTATTCTTAATCCGTCACCACACGGATAAAATGCTACGACGTTAATGATCAGAGTATAAATAAATACCGTGAGAAGGCCAGAAAAAGCGTTAGGTCGGAGACAATGGGCGAGCGTCCGACAAATACGGAGCATTACCGAAAACCACTAACTATCGCGTGCGGTTTAGACAAATTGTAACAAAGCGATTTCTACAAAGCTGCAGATAGAGCTAGTACTCAATTTCCGGTCACAGGCCTCTACATTAACCAAACAAAGCAAGGCAAATCCTGCCCTTGAAAATTACAGCATATCAAAAGCCATCGCAGGATATTGTCTGGACGAATAAGTGCCATACTGCACTTACGAGTCACATCCAACTCAAGTCATGCGAATATAAATAGGCTGATATATATTTTATCTGTATAACTTAGTGCCAATTTATAGTCACCTATTGCAATAGTCCATTAAACGATTCTTTTATAGTATATCTGATTATATTACCTGTATAGATATATGGTGACTTTTATGTATATTTGCCACGGGAGACCGTTTCAACTATACAAACCTTTTCTTAAACAAATAGTAGCGCTACTTGTGACGCGGAAGGGATTTTTCTGTTTGTGGCTCTTCTCTCTCGAGGACCCCAAGAGTATGTTGTTATTGGGTGTTAATTGCTATTTCATCTAAATCTTTTTACCAACACATTGCTTGTAGATTTAATATTATATGTGAATGTGAAAAGAAGAGAGAGATATTCCCCGATAAAAATGTACATAATTATTAAGAATTCGAATCCTGCTCGCAGTAAAGGTTCCTTTTTACACTTTCACAAATACATAATTTGTTCTTTATGTAGGAGAGCATTTAAAGTGCTAAAATACCACACACAATTACACTAATTACTATATTGGAATAATGTATGTAAATGCATCTAAAACAAATTTGAAGTGGTGATTTCGAGTCAGCCTTGGTCACTGCGATAGTTTAGCGATCCAGAGCACTTCCTAGGATTGGATGAGATGCAGGTTCGGACCCTGCTCGCAGTAAAACTCTCTTTTTACACTTTCACAAATAATTTGTGTTTTTACAATTATGCATTTCACGAGATCTATTTAGAAAACTCTTTTCTTGTTTACTGTTATTAAAACGGCGAAAATGCGTTTGTTTGTCTATTGCGATTTGATAACCGTAACCACTCAACAGACCATTATAAACTTTAACATGTTTTCATAGGATGATATATGGAACCCAAAAAAGGACATATAGTGTTCCTTTTTATTCTGCAAACATTGGCGCTTCCTGTGATATACTTATAATTATGTGCCTAGAGAGAGATATTAATATTAGACCCGCAATTTCGTACGGGTGGAATTTAGTTAATAGAAGCTTTTTTGTACATAACCCTAATTATATTTCCAAAATAAAAGCAGTCTAATTTACTCCTTAACATCAGATATCTACTTGTGAGAATCTCGCCTTAATCAGTCCAACTGTTTCGGTGATTAGCCGGAACAAGTAGTTAGACTGTCAAAAACTTTCATTGCAAAAAGCTGTTATTTAGACGTTGCAAACATACACATAGATTTTATTTATTTGTATAGATTAACCCAATTAAAACCACGTGATCAAGTCGCAAGCAGAATCTAGTATTAAAAAATATAATCGATTACGTAAACGATATATAGTGTAGCAATAGTTACCAGTAGAGAAAAAGCTTTACTTTTAAAGAGCAGGTCAGATTGACGCTTTAATATCTATCACTTATCAAGAATTAAATTAAACACTAGCCTTTGCCCGCAGCTCCGCCGCAGCCGAAAGCTAGCTGTTAGGTTTCATCTCTAGTTACCGATATCGCAGCGGGATAAATGGTGTACCACTTTTTAAGTATCAAAAAAAAAAAGTTGCATCAAAATCCGTTCAGTAGTTTTTGCGTGATGCTTGAACGAAAGAACAGATAAACAGACAAAAAATTTAAAAAAATTGTTGTGTTCAGGACACGCCTATAAAGCCTTATAAAGTCAGTTTTTCTCAAATATCTTAAATGTACAGACACAGCTCTGTTACAGCTTTATTTTAGTATACATAGATAAATCGATAAACCACACATTAATTCTCTTATATCAGACATCATAATGCGATACATATATTATATTATGTTCAGGGGGCGGTAGTTCTCACGACTTCGTGAATTAAATTGCTAAAGGCCATGGTCGTATGTGTATGCACAAGGTTCCTTCCTTCCTGTACAGACGGCTGTAAGGTAAAAACAGTTATCGAAATCAACTTACTTATAAATAAATTTCAAGTATGAATTAAGATATTTATTAAATAAGTACTAGTTTCTACCCGCGACTTTGCGTGGGCTTAAAATTCAAATCCATTATGTCTTTTCTCCCACAGGAAATCCTCTTTGGGATAAAAATATACAATGCTTTTATCCAAGCCGCTATTTATCTGTATACCAGATTTAATTCAAGACGGTTTAGTAAGTAGATCTGTGTGCCAAAAACATCCCATGCTAACTATTCATCTTTTGAGATTAAATGTATCTTATAAGTTAATCCAGTGTCTTAGCCGCCTCTTGGTGCAGCGGTAGTGTGAGTGACTGCTGATCATGAGGTCTCGGGTTCGATCTCCGGGTCGGGCAGTGTTATTGAGCTTATTCGTAAAAAGAAAAATTCTCAGCTCGGAGTTTGGAAATGTGCCCGGTAGACGGCAATAGGCTCGCCCCCTATTACGTGGGACTTAAACATTACACCACGCGGATCATCGCTCTGACGACGCTCGGTCTACAACTGGAAAATTATTAAACAATCAAGAATAATCACTGGAACCCGTGTCCGTGTGGTGACGGACTAAGAATACAAGTGTCACCACCCTATTCTTTCTCACGGGTGTCGTATGAGGCGACTAAGGGAAGTAAGCAATTATCATCCATTGCATGACTGGTGCCCAAGTGCCCAGTGCAGCCCTACGGCTGGTTACCAAGTGGGAGTACCTACTCACTTGGTAACGGGCCCGAGCGGGTTGGTACCACCATCTCCCGTGTGACCGGCCATGAAGCACATCATTGCGTTTTGGCTGTAGCAGGAGATAGCCGTTTATTCTTACATTTCATATCGGTGAAATGAAATGGTGAGCAGCGGCTTGACAATACTCTCGGTATAGTTGAGTCCATGAGCGACGGGTACCATTTACCATCAGATGGGCAGTGGCTCGTCTGCCACTACATGCAGTAAAAAAAAACTGGAAGGCATTACTTCAATGGTTGCACAGTAAATACATTTACTGTGATGGTTGTCTCCAGCCGTGTGCCAACGGGCAATGGCAGCTGGGAGGGCGTCGATCTGCCACCACACATGTATTGCTAATTTAGGTACTCGTGTAGCCATTGCGTATAATTTTAATTTTACTATTATGAAGCTGTAACAGAGCTAATCTGTACATTTAATATATTTGAGGAAAAAAAACTTACTCTAATCTGTGGGAGTAATTAGTTAGTCGGTATGTATGATACATGCATTACTAACTCAACTAAACTATTGCAGATCAAATGTGCATTCTGGGCACAGAGAACTGGTGACTCTCATTATTGACTACAAGGGCACACTCATTCATAGAAGAAACTTACGTTCATATTAATTGTACTCTGAGCGTTTCTTTTGAGCGAACAAGAATCTTACTTATTGTACTAATTTAGTCATTCTTAACAATTGCAAAACCACTTACATGCTGAGATGCACTCAGTGTTGTCCGGAATTCAGTTTATTTGCATATAGGCTAATGACCGCTTTGAATGATAACATAAATGACTCTTTATGTCACTTGCGAACACATTGCGGAAGAATACAGTTTAACATCAAGGATCTTGTATTGTGTGTCACAATCTATAATATTACTTTGGATAAACATAGATTCTATTTGTTGTGATTTAAAATAAGGATAATCAAATGGCCATCTGCTAACAGCAAAATCACTATTTTCCACTTTCACATATAATTTGTTCTAATGTAGCTCAGCATGCCCTAAAATAGAAAACACAACGATATTTGAAAAAACGCGCTATCGCCTATTATGGCTCTTAATTGTAATAATTAAACTTACTATTCGGAATAAAAATGTATTCAAAACATCTGATGTCTGGTGGCGTAGTTCTTAAAGACATCTAACAAGAAATGTGAAGTGGAGATCGGGTGTCACCGTTAAGTGACTGCAATAGCGTAGCTGTCCAGAGCACTTCCCCGGATTGGAAGCCACGCAGATTCGCATCCTGTTCGCATCGTAGTAAATCCTTTTCTCCACTCTCACAATTTTTTTTTTTTCTATTAAAGTAACAGACCATGTCAAGTGCTAAAATACAAATCACAAAGACAATCAAACGAACTAAAATTGTATCGTTGGTTTATCTGTCCTATCTATATCTATAACTATATTAACTGCCTCGGTGGTGTAGCGGTAGTGTATGCGACTGCTAATCATGAGGTCTCGGGTTCGATCCCCGGGTCGGGCAATGCTATTGAGCTTTTTCCTAAAAAGAAAAATTCTCAGTAGCAGCCCGGAGTTTGGAAATGCGCCCGGTAGACGTCAATAGGCTCGCCCCCTATTACGTGGGACTTAAACATAACTGGCGAGTCGTGGGTGTGTAATACACCTCTGCCTACCTCTTCGGGGAATACAGGCATGATGCTATATATATATGTTATTTGTTAAAGTGGAAGAAGAGCCATTTATCTCATATGACTAGTAGTTTTGGCAATAACTGAAGTCCAGAGCACCCCCCTGGGTAGTGAGGGACGCAGGTTCAAATCCTGCTTGCAGTAAGTCTGTCCTTAAATAGAAATTTTCACAAACAATTCATTCTCATCTATGAGACCAAAATTGAATCTAACACTGTGGAACTGCAATCATTCGTCTCTAGTAAATATACCGTATAGATGGTCCAACTCTTTTCATGAGACCAGTTTTAATATTGAGACTGCAATGAGTTCTAATGATATTGATGATGTTGTACATAACTTACAATTGCATACTTTGAAACACTTCACAGTATCGCAGAATAACACGTATTTAAAACATATACGTGTTTTCGTTTCGTTTCAGCGTATTGTTGCATCAATTGTAAGATAGCAATTAAATTTTTGAAAGACATAATTATGTTAATATAATGTTGCATAGTATAAATTTATTCAAGATATAACTTATATTTTTACATTTTGATCTGTATTTTAGTACTTGACATGCTCAGCTACTTTATCCTGCTCGCACTAAAGTTCTCTTTTTCCACATTCACAAACAATTTGTTCTTATATGTTTATTTTGCATTATACATATTTGTCGTTTTAATTACCAATAGTGAGAGAAAATGATTCTTCGAATTCTTACTTTAACTTGATACTGTACGAGTACATGCACAATATCTCAAAGTGTTGGCTGAATATTTCATTTTATCGGTATAAAAGTAGCCTATGTTATTTTCTGTAGACCGGATTATATATTAAACTAGCTCTACCCTGCCACGCTTCGCTGTGGCACATTATTGTTGCATGAATGAGAAATGAGGAACAAAATGCGCCAAGGATAGCTCGTTCCGTGAGCCAATCTGAATGATTCCTATAATTAATTTGAATATTAGGAAATACTTTTTCGATAAGTTCTTATTTCAATGTTACCAAATTACAAAAATTATCAGAAGAAGATATTCGTCTTGTCGTCTCATAGTTTGGCAGCTGCCCGTTCCAAATGTCCAGTAACTGTCGTGAGAATACCTCGGCTGATTGATCATTCTGATTCAGATCAGCTGGACACGCATATTCGTAGTCAACTGCAATGCACGTACTTGTCGACACAATGTTGAATATCAGGCAAGCATTTATTTCGTCTTCTGGTGTCGATCGAGGAATTACAGGCAATGTTTGCCTCTTAATCTCTAAGGAATGTTTTCTTTTCGGGCACATCCAAGAAGAAGGTCGGTACTCCGTAACTCCGTTATTTATTTATTTTTTCCGGTGTTGTAACTCTCTTCACGGCGCAAATCCACAAAAAAATCCACATCAAATGAAGCAGTTGCAGCTCGAGTGGGTGCTGGCATACCCAATTGACTAAGAACTTGTCTTCAATATTTATCAATGTCTCGTTGTTAATGACTTCTATAAACTCTATGGTGACTTTGGCACTTTCTAGGCGTACTCCTTGCAAAATATCCTCAGCCATATACGATCGATATCTTTACTATAACTCTGTGAGAGTATGGGGAGTGTTACTCTCGCTTCCAACAGATGATGCAGTTGCTGATACACAGCTAACTGTTAAAAAAACTGTTTTCTTGCAGTCGCGGGTATGTTCCTGAAATGAATAAACATTATATAAACTCTATAAAAATTGATAAACCCCTGATAAATGAGTTCACAAACTTTAAACGGCTGAACTGATTTTCGTGTAACTTATAGTTTTGTAATGTACACATTTTTATTTGATACCCCACTTGGGTATACTTGAAAATATTCGATTGTTCATCCCCACGTCCACCCCCTAAATTCCCCTTGCGTCAAGGGTCAAAAATACATAAAAACAATCTTTGAAAGAGGTTGTATATCGTGTTGAAATTTGAGCTCAATCGATGTAGAACTTTTTGAGTTTTTGAAACTTACAAAAAACAACTTAATATTTTTATATATACATATATATTTATAGATTTCATGCATCTTCCTTTAAAAGTGACTATCTTTCCATAGAAACTTTCGATTCTTTTTCACCCTTTTAGGAGCCAATTTGATAAAAACACCGATATACCTATGAGCACGCGTTCAACAGGTACCTATATCAAACTTTCGTGATCTTACTTTAAAAATTATGAACTTCCCAAATAAATTTTGAGTCTCTAATTCATCGTCTTAGAGGTATTTTATTACTATACGTGTACCTATATTTATTTCTAACCAGAAACGGGTATATGATATTTCATGCTTCATACTTTGAATATTATGACATACTTCCATATAACCGGATATCCCTTATTATATTCTGTCTGGGATGAAATTTTTAAAAATCATTAATAAATTGATGCTTCAAAAAAAGGTATTAACTACCAAATTTCGCGAGCCCCAGCGGTTTAGACTCTGTCAATCGGGACAAGCAATTATACTCGTTTATAGAAGATAAATAGTAAGGTCAAAAATTCTTCTGTTCATGAAACTATATTATCGATCTAAATGTATAATTACTTTGTTATTAAGTTACACTTATATTGTAAATTATATTTTTTCATAAGTTTTTGTCTCCAGAGAAAAAAAAACCAACATCGGCTACGAGCAAATAATAAGTTTATTCATTTATTTTTCAACAACAGGATAAGAACTTCATTTTAAATGCATTTAATTCTTAATTCTCGGTACACTGCTAATTGTATAAAACACAAAATAGTGAGAACGTCCTTGACAATTTATAATCTTAATTTTTATACCTAATTTGTTTCTATTTTCGGTTAATTCTGTTAATTTACTGCTTCATCAAAGTATTTGTTATTACTTGTATACTAAGAATAAATTATATATTAGTCTAAGCCTGGGTACTGTTGCCTATGGTAGGAGTATCCACAAAATGCCTACAACTTCTAAACCACTCTCTTTTCTTTTCAAAAAAATTATAGCCTTTTATCCATGTTCAGACCCAATCTAGTTTTATGTACACAATATATACATCAAAGGTTTTACCCTGTTATTTGCTGAAAAATAATCTTGTTTTATTTTCTATGTGAATATGAGCTAAACCAAAATAATGGTCTTTGAAAACGAAGAAGGAGAAGACAAAACAGATGTTAGAGTAACAATAGGTAATGGTGTTCTAGAATAATTATATGAATATGTATATCTTGGATGTGGATTCAGTCGGGATGGAAGGTAAACCACTGATATAAAGAGAAGAGTAAATGCAGGAAATAAAGTGAACAGAATCTTAGAACCATCGAATGTGCTCGATGCTTGGGATAACTTTTCGTCAGCCACCACCTCAGCTAGAAGGCACGTGTCACAATACACAACGCAGTGCTTGTCCCAACATTATTATAAGGAAGCGAGAGTTGTGTATGCAGAGCATGAGAGTAAAATTATTACGGTTGAAATTCGATCTCTACGGAAAATGGAGTTAGACTAACTAATCGCATTCGTAACGACGACGTATGAGAGGGAGTAGGTCTGAAAGAGAGTATTGGTGTAAAGATACAAAAGGGAATGACAAAAAAATGGGCATTTCGCTCACGAGCGATATACAATGTGAAAGTGGAAGGATGTAGGCACAGAGCGCAGTGGGAGACAGAGACTCACCTACCTAGACCAAATTGGTCATGTATTGAAGAAAGGTGGAATCAGGAGTCTCCTATATACTTTACCAAGGTAATGTATACACATATAGCGGAAAAGTAATATATTGTATAGTACCTGCTGGTCCACCAGCGATATTACGTTGCAAATGAATGTTTTATTTGTACCACCAATTTTAGTCTGGCTCTGAAGTACCTACCTACTGGGGTCCTGAATACTGGAAGGGTTTTCATAAACACTTCCTTGCTCTCGTGTTTTACGCACATTACCGGCGGCGCATTCGGCATTTGTATATAATACCTAAGCAAAGTATAAAATAGATATATGATATAGATAATATTTATTATAATCTCAACATTACCTACACGTTTTAGGTAATCTACACATATATACTATATCTATACTCTACACATAGCTTAGGTATTGCATAGATTTATAGAATACCGCATTAAACAGATTGCCAGTAATATATACTACTATACTTCGTATATATCATTATAAATTGGCCTGACATAAAGGAATATGATGGTATCCGCATATTATCTATTACTTTCTCTTCATAATAAGTTTATATTTTACGTAACATTGTCTATTGAAACGGTTTTTTATCAGTTTTTTAATGTGATCACAACCATTGTGGTATCCTTTGAAACACTGTGTAAGTTCTATGTAAAAAAAAGTACCATACAATATGAATAAATTATTTATAGTGATAAATAAAAAGTAAGTAATCTTTGAGTAGTAGTGATTCACATATGTAAACGATTCATTCACATGAGTATAAACAGCGTTAGTCTTTTTGACAGCTAGTATTTAAAAGTATATTACACAATATTGACCAGTCATGCAAAGATCTAAATCATATTGCCATACATAAATGTCTTACAACAATGGCCTAGTTACAATGCAGAATTGTATTCTGAATGGTCCAACAAATTAAAAAGAGGTCGGCTATACGAAAACGAATAATTCTATTTTTGACATTTCCGGTTTTGCGGCCACTGTCTAGGTGATATCATTAAGTTGTTATAGTTGTAATACATAATTAGTATACAACTAATTTCGCATTTGTCGCTATTTTTACTACCTAGTATTTATCTTGAGTTAGAGAGGACCTATTAATTTGAAAATAGACACGAAGATTTTCAACCATCTTCTTAAAAACATTGCGTTCACTACTACTTTTTCTCTTTAGTCTATGACGATCAGTCAGCACCCAGCTGAATAATCAATTTCGCTGACAAAAAAGCAGATACAGCATATCTCTGATGTAAAATCCGAATCGTACTGTATTATCTTTGTAGAATAGGGATAAACAGATTAGATACAAAATATGTTAATGAAAAAGAGTATTTTAAATGATTGTATGCAGGAAAATTAGTTTCGCACGTCATTTGTTTATACGTATGATTTCAAAAGGCAGACAGCGCTTTTGGCACGCCAGAATTATTAATAATATGTACATACACTACACGCTATTAATGAGTCGTCAAATTTGTATACACTATTGTGTGTGAGTTTGTTGAATTGGCCTAAGAGTATTGGCGTGACAACGGCGGACTGCGACACTGAAACATAACGTAATATTGTAATTACGAAAGTTTGCGATGGTGTTTGGATCTTTGTCCACTAACCACACCTAAACCAATGAACTGATTTGTATGACATTTTATAGATAAGAGTCTGGATACACATATAAATATAATAATTTTTATTAAACGTAGAATATTATTTAGTTACTCACAGATTGTTTGTAACTCCAAAATTAAAAAAAAAATTAATAATCTGTGAGTACATAGTACGCATTTTTGGACCTCAAACAGAAGCTAGTGAATTTATGAAATTTAAGTAACTTAAAAAATTTTTGTTCGCTATTTACTGCTTTTTTCGTCCACTGACTAAAACTAAGTACCTATCTACAAATACATACTATTCGGCAAAAATTGCTGATTACAGGGGAAATTACAATAATTAAAAAGAACAAATATTGACAGTAAAAGTCAGTTCAGATTGAATCTGTGTCTGCATCGAATGGATGGTATCCTGCGTCGGATAGTAAAAAGGGGATTTAATCATGCATTTATTACGCTTCCTCTAAAATGTATCGTAAATAACATACAAAAATTTATCCATTATACATATAGACTACTTGCTGTAAGATTAAAATAAAAAAGCACATTAATATAATAAATAAAGGGATCCTACGCATAAGAATCAATAAACCGGGCCTAGTTTCTACAATACCGGTTACACAACATCAGCTAGTCAACGAGATTATGTTTGTTTTAGAGTATTCTCTTCTAATAAATAATGTTCCTCATTAATTTGCTTAGTTCTTAGCAATTTACATTTAGTACATATTGCAAAATCATTATTATATTTTGTAAATTGCCAAAATTTGATTAAGAAACTCTTGAAATCCTTCATGGGTATTTAATCAAATGATCTCAATTAAACGGGTTCAACCCTTGCCTTTTGACATCCCGAGACAAATATTCCTTGACTTCGTAGTCTACTGTATAGTATATTGACATTGGTATTCGAATAGCTATTTGATTGAGATAGAATTCAGAAGGGTAACTGGATAGGATAAAATATCGAAGTTACTTTTTATTATTTACTTCACTTGTTAACTTAAACATTTTTTTCAAATTTTAGAAGTCAATTTAATCGTTCTACTATTTTGTTTTCTGATACTACATGGGTCGCAAATAAGGCGTATGGTCCACCTGACGGAAGGCGGTTACCGTAGCCAATAGACGCTAGCAACGCCAGAGGTATCACTCGCGCGTCGCCAACTCCAAGGAAAGAAATAGGAGGTCAGAAGGAAGGATAATAAGGAGAAGATAAGAATAGGGTTTTAGCCTCCAGCGCTCTCACTCGCCTTACAAAACACAACTGCAGGACTATCTACTGTTGTTTTACGCTGATCTACTGTGAGAGAATGTTCGTAAATATTTATTTATTTAAAGAGTGGTACTTCCCCGATCGAACCGGCCCCATTCATGCTTGTACAAGCAAAGCTCTACCACCAGAAGTCATATCTAAACGAAGCTATAGGTATATGTAGTTTGGATGTGATTTGATTAGTAAGTACCTTGGAGCTGATCCGATGATCAAGTCATGAGGTGAATAGTGGAATTCGTCAGTAGTTCATTCGTAAAGTTTCGAGTTATTAGTTGTGACAATAATTAATTTGACTTTTATATTAAACGACTCACCTGACACCTGTTATCAAACATCAACAGTTGCTTAGAAAGAAAATACGGTCATAGATACAATCAATCGATGTTTAAAATAACTCGTTAGTCTAGATATTATTCTACCGATAAGCACATGTATTATCTAAGATTTAGAGGAATTTAGACTATGGTCTCTACTAAGGATCAGTAGCCCGAGCACGAAATACTTGCGAAAAAGTATTCGTGTCGTCATCGAAAACAATAAAATTTGTATGAGAATTGTATATATCGTCCGTAAAATGAACTTATTTTGCTACGAATGATTTCGTATTGCTAACTTTGATTTGATGTACGGTAATCTAAATTTCGAAGGCTGGCTATCGAGCACTGTCGAAACCTTTTTTCACTTAGAAATTGTCGGTGAGAAAAGATATTAAATCTTAGGTTTTTGAGTATGTAATGTTTTAAAATTACTAAACTTCGAAAGCCAATTAATCCCACAGTAATATATGACGATGAAAAAGTAGATATACCAAGATGATAGATATCTATAATAAAATAAATTTGTATAAAAATATGCCGTTCGTACCTACCTAGTAATAGCAATGTTCACATAACAAAACGGGCTATTTTGGAAGTAGCTTATTTGTGGATAATATAGATGTAAAACCTTGCATATTTCTATTAGTCTCACATATTTTACCATAGGGCATTATAAAGGGAACTTTATAATTACCTACGAATAATATACACTTTAGTGTTCATAAAGGTGTAAATAAATAATTAAAATAGATGATTTGTCAACTAATAAAAATAATGAGTCAATATAAAAAATGTTATAATAAGCCAGCATATACATTTTGTTCTCATTTTATCTATAATACAATAAAATGCATTAAAATTAAAATACGGCATAAGAATACCTAACTGTCACTGTCACTCGGAAAACATAAACAAACAAGCTTGCCTTCGACAATGACATGTATAGTTGTTCGAAGACCATACAATGTTTGTTATATTGTCGTGGACTCGATACGTTTACGATACGAATTTGATAGTTTTTCGTGCTTGGGCCTCAGCATTCTTAGCGTTTTGCGAGGCAAAATCTATAAACTCCGAAAAATTCTTAAAAAATACGGATTTTCACGTGACGAGTCTTCTCCGTTTAACAATAATATGTGTGATGAACACAGATATTTTTTACTGCGTCTGGGTGTTTTCTATCTATTATATATGTATGAATTTACAAAAATAAGTAATATATGTATTATATCCGTAATCTAGTACCCATAGCACAAGCGTTAAGCTTAGTTTGGGACCAGAGGACGTTGTGAGAAATGTCCGTAAATCTATACTATTATAAAGCTGTAACAGAACTATGTCTGTACATTAGAGATATTTGAGAAAAAACACTGTAATAGGCTATATAGGCGTGTCTAAACTCTAAAGACAAAACGATTTTTTTTTTTCATTTTTTGTCCGTTTGTCTGTTTTTCTGTTTGTTCGAACGCGCATCACGCAAAAACTACTAAACGGATTTTGATGCAACTTTTTCATTTGATAGCTCTTGATTAGACTTAAAGACTGGCAAACATTTTATCTCGCTACTATATCGGGAACCTGAGATATAACTTAAAAACTAACTTTGGGCTGCGGAGGAGCTGCAGGCAAAGGCTAGTATTACATTATTATTATATATTATACTCATATGGTTCTAATAAAAAGAGTAAGATGAATTGCCGAAAACCTTGTAATTGTAATAACAATTCTTCCATTATTCATTAAAATTTAACCAGTTTTTGACATCCTACCTACATAGTAAAAAATTTAAAAATGTCAATGAACTTCCATTATGTACACGGACGACTTTTCAATTTGAGTCATTGTTACTGCATTAGAAACAATGCATATATGCTTTTGTAATAGCTTTGTTCTTAGTGGGGCAAATTTGCCTGAATTGTTAAACTTGACAACTTGAAATAATAACTGAACTGATTTCCTAACTACACTCGTCTAATAATACTAGCAGATCCTTCTTAGAAATGTGACTACTCGTAAATAAATAATAGGCGCAGAGATTTTAACTTTTTGCCCTTAACAAAATATCCATTATACAATTCGCTATACTTACAGTATTTTTTTCCACTGCTTTTGAGAACATTGGACTATATAGCTTGCCGTGTGGGGCCGGCTTTAGAATTGTCCCACCCCTCTCCACCCATGGGAGTCGTAAGAGCCGACTGAGGGAATACCGGAGGAGTGGGCAGCAGCACTCCTTCGAGTATTAAGAACATCCACTGCGATCGCCAACCCGCCTGCCAAGCGTGGCGATTACGGCACTATCCCCCATTCTTTGGGAGGCCTATGTCCAGCAGTGGACGTTAAGCGGCTGATGGATGGACTATATAGTTCCTAAAAATTGTAATGAGTGGTTGAAGTGATGAAGCAGCACTCAGTAAGCTAAGAAGACCATTCTATTCTACTCTGATTAACACAAAACATAAATCTAAAATTGTTATTAATATCATTTTGATAGCAAGATATAATATCAGTAGGATCTCATCTTGATACTAAGCACAAATAGAAACATGAAAAGCTCATTATCATACTAAATCGTATATAACTCAAATAATTATAGCCCCAATCGCTAAATAAATTTAACCAAACTGCTCTACTTTGCGCTTGAATGTTAATGCCAAGGAAAGGTATATATACGAACTATAAATGTAAAGACCTTCTTTGACTGTCGACTTGGCGATAGTTAAAAGGGCCTTCACGAGGCCTTAATTTATCTAACTGGTTTATTCAATATAAATACCAATACACATCACTTTCAGAACCCTAACGAAATGAATCTCTGTATCTATATAGGTAGGTACGTTAGTTCCATCAAAACATATTTTTTTAAGGATACCAAAATTAATTTTACCATAACTACATCCAGTTGTCACATAACTCAGCTTTAAAACGTTTTTATAAAACACGAACAATTTATATAGTAGGTACCAGCTTCGGTACCACCGAAGGAATGTAACATAGTTCCAGTGGCCCGCTAATTAAGGCGGAGAGACGGCACACGGCGGGTTTCTTTAGTGGGTGAGGGCCCCACACTACCCTGTTCGTTGCCCCGAACGATTGGGTGTGCGGTTAGGAACATTTTTTCCTGCCTAAACAAAAATAAAAGGTACCAGCTTTGGTAAAAGCTCCACCATCGGTAAAAGCTAGGCTAAGCTTGGTAGTTTATGTGACTGTGGATCTCGTGTCGGGTTAACAAAAAATATTAGGTTAATCCGTCAAGAAATCCTCAAAAACAGCTCGGTGTTCCACCCTCGCTCCTCGCAAAGCATGTTAAGTCATTGGTCCAACGCCTAATCTCTCTCCGGTCGTAGCGGAATGCCATTCCATCGGCCTATGACAGTTAAGGAACAAAGAGTGTTTTTTTTCACTATAACATCTTCTGCGTATTTACCTAGTGTTTACTGCCACTGGTCGCCGCGCCGTGAACGGTCTGCAGATCATTATTATTAATATGATATACCAGGCTTTCATTCTAATCAAAAACTATCAAACAAAAAAGTCTCACCAATATCCGTCCTGTAGCTTTTGTGTAATGCACGATTTAAAAACAAACAGACGAAAATCCTAATAAACATTGTTTTGTTTTGAGACATGCCGCAATAACGTAATACCTGCAGTATTTTTTTTTCACAAAGATCATACTCGTACAAACACAGGTCTGTTACGGTTTTGTAATAGTAGATAATGATTAGTTTACCTCAAGAAAAATTATTGATTAATGAGTATTACGTTATAATATTTACGACTAAAACTAACAAGAGTAACAAATACACAAATACGATTAAGATTAGTGTTATAACCGTTAGGTATACAATTATATATTAATGAGTTGCGCACAACTGAATTATAAGTACTTTATTTGGGAATATCGTTAATAGTTTTATGCGAAGTATGACTCATGAAATTAAGCGCTCTTTGTTTTCAAGACTAGTATGACATACGTAGGTATCTCAACTTCTTGTATTGAAAATGGAAATTGGGAATAACGTTCGGTATATAGATACATTGATTATAATATGGCAGATTTACTAAATACTCTTTACTGGTTTCAATAATAATAATAACAACTTTTTATTGCAAACTAAAAAAGAAAACATAATATTACCCTATAGGTAGGAATGATTGATTAAGATCAAAGAGAAGCAAACTTCATTTGGCGGTCCTGTCTAGGGTTGCCAACTCGTATACATTAACGGTGGTTATGCGGGAAACCAGGGGTGTTTATGTGGGACTATACCAAAAAATGCAGGACTTGTCTATTTCCAAAAACATGATAATATTCTTAAATATTTTTAAAGCATTATCTAGAACCCCTAGAAAGCATTATGTTTTCTTTGTGTGTTTGTCATAATTTTTTTCATATCATTTGAATGAGTTTCTTTGTAATCTGGGTCAGATTTTCCTTAAAACGGGACAATTAGCCTCCCGCAAACTCACAGGACGCACTATTTGGGCTGTGGAAACGAGACGTCCCGCCTCACGCGCCCCTATCTGTCCCATAAGCAAGTGTCCCAAGCAACCTAACCTAACTAACAGTTAATTATTGATACACAATCCTCAAAATACTCGATGAGTACCTACTGCGAATTAAATACGATATTTAATTCTCTAACATAAACATCACTTAATTATTTATATTATACAGAATTATACACTTCAATTAATTAGTACAATAATAGCCAATAGTAGAATATTACATGGCGTGTTAATTATTCGGTCACATATTTTAATTAATGTTCCTCGACTACAGGAATATTATTAAACATTATTTGTTTATGTATATCTACAAATAATATTTTAATACCTATACATAAAATAAATCGAGTGGTTTAGAAACCAACCGCGTGTTGGGGGTTTGATTCCCGCACAGGACAATTACCCGTGTGATGCACAAATAGTTGCTCTGAGTCCGGGTGTACATTGAGCCCGTCAATTTTAAATTCCCGCGAGATACGGGAATTTTCCCCTAGTGACTGCCGAGTAATGCCTTTCAAAACTATGAAACCCGTGTGCCTGTACTTACACATAAGGTACTTATGCCAACAAAAATAGTATATGTTTTATCCCACTACTAAATCGGGAACCAGGGCCCGTAGAATTTAACTTACTAAATCGTATCGTATCGATCTCACTTGTAGAGAAACCGACGCGTGATGTCGCAATAGTCCCTCGGCCAATCACGGTGATCTCTCAAACAATCACAACGACAAAATGTCATGTCGATATGATCAAGTGAGATACATTCTAACCCCTCTGAGATATAACCTCAAAAACGAAATTTAGTCTGTGGCAGAGCCGCTGGCAAAGGCTAGCTCACTGGATAATTCGAGTGTCATGTAGGTAGGTACGTCCAAGCAAAAGGAAGTCTTAATGGTGGGACTTCATTCTCTTATCGTCCCTCTTCATTTCTTTATAGACACAAACCTTTATCGGATACTTACTACTTAACTGTTTTATTATAACTGGAAACAAATAAATCGATGCTAATGTAAAATATACTACAGCTGATCAGCTTCTGGTTTCGTCGTTATTGGAATTAATTAGTCTCGGTAACGTCAATAATATCAGTGCATGGTGACTTGCTTACACAGACGGGCGTTCCGTCCGTTCGTTTATAATATAATATATTATACTATAAGCTCAAGAGTGTATTGCCGGCCAGTGTGGCATATCTCGTCGCCAACAAGCCCTACTACCATCCCATCCAGTAGCCGGTCAACCGTCAATTGTATAGTGGGTATGTGCGTCGATCAGTCGCGTTCGCCTCTCCGTACCTCGACGCCGCCCGCGCCGTTCTCCCAACAAAATGACATTCTCGATACATTGACGTTAAATTTAAAAAAAAACATTCAACATGTGCTGTGCCAGGTTCACTGACTACCTGTTCCGTAGTGTTGTGAAGTACACATGTGGACTTGCAAGCCGCGAAAGTAAGTACGAGTGCCTTACGTCAATCGTTTACATCACACGAGGCGAACTAACCGTATGTTACCAACGCTAAAATTAAACCTAATAGGTAACAACTGTGTAATACATGTCTTACATTAAAATACCACATAATTTTCTGTATATAATCCATTTTAACTTACTAGCGATTGTCACAAATACGTAGATAGTTTCGTTTAATAATAGTATCTAAATCATCTTCTACCAATTAACTATTTAAATTGAGAAATGATTTGTAAATGCTATGATAAATTAAGCAGTCACACTTCGAAAAAAATCACTTTCTAATTGCAAGAGTTAAGTAGTGTAGGTAAACTAAACAAAACATTTAAATTCAGCGTGGTTCAAACAAATATAAAAATTATATAGCCATCAGTATTTTCCATATTTTAAAACACGCGTCATAGAGAACTGAAAACAATGTTTCTCATTGTAAGAATTATTACGTTATAAATTATGTTAAACATTTTATTTTATTAGGATTAGGTACCTACCACACATACATAATTATGAAGTTTTTGCTAGGGTAAAACCATAGCATAAGGAAAATGGTAAAACTGATTGAGGAATTGTTTACTTTTCTATTTAACCGTTTATTATTTTTGACGTGACTAAAGCTCGTGATTATAATCTAGGTAGGTAATATTTGGTCACATTACACCAGTATTTTCGTAAAATCACAGTACTTTTGTATAAGCTACAATGCAAAAGAAATAACTACTATTTACCACCACGTAAACTTTTTACTACATAATAGATAATAATCTGTACTACATCATTATAATCTGTGCTATTATGAAGCTATAGAGCTGTGTTTGTACAATGAAGATATTTGAGAAAATAATTCTCTATTTAAGCTATATGTACTAAGTGTCTCATAAACAATAAAAGATTTTTAGATTTTTCGTCTGGTTGTCTGTTTGTTTGTTCGCACATCGCGAACCTTATTTGTTATATCTTAATTAAACTGATATATGTTATGTCCGATCGGTAATCTGATATCCCATAAACCAAAAACAAGTAGCGTTGAAGACGTGGGCAATGGCTAGTTATCTAATAAAAATCAACGAATGAAGTGTTTTGGTAACTAGTAAATGCAATAATTTTTACCAGGGTTAACCACATAATATGTGGCGAAATAAATACCTACTTGGTATATTAGGATCATATACCAATAATTCCTGGATGAAATTGGATGGTTACATGATGTTATCATGATGGTGTAACGGTATAGTAGGCTTTTGAGGAAATAAACAAGCTTCGGTGATGTACCTATTAGTCGCGCAACTATAAAATCTATTACGAAATTATTGTAAACAAAAATCATTAGAAAAACTACTTTTGAACATCGATAATAAGTTTAGTACCTATGTAACATTTTTGTGCAGTTGCTCAGGTACCTGGTGGCGTGTTCTTTAATGATTAATTATTTTTTTGATATATTATAAAACAGGAATTTAAATTTAATAATTAAATATAGCGTGTCAATTTTTATCTCCAATTGAAATAATAAAACATTGACCTTGACACGACGACCAAACATTATCCTTTTGTCTCAATTGGCCGGTAATTGCTGGGGACGTCTTCAGCTCTGTTCTATTCTCAGATATAATTTGCGCTTACTTACTGTAAAATTGCACCTTTACAGTTTTAGGCTTAACAGCTTTATGTATTAATACTACGTACATTAAACAAAGCAATGGAGAAACTATGTATAATTATATATCACGAATAGGAGTAACTATTGAAATTAACGCAGACATTAATAGGTCAAATGTGATAACGTCAGATTAATCTACGCAGAGATTGCAATATTTTTTTTTTATTTCAGTTAGTTGAAATCCAAAACGATATTAGTCAATTATATATAGCCAAACCAATGCGATTAATATACGCCTCAATTTGATTATAGTGTATAATATAAATTAGATATCTAAACAAGTTTATCGCTTCTCGTACTCCAATGTGTGTTTTGTGTAATGTGCTTGAGAACTGCATGGATCGCCACGTGGATTTTATTATAACTAACCGCTAACCACAGAACGGCACGTCTCCCGGGAACTGTACACTTCTAAAGATGCCCAAAGGTAAGTGTTTAATACAAAAAATATAATGACACATTCTCATTTTAGACACGCAGACTTCAGAGACTTAACCATGACGACTAATTATTTTATTTAGAAGGCATTGGTCTCTGGAACATTATGAATATTAATTTAACATTTAGAGGTTTCCCAAGTAAGTTAGCTTCCGAAATTCTAGTTTAACATTTGAATACAATATTAAGTACTCGACTGGGCGATTGATATCCGACCTCAGCAACTCAAAGCACAAACGTCTGGTTTCTACTGTCTGTGTGTCTGTTTGATGCTACGGCGAACGGCAATTAACGTACCTGCCTACATTCCAAGTCACGGGTTTCATCGGGTAGGTATATATTATACTTACACACATAATTTGTACAGACTCGAATTCAAAACATTCAGGGGGCCATTTCTTGGTTATTGGTTTCCCTATAAGACTACAGTTGCTATTTCTTAACGTTGCACCAACAATACGCTCGTAAATTGAAAGGATCTTAATACTTTATAAATCCACGCTATGTTTTAAGGAATGCTCACAATTAGTCCTGGTGAGGCGAACTCACGTGTCTGCGTCTCGTGACATCACCGCAACTAATCTGTTGTGACAACTGTTGATGCTAAAGCTAGCATTCGTCAACAAATACATTTCTAATAAAGTCACAATAAAAGTAATAACCAATTATACGCCTATTTTGTCACGCTTCATGCAAGAAACTAACATCATTATTTACACATAGATAAGAAAATACTCCGATTTTATTAAAAATTTCCTTTTCAAATACAATTTTTATATAAAAAATTGTGTTATCGTTAATGATTGCGATTTGTGAGACCTTTGGTTTTCCGCACGTAGTTGGTAAGTGGATTTACGTCTGTATAATCTATGTCTGCATAATCTATGGGCATAACTCTATCCTCCACCTTTATGAGCGACTCTTTTCCATATAATAATAATAAAAAATATATAAACTTAAATTTTTTGATATAATTTAATTTTTTTTATTTTGCTTATTTATTAGTTTATAATTTATTTATTTTTATGTATATTTTATATGGGCCGTGGTTGCCTGAAATAAAGTAATAATAATAATAATCAAGGACTTCGGTAACTCAGTTGATTAGAGCACTTCCCCGGATAGGAAGGGACGCAGGTTCGATTCCCGCCTATACTAAAATACTCTTTTTCCTTAATCACAAATTATAATTTGTACTTTAAGAGTAGCTGAGCATGTCAAGTGCTAAAATATAGATCAAAATGTTAATAATTTGTACTCTAAAAGTAGCTGAGCATGTCAAGTGCTAAAATATAGATCAAAATGTTAATAATTTGTACTCTAAAAGTAGCTGAGCATGTCAAGTGCTAAAAATATAGATCAAAACTACATTACGTTATTAGGATGTTGATCTTTTATACATAAGATCTTACATATTATCCTTTACTTGAGAAATCAAATCGTATCTGCGAGAAGGCATTTCTGTTATAAACCAATCAAAGTAAGTTCCATGTATCAATATACGCTGGAATCCTCTATAACCTATAGCAGATTTCAGCGCCTAAGCTATTTGGCTGTTCATCCTAATCCGATTAATTGTAAGCCTTTTTCAACTCATCAAACGCGCAATTAGATTTTTTGCCATTTAGAAAGGATCTCTTCTGCACAAACCACTCATATCCATAGTACAGAATCAACATACATATATGTATAATATGTAGTAGGTATATATTATAGTAGAATATACTTGAAGGCAAAATATAGTTTTAGAACTATTTGAACTGATATTATTTTTCATTTTGTAAATACAGAAGAAATAATGAGCCATTCCATAGTAACACAAAGGAAACCACTAACATGCCTCATATTTAGTATGCGTTAGAAAATTAGGAACTATATAAAATAATCGGCTAGATATATTTTTTTTTAATTATTACAAAAGTAATATGTCAGAGGTATAACGAGTTCACTACTATAGTAAGTACTAGCACAGAACGCAGCTCGTCTTGATGGTTGATTGGTACTCTCCAGTTACGATGTTAACACCACTTGTATCAATGAAGTGCCATTGGCTCATTGTTTAATCGTCTTGTTTTATCAGCTGTAATAAGTATATTCGAGATGCTCGTGCATTTGGTTCGTTAACGCACACAGTCTCGTTAAGCTTACGTGATTGTTATAGTTTCTGTCCAGTTATGCAAATTTATTAAATACCTCAAATGTTGATAATAATGAGTTTCGGCATTGGCCAAACATGGCAAGTGGTTAAAATACATAGAAAAATAATAGCATAATAGTTGATTTAGTTAATCATACAGCATACTGGCTTATTGGTCTAGAAGCATAAGTAGACAGCTTCTAACAGAGAGTTCCCGGATTAGAACCATGAGTCGTAGGACCAGTAGGTATGTATGAAGTTTGTCGTAAGAAAATTTTTAACAATAAGAAATACGGAACTGATAAACGGAAATAGAAAATTAATACAATACAAGAAATCCTAGAGCTTAATTCACCAAAATCTTCTTGAGAAATTCTAGGATCAAAAATATTTCTGTGGAAAAAATAATAAAGAATATTATTTATATTACCATACAACAATGCTCTTAACACAGTCTTAGCTTTTTATTATAAAAGTCATAGGTTCTACCTTCCATTTTACCCCTAGCAAACCCTTCTATCTGTTCCAATAAAAACTCTTCATTTATTCAAAACAAAATGTAACTACATCGACCCATATCATGACCTTTGAAAATAGTCAAGGTTATTTTCCACAGTGTATAAATTCGCATGTGATTCATTGAATCTGGAAGCACGACACCTCGGCCTCGTACCACATCAGTCATCATTTCTAGTGGATATAAAACACGTTCATAAATGGAAGATAATAATTAATAATAACCTTTAGTCTCGAATGTTCTTATTATAATCGACTTGACAGTATTAAACAAAACAGTATAATAAAAGCGAGTGCATGAAAAGAACAATAACATTGGCGCGCCCCGGGCGTCCGCCATTGTAAGTCTGCTACCTCAGATCGGTATTGATTTTGGAACAATATGCACTGCACAAGCCAACTTCACTGACCCTACTGTATTGTTGAAGCATGAGAATTGAGCTAAGGAAGTGTGTAGTAAGCTGTATTCAGCTCATAGAACGTTGAATTCCAATTGAATCTGCTATCAGTGGCTTCATGCCTGTAAGCCTTTCCATACAGCTCTATTATACAACATTCTCAAAATTATATTAAAAAAAATATTTTTCTAATAATTTGGTATAACTCATGCTGTTATGTTCCAAATGATTTAAACCTTACAGAACCTTAACCGTCCAAATCCGATTTTGTACCGTGTCATGCACATCTACCCACATATTACGCTCGCGGGGTCGTTTTTCACTCCTTAATATGGATTTACTAAAGAGAATCCATAATTCCATACGCATAAAGTGTCTAGTCTGTGTTATGTAACGGCAATACCACTTGGGAGTCGAGCATTTAATATAATTTCTACTTTTCTAGTATCGACAACTGAATGAGACTATACGTTTATTTTTTTAATGTATATTTTTTTTAACGTAATTTGTTTCAATGTTATGCTTCAATATTGATAAATGAATATTTCATGTACAGAAAGTTTTTTCTGTACATGAAATATTCTATATGTATAGATAATAAATAAAAATAAATACCTAATGTTGTCATTTCGGTCACGACGGTTAGTGTCCGATAGGACGACATCCCGACAAGACCGGAGAGAGCTCAGACGCAAGGCCAACGTTCTTTCCGAGGCACGGGGGTAAAACACCGCTAACATCCTAACTCCGGGACACTATTGAGTTAACGAACTTGTATTTAAAAGTATGCAGAAGTTTATCAAGCTGATAACGACGCTGTTTTCACAATTAGAGGCTACTCATTGACCTAATTTGACTTTTGAAAATTGTACTCCCTCTTTTGGTTTTAAGCAGTCAAAATCACAATACAAACAATTGAATCACTCTGGTTTGTATGACCTAATAAACTAGTTTGTCCTTACACTCAGTCGAAACCAACGGGCGTACTTGCAATTATATTGCGTAATGAATAAAATCACTTGTCACATTATCAAATGTTCTTTGAACAGAATATATGTAAGTACCAATTGTGCCTTTTGTTCACAGGCGACGCCGATATGTCGCTGAAACAGGGCAGCGGCACCGGCAAAGTCCACTTCGGTGGTTTAGACGATGTGTCCCTGTACGGCACACCAGTGGAACCAGCCCCACCAGCAACGGATGCCAAACAAGGCTTCTTACGGAACCAACTCCAGGCACTCTTCCAACCCACCGACAACAAACTAGCCATGAAACTCTTTGGTTCTAAAAAAGCACTGATGAAAGAGCGCATCCGGCAGAAAGCGGCAGGACATTGGGTCATACATCCCTGCAGTAGTTTTAGGTAAGTGCCTTCCATTTTTGTACCTTATTATTCATTGGAACGATTCCTTCACCGAACCTAACAGAATTCTAGTTACAATATTATATTATTGAGACGATTTATCCTATTATAAAGATGTAACAGAGCTAGAGTACACTTAAGATACTTGACAAAAAATGACTATATTAGGCTTTTTAGACGTCTCTGAAAACAATATTTTGTAGAAATGTTTGTTCGCGCATCACGCAAAAAGCTATTGAACGGGTTTTGATGAAATGTTTATGTAGATAAATACTATAAAAACTGGTATAGGTTTTCTCCCACTACTATACCAGGAACAGAAAAACTGGCTTTTGCAGCGGAGTCACGTACAAAGGCTAGTGGTAAAATAAGTTGATGGAAAATATTTGGAGATTCCTGTATGAAAAATTTCCTAGACAGGGTTGTAGGAAACTTTCTAATGTAGCATAGGCAACCAGGAAATGCCTTCTTCTAAGGTGCTTCTAATTATTCTTAGCACTATAATTATATCTTACATCAATAGACTAACGGTTTACTACTTTTTTCTGCTGAAATAACTTAATAATAATAATAGGTATATTTAATTGAGTGAGTCAATTGTGAATCTTGTAGTGTAACTGCTATTTGCAGCAGCTTGCATTCATATAAAATTTAATGTTAATTTATTTTCAGTCTAGCAACTTTGATGACTGCTCATAATTTTTGACGTAAACTGAGGCATGTGCGTCTTGTGTCTGTTTACACAGAATTGAATTACTTCAATGTAATTTTTTACAGACAAACTTTTTGTTTGTACCTAATTTCAGAAATGTTAATAATTCAGAATTGTTAGTGCTGCATTTTATTGTTAAGTATATTAGATTTCATCTATTACAATTTTCTCTGACTTATTTGTAAAATACATTGTTGACGATATACGTGGGATACAGGATGGGCAAAAGATACGTGTGATCCAAACTGAAATAATTCAGGAAATAAATTATAATTTATCGATTGTACTTATAGTAAACAGTTTCTAATTAAATAGTCTTTAGTGACTTTGAGTGACGACGTTTGAAAAGGATTTTCATCAAGTTGTGGGCTTGAAATATAATAATAATAATGCATTTAAATATGTATAAATAAAAACCAGGTACTCGTGTGAAATCAAACGACCTTTAGTCCAAGTGGACTAAAGGTCGTTCCAGTAACATTCTACAGCTAGTAGTAGCAGTCAGCAACGTACTTACCCAGGCTAGAGCCCTTTGGCCATAGTCTCATTTACATCCTATGTATAGTCTACAAGCTACCTCGCTAAATCTTTACAGATTTCAATAGCACCGGATCCTTTTCTTTCCTAAAATTGTGATTTAGTAATACGCTAGAATTATGATTTAGTAGTATGTTTAGTAGTAGGTTAGTAGTACTAAATCATAATTCTTCTTTCGTCTACTTTATAAGTAATCATCACAATTCTTAAGTCTTTCTACCTCTTCGACATGGGTAGGTGATATGGCAGCATGGTAGCAAAATCATGCATTTAAAATTATTCGTCAGGTGTTAAGACACCTTGACGATAAGTTTTGTTCAAAAAGTTCTGCCAATATGAAAATTCTCTTGTAGGTACTTATTTAAATAACACAATTATAACATTAAAGATTAATAATTACATATCACGGTTATCAAGCATTAGACCAGTTAAAAGCAGCGGTTGGTAATCTACCGATCATTTTGTTCAGCGGAGCATGCGCTTCAAGTGTTGAAGCAGTAATTATGGCTTGGCTATCTCATTGTCAATTGTCAGCGATTTGCACACACCGCCTACGGAATAATTTACAACCGCGCTGACAGACTAAATATTTAGTCTACTCTTACATTTTTATGACGTTTTAATCGGTCGGAAAGACATCGATAGTCACTTGTGTGACAATAATATTGACAAAACTAGGTAGGTATGGTTTTCCCTAGTTTCGTAAACTTAACAACTACATGCTATACATAATTTACGTTTACCAGTTTTGTAATGTTCCACATTTTCTGATCTAGATTATATACCAAATATTTTTTATTAAGTATCACTAATAAGTGGGTAAGTCGGTTCCTATATGCACAGTTATTATTTTTTTAGATGTGAAATCGATTGAGTCATTTCGGCATGTGTAATTTACGAGCCTCACTCCATTAGAGCAAGAGTGAAGTTTTTTGTCAGAAGAGCCTGTCTCCTCCCTGCGTAAATGGGTTGCTTTAATCGGGGAAGTACCACCGTCTCATAGAAGAAGTGAAGCAACGGTAGACACTCCTACTGTTTCGTTCTATATGGTGGTTAACCCTTTTTTTTTAATTAGAGATAATTTAAAAAAAAACTCCTCTGTGAGAATAATAGTTAAGAAGTTCTTAGCTATTTTTATACTAGGCGATAAGACATATAAGTAATCTTGTATCCTCATGGTACCTAAATAAGTGCTGCTTGTCGCTAGTAATGGTGCATGAGCGGTATACTATATGGACTAATTTTATTCTTGTAATCTAATTTTATGCTTCTTTCTCTTTATTCTCAACATATTTTCTTACATCATGAAATCTTCAATCATCACGTCTGGAACTATGTATATCTGTATATCTTCGCTCTCATTATGGATGAATACGTAATAATTACATTTCGTGAAAGTAAAAACGACGGAACTATATCCCAATTGCCGGTATAAAGATACATTTTTCGATGTTTTTATTTATTGGTACTGAATAAATGGAGAGCAAAATTCAGCAAAACTTCATAAGTCGTTTATGTTCATAAATTTTGATTATCAACGCTACATATTACATAAATAATTTATTTTAGTACCAATTGTTGTGCTCAATAGACTTTTTAAAGGCTCGTCTGCTATCTTTAACAAAATTGAAGTCACGATAAGAATTTAACTATTAGAATTATTATTTAAATAACATTAATTATCCCCAACACAAACTCGAAAAACTAACTATTTCCAAACTCCAAGCTGAGTTGCTGTTAAAAAAATCCTCGGCAGAAATAATTTGACTTTGGATTAGAACCAGAAACTTTATGAACTACAGACGTATACACTACCGTTAGACCACAGAGGCAATTGAAATAATAAAACTGATTACAGTGTTACTAACTTTTCTAATATTATATGTGGTACTGACCCAGACTTCGTCTACGTATTAATAAGAGCTTACATAATCGTTGTTTCTTAAAACTTTTTTATTTTATATTAAATAAAGATTTTTTTAGATAAGCGCCATGTGTCTAAGAAAATAAAACCTAGGAAACTTAATTAATATCTATCCAAAAGTTCTTCCGTGATGCGCGCATAACGGCATTTCATTTTATTTTATCGGTAATTAATATGCAATTTCAAACCACATTTAACTATCTTTAAAGACTATACGAGTACTTATATGTGAATTGTAATGTATGTCTGTTGTAATTTACATACTTAACTTGTCAAGTACTTGTCAATAACACTTCGTAGTATACGGTATTATATTTAAATGTACACTGAAAGAGATTATGGCGACATATGCACATCCGGCAGGAGCGATTGTTATTAGAGAAAGGTGACGTTATGCGTCAAACAAGCTTTCTAGTCTTGATTAGGTGAGCTAGGTGAACACGATTGCATTAATAGAAGTGAAATCTAGTGTCAGTATTCTCTCAGTGATGGCTTCTGACAGCATCCGCTTGAATTACCGGTAACGCGATTAGATACAGCATTATTTTATAGATACTATAATGACAGTTCTTAATCCTGTGATTGAGTTTGATATCGGATTTCGAAGCTTTTACATATCGGAGACAGTCCATTTCGTGACTGTTTAGTAGCACCATTAGCGGCATGACTCGCGGTGCCAGCCTGCATTTGATTTTAAGGAAGTTGATTGGGGTTTCCGGCGCTATCATTCATCAGACAAAACACAACAGTAGGAACACATGCATCTTCACGTCGATATTCCATGCTGGTGTCCTATTCCTGATGTGTCTCCTTGGAGCCGGTCCACTTATGCTAGGATTCGCAGTTTACACAATACATATGAATACATCACACTATTTTTAGTCCATGTGCAACACGTTTATAAACTAACATTGCAGCAGTAGACATAGGAAACGCGAATATACTATTACAAATTCCAGTATTCATAAAATTGACATTCAATTGTGCTCTTAATGTCGAGGTTCGGACACACTCCGTTGAAAAATCACAAATTTATTCACCGTTATTATTCAGAAATAAACATAAAATATGTGTAAGTATATCCACTGCTTAATTCCGTCGCAAATCAAAAGAGGTAAAGTGCATTTCACAAACTAGATGCATTCGTTTTGTTTGCGCCAGATTAACTGCTTCCTTTGTAACTAAATATTATGCGTATTTGCTTAATTACATTCTAATTAACATTTTTTAGTTAATACCAAGTAGTTTTCAGTTTAATTTTCCATAAACTGTTGGCTTACATTTATCAATAACCGCATCCTTATTGCGCAGTTAACATTGAAAGTTTCCATCGATTAATATTGATTTGATCATAGATTGACTAATAGACTTCTTGGCACACCGAAATTCTCAATCAATGATTTCACCAACCACAAATTTCCTAGTCATTTAGGTATCTATGTAAGCACAGTAAGTCAATTCGGATATAGTCATAGGTCAAGTAAACAAACCAGTCAGTTCTATGAATCTTATATGCAAGCGTCTCGTCGTGCAAGCCACATATATAAAGAAATACTGTTTGTCCAGTCGCATTCACCGATTCCTATGTTTTAAAAGGCGTGAACTTTAAATTTATGTTGGTTATTAAAGTACCTAAAGTACTATGTTATATTTCTAACTCTATAAAAATTATAACCATTAAAACTTCTGAGTCAATGGGACAATTAAATATTAAAAGTCAGTAGGTGTTGATATGGCACATAGCTGATTTATTTAGTGGGTGAGGACCCTACAGTACCCTGTTCGTTGGGTGTGCAGTTAGGTACATTTTCCCCGCCTTAACAAAAAAGAAAGGTCCACTGATTTTATAATTGTGTTTGTGCTTCTTATCACTTTAAAATGATAAATTCCGATGTATGATTTGGCTATTTATAGCTACACATCTACTAGGTTCAAAAATAAAAGTGTGTGAAAGAAATACATCTGTTTGAATCTCTCGCTGACAAATATTTTAGGATTTTTGGAGTTCATAAAATAAAAGCCTCACTACGGTAATACATAAATTTCAGGAATTTGGCCGCATTATTTTTTTAGCCAAATTCCTGAAATCTCGGGTTTGGGGAAATAAATCTGTAAAAGTAGTCATCCATCCATCCATCAGCCTTTCAACATCCACTGCTGGACATAGCCCCAAGAGAACGCCAAAACGAGCGGTCCCGTCATGGGGGATAATGCCGTAATCGCCACGCTTGGCAGGCAGGTTGGCGATCGCAATGGATGTTATTAATACTCAAGGGAGTGCTGCTGGCCACTCTTACGACTCCCGTGGGTAGAGAGGGGTGGGACAATTCTAAAGCCAGCCGCACACGGCCAAGTAAAAGTAGCGCTATTTCATAATTCATTCGTGCTTCGGAAGGCACGTTAAGCAGTATTTGACAGCCGAACGAACGGACCAATTGTCCCGGCTGTCAAATAACATCCTGCCAATCGTTACAGTTTGTCAGAGTCCTGAATAAAAAATCTTACTCCGATCTTCTTCTAAGATCACCAATTGTCCCCTTAGTTGTGTTGTGGAGGTCCGTGTAAGAGCTGGTGGATCAGCTACAAATTAAAAGCCGAACTCAACAAAGTTTGGGATAATGCTTGATGATACTACAAGGTGATATCACCTATATGGGGATGATGATCATTTTTTTATTTCAAAATCATAATCATTCTATTGTTAGCCTCAAAAGTAAGTAGCTATTGCCCACGTTAAACATTTCAATTACTAAACAACATGGTTTAGAAATCAAACAAGAATAGCTTGTACAATCAGTGAACACTGTCATTAATAGAATCAACAAAGTAACAATGTTGATCAAAAGCTATTGCGGCTTATTGGCGGAACAATAGCAAGCGTGCACGCTCAGTGTAGCTAACAGTAGGTACCATACACAATACATACAGGACATTTGTGGACCATGGTAAAGTGAAGTAGTTCCCTGTGTTTAGTTTAAATAGTTTCTACTTCTTATACACGTACAAAATGGCTGACGACTAACGACAACTAAACTTGGATAATTACAAAGCTAAACTATATCTGTATTGCTCGAGCCATTTATTATTGTGATTAAAAATTAAAATTAAAAGCCTTTTTATTTTCATGCAAAATTACAAACTAGTGAACTTAAACCTACTGCTTATAATTACTTATGCTATATCATTCCGCACGAACCCCTCCGCGGGTGATGGCCTCCTCCAAAGACGCCCATTTAGCTCTATCTTGAGCTGTTTGTATCCAGTCTGTTCCAGCCGTTTTGTTGATATCATCAGCCCATCTCGTGAGTGGTCTTCCTCTATAGCGTTTCCCTCCTGGGCCTCTCCATAGTGTCACTTTTCTGGTCCATCGCTCGTCTTTTAGTCTCGCCACATGTCCCGCCCATTTCATTATTGTGATTAATAATTATTAATTATATTATTTCACATTTAACCTCGTTCTTAAATAGCTATATCGGCACACAAAAAAAAATTTATGGTCGTCTGAAAAGTCGGTTTACGGACGATAATTTTAGGTGATAACGTCATCATATGTTTCCTGAGAGTTTCACAAACAATGCATCGGTAGCCATACATTTTTCGGAACGTGATGCTTTTGCGTGCGTGGAGCCGGTGTTCATTGATTTATAAGACGTTATCACGTCAAAGAAAATAGTGCACCCCAGAAACCGTTGAATAAATCATTGTAGGTCTGTTTCTAAAAATATTATTATATATCTACGGCAGTAAGTATTAGGTAAGAACTTTGTCATCCATACGTCATTAAATTGAAAATAAATTCTCGATCCTCCCTCGATTTAGTCTTGAGTTATCGCAAGACCAAATCGAGGGTCTGTAATTTAATGCTGTAGGTTATTATTGGAAATTATTTCGTAACTGCAGACATATCCTGTCATAAAACGAGATCGTAACACTAACACATGCATGTCGTAAATACATAACTAACTGGATCTAGATCTACTTTCACTCAATGACATGACTCGTGGACCAATTTTGACGGGCCTCGTGGCGTGGTCTGTAGTATAACCGACTTCTGTGCACGAGGTTGTGGGTTCAATTCCCACTCAGGACAATTATTTGTGTGATGAACACAGATATTTGTACTGCGTCTGGGTGTGGTATTATATCCGCAATCTGGTACCCCCAGCACAAGCGTTAAGCTTAGTTTGGGACCAGAGGACGTTGTGTGAAATGTCCGTGAATATTTATTATTTTATTTATTACCAATGAAATGATGGACAACGCACAGCTTACCTACCTACAAGCTGTCTAACGAGAGAAACGGACTGCTTCATATAATTCTGAATATTTTCTGCTTTTTTTGCGATTCATGTAGTAATGTAGTTTATATGTGCTTTGTAGAATCTGAAACCTTCTTGTACTCTATATTTTCATTAGTTTAAGGTCTCTACTCCACCGATGAAAACGATTACTCATATAGATACATATATGGTTAGTTTACAACAAAGACTCAGATATGAGTCACGTGACACGGTAATCTAATTAATCGGCAACAACAATTATATTGTCTTGTCTTTAAAGCTTTAAAAATGAATACCTATTATAAGACATACCAATTTAATTTTCGGACGCCACAGCCACGGACGGCCTCCCACCAGATGGACCGATGATCTTGTCAAAGCCGCAGGAAGCCGTTCGATGCAGTCAGCACAAGAACGCTCGTTGTAGCGGTCTCTTGGGGAGGCCTATATCCAGCAGTGGACGTCGAAAGGCTGATGGAATAAATTTTTTGTGGAAGTCCTATCTACCAATGAAATATGAATTTTCATGATATACTGATGGATATTAGCAGTTTCCAATGGCGATCAAAGCTTACAAACAGATCCGAGAGTGTAATCAAAACACACCAATATAAATCGTGCAGATTTTTAATTGTTTAACGACTCGGAAAACCTATGCTATTCCCATAAAAATTGAAACTCATGTCTGTTTCAGACAAAATATAGCCAGCGGCGAGGGATACATCATTTGTTATTTTGTGACTGGCTAAAATCAGGCTAATATAGGCAGATAAAAATTAAAAATATTTTAAATTTGTGTAATGGTACAGAAACTTTTGTTTAAATGAAATTACCCATCATAGATTGTCACTTGATCATAAAATGGAATAATTAAATTATTTTATTTTATTTCGCAAGTGACACCTATTAAACCTCCATATTATAACATGTTTTTTTAATAACCCATAAACTTTCAAATGCATTACAATCATCATAAAAAACACAAGGATTATTATGTTATTTTTTTAATTAACACAAATAAAATAAGCGACTGCATAAAATCTGGGCCACTGACGTAGATTCGACTTATGACTAGACATTCTTTAGTCATATGACTAGTCTATAATTATATTTAAACACAGCCTACACAAGGTTGCAAGAGAGCTTGCAAATCAAGGGCAAAATACAATAACAAACGCATGTACTAGGAAATAAAGAAATTGCTTATCGATAATGTTTCCTACACTGTTCATATCGCATATGTTTTATAAACATTGGTCGTATATGAAGCCGGACAATGAACGCAATTGAACAAAGCTTTAGTGTGCGCCAAGGCAACAACAACATTGAAGTGTTGCTCACTCTCATAATATTCAGTTATACTAGCTATGCTCTGTTGTCAACTCTTTTATTAATGATTGAATAGTAAATGGAAGTAAAATTATTTTCCTTGGATTAGTAGGAAAACGATGCCGTCATTCTCAATTTATTGATCAACCTTATCTAAACTATTGATTCCATGAAAGGCAGCATGCCTGCCCCCTCAAAACGAGATTGGTGTGAACGTAATTATAAGAAATAACTAAAAAAAACAGTTGTATCGCAGTTGACCCCTAAAAAATGTTCCAAAGAACGATTCCCAACTACAATACTTAATTTTTTTTTTGTTTTTATAAGTAAGTCGGACCTATTTATACTTAAGATTTTTTTATAAACACCACTCATATGTTAAATTTCTTACACGTATACGTCGGAAGTTATGAAATAAATTCAATAAACCATTTTGTTATTTTTATCGGCGGCTTACCCTTTCGTGTACCCTCTACTGAGCGACGCATCCGCACACGGAGCGTCGCACCTTCGCGGGAGGCCTTGCAAGTGTGAATATTTGCGCCTAATGCCGCTCTAGCTGAGGCTACGGGTGGATGGACCGGGGAACGTCCGCCACCCGCAAGGGTAAGCCGCCGGCGGGCCACCGAAGGAATGTAACATAGTTCCAGAGTCCCGCCAATAAAGGCGGAGAGACGGCACACGGCGGGTTTCTTTAGTGGGTGAAGGCCCCACACTACCCTGTTCGTTGCCCCGAACGATGGGGTGTGCGGTTAGGAATATTTTACACCGCCTTAACAAAAAAAAAAGCATTGCAGGTCGCGTACGTTCCCCAGTCCATCCACCTGCAGCTTCGGCTAGGGCGGCATGAGGCGCAAGTACTCGCGCCTTCGCCGCCCCAGTCGCTGGTGGCGGTTTGGGTCAGCGGAAGAATCCTCCTCCCCAGCCCTCTCCGCCGCTTCCTCCCGCGAGATAACCTCCTCGCAGAAGGCAGCGACCGCGACCTAAATCCCGTCGCTGCCGAGCATCGCTCTAACGACGCTCGGCAGTGAGGGGTCCCCCTAATGTCGCGATGAGATCACGGTGCTACTCGGCCCAAGCTGGACACGACGTGACAACCCGGAGTCACTTCCCTCCTTGCGACTATATGCGGATATCTGCCGAAGCAACCGTGCCCCGACAGCACCTGCACCAGTCGGAAGGTAAGGACTGCTGTCGCTCTGCTCACTCCTCCAGCACAGGCGGGAGCGCCCCTACGGCCCAGAGACCGGCCCGGGGCGTCTCCAGCCGCACACTCTAACTGGCCATGGCAGCTTGGCGTGCGTCGCACTGCCACCTGGCCACCTCGCTGAGGCAGTTGTCCCCCTAGCAGGGTCGTAGGTGTTAGATAGGCAGTCGCTCTGTGGTAAATAGGGCTAAACACAGCAAAATCAACTTTAATTTAACCCGATCAAGGCGATAAATCTGAGTAACTACATTAGACTGTTCAATTATTAATATCCGATGTTAGATTGCACATCCTGTTTAGTACAACCTTAATCAATATATATGAATATGCCATTACAGCTGCATATTTATGAGTATGATAGAAAATGTACATACTAACGTTTTAGGTAAGTATCTAATCTTCTGTGAGAGGGTGGAACTTCCCCGGTTGAACCAGCTTTTTCGTGCTGGGAGAAACAAGGCTCTACAAATAACGCAAGTTGAACATTGACACCCATATTCTAAGACGGTTCCTCAACCTTTCCTCGACTCAAACTCAACTGAGGATACCTCAAGGAATATCTCAAGGAATCCTCGAAATTGGTATTCTTAGTTGAAAACTCGAGGAACCTCGAATGAGGTTGAGTCGAGGTAATACGTCATTAATTACGTCATTGTATTGTAGATCGAACATTGTTTTGAGCAAAAATGCTTTGATTTTACATCTGTGGTCACTCAAAAGTTAACAGATGTTTATCATTTGACATGTAAATATTTAGATAGGACGATAGGTATTGTACAAGGATCGCCACAAGGAGTAAAACTCAGGTAGGTACCTACATAGCAAAAAGTAATACTTACGTATATCCTATAACCAGAAAGTACCTACATAGCGTCGTCGCGTCAACATTGTTTTTTTGCTGGGTGTGTTTTTATAGCTAGTATAAATTGTTTAGATATCTTTTATTTTGTAATATGTCTGGAAGATATTCTTACTGAATATCGGTCGGTAAAGTTATGCCTACAGGAATTCATAATTAAATATAAAATAAATTCGACGGCTACTTTAGGTGCCGGTAATCCTGCTGGAAAAAAAATAGCTTACCTACGTCTTTGGAATTCTACGGTAACGTAAAAGTTGGGTTTGCAGCATCTCGCAAGTAACATCTTATGAGATAATCATACTTAATAATACTAATTCAAAAACCGCTGGAAATACATTATAAACACTAGAAAACAATATTCACATGAAATAATAAACTTCAGTAAATTGTTTATAGAACAAAAACTTCCTTGAGTATTCCTTAAGGTTGGTCCCGACGTACCTTGAGATTGACAGTTGTTTCCTCACCTCGAGTGAGGAAAGGCGTCGAGTGGAGGAGATTTTTTGCAACTAAGAATACCAAACTCCTTGAGTGCGCTTGAGTGGAGTCGAGAAATTTTCGAGGAACCGTCTTAGAATATGGGTGTAAGATCTACATTACACACAAAAATCAATATCCTTTTAAGGAAGCTGCTTCGTAATAATTCACAAATAGTAGGTAGGTACTTGCCATGCCCCGTGTGCGGCGTCCTCCTGCGAGGAAGGGGCTCTACTGGTGGTCCCAGTATCTAGCGAACCTCCGTGCGGCGTGCATTCACGCCCGAAGGTCCTACACCCGCAGTCGGCGGCGCAACCGCGATGGGGAGCGGGAGGGCCGGCTGTACGAGGCATACCGCACTTCGCAGCCCGTCACTGGGTCGGAAATGTTCCAAGAACACCGCCCCCAGTCAGGACGGGATACCCGCCCGGGTGCTAGCCCTAGCTCTAGACCACCTGGAGCCCCGCCTCAGGGGACTGTTCCACGCGTGCCTGGCATCCGGACGGTTCCCTGACTGCTGGAAGGAGGGGAGGGGTGGTACTCCTGCCGAAGCCGGCGAACGCCGGATTCGGTCGGGGCCTTCAGGCCCATCGTGCTGCTGGACGAGGCGGGTAAGCTGTTGGAGAGAATCCTCGCTGCCCGCATCGCCCAGCACCTGCGCGACGTTGGACCCGACTTTTCGGACGCCGCAGCCGCGGCAGTCGTCGCCGGCGGTGGAGTGCTGTTGGCGGTGTCGATTGACATCGCCAACGCATTCAACAGTCTGCCATTCAGCTGCATCTGGGAGGCGCTCCGGTATCACGGGGTGCCTGCATACCTGAGGCGACTAGTGGCAGACTATCTTGAGGGCTGCAGCGTTCTTTATGAGAGCCGCATAGGGGACGTTGTGAGGAGACCCATTTCGTGAGGTGTCCCGCAGGGTTCGGTTCTTGGGCCGCTCCTGTGGGACATCGGTTACGACTGGGTGCTACGCTGTTGGCTCCCCTCCGGGCTGGCGTTCATCTGCTATGCGGATGACACGCTGGTCGTGGCCCGGGGTAGAAACTTCGAGGAATCAACTGTCCCCGAGGCTCGTCGGTGCGGCGTCTGCCCTTGCACGGCTCATGCCAAATATGGGCGGACCCAACAATGCGTGCCGACGGCTTTACACGGGGCTGGTCCGGTCGATGGCGCTGTACGGCGCACCCGTGTGGGCGGAGTCCCTGGACGCACTGAACAGGGCTCTTCTGTGGAGGCCACAGAGAGTCGTCGCGTCCAGGGTCATACGAGGATACTGCACGGTGTCGACGGAGGCAGCCTGCGCGTTGGCCGGAATCCCTCCGTGGGACTTGGAGGCGGAGGTGCTCGCCGAGGTGTATCGGCGGGCGTCGCGAGTGCGGGAGGGGGGCGGACGCCCCCTACTTAGGGAGGTGGCCAGGTGGCAGGGCGACGCCCGCCGAGCTGCCATGGTCAGATGCAGGGCACGGTTGGAGGCGCCCCGGGCCAGTCTTTGGACTGTAGGTGCGCTCCAGCCGGTGCTGGAGGAGTGGGCGGGGCAACGGCACGGAGTCCTTACCTTCCGACTGGTGCAGGTGCTGTCGGAGCACGGTTGCTTCGGCAGATATCTGCACATAGTCGCAAGGAGGGAAGCGACACCTCTCGCTGCCGAGCGTCGTCAGAGCGATGCTTGGCAGCGACAGGAATTGGACCGCGGTCGCTGCCTTCTGCGAGGAGGTTATCTCGCGGAAGGAAGCGGCGGAGAGGACTAGGGAGGAGGATTCTTCCGCTGACCCAAGCCGCCGCCAGCGACCGGGGCGGCGCAGGCGCAGGTACTTGCGCCTCATGCCGCCCTAGCTGAGGCTGCGGGTGAATGGACCGGGGAACGTCCGCCACCCGCAAGGCCTCCCGCGAAGGTGCGACGCTCCTCTGCGGAAGCATCGCTCAGTAGAGGGTACCCGAAAGGGTAAGCCGCCGGCGGACCACCGAAGGAATGTAACCCAGTTCCAGTGGCCCGCCAATATAGGCGGAGAGATGGCACACGGCGGGTTGCTTTAGTGTGTGCAGGCCCCACACTACCCTGTTCGTTGCCCCGAACGACAGGGCGTGCGGTGAGGAAATTTTTTTCCCGCCCTAACGAAAAAAAAAGGTAGGTACTTGCATTTCCTATAATAAGTAAATGTTAAATCTGGCTATAATTTTTTTATAATAAAAGCTCACCCCCTCCCAACCGAACCCGAGGTGGGTTTTGTGAAAATAAAGTTACCTCGACTTGTTATAAACCGATTAATAAACACTAATTTGGATTTTTCTCACAACAGAAATAAGTAAGTACACATTATTCAACTTTTTACCTTGCACATTTTCGATCTAATAACTTAACCTTTTTAATACTCTTTCTAAAACTCGTATGAAAACAGACTGTGTTTTCGGGGAAAAAGTTACATGTGTAGCTCACCTAAATGTAAAAAATTAATAGTGTTTTAGGTTTAGGCGAATGTTTTTTTTAATATATATAAAATTATTAATTACACAGTCTTTAGTTGGGAATCTTAATAAATTAAACACAAAGTGAAAAATGTGAAATCGAAATAAATGTTTAATGTATAGTGCTAAGCATGTCAAATGCTAAACATATATATAAAAATATCTAAATCTTAATAAAATTAATTAATATTTTATCTTGGGTGGATGGAATTAAAACCACAAATGGGTTTCGTAGTTATTATAGAGACATTCTCTTTGAAATTAAGTACCTAATGAATAATATAACTGAGTAAGTACTTAGTTCAGAAACCGAGCAGAAATATTTCAATTTACACGTAATTTATTAGTAAAAGTCACGTGTTCTAAGAAATGAATAACTCCGATATAAAGCAATTACAAAAGTAAACAGATCTAACCGTTAATTGTGTTACCATTTGCTGAATAAAGATAGAGTAATTGTGTCGCCAGAAATATTGAATTAAAAAGTCGGCAAATGTTTGCGTAACATCGTCAGCTTCTCTTGTTTATTATCTATATCAATTGCTTCAATTCTTATCTTCGTGTAGAGATTTGTATTCACAACCTACTTATGTCCCACTGGTGAATACAGGTCTCCGGAACGGTAACCTAATGCAAACTGGCGAAAACTGTTTTAATTCTCAGGGATTCAAGGTCTCATGAAGATGTTTTTATTCACTGGGTTTGACGATAATGAATTCGTCACGTAATTATTAATCATTTGTTGATTACAATGTTTGATGACCAGTCCAACCAAATCAATACCTATACTTCTCTACTAGTACTATTTTCAGTAAGCCTTTCTCATTGAAAGGCAGTGAGTGTAAAACGTAAACTAACACATCGCCATCATTTGACATTTCTTTCTCTTTCTCGTTTGACATCTCTGGCTATTTACATATTCGTACTTCTCAGGGATATTATAACCTCACTTTTTTTTGTTAAGGTGACAAAAAATGTACCTAACCGCACACCCCGTCGTTCGGGGCAAATAATTAAATATAATTTATCTATGAACATACATAAATCAAGCAATTCGGCAATTAATATAATTAAATATAATTTTCTGTTGACAGTTGAAGTTGCCTATTATTATTTAATAATGCGCATTAGTAATATATATTACTATTTTATGTATATTTATTAGCTATCAAACCTCACACGTGATCGATTAAATTATATCAGTATTACGTGATGATTTAACTTTATGTTAATTCATAAGATAATACTTGACAGCCTTAATAATTTAAAACGATATGTCTAAGTAAATTAAAACAAATTGGTAATATGTCAATAATCCCAAAACCTGACTAAAATATTAGGTAGTTATATTAGCATTGATCTATAAATTTAACATGCACAATTATTGTGTTTAGAAATCGTGCCAAAAGTTGTAGGTATATCCATCCGTCCATCAGACTTTCATCGTCCACTGCTGGACATAGGCCTCCCCAAGAGAACGCCACAGCGAACGGTCCTGTGCCGCTTGCATCCAACGACTGCAACAACAACGACTTCGATTATAAAATAGTAACAACTTTTAATAGCATGCGTGAATGTAATGACACTATTCAGAAAGAGCAAGAGAAAAAGAGACAGTCAATTAGTTTTTCAAGAGAGATTTTTGTATTATTAGGCATATTGATATGTTGCGGGCGTTGCGGCTGCTCGCGCGTTGAAACAACACTAAACAAAATGAGTGCAGGAACGCGTAATCTGCACTCATTTATAGTAGACACTTTTAGTGCCTAATTGTGGATCTTCTCTTTTTATACATCAATGGTTATTAGATAATATTCGTAATCTGCAGCCATACTGGTAAAATAATCTTAAATAGCGGATGCGAGGCGGATATCAGCACTATCATGACTGCGCAAAAAATTATATTATTTGTTTTAATAATATTTATAATTAATAATATTTTTACGGAAATGAGAAGTTATCTTATTTCCGTCACGTGGATTGAATTGTTTTTAGAAAAAATAACCGTTTAGCTAGTATTATTTAACCTTTTCGGCAAGTCTGAATCGAAACGATTCGAGATAACAGTATTGTAGGATTTTTCGTATTTGTTTCAGGCAACCGACTATACCTCATAGACGCACAAGTAAGTCCTAAGTGCTGCCTTAGGTGATCTCTCCAAACAGCTACTCATACTCTCTAGAAGTACCCGACGAATCCGACTAAACTTTTTGTATACTGCTATCTAACGTCACCTTACGACCCAGACGATCGAACAATTATTTATAGATTATTTACGGGTACTGACCGAACAGACAAAAACTACAAAAATAATTCAAAATTAAAAAAATGCTATTAATAACGGCTGGATAAGCTAAATTCAAAGTAAATCAAAAGTAAAATGAATGTTTAAAAATGTTTCATAAATGCAATCATAAGTTTTATTCTCTTTAATCACACCAAATGATGGATATTACAGAAATACAAAAGCGCTCACATGCCAACACATAATCTTATCCACAGTGCACACGTGTTTCTATTCAATAGTGTTCATGATTGAACTAAAGGCCAAGAGCCAAATCGGTGACGTTACACAGTCCATACATATTCCCTTTGTGCAATTGAATTAGCTATATTAGATGACCATGGCCTGAAAAGTCCTGCAAATCATTTTCTAAGAAATTTTACTTTTTCTTTCAATTATGTCCTTATGATCTATTATATCTATCACATATTATCATCTATATTGGCCTTAATTAACTTAATATTTTCTGCAACGCGAATATTACAAATTATGAAATAAACCGCAGAATCTATCGCGTTAACTTGATTTTCTGCTATACCGACGTTTGGAATACTTCACAGCATTCGTCACAGGTGGACATATTGGTATATCATATTCAAGCATCAGATCATTACTACAGACAATCAATTTGATAAGATTGTCTGTATGTACTAATATTATAAAGTCAGATTGCAAATGTGAACATTTCTTACGTAATTTTATGTATAAAAAATCTTAATCATTTTTTTAAGTGTTATACATGGAGGTATAAATTTTATTTTTCAGTTAATTGATATCTACTACGTACGCGTATTTAATTTATATCTTAAGTATAATGTTGGGGGGCCAGCTGAAAGTCAGTGTTGTACACAACAAAAACTGAGCTACCTTTGTTACATTTTTGATATTTTATCTCTGTTATTTTTTATTCTTGTGTAACAAGAATAAATGCTTAAATGTTGTGAGTTTGTACGTGACTGGTAATATCTGGAATCACTAGTCTAGTGGTTCTACAGTTTTTTTACGCTGGTCTTCCGTGAGAGGGTGGTACTTACGCGACCGAACTGGCCCAGTCTACCTGGGAAAAGCAAGGCTCCAGCACTAAAAAATATGATGTTGTTGTAATAGAATTAAACACACATTTTATAATGAATTTATTACGTTTTCCAAACAATTTATCATGATTAAGTTTATTAGCTTGGCTTGCGTTGTAAACACATTTATCAATCGATACTACTACTACGTTATAACACGTTCAATAATACTATACGCTGCGATATTTTCATATGTACGAGTAACTAATACTAAACACAAAGTGAAAAATGTGAAATCGAAAATAACAGTCACGAGCAGGATTCGAACCTGCATCTCCTGGATACCGTCCAGATGCTTTACCAATTCAGCCATCCTGACAATTGCTCCTGACTGCTAATTTCGATAACACATTCATACTTAACGTCTTTGGGTGACGCCTGCACCATCTGTCGGAAGTATTTTCATACATTATACCGACCAGGTAAACTTAATTTTACAATTAAGATTTTACCTAATAATGACGCAAACCCTATAAATATTTATATATTTTTAGCATTTGACATGCTTAGCACCATACATTAAACACAAAGTGAAAAATTTTATTTTCGATTTCACATTTTTCACTTTGTGTTTAATGTATGGTGCTAAGCATGTCAAATGCTAAAAATATATATAAAAATATATAAATAACTAATACTAATACATATTTTTAATCTTTTTAAAAAGCTTGGATACTACATCCAAATTTTACAACTCTCACTCAACATGTTTATAGAAGGCCTCTGCACGCTAAGAAGGGAGATCGTAAAAAAAAACTGCTATTCTGGATTTCTGAAAGCTAGCTTAGATCTAGTTGAATCCAAAGAATCTTTAGTGATGATTTTGAACGTATATTTTAATCATCAGATCATGTGAACATCTATGATTTAAAGAAATATTACGATATTCTTTGAACAAAGTGTTGCTTGCAAAACACACCTAAATGTTACAGTTAGCTAAGCAGCATATTGTATTAAAATTTTCTTTCAAAAATTGTAAATAAAAACAAACGTAGCATCACGCCTGTGTCCCTGATACTTCCACACACTGATAGGCCAGCTATGTTTTAGGTCCCACGTAATAGAAGAGCGTGCCTATTGCCGTCTACCGGGCACATTTCCAAACTGCGGGCTACTATTGAGAATTTTTCTTTTAAGGAAAAAGCTCAATAACTTTGGAATCGAACCCGAGACCTCATGACCAGCAGTCGCACATTACAAAAAAATACATACTTAACTTTGGATTCTTTGTAAAAATATTTTCAATTAGGCAGTCTTGTATCATTTTGTTTTTGTTTGAGTTATATTTTAGGACATGTATAACAAATTATTTTCTTATAAAAAAACTTATTACCATTCAATGAATAGTAAGAAATATAAAAAATCTAATACCCTAATAATAATTATATCAGAGTTATGGTTTTTACTAAACGTTCTTCTAATAAAAACAATTTTTCTAACAATGATCAATGCGAACATTTATTATATATTCTTTCGATACAAAACCTATCCTTTGTGCTTATATTACTATTATTCCACTTATGTTTTATTCAATTGTGTTTGTATGACAATCGCGTAATGCGTTTAATTTTCATGGATGCTCACATTGTTTTCCGAAATGCGAGCGTCTTATGCACATTTCATGTAGTAGTTATTACATGAAATGGAATTGTTTCATGGTATAAAGTGTCGCTAAATACTCTCTAGGTAACAAGCTTTTATAAGCTTATTAAATAATTTTACGTGTAGATTGTTATTGTTATTATAGGTAGAGCTTTTTAAATATTTTTGATCTATATTTCTTAGCATTTGACATGCTCCGCCACTTTTTAAAGTACAAATTATTTGTGAATAAGGAAAAAGAGATTTTTTTGTACTAGCGGGAATCGAACCCGCGTCTTTTCCAATCCGGGGAAGTGCTCTAAACCACTGAGCTATAGTACAGATCTTTCGATCATCCGAAACTCTTACCAGGAATACCTCTCAAACATGCACATTAAACTTCAACAAAGTGAATATTGTTCTGGTATATCGTAATTCTACTTTGTGTAACTCACATTCTCATTAGATCTTAGATTTGCAGAGATAAATACAAACTTAATTGCAATCCAAACCTCTATTGTCCCAAAACTACTTTTTTTTTTAAAGACAAGACTGTAATAATAATCCTTGTATCGCGGTGGAGTTTACAAACATACATTTTCACGGACACAAAGTACACCCAGACTCAGAACAACCATTGCATCACATAAAGAGTTGTCTTGTGTGGGAATCGAACCCACAACACTCGGGCGGGAGGCCGGTATCGAAACCACTCCGCCATCTGTGCAGTCATATAGATCGTGGTGATAATTGATATGTTTTGATGTTTTTATCTGCCTTGAACTACATTTATAATTTTATTGGAGACGGAGATTTACTTGTGACGTCGGGTCATTTATTCATCATTGTATATTGTACTATCGTATCGAACTAATGGCACAATTAAAATGACATTCTGATACGATTGAGTTAATGTTTGCTCTAAATTCTCCCTTTATATGTTCGGGAGACGCGATAAGACTACTTAAAAATGTTACAGTCCTTTATTCACTGGTCCACAAGTGACAGTGAAGATAACCTTGATATAAAGTAATATAAACGGTCTTTAGATAGGTGATCGTTCAGTACCTAAATGTACCTTTGAACAATGATGTTATACAAAAAAGAATAGATATTGCACTAGCGCGCGGTAAATGTTGCGCACGAATTCAGTCAATTGGCAGAATTTGTTTTAGTCGGTGATCTTCCGTCTCTTTCTGTATCATGTGTTCCGTATTATCTATCGCATAATGTATGCACACATCTATAAATTAGTACTTTGTCATAACGCAACAATATCTGTAAGCCATTTAGTATGAACGTAACTCATCTTTACTATTATCGTTGCTTTTGAATAGCATGCGAAGACATCAGCCTACACGTTTTTCTGATCGTATCGATTAGCGATCGAATCAATCTAATCCCAATATACGAGTGACGAAATAGAGAGCTGAGGCAGAGAACGAAATATACAATAACTAAGTTATTTAAAGGGTTTGCGTCATTATTAGGTAAAATCTTAATTGTAAAATTAAGTTTACCTGGTCGGTATAATGTATGAAAATACTTCCGACAGATGGCGCAGGCGTCACCCAAAGACGTTAAGTATGATGTGTTATCGAAATTAGCAGTCAGGAGCAATTGTCAGGATGGCTGAATTGGTAAAGCATCTGGACGGTATCCAGAAGATGCAGGTTCAAATCCTGCTCCTGACTGTTATTTTCGATTTCACATTTTTCACTTTGTGTTTATAGTATAGTGCTAAGCATGTCAAATGCTAAAAATATATAAAAATATCTAAATATTTAAAGGGTTTGCGTCATTATTAGGTAAAATCTTAATTGTAAAATTAAGTTTACCTGGTCGGTATAATGTATGAAAATACTTCCGACAGATGGCGCAGGCGTCACCCAAAGACGTTAAGTATGATGTGTTATCGAAATTAGCAGTCAGGAGCAATTGTCAGGATGGCTGAATTGGTAAAGCATCTGGACGGTATCCAGAAGATGCAGGTTCAAATCCTGCTCCTGACTGTTATTTTCGATTTCACATTTTTCACTTTGTGTTTATAGTATGTGTATATATATATCCGTTATGCCAGTACCCATAGTACAAGCACAGCGAATCAAATTGAGCAAAATATTGAAGGTGCCTTCAGTCATTCGTAGGAAGTTTTTTAATTGTACGGGATCTTCGCTTTGGAGTTCTCTTAATAATTTGCTTTGAAGACCGACAAACATCACGTCTCAATATCCAATGTCGTACCCACATTTTACGTTTTTTATTTATATGTTTTAACAACAACACAGTAGACGCAAATCGTATTTTTCTGCAGCTAGGCATCTTGTTTGACCGCTCTTGCTCAAGTAAAATGCAATTTGTGTGGAAACGGTTTTAAGATTTGCAGCAATTTAAATTCTACACACTTCTGCAAGCGACTTGCGTATAGAGAAATTGCAGTCAATGGAAACAGTTGTCAATTGACTTCTGCAAGAAATTGCGGAAGTTACTTGCCAGTGGACACCTCGCTTAACAGTATTAGTGGCATAATCTATTTCCCCACCTCGGTGATCTTTTTTATCCTATTACCTACTGTCCCACTATTGGGCACGAGTCTCCTCTCAAAATGTGAGGTGTAGTCCACCGCTCTAGCCCGATGCGTGTTGGCAGGTCTTCACAGGCCATCGAGAAAATCTCTCAGGCATGCAGGCTTCCTCACGCTGTTTTCCTTCACCGAGCAGTGATAATTTGTAAACACATATTCACATATTCTTGAAAAATCAGAGATGTGTGGCGTAACCTTGGACAGGGGATCGAAAACCAGAAAGCTAATATATGCTGGCGTGCCGTGCGGCCGGTGCGGATAGTGAACGCAGTGCTATACAAATTCATACAAAGCAAACAAAAATACGTTGGGTGCCGTGCGTGCGGTGCGGCCGGTGCGGACATATGGACGCGCAGCTTTAGATACCATTGCCTTTGCATCCTTAGTTTTACGACTAGGCTATCACTGCCTCGGTAATCTAGGAGTAGTGAATGTGATTGCTAATCATTAAGTCTGCCTCGACCCTAGCGGATGAGGCCATACTTCAGGGTCTGGCAGTGGGGCTTTCGGTGGAGGAGAAGGTAACCCTCCTCACATCGAAGCTCCGTGAGGAGCCTCCGGACACGGACGGTCCGCCCACGGTGGACCAGATTGCCCAGAAGGTTTCCGATGCCCTGGCCGTCGTTTTTACGGTGGCTAATGGGTCACGGAGCCTTCGGGGCAGTCTCGCGGAGGCCCTCAATAGCGCTACCAAAGTAGCCTATGGAGCGATGGAGTCTCTCCGGCGGTACTCGGTGCCGGGGGAGACGGGAAAGCTGGAGGCACCCTGCCGCTGCAGGCGCCTCGAGGCAGAGGCGGCAGAGCCCCGTAAGGAGCTCGCCGGCCGGCGAGCCAAGCCAAGTCTCGCCAAGGCCGGGCCGGAAATCTCTGCCTCAACGGCGGGTGTCAGACCGGTGAAATGCGCTGAACTGCGCGTTTCCGGTCTGGACGACTCGGTGACGGTTGACGACTTCCGGGAGGCCATTGCCTCGAAAACCGGATGCTCGGATGCTGTCAGAGTGGGCCCCATTAGGACTGGACCAGGCAGTGTGGGTACCGTCTGGGTGAGTTGCCCTGTCGCGTCAGCTAAAATCTTGGCTGACGCAGGCAGGCTCCTCGTGGGCTGGAGTTCCACGTGGGTTACCGTGCTGGAGCCCCGACCTGCGAGGTGCTATAAGTGCATGGCGGTTGGACACACCCGACCGACGTGCACTAACTGCTTTGATTGCGGCGGCCTTTGTTTCCGCTGCGGTCAGGCAGGGCATAAGGCGGCAACCTGTACCGCCCCCCTCACTGCCCCGCGTGCAGGCAATAGACCGGCGAAGCACTACATGGGGCGGGAGGGGAGTGGACCTCCAGCCACTGCAGGCCCTAAAAAGGGGGGGACCAGCCAATCGGCCCAGGCTGCCCCCCCTAGTGCCCTTTGCCGCCGGCCCGGGTGGAGGAGGATATGGTTACGGCCTAACGTTCAACCGTAACGCTGTCCTCCTCCAGGCGAATCTCAACCACTCCGCCAGGGCGCAGGATCTTCTCCTGCAAACCATGGTGGGGCGGTTGATTGGTGTAGCCGTAGCTGCGGAGCCTTATTGCGTTCCTGACCGCACTAACTGGGCGAGCAGCCGCGATGGCTCCGCGGCAATCGTCAGCTCCACGGCGCTTCGTTCCCCGCCCTTGTCAATCAGAGACAGCGGTACGGGATACGTCGCAGCTGACTGGGGGGGAGTTACGCTGTACGGCGTGTACTTCTCCCCCAACCGGAGTCTGGCTGATTTCGGGGTCTGGCTTAACAGCCTAGAGACCTCGTTGCGGCGCTTGGCACCTAGCCGCGTCCTGGTTGTGGGGGACTTCAACGCCAAATCCACGGCGTGGGGGTCCCCTGCGACCAATGCTCGCGGGGCGGCGGTAGTTGAGTGGGCGGCGTCGACGGCCTCTGTTTATTAAACAGAGGCTCCGTCAACACGTGCGTGTGGCGACGGGGCGGGTCGATAGTGGACCTTTCGTTCGCTAGCCCCGACGTTGCAGCACGAGTGAGAAACTGGTGTGTCCTGGAGGAGGTTGAGATCTTGTCCGACCATCGGTATATCCGGATTGAGGTCACGCGGCGCGCAGAACTTCCGCGTTCCCGCGGTGAGCTGTGGGTAGGCTGGATAGGGACCTACTGGCGGAGGCAGCCATCGTTCAATCGTGGTTGTCCTCACCAGCCCTGACTGAGGAGGTGGACGTCGAGGCTGGCCGATTTCGCGCGGTGTGCGACTCGGCCATGCCCCGTGTGCGACGTCCCCCTCCGAGGAAAGGGCTCTACTGGTGGTCCCAGGAGCTGGCGGACCTCCGTGCGGCGTGCATTCGTGCCCGGAGGTCCTACACCCGCAGTCGGCGGCGCAACCGCGATGGGGAGCGGGAGGGCCGGCTGTACGAGGCATACCGCACTTCGCGGGCCGAGTTTAAGCTGGCCATCTGCCGCGCCAAAACTTAGAAAAGGCAGGAGATGCTGGACGGTCTCAATCGTAACCCCTGGGATCGGTCGTACCGTGCGGCGCTGAATAAGCTCCGCACCCAGGGCCCCCCCTCACAGAGACCCTTCAGCCCGGCCTCCTCACTGAGGTGGTCGAGGGCCTCTTCCCGCGACGGGTGGAGCATACGCCCCCGGTCATGGCACCGCCTGGTAGCGACCGGGAGGCTGACCTCAATGTACCACCTGTCACTGCGTCGGAAATGGGGGCGGCTATTGCGCGGATTCATTCCAAGAACACCGCCCCCGGCCCGGACGGGATACCCGCCCGTGCTCTGGCCCTGGCTCTGGACCACCTGGAGCCCCGCCTCAGGGGACTGTTCGACGCGTGCCTGGCGCCTGGACGGTTCCCTGACTTCTGGAAGGAGGGGAGGCTGGTACTCCTGCCAAAGCTGGGACGAACGCCGGCTTCGGTCGGGGCCTTCAGGCCCATCGTGCTGCTGGATGAGGCGGGTAAGATGCTGGAGAGAATCCTCACTTCCCGCATTGTCCAGCACCTGCGCGACGTCGGGCCCGACTTGTCGGACGCCCAGTTCGGTTTTCGAGCCGGTTGTTCGACAGTCAGCGCGATCATGCGTCTGAAGGCCGCGGCCGCAGCGGTCGTCACCGGCGGGGAAATGCTCTTGGCGGTGTCGCTTGACATTGCCAACGCATTTAATAATCTGCCATTCAGCTCCATCAGGGAGGCGCTCCGGTATCACGGGGTGCCTGTATACCTGAGGCGGCTGGTGGCGGACTATCTAGAGGGTCGCAGCGTCGTCTATGAGAGCCGCATAGGGGACGTTGTGAGGAGACCCATGTCGTGCGTTGTCCCACAGGGTTTGGTCCTGGGGCCGCTCCTGTGGAACATCGGTTACGACTGGGTGTTTCGCTGTCGGCTCCCCCCCGGGCTGGCAGTCATCTGCTATGCGGATGACACACTGGTTGTGGCCCGGGGTGGAAACTTCGAGGAAGCGGCGTTCCTGGCCACTTTAGGGACCTCGGAGGTGGTTAGGAGGATTGGGGCGCAACACAGATATGAAATGAAAGAATAAACGGATAGCCGTTTTGGTTGTAGCAGGAGATAGTCTCCTGCTACAACCAAAACGCAACGATGTGCTTTATGGCCGGTCACACGGGAGATGGTGGTACCAACCCGCTCGGGCCCGATAGCAAGTGAGTACTCCCACTTGGTACCCAGCCCTACCACCAGTCATGCAATGGATGATAATTACTTACTTCCCTTAGTCGCCTCATACGACACCCATGGGAAAAAATAGGGTGGTGACAATTGTATTCTTAGTCCGTCACCACACGGACAAAAGGATCGAAATATATTATTATTAAACACAAAGTGAAAAATGTGAAATCGAAAATAACAGTCACGAGCAGGATTTGAACCTGCATCTCCTGGATACCCGCTACCGACAGATGGCGCAGGCGTCACCCAAAGACGTTAAGTATGAATGTGTTATCGAAATTAGCAGTCAGGAGCAATTGTCGCGATGGCTGAATTGGCAAAGCATCTGGACGGTATTGCAGTAAGCATTTTTAGCATGTCAAATGCCAAATGCTAAAAATATATATAAAAATATCTAAATATAGGTATTATTATGCCACACTAATGAGGGACAAAATTAATAACAAAGGTTCAATAAACCAATCAAGATACAGGCAATTTACTACCAATACATAGGCAGTAAAAGAAATAATGTAGCACAACAATAACATTAAATGAACCAGACGCGACTCTACGCGCTCGCTATTCCAACAAAGTTTTAATTAAATACGTTCACGTGACAACGATCTTTATCATTGGACTTACTCTTAACGGACTAAAACTTCGGAGGCGATCCTTTCATCTACAACAAGAAACGCGAATCTTAGACATACGTACAAAGTATCATAATATAAACCTTTAAAGAGTAACGTTCAAATAGTAAGAAATGAAAAGAATAATATGTTTATTCTGCCTATGTAGTCACGCATTAAATACTTAGTAGTGGTAGTCTGGTGGGGACCCCAAGAGACTGCAATGCGAAGGTTTCAAATTATGCGCATACGTCTAGCTTTTACTCGCCTTACTTTATTAGTTTACGCTGCGCACATCAGTAACGATCCGAGTCGGCATGATGTTCTCCAATAAGTTCAACAATTTATCGTCATACTTCAGCGAATCACAAAGCCATAACGAATTAGGTATATACGTAAACCTTCCTCGTGAATTCATCATTCACATACATCATACATACCCTATTATCAAACCATTGCTGAAAACCACATGAAATGAAGTTTTAGAGTTTATTGCAATCAGTCAGACTAACAGACATATGCAGTAGGGGACTTTATATTAATTAAAATATGTTTAAATAGATTTATAATTAACTGATTCATCCAATGCAGTAGAGTTAGAAAAAAAATGAATTCTGCCAAGTCTTGTCAGACGGCAGAGCCGATTCCATTACAGTTGAATTGAATTCTAATACAACTGAATAGGGGTATGAGAAAAATAAATATCTACGATCAGGTTACGTGCCACAAATAACCCATTAATTCCCCATTACTAACAATTTAAATATTTTCTTTCTAAGTATTTCCTTACTAGCTAATTTTCTCGCACACATTTATTTCTTACTCACATACTTTTATAAACAATTCCAACTATTTTTTTATTTTTAGGAAATCATATGGAAATGTAGTTATGATTTTAATCTAAGAATTCAGGTCGAAAGGTTTATGACTGTTTGTTGAGAATCATGTTTGGGATTCCAATTTGATTTCAGGGCCAAAAACACACTGAAATTAGGACAACTTTGTAATGAAGTTCTATGAAATGCTTAGATGAATGCTTAAGTTATTTTAACAAGAAATAGTTTTAATTGCATCCCGCTGCGAATAAGCTACATTACTTACTAATTATAACTTGGAAAATGACAAAACTTCTTGCTAGTATTATAGACATGTATATGTGTAGGTAGCAATCTAGGACAATGATAAATTTTAACCTCAATCTGACAAAGACATTTTGTCAAAACCTTTAAAAACCTAAAAAACATGCTTATAGCTAGTTGAACTAAAAAATAGAAAATAATATATCATTGTAAAAAGCATGGGGCCCTTGCCATCAAATGTTAAAAAATAGTACATTGTTACCCTAGGGATGAAAGCAACTACTAACGTTAGAGGGACTAAATAAGTCTTTACCTTGATATAGGTAGTTTCAACTATATTAACATAAAGTCATATAAAAAACAAATTCTTTAATAAATACTTAACTTTATCTTATTTCAATTTTACATCGCGCTGTAATTGACTGGCTGTACAGAAAATAGAACTGGTTTTTTTTTATAATTACTCAGCTGTCAGTTGAAAGTATTTCTCCCTAGGGCTGAAAAGTATTACTTTCAACGCGCTCCTCAGGCAACTTCAGACCTACTTTCAGAGTATGAGTAATGAAAAGGTAATTGATAGCTGCTTACAAGATGTCTTATGACTATTAAGATAAAATATTAAGCACCTCTGAACGGTATTTAGAAGGTTGGGTGTGGCTTTGAAACCCTGTGACTATAATTTTCTATTTCACAGTTACGCACTTTGTGTTCAAGATGAAACAAAACTTAGTAGGATGTTTGTAGTGTTCTAATTTTAACTATTTCACAATCATCTTGAGCCAGCTTTCGTGACCTTGAACTTCTACACGTATTATGGTGTGCGATCAAAGAAATTCACTAGAATAAATTATTGTGAGATTATTTTGATCTATATTTTAGCACTTGACATGCTCAGCTACTCTTAAAGTACAAATTATGATTTGTGATTAAGGAAAAAGATTATTTTAGTACAGGCGGGAATCGAACCTGCGTCCCTTCCTATCCGGGGAAGTGCTCTAATCCACTAAGCTACAGTACTATCTAAAAAAATCACGCCATAAAATAGTATGAATTTTTTATTGCAAAATTAAACTTACTATATTGGATTAATGCATGTAAATGGAACAAATGTGTTAAGGAGATTGGGTATGTCTAAAAGATAGTACTATAGCTTTTGATTGACAACAACTTGTTATGGATTATTAAATTTATGCGGAAAATACTAACTAATCACTACTGTGGGTTCCCCGAATAGGAAGGGACGCAGGTTCGATTCCCGCCTGTACTAAAATGCTCTTTTTCATATAGATCAAAACGTGTTAAAAAAATTAATATTAATAAATGAGATTCACTTCAAAAAGTATGTATGTATACCTACCGTTTTACTTACACCCATGAATTCATAAAGCAACACGTCACACAGTCACGTTTCGATACAGGCAAAGTTAGCTACCGACTAAGTGAAATAAAAGACAAAAAGACACAAAAAGCCACTTTATTCCTATGAGGTCTTAAGCGGAACGTCAGCAAACACAGCTTAAATATTGACACTGTAATTTGCCTTTGAGAGCGTGATTTAGCTACGATTTAGCTTCATACTGTTTACTTACCTACGACTTTTTAAAGTTTTTGTCTGTCTACCATTTTGTTCCGGCTAATCTCCAAAATGGCTGGACCGATTTCGACGGGACTTTCACTGGCAGACAGCTGATGTTTTCTTCTGTTTTGGAAAAATAATTAGGGCTCCACTAGCTACTACCCGGGACCAAGTCCAATCCCCAAGCTAATAATATGTAAAATAAATGTATACTTATTTATATAGTGGAAAATTACCCAAAAAATAAAAGTAGTATTGTTCCGTCTTATGGCTAATGTAACCAAACGTTCGTGTCCTACAGCAATGTGTGTTCGTGTTGTCACAGACCTTCACATTGTAGTTCCTGTGACCTACTGTTAATTACATGGTAATAAATGTTCAAGTAAGATTAAAATAAACATTAATTGCCCTGGGGTAGCATCCAGCTTGATCAGAGCAACAATACAAATATATACACAATTTAAATTATCTTTCTACTGCTCTAAAGTGATGCATTTCCCATACAAAACCTTTTTGAAATACCTTGTCTACTAAGATTTTCTTCTTGGTCATGAAATAACATAGTTCTTCTTCACCAAATACAACAAAACAATTAATTTGTTAGTTTTTCCAATACTAGCGCCATCTCTCGGATCACGTGACCTAGCGAAATGTAACGGAGCACCTTAAGAGACTGAAAGTGCGTGTAAATGTGAAAGATTATCTTCGTAATATCATATAAAGAGGTGCCATCACCGGGGCCTTAAGGAGCCTAGTATAAGCTACTGAATATATAATAGAAAGTAAAGGAAAACGTTTCTTTTTGAAAAACAGACGAAAAAAAATTACGTTATGTTAAACTCATATCCTTACTTCCTTACCAATATTATAAATATTATAATATTTAATTGAAAGTGAATTCGTTTGTTACGCTTTCACGCTGTAACTACTGAATCAATTATAATTAAATTTTGCATACATATAATTTGGAGCCCAGAAAAGGACACAGGCTATTTTTCATACTAGAAAAATGAATGATTCCCGTGGGATAGCTATTTTTACATAGAGATAATTAGTGAGCCGTAGTGATCTATTTATATTCTGAAGTTCACGCGATATAGTTTATACGGACGACGATTTTTGATATTCTTCTTTCAAAATAGACAAAGGAAAATAAATTTAATGAGGCTTTGTGATAGTTTTCACAACATAGTCATAGTTTTATATAACAAACATGTCTCAATCCAATCAATATTACCATATGCATGCAAAAAGAAAACATACGCCAAGGGAATTGGCTAATTTTTAAATTTGACTGCCTGCTTGAATATAATCGTTGACCTAGCGGATTTAGGTAGAATTGGCCTAGGGTAATGTAGATCTTAATCTATTTATGTGTTACTCATGAATAGTGTTAATGTTATGTGAAATCATAGTCACTATACGAAATGGTATTAAATAGCTACATAACACTACAGACGGACTTCGATTTCTCATAACTTACTACTGTAGAATTAACTACTGTGAAAGTACTAGATGTAGAATTTATTTTAGTTGTTTAGTGAAAATAAAGATAGAAACCACAATTGCTAAAGCTATTCTATTTTGCGGTCCAACTAACGTATTTTCTGGATCGACGCCGCTACTGTACAATTAAGGATTTACGAAAATGTTGTTTAACCTTCTCTTTGTTTGGTCACTTCAGTGCGGTACATCCACTGCGCTTTTGGTTTTTAAAGATTGAGTTGACTTTGTCAGTAGCTCCGCCGCAGAAAAAAGCTAGTTTTTGATGTGATAACGTCTTATTAATCGATGAATTACACGCACGAAAAAGTGTCACATTCCGAAAAATGTATGGCGATCGATGCATTGTTTGTGAAACTCTCAGAAAACATATATGACGTTATCATGTAAAATTACTGTCCGTAACCCGACTTTACAGACAACCATATCGTTTTTTTTTATTATATTTCAGGTCCCCGATATAGTAGCGGGATAAAGTGTAGGTATACCGGTTTTAAGTCCAATCCAAAGCTATCTATATATATATATATAACAAAAATTTCATTAAGGATGTTGTTAATACTCGAGGGAGTGCTAAATAACCTAAATAACCTACTATTTTATAATACTTTCTAACATTTACGCGAATTTTACACATTTTGAAATAAAACTACGTTTACGGAATCTATTGCGTTTACTTGATTTTTATAGTATCCCGATGTTTCGAATACTTTACAGCATTCATGATCACGGGTGGACTTAGATGGTGGATGTCCAAAGCCACAAAGCTGATATGTTGTTTTAACGGTTTCATCTACCCACAGTAATATGATTTTACAAAATTTTTTGGTTTATTTATTTCAACCCACATAATATTTGTTTAGAAACACAATTAAAAATATCTACTCTAAGTTTTATGCTTACAATGTATGAGATTTTAAGCTAGTATAATAAAATTAGTATAATACTCCTTAAGTTTTAAAATTTTTTGTTTATATTTAGTGCTTAAAAATTCTACCACAAACTACCAATTAAAATTTTTAAGTAATCTAAAAACTACCATTAAGAAGACAATATTGATTATTAGTTTCTATTATTAAATATATTGATTTTAATAGAAGCTAAGACTAAAAAGCTACCACCGGGTGGGAACGCGGCCTGACTGAGGAAGATCCGGCCAGAAAACTCAGTAGGCAACAACTTGTTATGGATTATTAAATTTATGCGGAAAATACTAACTAATCACTACTGTAGGTTTTATCTACACAATAAGCGCTAACTGTGTCTTGCAATCTTGTGGTGTGCCTTCTTGTATTATGTTTGGTGAGGCCTATCACAGGATTCCAGCTTGATGGTAAGACCCAGCCGTCTTCTCAATTGAAATTGGGATGTTTCTTAATTTCAATAGCCTCACGTATCATTCTAGGACGATATCGATGTTCTTTTGCGAGGATTTGAGGTTTGTCAAACCTGATGTAATGGCGGGTGTGATCCTTGTGTGCTCACTAATTGCAGACTTTGTATGACTATGTATTATATAGCGTCGGTGCTTCACATCAGCTATGTGTTCCTTGATCCGAGTTCTTATGGATCTCTTTGTTTGCCCAATGTAGGAGAGACCACAATCACAATCCAGCTTGTACACTCCTGCATCCTGTAAGGGTATATGGCATTTGACTGGTGGTAAAAATTTACTAATTCTTTTGAGTGGCTTATAGTAGGTTTTAATTGAAGCTTTCTTGAGAATGTAGCCAATCTTGTCAGTGACTCCTTTAACATAGGGCAGGACTGCAGGGAGGCGCTCAACTGTGGGTGGCTTCACTCGGTTTCTGTGACGGCGGCGTAGAACCTGCAGCTTATTAGCATGTAAAACTTTCTTTACATGCTGCAACTCCCCAGCCAGGTGTTCTTCATCACAGATTCCTTGTGCTCTCTGAAACAAAGATTTAGACACGGTAGCTAACTGTGAAGTATGGTGGTGAGACTCTCCATTCAGGTACTTATCAGTATGGGTTTTCTTTCGATACACTTTATGACTCAAGGTGTTGTTGGAGTTACGAATTACCATAACATCTAAGAAAGCTAAAGAGTTATTTGACTCCAGTTCCATAGTGAATTGAATTTTAGGATTGATGGAGTTCAGATGGTTAAGAAATACGGTTACTTTATCAGATGGTAATATAGTGAAAGTGTCATCTATATACCGCTTGTAAAAACGTGGGACCACAGGTGAGGTTTTTAGGGCAGTCTCCTCGAAGTCTTCCATGAAAATATCAGCAACAACGGGAGAGACTGGCGAACCCATGGCCACTCTTTTGTAAGTGAGATTAAACACCTTCATTTTGCTAACAATGAAACTATGGTGAGTTTTGATGTCCATTCACTTTTTACCTGCCTACCTGTGGAAGACTGCATCAGAATTGTATCTAAGAAACTATCAGAGAACATCATATTCGAAACGTCGGGATAGTATAAAAATCAAGTAAACGCGATAGATTCCGTAAACGTAGTTCTACTATTTTATTTTAAATGCACAGACATAGCTCTGTTACAGCTTTATAATAGTATAGATATAGAGCAATTGTAGAACACAGAAAGGATTACTATGTACTCAGTTAAGTGTAAGAGCTAAGTACTTATGGCTAGTGAAACAAGGCATTAAGACAAAGCAGGGTTTTAATCTTATCCTGGTATACTCACATGTTTTTTACATGACCTCACCTTTTTTTTTATTTTATTTTTTGTTTAGGCGAGAAAAAATGTACCTAACCGCACACCCCGTCGTTCGGGGCAACGAACAGGGTAGTGTGGGGCCCTCACCCACTAAATAATCCCGCCGTGTGTCGTCTCTCCGCCTTTATTGGCGGACCAATGGAACTATGTTACATTCCTTCGGTGGTCCGCCGGCGGCTTACCCTTTCGGGTACCCTCTACTGAGCGACGCACCCGCACACGGAGCGTCGCACCTTCGCGGGAGGCCTTGCGTGTGGCGGACGTTCCCCGGTCCATCCACCCGCAGCCTCAGCTAGGGCGGCATTAGGCGCAAATACTCACGCCTGCGCCGCCCCAGTCGCTGGCGGCGGTTCGGGTCTACGGAAGGATCAGCCTCCCTGGCCCTCTCCGCCACTTCCTTCCGCGAGATGACCTCGTCGCAGAAGGCAGCGACCGCGGCCCAATTCCTGTCGCTGCCAAGCATCGCTCTAACGACGCGCGGCAGTGAGAGGTCCCTCCCTATTGCCGCGACGAGTTCACGGCGCTGCCCGCCCCAAGCCGGGCATGACTCGAACGTGTGCTGCGCCGTGTCCTCGTCGCAGCCGCAATGGTGACAGCCCGGAGTCGCTTCCCTCCTTGCGACTATGTGCAGATATCTGCCGAAGCAACCGTGCCCCGACAGCACCTGCACCAGTCGGAAGGTAAGACTCCGTGCCGTCGCCCCGCCCATACATGACCTCACCTAAGAGAATTCTTAAATACATATATAGGTAGCAGATACTGTGTGGCAATGGACACGAGAGCTATTGTGTCCGATCAGAAACCTTCAAATGAGAGACCTATTGTCAACCTTATACCAATATGAGCCCATGAGGAACTTATTGACATACCTATACTAGGTAGGTAGTGATCCATATAACACATTTTTGTTATTTGCAATAATTTAAATGACATACATATTCATACAATATAAACATTTATTTTGAAAGACTAACAATTCTCAGTGTGAAGTTTTTCTTACCGGTTTTTTCCTTAAATATTATTTTCTTATTTGTTAAAATAATTCTCAATGTAATAAGTGTCTTATCTAAAGATGTAAGAATAATTATCAATTTATAATAACAGTGGAGTGTTTATATTAAGAAATAATGTCTTTGTAATTATATTCAAATTACGATTACATTGCATTTACATACATACATACAAATACAATTAAATAAAAAACTAGACGTCGCGGGACGTCTAGCAGATGTGAAAACATCGAAATTATTTTGTAGAAATAAAATTATCATCAGACCCTCCATCCCTCCATCGTCAGACCCTGGATACCATCTAGAGACAAAGTACTTGTCAAGACAAATCATACGAGCCCAAACTCGATGTAGTTACTTATGTCGTTTTATAACGGAGTTCCTATGGCCACCTTCTAGCTCCCATCATCAGACCCTGGATACCATCTAAAGACAAAGTACTTGTCAAGATGAATCCAATGATTCCAAGCTCGATGGGGTTGCGTCGTTTCATTACAGAGGTTACTGTGAAGCTTCATCATCAGACCCTGAATATCATCTATGACTGAAGTTCTAGTCGGGACATCTCAAACGAGCCCTAACTCGATGGAGTTACGTCATTTAATTGCAGAGTTTCGCACGGCCATATTCCAGCTCCATCATCATACCCTGGATATCATTTAAATACACCTTGATACATTGAGTACTTACTCATGAAGACGAATCATACGAGCCCAAACTCGATGGGGTTGTGACGTTTCATTATCGAGTTCCTATGTCCACCTTCCAGCTCCATCATCAGGTCAGCTCCATGTCATCATAATATTGCATTGTCACGTGATATACACATTCATGTAAAATTTCAGCTCAATCGGAAACCGGAATGTGTGTTAAATTTAACTTGCAAGATTTGAACGGAACAAGTACAATAAAAGCGTCGCTACGCTAACAGCCGATTTTACCCTCCCTCCGCATTAGATGTTTCACATCAAAATTTAAGTGTTTGTTTGCAATGTCTAAACAGATTTTTACTAAATGCATATGAAATTGTATTCAGCAAAAATCAAAAAGCAATTGTTAAAATGTTTGCGTTTGTTTGTTCCGGCTAATCTTCAAAATAGCAAGATCGATTTACATGAGATTTTCACTAGTAGATAGCTGATGTTATAAGGAATGATTTAGGCTTCTTCTATTTTCCAAAAAAAAATTGGGTTCCGTGCAGGAAAATAAAATAACTTAATACATTACCACGTGAACGAAGTCACAAGTAGCAGCTAGTCTATTCTAAATCAACAAAAGCGTCAAGTTCAATACATTCTGTATGCATGATCATCGGATTAAATTTAGTATAGACTGCAAAGAGGATTATACGCATGAAGAAATTTTTCAAATACAAGCCGATATGACAGTACTACGTACCCATTGGTAAAATAATTTATGTAGGTACTTAATCAAATCTATAAAAACAAAATGGATCAAGTCTGCCGTTATGTGCGCTAATAAAAAAACTACGGGATAGATTTCAATTAAGTTGTCTTTCATAGACATTTAGTCCTTATCTAAAAAGAAATATTGCATAATTCATTATTATATCTTTCGATCGCCAACCCGCCTGTCAAGCGTGGCGATTATGGTAAAACCCCCATTTTGGGGAGGCCTATGACCAGCAGTGGACGATGAAAGGCTGATGGATGGATGGATGATTATATCTTTATTTGGTATAAACTTACCAAAGCAAAGAAAACAAGGAATTTTAGAAGCACATAATAAACAAAGCTGACGAAGTCACATCTATCAGCTAGTATCGTGTGAGATAAAAAAAACTAAAAACTGCTAGACTTACCGCATATATATGTCCCATTATAATTTGCTACATGGCAATCAAGTTTATTTTTTTATTTGCTTTGTTTCATAATATTTAGTCCCAATTTTATGGTAATACAGACAGGTTTTTTTTTATTTTGTTGGTCGTTGGCCATGTGAGCCGTTCGTTCAATAGATCACAAAATACGCACAATTACACGTGCACGAACACGTGTAGTCTTATAATACGAGTCCGTGAGGTCCGTGTGGTGACTGACTAAGAATACAAGTGTCACCACCCCGTTCTTTCCCACGTCGTATGAGGCGACTAAGGTAAGTAGGCAATTATCATGCATTGCATGACTGGTGGTAGGGCTGGGTACCAAGTGGGAGTACTCACTTGGTATCGGGCCCGAGCGGGTTGGTACCACCATCTCCCGTGTGACCGGCCATGAAGCACATCGTTGCGTTTTGGCTGTAGCGGGAGATAGCCGTTTATATTTTATTTCATATCTGTGAAATGAATTGGTGAGTTATTTCCAGGTATAAATTAAGGAAATATTGCTATTATGCTGTAAAGCTGAGTTTCTGAGATTGTTACAAAATGAGTATAAAAAAAATGTTACAAATTGCAATTGAAATTTTTTATATACTCATAATAAAATTAAGCTCAAATCTTATATTTTCCATGGCCTCCTTCCCAATCTATTTTTTTTTAAACTGCCTATATTTAGGCACTAACATATTACAATCTAGTCTTTATAGACTAACAAGTAGTTTAAATTTAACATAAACTGAATACTAAACTACTATATATCTAAAAAAATGTCCTATTGGCAATTCTTTGTTAAGGGCTTCCCCTTACACTTTGTATAATGTGTTCTATTATTTACACTTTATTCATAATCTATTTAACTAATTTATTTGTTTATTTTATTTCTCTCATTAAAGGTAAAACAGCCACTATTAACACTACACTAACTCAAAAGTTTTAGTTCTTTTGAGCCTTTTTTTTTAAGGCGGGAATTAATGTATCTAACCGCACACCCCGTCGTTGAGGCCAACGAACAGGGTAGTGTGGGGCCTTCACCCACTAAAGAAACCCGCCGGGTGCCGTCTACTGGAACTATGTTACACCTTTGGTGGTTAGTTCTTTTGAGCCTTCTTTTTAAGTCCGTGTTGTCGAGAAGCTGGATTGCCTCTACGTTTACGTGCTGATGAAGCCTCTTCTCATGCGCTTCTGCATATTTTTCTATGACTTTCGTCACTAACTCCACATTTACGTCCCGGTAGAGGTCGTCGTTTCTTACATACCAAAGAAAGTTCACGATATTCCTTAGTATTTTGTTCTGAAATCGCTGTATAATAAGCACGTTACTTCTTTTGGTACAGCCCCAAAGCTGAAATCCTTCCCAATGTAATTGAATTAACGATCTAAAAACTTATTAGCTACTTTATTAAGAACTGATATGCAAATCGTATTTTTACGTATGGGTAAATGTATAATCAATTATTTCATATAATCTACTAATGACGTTGAATAGTATTTTCCATTATGATGATAGATTGATACAATCGATCAACATATTGTGCCAACGTATTGTGTTATACAGCGCGCATACTAAACCAACATCTGTGAACAGAATTTAAAATATAAATTTCTCAAAAGCCTAGTATACACATGGTTCCTAATTCCTATTACAAATAATATCAGCACGACACTTAACTCGTACCATCACGAGTGTTTGGAAGATGTTTGGAATTACAGATTTGTCAATCGTGACGATCGATTCGAAGTCGGAATATCAATTAGATTAATAAAATTGAGTAATAAATAGTGCAAATAAAAACCATTGTTTTCTATGCTTCTATTTTAAATTTCGATCACGTTATTAAAACAACATTATCGATAAGCGACTCACTATTTTATAAATTTTAATTTCTAATAAATTGTACAATATTATTTGTATTATAAAAATATCAACTGAATATTTTGTAATGTTTATATAATTTATTTTAAGCACTTGATATGCTTGGCCATTTACATACATAACTAAAAATAAAGAGACCACATTGTAAACAAAAAAAGTGAAGTCACTTTTTAAAAATATGTGCGTGAGTGTTGTCACCAGAAAAAAATAATCTCGTAAATTCACAAAATTTTTAAAAGTTATATGTTTAAAGCATAAAGGAAGTAAAAGTATAAAGTAAGTTTACAGCAAATAATATAGGGAATATTATGGCGTTGAAGACGTATTCATCTACGTAACGTACCTACGTACGAAATCGTCGAGTCATTTGGGGTAATTTTAAATCATACTCTAGTAATACTCGTGGTTTATGACACTTTCTTTTGGCATGGTCATGTTTGTATTTTTGTGCGTGAGCGGCTGCAATTACTAGTTTGGCATGGTTGTATATGACTTCACTGGATTGTTCGCAATGCTCCGTTTATATTTTTGTACAGATACGCCCTAATAATTTGCCGTGTGGGGCCGGCTTTAGAATTTTCCCATCCCTCTCCACCCATGGGAGTCGTAAGAGCCGACCGATACCGGGGGAGTGGGCAGCAGCACTCCCTCGGGTATTAACAACATCCACTGCGATTGCCAACCCGCCTGCCAACCGTGGCGATTACGGCACTATCCCTCATATGAGCGAAACACATGTTGTGGCGTTCTCTTGGGGAGGCCTATGTCCAGCAGTGGACTTTTTTCTCAAATAGCTATCTTAAAATATGTATAGACGACTCTGTTACAGCTTTATAATGGTATCTATAGATAGATAGGTAAAAAAAAAAAACAACTTCAAAGTAGCTAAAAATAAGAATAGAATAAAGTGTTTTTAGTCATTTCGAAACAATGGCTTGGAATTAGGTTGGGTTAGTAAAAGGCGGCTACGACACGTTCAGGTGGCCGCTCCTAACAAGTGACACTCGGCCTCTCGTCTCCGCTGAGGCCCCTCGAGTCCCTCCCACAACGACGGCAAAATTTTCCTTTATCAATACCTATTCCGATCAAAGATTGTGTTGTTAAAAGGATTTTAAGATAAGAACATCTAACATATTTGCTCTCTTTGTTTATGCAGTCCTCAAGTTATGTCACTTTTTTTATACTGTTCCTAATCCCTTGCGGGGTAGGCAGAGTGAACAGAGTGCCAAGAGGCTCTATTCTTGCATACATCTCTCGCTTCCTCAACATTCATAATTCTCCTCATACACGCTCGCCAGTTTCAGAGACTCCTGACTCCACCTTCCTTCAATACATGACCGATTTGGTCTAGGTAGGTGAGTCTTGGTCTCCCCCTGTACCTACATCCTTCCACTTTCGCATTGTATATCTTCTTAAACAGTCGCTCTTCCGGCATTCTTTACACAAGTTCGAACGATTCAAACTTTTAAAAAAAATATACATATTAGATGTTTATAGAAGCCGGGTACTTAACATTAACAAATTCATCATAAAACAACTAAATAGTGGAATTTATAAGACTTATTTATACATTGTTACAACAACCCATATAAACAGTATTTCTATTTAAATATTTCTGCCAAAAACGCATACATTTAAATGAACTTGCATATCAAATATGATTCGAGTTATATTTTTCAGTTCCAATGTAGTGTTTGTTCTCAGGAAAATGGCGTTGAATAAAATAGTGAGGTCGTATTAAATAATCAAAGCGTATCGACGCAAGAGCCAGACGCAATACGCTTACTGCTACTTGCGTTGCGAATGTTTGATTATATTAGACACTAGTTGCTACCCGTGACTTCTTCCATGTTGAATAGTTATATTCTATTTTGTGCGGAACCCTAATTGTTTTTCCGAAATAAAAGCAACCTAAGTTACTCTTTATAACAACAGCTATCTTCCAAGTAAAGTCCCGTCATTCTATCTACTTTTGCTCTTTGAAGCCGTTTAAACGATAAAGACATTTTAATTGATACTAAGTGAGAGGCAAACAAGCATACAGCCCACCTGATGGTAAGCTTTTACCGTAGCCTATATATAGACGCTAGCAAAACCAGAGGCATCGCTCCATCCATCCATCAGTCTTTCAAGATCCACTGCTGGACATAGGCCTCCCCAAGAGAACGCCACAACGAGCGGCCCCGTCATGGGGGAATAATGCCGTAATCGCCACGCTTGGCAGGCGGGTTGGCGATCGCAGTGGATGTTGTTAATACTCGAGGGAGTGCTGCTGCCCACTCCCCTGGTATTCCTCAGTCGGCTCTTACGACTCCCGTTGGTAGAGAGGGATGGGACAATTCTAAAGCCGGCCCCACACGGCCAATTCAAACATGACAGAGGCATCACTCGCGCATCGCCATCCCCAAGGAAAGGGATAGGATGAGAGCATGGATAATAAGGAGAGGATAGAGACGTCCGGGCCTCCGGCGCTCTCACTCACCATACGAAACACTACGGTAGGAGAAGCTACCGTTGTTTCACGCCGATATTCTGTGAGAGGGTGGTACTTCCCCGATCGAACCGGCCCGTTCATACTGAGATAAGCAAGGCTCTACTCTCTTAGTTATAAATTGCAACTTGAGTATTTGATTGCACAGAAATCGCAATGTTTATCCGCCTACCTACCCATGTTATACAACCGTGAGTTCGATCCCACCAAAGACAATGTGTATGGTTGTAATTTGTTATCATTTCTACGGGTTATATTGTTAACGATTATATCAATAGACACCCTAATTATAAACAATAACATACCCATACATTTTTTATTGCTTTAAGTGGCAGACGTGCCCTAGCCCACCTGATGGTAAGTGGTAATTGCCATTCAAGAACTCACTAAATCCTAAAATACTGCCAAACCATTTCATTTCGCCTACGGCAAATGAATGAAAGGACAGTACTCCTCTATAACCAAAATATACCGAGCTGCTTCACTGTGGGTCAACAAGAGATAGTACTGACCCGCTTGGACCCTATAACAAGTGAGTTCTTCCCCCTGGTACCTGGTAATTCTACCAAGAAAGCTTACTAAAGTAGACATAATAGGAATCTCAAAGGCCATTTTGACTTAGAATTCAAACATGACTCATGCTATTTATTTTGTAAATCTCAGACACTACTGCTACATTCTGTAGTCCAGACTGCCTATTGTTCCTTAACAAAATGCGGAAACTGTCTAGTTTGTTATAACTTTGTTATTAAAACCATAAAAATAATTGATTTCCGCCAAAACCCGAATCACTAATTTAATACTTCGGTAACGAATATAATCCGTAGGAGAACAGGAGTGACTGACATAGCCCACCGGATTGGCATACTGAAGTAACGTTGAGGAGTAAGGGGTCTCGAATCAATGTAGGAAGGCCTTCCACCAGATGAACTGTCCATCTGGTCAAAGCCTCAGGGAGCCGTTCGATACAGTAAGCACAGGATCACTCGTGATGGAGCTTTCTGAAGAAGACCTATACGTACGACGACCGGAATTATGAATACATTTCTGATCATTTTCTATTTCCAAAGACGGACAAAAGGTTTTTACAGTTTTTGTTAAAGTGAGATCAAATTGATGACAAAAAGTACAATTTCTAAACAGTTATTTCTCTTCTCTACCGAGAAACCCGTTCGTCATTGTCATTCAATCAAATAACGCAGAGTATTTTAGGGAAATAATAATTTATCAGGTCATTTAGCATTATTCACAATGGTGATTTGGGCGCTGCCGGCGTTCGAAGGTTAGCGGTGACATTTACTTCACTTTCATCATTCAAATGTGAGGGGTGAATATTGAAATCATATTTTTCGAGGACTACAGGTTACATAACTCGCTAATAAAAGTGGAGAAATTATATGCATCAAAAGAATAATTTCCGTTGATAAATATAAAAAAAAACATTGAGTTAGTCAAAAAACTGAATAAGCATTGTCGCTCATAAAATACTTGAGATGAGGCTTTAAACATTGCCTCTTGAAAGATTTTGCCTCTCAAATGCAATGTGCAATACATTGGGGTTAAATGTACTCTCATTATCTTCCTTGATTACTCAATCTGCATATGCCTAATTCTTCTCTAAATAATATCATGGCATATATTCATGGTAACAACACATATGACTTTCAGTAATTAGGTGAATATTTAATGAGCTGACAACGAAACTGCGTGTTATTGAGTATGTCTAACTTGCGAGCGAGCTTACAGCTAATAACTTTAATCAACAATAATATTAAATAAGGATGTAGTGACACTATGACATTTGTAAACCTATGGAGGCGTATTATACATTTAGAATCAATGAATATTTATCAAAAAATATTTTTCAAGGGTAATATTAAGATGGCCAAATCAACAAGAAACTCATATTTATTTTAACTGTCGAAATTAAATTAAGTTGTACTACTCTGTCAAGAAAGTACAGGTAAAAGATCAATAATACACAAAAATGTTGTTATTCATCCAAATTTATTTTATCACCTTCAAAGTATGCTCCTTCAGAAAGAATAGACTTACGCCAACGAATAATCCAATCATCAAAACATTTTTAAACGCTGTTTCCGGAATTGAGTTCAGTTCTCGCCGCGAATTCTCCTTTATGTCTTTTACCGATTGAAAACGAGTGCCACGAAGTGGTAATTTGAGTTTAGGAAATAGAAAGAAGTCGGCTGGAGCCATATCTGGTGAATATGGTAGTTGCTCGATGGTATTTGTTGAGTGTTTGGACAAAAATTTATTCACAATGATGGCCTTGTGCCAAGGCGCATTATCGTGGTGCAAAATCCAAGAATTTTCTTTCCACAAATCTGGCCTTTTTCGTCGAATTTGCTGTCTTAAACGCCGCATAACGCTCAAATAATATTCTTTGTTTACCGTTTGGCCTTCTGGCAAGAATTCCGAGTGCACAACACCGCGATAGTCAAAGAAAACAGTCAACATGACTTTGACTTTTGATTGACTGGTTTTTTCGGTTTCGGTTCAGTTGGAAGTCGCCACTCCGAAGCTTGTTGACTAGTTTGCATGTCAAACTCGTAAACCCACGTCTCGTCACCAGTAACAATGCGTTTCATGAATGTTAGGTCGGAATTGACTCGTTCTAGCATGTCCTCAGCGACTCTCATGTGATTGAGTTTTTGGAGAAAATTCAGGTCTTTTGGGACTAGCCGAGCGGGAACATGTTTCATACCCAAGTGATTATTTAAAATAGTACGGATCGACTCATGAGACACAGAAAGTTCGGCGGCTATCTCTCTAAAAGTTGAATGAGGATTTTCAGTCACTATTTCCTTCACTTTTGCAATGTTAACTTCACTTGCAGACGTTGATGGCCTACCAGAGCGAGGCAAATCTTCCATCACATCTGGACCGCTTTTAAACGCTTTGTACCACTCATAAGCACGTGTTTTTGATAAAATCGATTCACCGTAAGCCTTCTGTAACGTTTTCAGTAACTCCGAACACAAAATTCCATTGGCGATGCAAAATTTAAGACAAACTCTTTGTTCGATGTTTTTGTCCATTATGAAATTCGCAATACACACTAGATATGATATAACTAAAAACAGCACTGTATTTAATATAAATAACAGATGCAACTCAAACTCCGCGCCAAAATGGATAACAGTTGTGCCAATCCAAAAATTGTTGTAACAACAAAAAAAAACGAAAATTTTAATTTGAAACCATAAGTGTTGTACAGCATTATGCTGTGTATTCCATTATAGGTTGGACTCCTGTCTCAATGTTGGTTACATAGTAAGTAATTAACCTAAATATAAAACTTAACACAAAAATATTATTTTTCCTTTCACAAAGTATAATTTAATCAAGAGCCGTTGTAGGTTATATTTGTAAGTGGCCTATTTACATGAGAATTTATGTTGAGCTCTTTGATAGTAGAAGTTAAAACAAGTCTACTTGTCATAGACGAAATAAGCTCCGGCCTCCCGACTGCAAGTTATAACGAGAATTTTGAATGGTACTTTATATTTTTCATGCGAAATCACGAAACGAGTTCAAGTACTTGTATGGGATCACTCCTTTTGATAATAAGCCTGGTTTAATACTGAAATATATTACTAAAACTGAAAACTTTTTGTCACGACCCTCAATTTTGAATAAGAAACAATGTCAAGCTATATAGTACAAGGGCGTCATACATGTAAAATTATACAGAGTAGTTAATGTATGCGTCTCCCGAGATACCGTGTACCTAATAACCTCGTAAAGCATAGAGCTGGGAATATAGCCGCCTTAATATCGTTTTAACAATGCATATAATTTTGTTAAACATTTCATATTTGTATCATTAAGTTACATTGCTGATTATAATATATGTAGGTATAATAAAGTTATGACGCTGACTCTAGGCACAGTATAGAGAAAAGTAAAGTAGTACTATGTATATGTTTTGTACCCACTTTTTCCGTACTCCGTGTTTGTACCAAATAATATGTTGTGTACCAGATAAGTACCATCTGTCGTCACAAATTTGAAGCTGCACTGCGGTATGTAAAATATAGATACCGCTGAAAGTCAGAAAGAACAGTAAGCGTCCTAAACGAAAACGAATGGGTGGCCTTAAGACAACACCAGTTTTTATTTACACATCCAATTATTTTTAAACTAGCTAATACCCTCAACTTCCTCTGCGTTGCTTAATATCATAAACCAGAGGTAGAAGAGACTACTTCCCTACTTCTCCGGCCAGAAAAAACGTCATCAAACACACAACGCGATGCTTATAAAGCAAATTGATTCTTAAAAATTTAATAACTTTATGTTAAAAAAGATATCGCAATTTTTTTTTAGATAAGGGCCAAGTGTTTTAGATATAAACATTACCAGCCTTTGCCCACGGCTTCACCGCAGCCAAAAGCTTGTTTTTCGGTTATATCTCTGGTTCCCGATGTTGTAACGAGATAAAATGTATACCAGTTTTTAAGTATAATCAAGGCGTTTCAAATAAAAAAAGTTGAATCAATATCCGTCCAGTAGTTTTTGTGTGATGCGCGAACAAACAAACAAACAAAAATTCTAAAGAAAATTGTTTTGGGTTTAGGCACGCCTATATAGCCTATTACAGCCATTTTTTCTCAAATATCTTAAATGTGTACAGACACAGCTCTGTTACAGTTTTATAATAGTAGATATAGATAGATTTATACAGATGAAAACGCGTGGTACGCTAGTGATTTTATGAATTGAACGCTTAACAATTATTTTAACATTTCGTGTTCGGTGTCAAAGGAGGAGGAGAAATTAAAAGAAAAGCGTCCGGGAAGGATGACAAGTTAAGAAAATTGTTTGTTGTCTATAAAATTGAATATTTTGGTTAATAATTATTGAAAAATAATTAAAGATATTATACAATATCCATAATACAATATCTGTAATTATTTTTTATTGAAGATTTGAGGCATATTTATGAGTTATGAGTAAAGTTATGAGTATATATATATATATATATATATATATATATATATATATATATATATATATATATACGAGTATATAGCCTCTCAATAGCCTACAAAATCTTAATAATAATAATACTAATTGTTCGTAGCGAGAAGAAATGTACCTTATGAACACAGAAATACAGTTGTGATTGTTTTGCGCTATCTCCCTTGGGGGGGTAGGCAGAGTGAACAGAGTAACAAAAAGCTCTATTCTTCTATTCTTGTTCTAGTACACCTCATCCTCAACATTCATAATTCTCTTCGTACACACTCCGGTTTCCGCTCGCCGGTTTCGAAGACTACTGACTCCACCGACAGCAACAAAGCTGTCGTTTATAAAACTTAAAAAAATATTTTTCTAGTACTCTATTTGATTACTTATTATATCATTTTAAATGTTATTTTCAAGTCAGATATTTTTTTTATAAATTGTTTTTTTTTGTCATATACGTTTAGAGTTTTAGCTCTGAATTTTCGGTTATTAAATTTTACTGTCGAAATACCCTAAATCGCGTAAATAATTTAATTTTAATCAATACTACAAGCGCGAGCGCTTATGCGCGCGTGTGACAGTCTTCTGTCGTTTGTACCGTGGTCGGTACGCGAAGCGGTAGGCATTTAACTCGGGGCCTTGAGCGAGTGATGTAGGCCTGGTTTGGCCATGATAATAATGTCTCAGATATGGTAAATTGGCCTAAGTTATATATATTAAATCTATGGTCTAAATTAAGTGGTGTTTTATATTCCAGTTTATTCCTTTATTTTTCGACAAAATCGTTTAGTAATCCAGAGATATTTATGCAAACGGAAAATGCCTCAAGGTCAAAAATAAGACCTATTGTGTGTGTAATTCCATATAACATCTGCGTGCGTGTTTTATATTGGCATTTATCTATTCTCAATTGTCCACACAATCGCAGTTGACTTAATAATCCACATAATTTGATAGACGTTTTACAAAACGCACATCATAATGAGGGTACTCGTACTGGTACAAAATGGCGGATAATAATGATCTAAGTGGAGCATTAATCTGGCAGGTATTCGGCTTTATACTAATAAAAACCTATTATTATCATACTTATGTAAAACCACAAACAGTCATACCTCTAAACCAAATAATTATTATTTAATAGCAAATGTTTTTAAACCTGGATGTGAATGAACTTTTCGCGATAATTGTTATAATGACAACGGGAAACTATATTTTTAATGTGTAAGTACATTAAATTTTCATGTGTAAGTGTAGGTATTTAATAGAGACCACTGAAAGAATATAATATGGTTCCGGTGGCCCACCAATATAGGCGGAGAGACGGCACACGGCGGGTTTATTTAGTGGGTGAGGGCCCCACACTATCCTGTTCGTTGCCCCGAACGATGGGGTGTGCGGTTAGGTACATTATTCCCCCCTTAACAAAAAAATGTATTTAATAGAAGAAAAAATTTCTAGATATATTATCATGAGGGGATTTCTACAATATACTTACGAGTTTCCGGTGTTGCAAGCACCATGAACACGGAGCAACCCAAACTCGGTAAAATATATGGTAGAAATCCCGTCAGCAAATCTAGTATTGTTAATGACCATAACCCGTTGTCCTAGGTGAGCGACGCGACACGATGCTACGCGCTGCTACGCGATGTGACGTATTGCGGCTAACCCGTTGTCCTAGGAGAGCTTCGCGACGCGATGCTACGCGATGCAACGTATTGCGGCCAGTACTTTAAAAATTAGGCGACAACGTAGGCCATATATACATCCAACCTCTATCTGATATTTTCATGTCACGTCGCGTCGCGTAGTATTGACGCGTTTGTCGCTCACCTAGGACAACGGGTAATACTTTAACCGCTTTGCGTCGCATTCAAATTAGGCGACAACGTAGGCCATAAGTACATACAACCTCTATTTGATATTTTCGTGTCGCGTCGCGTAGTATTGACGCGTTTGTTGCTCACTTAGGACAACGGGTAATACTTTAACCGCTTTGCGTCGCATTCAAATTAGGCGACAACGTAGGCCATAAGTACATACAACCTCTATTTGATATTTTCGTGTCGCGTCGCGTAGTATTGACGCGTTTGTTGCTCACTTAGGACAACGGGTAATACTTTAACCGCTTTGCGTCGCATTCAAATTAGGCGACAACGTAGGCCATAAGTACATACAACCTCTATTTGATATTTTCGTGTCGCGTCGCGTACTATTGACGCGTTTGTTGCTCACTTAGGACAACGGGTAATACTTTAACCGCTTTGCGTCGCATTCAAATTAGGCGACAACGTAGGCCATAAGTACATACAACCTCTATTTGATATTTTCGTGTCGCGTCGCGTAGTATTGACGCGTTTGTCGCTCACTTAGGACAACGGGTAATACTTTAACCGCTTTGCGTCGCATTCAAATTAGGCGACAACGTAGGCCATAAGTACATACAACCTCTATTTGATATTTTCGTGTCGCGTCGCGTAGTATTGACGCGTTTGTCGCTCACTTAGGACAACGGGTAACAGTTGTAAATCTGAAAATTAAATAATTTAGTATGGGCTAAATTCCTCTTATTCTAAAGTTTTTCCAGAGGCATCATTCTCGCAATCTCCAAGGAAAGTGATAAGAGGAGGAGAGGAAGGATAATAAGTATAGGCTAGTGAAGGATTTTGGTCTTCGGCACTCTCAGTCACCATACAAAGTACAAATAATAATTTGTGAATAAGGAAAAAGAGTTTTTTAGTACGAGCGGGGAAAAAAGGTCTTTTTCCTTATTCACAAATTATAATTTGTACTTTAAGAGTAGCTGAGCATGTCAAGTGCTAAAATATAGATCAAAATGTTTAAAAAATCACGCCATCAAATAGTATGAATTTTAATTACAAAATTAAACTTACTATATTAGATTAATGCGTGTTAATGCTTCCGATAGGTGGCGTTGGTCGTTAAGACAAATATGGTAAGGAGATTGGGTATTTCTAACAAATAGTACGGTAGCTCAGTGGATTAGAGCACTTCCCCGGATAGGAAGGGACGCAGGTTCGTTTCCCGCTCGTACTAAAATGCTCTTTTTCCTTATTCACAAATTATAATTTGTACTTTAATAGTAGCTGAGCATGTCAAGTGCTAAATCTATACAAAATGTTTAAAAAAACTGGTTTTAATAAATAAAATCACGAAATATTTATACGTTTTTTTTACATTTTAAAACATCTAGAATATATAATTTCAGCTCTATTTCCGCTCTAATAAGTAACTGAATAGGCATCGTATTGGCTAGTCTTTATTGAATTAGTTCAATGTTGACTGAAAGGTATATGAAGAGCTGTGTACATACTCCACGAGTCTATAGTAAATATAACTATTCAACTCCATACAGCCATACTGAGCATTCAAAATGGAAACTAGCTCTATGGACATACATATAATATAGAAGAAAAAATAATTAGATAATGATTACAATTTTTCTTCAAAATTAGTAAGTAACTCTACTGTATACTATCTCTACTGTATAAGTACCTACTTGTATACTCGTAATATTGAAAAATTACACAAATTTAGATTTGCGATTTATTTTAAACCACAACTTATTCCGCGTGGAATATAGTATTTTTTTTTTTGTGGAGAAGCCTAATTATATTTCCAAAATAGAAACAGCCTAAGTCACTCCTTTGACCTCCACAGCCGATCCAGAGATTAGCCGGGACAAATTGGACAGACAGACAAAAACTTTAAAAATTGCTTCTTTGTTACCCATAACAAAATATATATTATATATAGGTACTTTCACATGCATTTAGTAAGAATCTGTTATTTAGATAATACAAACAGGCACTTCAATTTAATTTATTTTATTTAGATTTACCTATCATATTGCTAAGTCAAAATTTTAACAATAACATAATTATCTGTGTCAGGCCCTGTATATCATCTAGGGCCAAAGTACTTGTCAAAACGAATCAAACTATTCCAAGCTCGATGGGGTTTCGTCGTAGAGTTACTGTGGTCACCTTCCAGCTCCATCATCAGACCTTGGATACCATCTAGATAGAAAGTACTTGTCAAGATGAATCATAGGAACCCAAACTCGATGGGGTTATGTCTTTTTTTACCAGAGTCCTATGGCCACCTTCCAGCTCCATCATCAGACCCTTGATATCATCTAGGACTGGAGTACTAGATAATACAATACAATTCAAACGAGCCCTAATTCGATGGAGTTGCGCTATTTAATTAAAGAGTTCTCATGGCCACCTTCTGGCGCCATCGTCAGAACCTGGATACCACCTAGAGACAAAGTACTCGTCAAGATGAATCATACGAGCCCAAACTCGATGGGTTTGCGCCGTTTCATTATAGAGTTCCTATGTCAACCTTCCAGCTCCATCATCAGATCAGCTCCATGTCATCATAATATTGCATTGTCATGTGTATGTAAAATTTTAGCGCAATCGGAAACCGGGAAGTATGTCAAATCTAACTTGCAATATTTGAACGGGACAAGTAAAATAAAAGCGTCGCCTCGCTAACAGCCGATTTTACCCTCCCTCCGCATTAGATGTTTCACATCAAAAATTGTAAACATTAGATACCTACGATATGACCTAAGGAGGCAGAGCCGTGACGCTATAAAGGATATAACTGCGTAGTACAGCTAATCTATTATATATATTTCTTGAGTCCGTGTGTTAGTCATTCAACTCCTCCTAAACTATTAGACTGATTTTTATGTTTTTTTTTTGTGCATGTTTGAGTAAGTACCGGGATGGTTTAGATTCACATTTGGACCCGGTAGGTGGCGCCACGATCGGGGCGACGGCATGGAGTCCTTACCTTCCGACTGGTGCAGGTGCTGTCGGGGCACGGTTGCTTCGGCAGATACCTGCACATAGTCGCAAGGAGGGAAGCGACTCCGGGCTGTCACCACTGCGGCTGTGACGAGGACACGGCGCGGCACACGCTCGAGTCGTACCCGGCTTGGGCCGAGCTGCACCGTGAACTCGTCGCGGAAATAGGCGCTGCCGAGAGTCGTCAGAGCGGTGCTTGGCAGCGACAGAAACTGGACCGTGGTCACTGCCTTCTGCGAGAAGGTTATCTCGCGGAAGGAAGCGGCGGAGAGAGCCAGGGAGGAGGGTTCTTCCGCTGACCCGAACCGCCGCCAGCGACCGGGGCGGCGCAGGCGCAGGTACTTGCGCCTCATGCCGCCCTAGCTGAGGCTGAGGGTGAATGGACCGGGGAACGTCCGCCACCTGCAAGGCCTCCCGAGAAGGTGCTACGCTCCGTGCGCGGATGCGTCGCTCAGTAGAGAGTACCCGAAAGGGTAAGCCGCCGGCGGACCATCGAAGGAATGTAACATAGTTGCAGTAGCCCGCCAAGGGAGAGAGGTGGAGAGACGGCACACGGCGGGTTCCTTTAGTGGGTGCAGGCCCCACACTACCCTGTTCGTTGCCCCGAACGACGGGGTGTGCGGTTAGGAACATTTTTTCCCGACTAAACAAAAAAAAAAGGTGGCGCCACGATAGGTTTTCAGGACCTACCTAACAACAAAATTTCACCCCCATTTTTTATGAAAATAATCTATATATATAAAAGAAAGTCGTGTTAGTTACACTATTTATAACTCAAGAGCGGCTAAACCGATTTGGCTGAAAATTAAAAAAAAAAAAAAAAGCAAAAGCTTAGAACCAGGAGACGGACATAGGATACTTTTCTATTTTTTTTATCCCGTTCCCGTGGAACGTGACATAAAACGTGGTATAACAAAACGCAACTGACATGTCCGTGGGCCAACGTCATTTGAGTCACTACGGACTGTTAATGGTACAATATTCCCAACATATCGTGCTGCATATGAAGAACTCAATTTACTAGAAAACGATACCCACTGGGATATGATAATTGTTGAAGCAATTATCTCTGCATCGCCAAGTCAGATACGCACATTATTTTTTATCATCATTTCGACATGCTTTCCATCAAACCCATCTAACCTGTGGCACAAATACAAGGATAATAATATATGTCAGAAGACATATTCAAATTCGTCTCAGTTCAAGAAATCCCGATCTTGAGATGAATGAGGAAATACATAATCGGGCTTTGCTCTTGATCGAAGACGTGTGTCACCTCATGTGAGGTAGCTTATTAGTCAGGTTAGGAATGCCAGCGCCAAATAGTAAAATCAATGACGCATTTAATCGAAAATTGGAACGGGAACGTGAATATGATCATCAGGAATTAGATTTAGTAATTCAAACGAGGAAGTTTAAGATACATTAATGAAGGAAATTGATGATAGAAATGGTGGTTTATATTTTCTGGATGCCCCTGGTGGAACTGGTAAGACATCCCTCATGTCAGTAGTTTTAGCCACTGTTCGTGCGAGATCCAACATTGCGGTTGCAGTTGTTTCTTCTGGAATAGCAGCTACATTGTTAGAAGGATGCCGTACAGCTCATTCAGCATTAAAATTACCGTTAAATCATCAAACTATTGAAGAACCAACATGTAATATTGCAAAACGCTCCGCAATGGCCAAAGTTGTATCAGAATCGAAAATCATCATCTGGGACGAATGCACAATGGCGCATAAACGTGCATTGGAAGCACTTAACCGAACATTGAAATATCTAGGCAATGACTCGAGATATTTTGGAGGCGCAATGATTTTACTGTCTGGCGATTTTCGTCAAACACTGCCAGTAATTCCAAGATCAACTGCTGCCGACGAAATAAACGCTTGCCTTAAATCATCTAATCTATAGGCTATGTGAAAAAACTTCAGCTGACAACAAATATGAGAGTTGCATTGCTGAACGATACATCTGCTGAAGATTCCTCTGAGCAATAGCTGACTATCGGTAATGGTCGAGTACCTGTCGACGCATCGAGCGGATTGATTTTGTTTCCTCCAAATTTCTGTAACTATCTAATTGAATTAAACTCATTGGATGCCCCTAGACTGCCTGGCTTACCACCGCACTATTTACGACTAAAGGTTGGCTCCGTAGATATCATGCTTCGAAACATATACCAACCAAAACTGTGCAACGGAACGCGTTTGGTGGTAAGTAAATTGATGAACAGTGTGATTTACGCCACGATACTCAAAAGACAATTCGAAGGTGAGGAAGTTCTCATTCCGAGGATCCCGATGATCCCAACCGATGTGCCGTTTGAGTTTAAACGACTTCAATTTCCAATCCGTCTTGCATTTGCCATGACCATTAAAAAATCACAAGGCCAATCCTTGAAAATTTGTGGTCTGTATCTAGAAAATCCATGTTTTTCCCATGGTCAATTATATGTGGCATGTTCACGGGTCGGAAGACCATCTGCGTTATTTGTTCTTGCGCCTGATAATAAAATGAAAAACGTCGACTATCACAAGGTGCTTCACTGAAGAGTACAACCCATGCATCAAAATACATGGCCAATAAAGAATCTTTAAAATACTTGATTTTTTTTATTTATATTTATTATCCTAATAAAAATAAAATCCAAAATCTGCTCATTTATTGCCCCTAAGGCGCAACAAAGTTCGCCGGGTCAGCTAGTCCTTAATAAAACTGACTAAACGAACCGCCAATGTTCGGACAGGACAACGTATGTCGGGTCCGCTAGTTAATTATAATAAAATTTTGCTCGTATAAACCAATAAAATTATTAACCCATGTCAAAATAAATAGCCAGAAAATCGAGTTTATCTTTCAATATTTTTAGTATTGACACCGTCTGTCCACGATTTATTCTAAATATTAATAGTGATTTTAGAAACGTACTACGTACTTTGAAGGCCGCAGTCACCGCGGACTGGAAGAGTAACTTGCTAATCCTACTATTTAAGCCGACTTAGGATAAAGCAACATGAAACTTTCAGAGGTAAATACGATACTTGATTCGGTATTATAATTGTGTACTTACTCTATCTAAAGCTTGACTCTCACCTCATCGTAATTGTTTTTTGACGGAAATCGGGCTGGAGATCATCAATTGGTATACTTACTTATTTAATATAGGAAATTACGCTTGTTTGTTTATTTATTTTTTTCTTTTACGCCGTAACTACTGAACGCTAGTATCTCTTGGTCTACTTACCATGTCCTGGTCCCCTGTTTTTAGTTTCTGATTTAAGCTCTATTCACACAGTGAAGTTTCTACAATTAACAAAAAGACAGCTAAAATGGATTAGAAGTGGTTTTTCTTCGTCCTTCTCGCCCTTCTGCGTGGGCGACGATTGGGCTAACGGACTTTTCAAACTGGGCCAGTTTCGTTATCATATTGAGGTTAAAACAATGCGTAATTTAATGTATCATTTTGTGACGTTACCAAAATCGCACATTACACATTCTTACTTAAATCTAAGAGCTGACTTGCAGTTCCGAATAACTACGGGTAATATTTTGTATCAACCCTTTCTCTGTGGTTCTCATAGTGAGAGGGATAAGGCCATAGGGTCCACGACGCTGACCTAATGCGGTTTGGCAGACTTCACAAACCACACAGAAAATCTCTCAGGCATTCAGGTTTCCTCACTATGTTTTCCTTCATCCAGCAGTGATAATTTGTAAACAAATACCTACACACGTAATTTCGAAAAATCTCGTAAAGTCAGAGGTGTGTGCCGTACGAGGTCTGAACCTTGGACTAGGGATCAAACTCGATACCACTGTCTTTGCAGTCTTTGGTTTTACCGCTAGGCTATCACTGCATAATGATGACCCATCATTATGCATCCCAAAAGCATTGCTAAACATGTCGCTCGTAAACAAAACTGTGTTAAGGTATAAAGTAGTGGCTTTTTAGTACGAAATTAGCTATTAGGTGCTGATGGTTCACGTAATGGCCTATTCGATTTAACGACCTCTTAAATGCTACAGATGTGGACTAGAACATGTTAAAAATTCTCCCTGTAAATATAACTGAATACCTACTGTAAATCACCTAATGGTACTAGGCCTGATAACCGTGGTTAATGTTTTGTTTGTATAATTAACAAATCAAGTACATTTGCGTTTTCTTTCACCGTTTGTTACCCTAGGTGGCGTAAAGATCATTAAACTCTGCATTGCTCTAGCAGTCTGGGTAACAAACACGATTTTAGCTAAAACCGTTGCAGCATTTTGTACTTTTTCCCAATCCCTTTAAAATTGGAGAAAGTTTTTTTTTTAAACATACAAGATACATACAACAACAAGCGATCCACCTGATGGTAAGCGGTTACCGTAGCCTATAGACGATTGCATCACCAGAGGCATCACTGGCGCATCGCCATCTCCAAGAAAAGGGATAGTAGATGAATAGGAAGTATATTAAGGAGATGATAGAAGGGATAAAAAGAAGATGATAGGGAGGGGTTTGGTCCTCCGGCGCTCTCACTCACCATACGAAACACAACAGTCTACCGTTGTTTCACGCTGATCTTTTGTGAGAGGGTGGTACTTCCCCGATCGAGCCAAAATATTCATACTGCGATAAGCAACGGTCTACCACTAAAATGTAGTTTTTGTAAGAATTATAAATCTTACTTGTACTGTTTTCTCAAATGTATTATAAATATTAGGGCTTTATTTCTTACCAGACTGATCGCCTATCTTCAACTATGCGATACTTTGATTTAATACAAGTGTGATCTATGAGTACATCCAGTCTTGTTAAGACTACAGAAGTAAAATCGTAATAGAGTTGCGTATTTTCCTAACATTTACTCACACATCGCCAGCCTGACTACTGATTACGGTGCTTGTCTCGCGTGATACGACCGTTAATCTCCCCTTTGTTTAACCACTTATTAAGTAAGCTACATTATAGGGTGAAACCCACTAATTAGCCATAGTATAACGCTTTGTTTCACTCACATGTATTGTGTTGTTAATATGTATCACCTCTCATACTAATAATTTTGGTACGTCATGTTCATAGCGTTCGTCGGCTTAGAATTCTATTTGAATCTTTTGATATTAATGAAAATGCATGTATTTTCGAGTAGGAAGCCTACTCGAAAATGCATGCATTTGGTGCTACGTCATTAATTCGCGATTGGTGTGGATCTGTAAATTCAAATCGAATTTAATAATAAAATTAGATATCGAATATTTTATCTAATCTTTAGCACACACTATTTAATTAACTTGTACTATTGTTAGAGTACCTACAAATTATTATTTGTGAATGAAGAAAAAGAGAACATTAGTACGAGCGGGATTTTAAAAAATCACGCCATCAAATAGTATAAATTTTAATTACAAAATTAAACTTGCTATATTGGATTAATGCATGTAAATACGTTCCGATAGATGACGTTGGTCGTTAAGACAAATGTGATGAGGAAATTGGGTATGACCACCAGGCAGTACGATAGCTCAGTGGATGAGAGCACTTCCCTGGATAGGAAGCGACGCAGGTTAGGTTCCCGCTCGTACTAATAAATAATAATTTGCACCCTAAAAGTAGCTGAGCATGTCAAGTGCTAAAAATATAGATCAAAATTTTAGGTACTATTGTTCACAGCATTTGTTTTATTGTCACCCAAAACTTAAGAGGTAATTTTATAATATAATACCAACTTACATTGTATCTACATTTGTGTGGTTTGTTTTTAAGGGGCAAACCCTTAAAAACAAACCACAATTTTAACGCTGCCAATCTTTCTTTGCCAATGAAATTAAGTAGCGAAAACATAAATGCAGCAAACAAAAAAAAATATTAAAATAATAATGAAAATGAGTTTAAATGAAATTATGCCCAAAGACATATAAAAAATAACATACAGACGAATTGAGGACCACCGCATTTTTGAAGACATTCCATATAGGACTAAGTCCCTACGACTACCACGTTCTGATTTGTTTATCTGAAAAATACTTCAATGATAGATTACGGAAATCCAAATTCTATACCGTCACATTACAATTTTCTTACTGTGGATATGGGTAGGTATTGAAAATAATATTTAAGTCCATAAATAATGCAATAAACAAAGCTGTATTTCTATATTCATCTTATTTGAATATGGAAACCTCTTCTTAATGGAACCCTGGCACCAAAGACGAAAATGCAGATGGAAATCTGTTTAAAACGAGAGATCTACATTTCCTACATAATAATTATTTTAGTATTTTTCGTTATTTTCGTTTAGGCTTCAACGGAAAACCACCGAAGGAATGTAACATAGTTCCAGTGGCCCGCCTATAAAGGCGGAGAGACGGCACACGGCGGGTTTCTTTAGTGGGCAGGCCCCATATTACCCCTGGTCGTTGCCCCGAACGACGGGGTGTGCGGTTAGGAACATTTTTTCCCGCCTTAACAAAAAAAAAGGCTCATACGGAAAAAGGTGAGCTAGGGTTATCTTAAATAAACTAAGTAACACTTTAAAATTATACACAATAACTTCTGAGAGATCTAATAAGTGTTTTATACGAAAACAACAAAACTTAAATACAACTGTCAAATGTTGTAAGTACGTAATCATTCAAAATATTGTATTCTTGTCATTTATGCACTTTCGCCATCATATCCTTTCTGGACTCCAGACTATATGTTGGCAATATTTCATGATAATTGATTGAGTAGTTATGGTGATAGCGTAACAAATAAATAAATTCACTTCGCATTTATAATATTAACTAAGGATATAAAGTAGTTTTTTCTAGTCTAGTCCGACTACCGTCAACTATTTCATTAATTTGATAAACAATTGCAGCCCTTTGTAACCACTTAAGAAATTTTTATCCAATCCATGTCATTCATTAGTTGCAAATACCAAGTTGTAGCTCTCGTAGCTGTTTAGACTTAACACACGAACTCTATAACTAACAATAAGTTCTCTAATCTAAATATAAAAGATGAAAAGAAATAAGTAGTATTTTAACTGCCTCGGTGGTGTAGCGGTAGTGTATGCGACTGCTAATCATGAGGTCTCGGGTTCGATCCCCGGGTCGGGCAATGTTATGGCACCGGCACCGCTTATATGTCAGGGTGGTCGCGTGGCGTCATACTCTGTGGCAACAGCGGTGCCGTTACCGGAACGCGCCCCGAAAGGGAAAAAGGGCGCCAAGGTTGGGCAGCCAATGGCCCAACCTAAGAACTCTTCCCGGCCCTACCCGGCGCTGCTGCGCCTTCGCGGGCTCAAGCAGCTGCGCCCCGGGACCCACCTCCTGTCCCCCGCACTGCTGTGTCCTCTGACGAGGGTTGGCAGACTGTGGGTGATGGGCGAAAGTCCCGGGGTAAGAAGCGCAAGGGTGCCGCTGCCCGAGATGCGGCGCCTACTGCTCCCTCAAGGGGTGAGTCTGGTGGCGGTCATAATAAAAAGAAGAGATCGCGGAAGCCGCGCAAATTAAAAGTGCTAAAGACAGCAGCCGTTGTCATCACGCTGCTGCCTGAGGCCAAGGAAAGGGGCCTGACGTACGAGGCCGTCTTGAAGCGTGCCCGGCGGGAGATAAACGTTTCCGATCTCGGGGATGTTTCCGCTCGCTCCCGCCAAGCCCGGACAGGGGCTCGAATTTTCGAGTACCTGGGACCGGAGGGTGTCAAGACGGCCGACGCGATGGCTGCGAGGCTGTTGGGCCTGTTGCCAGAGGAGAGTGGTGTCCGGGTCGCCAGACCTGTAAAGTGCGCAGAACTGCGCATTTCGGGTCTGGACGATTCCGTAACGGCGGAAGAGATCCGGGAGGCAGTCGCCTCGAAAACCGGGTCTCCCAACAGCGCCGTCCGGGTGGACACCATTCGCCCAGGTCCAGGTGGTGTAGGTGACGTCTGGGTCTCGTGCCCTGTCGCGGCGGCCAAGGAGTTGGCCGCCGCCGGTAGACTTCTGGTGGGCTGGAGCGCCGCGTGGGTAACCGTGTTGGAGCCCCGGCCTGCCAAGTGCTACAAGTGTATGGCGGTCGGCTACACCCGGCCGCTGTGCACCAACTGCTTTGACTGCAGCGGGCTCTGTTACCGCTGTGGTCAGGCAGGGCACCAGGCGGCCACCTGCACTGCTACCCCACACTGCTCCGCATGCGCTGCGGGCAACCGCCCCGCCAACCATTGCATGGGGCGGGAGGGGTGCCGGCCTCCAGCCAAGTCAGGCCCTAAGAAGGGGTGGGCAGCCAATCGGCTCCGGCTGCCCAACCCAGCGTGGCTAGACCGCTGCAGCGCATGGAGGAGGATATCGTGGTTTAATTACGGACCACGACGCTATTCTCCTCCAAGGGAATCTCGGCCGTTCCGCCAGGGCGCAGGATCTCTTCCTGCAATCCATGGCGGAGCGGTCGATCGGTGTTGCCGTAGCCGCGGAGCCATACGTAATCCCTGATCGCCCCAATTGGGCGGGTAGCGGGGATGGCTCCGTGGCGGTCGTCGGGTCGACGGCGCCGCATTCCCCACCCTTGTTAGTCAAGGACAAGGGTACGGGATATGTGGCGGCCGAATGGGGAGGGGTCACGCTATACGGCGTTTACTTCTCCCCCAATCGTAGTCTGGCGGCCTACGAGGTCTTCCTGCACAATTTGGAGACCTCGATACGGCGTATGGCACCGAGCCCTGTGCTCGTGCTGGGGGACTTTAACGCTAAATCAACGGCATAGGGGTCCCCCAGGACGGACGCCCGAGGGGCGGCGGTCCAAGAGTGGGCGGCAGCGGCAGACCTCGTGTTGCTAAACCGAGGGTCCGCCCTATCGTGCGTGCGGCGCGGGGGCGGGTCGATAGTGGACCTTTCGTTCGCTTTTTAGTACCCAGTGTCGCCGCACGTGTAAGGAGCTGGCGAGTCCTGGAGGAGATCGAGACCCTATCTGACCACAGATACATTCAGATAGAGGTCTCCCGGACCCTTTAGGGCGCCAGCAGGGGTCACGTGGCGGGAAGAACTCCCGCTTTTCCGCGATGGGCTGTGGGTAGGCTCGAGCGGGACCTGCTGGTGGAGGGGGCCATCTTTCAATCTTGGCTGCTTCCCCCCCCTGACGGAAGACGTGGGCGCCGAGGCTGGCTGCATACGCGGCATGCTTACACAGATCTGCGATGTGGCCATGCCCCGCGTGCGTCGCCCGCCTCTTCGGAAGGGGTCTACTAGTGGTCCCCGGAGCTGGCGGACCTCCGCGTGGCCTGTATTCGTGCCCGGATGTCCTACACCCGCAGCCGACGTCGCCGAATCCGCGACGAAGAGCGGGAGGGCCGGCTGTATGCGGCGTACAGCAGTGCCCGCGCCGCGTTTAAGCTGGCCATCTGTCGCGCCAAGGACACAAAAAGTCTGGAGATGCTGGAGGGTCTCGAGCGTGACCCCTGGGGACGCCCGTACCGCGCGGCGCTTAACAAGCTCCGCGCCCAGGGCCCCCCCCTTACCCGGGCTTCCTCTCTGAGGTGGTTAAGGGACTATTCCCTTCACGGGCGGTGCACACGCCCCCAGTCATGGCTCCGCCAGATGACGACCGGGAGGCCGACGACGAGGAGGTACCGCCCGTGACGACGACGGAATTGGGGGCGACGGCAGCGCGTATGCGGAGAGGTGCCGCCCCCGGGCCGCACGGGGTTCCCGCCCGAATGCTGGTCCTGGTCCTCGACCACCTTGAGCCCCGCCTCGGGGGACAGTTCGACGCTTGCCTGGTATCCGGACGGTTTCCTGACTGCTGGAAGGAGGGGAAGCTCGTACTCCTGCCGAAGGCGGGACGGTCTCCGAATACAGTCGCGGCCTTCAGCCCCTCGCCGAGCGCAATCTCATCGTGGCGGGAAGATACCCGCCGCGCCACCATCCTAAAGTGGAGGTCTCGGCTGGAGACGCCCCGGGCTGGTCTCTGGATTGTGGGGGCGCTCCAGCCGATCTTGGAAGAATGGGCAGGGCACGGGGTACTCACCTTCCGGTTGGTGCAGGTTTTGTCAGGGCATGGTTGCTTCGGCAAATACCTGCACACGATCGCTAGGAGGGAGACGACCCCAGGCTGTCACCACTGTGACTGCGGCGAGGACTCGGCGCAGCACACGCTCGAGTCGTGCCCGACCTGGGATGTGCAGCGCCGGGAACTCGCTGCAGTCATAGGCGTGGACCTGTCGCTGCCGGCTGTTGCGCAAACGATGGTTGGCAGTGACAGGGCCTGGACCGCGGTCGCCACCTTCTGCGAGGCTGTCATCTCGCGGAAGGAGGTGGTGGAGAGGGCCCGGGAGGAATCCTCCTTCACGGACCCGATTCACCGCCGGCGCGCGGTGCGGCGTGCGCGCGCTTACCTGCGTCTGATGCCGCCCTAGCCGAGGCTGCGAAGGTGTGACGCCCAAGTGCACGGGGCGTCGCACAAGAGAGGGTGCCCGAAGGGGCTGCCGCCTGCGGATCGCGGTAAAACGACGCTGTACCCGTGATCCGCCGTAGTAAGGGCGGATGAGGGCGCACGGTGGGTTTTTAGTGGGTGAGAGCCCCACACTACCCCGTTGTCTCCCCGGGCAGCGGGGTGTGCGGGGTCTGCGGTAGGACATTTTTGCCCACCTAAAATAAAAAACAAATAAAAAAATAAAGGTCGGGCAATGTTATTGAGATTTTTCCTAAAAAGAAAAATTCTCAGTAGCAGCCCGGAGTTTGGAAATGTGCCCGGTAGACGTCAACGTGGGACTCAAACATAGCTGGCGAGTCGTGGGTGTGTAATACACCTCTGCCTACCCCTTCTGGGAATACAGGCGTGATGCTATGTTTTTAACTTGGGTATATACATATATACAGTAAGCGTGAAATAAGTTAAGATTAATTTCAATAATACCGAGTGTATACTGCGATAAACAGTTGTTGTATACTACGATTACGAGGCCACATAATTAATCGGTAGTTTTGACTCAAATTTTTGATCATTACGCATACTGAAACGCATTTCATGAGATTACACTTACTTGAAAGGGCCACTGCAAGATTAATTACCTGTTTTTTAGTAATCACTAAACATGGTTTCTCCTACTATTTTATGGGTGTCAAAATACTTCATTCAACATAACTTTTAATTTTATATGCTGCTAGACAGCAGACGTTCTCGACGACCTAACTATTGCCTATTAGCGACTACAGAAATGTTTATCGATAATTTTGATTTTCTTTAAGCAGCGACCCTTTCAAGTTTTTAGCAGCGGTTGGTTTAGGGTAAAATTTTGTGTTTATAATATATATTCTAGGTAGTAAAAAAATGTAACAGTATATAAAAAAATGCAAGAGAAATTTAAAATTTCCATCACAATTCGAAAATAAATCCTGGAAATCATTGAGTTCAATTCTGAGCCTATATCATCTAGGAACACACTCAAATACACAGTTGGTTTAGCCGTTTAGGAGGAGTTCAGTGGCTAATACGCGTACCGAAGAATAATATAAGATAGTCTGTTTGAAAAAAAAAAACTAGCAACCTTTAAACATCCATTACTGGACATAGACCTGCCTTTTTTTTGTTAAGACGGGAAAAAATGTACCTAACCGCACTCCCCGTCGTTCGGGGCAACAGACATAGACCTGCCTGAAAGAGGTTCACAAAGTACGTTTTATACTTTTTAATAAAATAATTTTTTTAATCATTAAAACTTACCCTTATTGATGAATTCATGTAGTTTTTTAATTAACAAATTTAATCAAGCTAATTTACAAAAGAACTTCCACGTAAACATTGTAAATCATACTTACGTAGTCCATGTTGGAGGGAAAGTCCGTTGTTTTATACCCACCCGTAATATCTTTTGTGTCGTGAACAAAGGCCACAGATTGAATGATGCCTTTCTATACGACAATGATGTGGACTAATGTTTGTAAGGAGAAATGATTTTTCAGTAGGTACTAAGTACACATTAACGTACAGATTTCTTGTAACAGTTTAATTAATTACATATATGTATATTATTTAATAGAATTGACTCACAACTAGCATGATTATAATAATATAGGTAAATAGACTTTGCCCGCGGATTCATCGTAGACAAAAGCTGGGTTTTAGGTAATATCTCAGATTCCACATATATTAGCGGAAAAAACGTATACCAGTTTTTAGGTCTCATCAAGAGTTGTTGAAGAAAAACGTTTAATGAAAATCTGTTCAGTAGTTTCTGCGTTATGTATGAACAAACAAACGAGCAAACAGATCAACAGTCAAAAATTCTAAAAGATAGGTACTTACCATGTTTTCTCTTCAGATTCACTCACAATACAGTTTTTTTTTTGTCATACGTCTTCAATGCATAGCTCTGTTACAGTTTATAATAGTATAGATGTAAACAATTCTTGTGTCATATCTTCTACGCATAAATACTACCTAATTGAAAAAGTTGTTAAGGGAATGTGATTTATGACAATAAAATGACAATCATAATGTAGAATCGTTAATTAAACCAATCATTTTTTAATTAAAAGATGTCATTATTATGTGATAATAACGGAATCTTAAAAAAGTGTGTTTATAGTAGGTATATTTCTCAGCCACATGCAAATCGTCTATAAGTAGGAATTACAAGTTTAATTACAATGTTTAGGAAACCGCTCTGAGTTCATTCGTTAGTTTATTTTCGTCTTGTTTAATAAGCAAAGGTCGCGAGGCGAGAACACGGTCAGATTTATTATATTATCTATCTGTTCTCTCGTGCTCGCCATTACAATAAACAACTATTTGCTAGTTCCACTGATTCAGTGATAACTATCCATGAAATTAAGAAATTAAATTCAACTAGAAGCATCTTTTAAGAAGATATTATTATACAGTGCGAAAGTGTAAGGTATATCCTTCAGTACAGGGGGAGACCGAGACTGACCTACCTAGACTAAATCGGTCATGTATTGTAGGAAGTAGTATGTATTGTAGGAGTCAGGAGTATTTGAAACCGGCGAGCGTTTGTGAAGGGAATTATGAATGTTGAGGAAGCGAGAGATGTATGCAAGAGAGCTTATTAGCAATCTGTTCTCTCTGCCTACCCCGCAAGATAAGTGGCGTGATGAGAAGTAAGCTACTTTTATCTCAATTTTAGCATTTATTTGCAATATTTTTATTACTTCCCCAATGCGATATGTTCCGTCACGAATCAGACATTGTATCACACAAAAACTATCTCGATCCTCATCGAAACCACAACATACTTCGCGTGACAACGGCAAGGTCAAGGACCAGATAAACCGTTGCGGTATCTCTATAGTGATTTATTGTTAGCATTTTTTGGGTACTTTCGTCAAACAAACCCCACGAGGGTTGATCTCTACTTAAGAAGACAAATGGACAAAGAAAAAGGTAAAAAAAATTCGTACCTGAGTGGATAAAGATCGACAAAGCCGTAAATATTACAAGGTTTTATAGTTCTTATTTTCTGTCTGGTTCCACAGCTCCCTCCTTATCGGGATAAAACGTATTTTATATGGCCATAATTCGTTTTTATACTAAATTATATGCTAATTCGTTTCGTTGTGAGGTCTTTACCTATGCCAGCAATAGCTATCGTACGGGCACCACTCTTTTATTCTGGATAAATTATCTCTTAATATTAATCCAGTGTCTCATCTTACCATTTCCCTTTCTCCATCCTTATCTCGAGTTCTTTTCTCCTTTCCTATCAAATCCGTTCACAAACATCTATAAAAATTTCGCATTTCTTTTATTAGTAGAATAATGTAAAATCAATAAATTGTAATTTAACGAATATCAAAACGTAAAATGTTTACAGCACAAATATATACAGTAGTTACAGGTGTAGTCAAATCAGGCAAGAGATGAGATCATTGCAGAGCAATTGGCGGCTCAATCGCCACTCAATTAGGTAATTGTAGTTACGCGCACGCTACATGGCCGGCTCGCCTGCAACTATTTACAATGTTTATTCTACCTCGATGACATTTTTTATTGCTGAGATGTCAATCGAACCATAGCCCACCATGTTTATGTTAAGGCGGGAAAAATTGTACCTAACGGCATACGGTCGGGGCAATGAACAGGGTTAGTGTAGGGAGTTCTTAGGTCTTTATACCAAAAATTGATATCCTACGGGAACTGTTTCTACATTTTTCGCGATATCTTATATGTTTTTACCTACCAAATTTCATCCTAATCCGCTCAGTCATTTAAGCGTGATTGACGGAAAAACACACTAAAGAAACCCGCCGTGTGCCTTTATTGGCGGGCCACTGGAACTATGTTGCATTCCTTCAGTGGTAATTAAAATCCCACCCTACCATTTCTTCATTCATTTCAATCTTTGAGAAGTCTGGATTACTAATTTTTACTATTTTCTTCTCTTCTTAGTTAGGATCGCTCAATTTTCAATGATACTTTAGTTTTCGTGAATTAAAACAAAAACGTCTAAAACTATATACCAAAACGATCCTCTTTTAAAATTTATTATATTTTTAATTTTTTTCCAAACTTAAATGTTTTTTATTTTTTTTTTACAGATTCTACTGGGATCTCTGCATGTTACTACTGCTAGTGGCTAATCTCATTATCCTGCCAGTCGCCATTTCCTTTTTCAACGATGACCTCAGTATGCGCTGGATCGCCTTCAATTGTTTCTCTGACACCATATTTCTAATAGATATCGTCGTTAATTTTAGAACAGGTAACCTTAATATTTTTTTTCTGCAATTGTTTAAAGTTGTATACTTTGATGAACTCTAAATTTATATTTCACTCTCCATCTTTGCAGGCATAATGCAGCAAGACAATGCGGAACAAGTGATATTAGATCCCAAGTTAATAGCGAAGCATTATTTGAGGACATGGTTCTTCCTTGACCTCATCTCTAGTATACCACTAGATTATATATTTTTGATCTTCAATCAGGTAAACGTACGTTGCAATTTGGTCGTGTTACTTTTATAAGAATAGTTTTAATCTGTCTTTTATTTTATTGATATTCTGTTTCAGCTTGGGTGTTTATTTGTTTTTTAGACAATATATATATATATTGTTATTGTTTCCATTTTTATTTTTTTTATTCTCATTGTGAATTTATACCCAATCTCCACGAGTACCTGTGTGTCATCGTGCATTAAAAATAATATCTCACATAATCAGACTCTAAAGGACCTGCAAAGGTTTGATCAAGCACGTAAAATTCATTTCGCCGGAGATTTCAAATGTTTCATTATAATTTATTACTGTCAGTAACCCATATGATTTCTCAATATTATTCTATTATCCATTGTGATGTGAATTTTATATCTTCAATTGAAAGGATCTTATGGGATACTTTATTCCTTTTCTATGATTTACGTAGGTAAAGAGCACTTTCCAATTTACTGCACCGGTTATTCTTAAGCTTCCACTGAATTGCACTCTGTAATTTTCCAAGTATTCTTGCATTGTTTTGTGTAGATCTTTGTACTGTTCAATTATTTTTAAACTGTCTTATACTTCGCTAATTTCTGACCACATATACTTTATACTTCATTGAATCCTCTAAAATTGTTTTAGCATGGTTTATAAGCTTTTCTTTACCGCTCCTGTCTGTATTGTCTTAATAAATAAATAAAACATGTCTTTGTTCCTGAAATAGATATATTATGTTTTTAAAATTATTTTTTATATTTACTTGAACACGACCAAATTGTAATATTTAATACTACACTGATAATATTAGAGAAGTTTCTGAATAGGAGCTTTATGTATATTAATCACAGAAGAAAGTTACAAGCATTACTAAATACATACCTAATATATACAACTATCACTAAGTCAGTACCTACTCTACATAATCTAAAATTGTAAATTTACAAAACATAATTATTACATGTTTCTTACGCTAAAGCACTTTTCTTTGGCTGAAATATTTCCAGTACTGCAATTATGCATGTCTTCAACACTTGGACTGTGTCAATGGCTTGATGCTCTAGAGTGTATACTTTCGAGCATCAGTGAAGTAGTCTACGTACTTAAATTACGTATTTTTATGTTTGCAGGACTTTAGTGATAGCGTCCAAATCCTTCACGCTGGTCGTGCGCTAAGAATACTTCGGTTAGCAAAACTACTGTCACTGGTGCGCCTGCTGCGACTTTCCAGACTTGTCCGATATGTGTCACAATGGGAGGAAGTATATGTAAGCTATCATCTCCTTATAACCCAACACTTATGGGTTACGCAACTACTCATCACTAATACTGCTCTAACCACATTACGCCCACAACAAGACATTACTAAAAACGCTGCTACTAACTAACTTATGTAATATTGGATTAAATTTATTTCCAAATATATGCAGATTCTTAGTTTATATGAACTGAGATGAAACACGAGAATAGCATATTGTCTGAATGTGAAGAACTTAAGGAGATATCGGTGGTGATGATCATGTAATTACTTAATTTACTAGTATGTAGTGAACCTAATAATGTAATTATGGAATTTTGTTGTAATCCTGTATTATACCGATGATCCCGCCCCCACTGTATGTCAGCCCCACGTCCCGCTCTGCACTTCTCTACTGCTTCTCTGCAAGCTTCTTTCTGCCTGAGCACGCTCTCACTCGTGACGTCTGAACATATCTCTACTTTCTACGCCCGCGCCGCGAACCAGGCCCGCGCACGCCTAGTCCGACTCGAAACGTCTCACAACATGATATATTATTTGCCGGATTGTTAATATTTATTTGCCGCTTTTTCGATACCTAGAGTACGTGGCGCGATGAGAATCGACATGAATATAAAACTCGAAAGCGGTACAAATCGCATGATGCAAAAGTTAAGTAAATACCATACGCGACCGAAAATTACATCAAAGTGCCTCAAGATGTTCCGGGTTCTTCGGAAGAATATGAGCATATTTTCAATTAAAATATAAACGTTTAGAAGAAAAAAGAGAAACAAATAATAACATATCACATATGTGATGACATTCTATTTAGCAGAATCCGTTTCGTACTTTAAAGATAGAGTAGGCTACACGTAGATATTAGATAAACAGTGAAACAAGACTACGTTTACGTGTACGACACGGAGAGTCAGTGAGAAGTGGAGTTCGGGTTTGGATGGTGGCAACAACATGGCGGCAGGTGGCAGTGACGGTGTTTGTGCAGATGAGCCCCGCCCCGCAGCCGCGTGACGAGCCGGGCGACGCGGACGCGGGATCACGCGACCTCGCCTCGCAGGTGCCGCATGTCCGCCCGCGCAACTAGCTCGTAGGGGCTTAGCCCGCATACCGTTTGTGTCGGTGTTAGTGCATCCTGTGTGTGCCTGCACGCGCCCCAGCCCTGCCCCGCACACCTCGTGATAACCTTTCGCCCGCCCGACCCATCCGCGCTTCGGGCGCGCCTGGCTCTCTTCCTACTATCTCGTGTTTCTCGCTTGTTTTCTAGATCTTGCAGAATCTTCAAAAAAAGCGCACAGAACGGAGGGGACGTCTCGGCTCCGACGTTGCCAAAAAGAAGGGTCGCACCAAAAGCAATCTGATCTTCAAGGTAACCAGGGTCGGCACGAGCCGGCACGCATGTGCTCGTTCGCCCGCTTAGCATGTTGCCGGCGGCGCCGCCCGGCGTCCCTTAGACCGCTGCGTTCGCTTCGCTTTCTCTCTGTTTGGAGTTTCTGTTTCCAACCCACGTCCCGCCGGCGGCCGCGCGGGCTGAGGCGCCTGGGCGGTGACGGTCGCGAGACCGCGCGGCGGCCGCGGCCACGCGACTGTCACCGCGCCGCCCACCTCGCATGCTCGCTCGACAACTCGTTTCACGCGTTCATACTTTATTTCTCACATTTTTACGACTCCATTGGTAGACAATCATCGCGATGCTTGACATCAAGCGTCCTTGTCGCGCGCAGTCCGCACGGCTTCCTTTAGAGGCTACGTTATCCTATGTGCCTTCTTTAATTTTGTTGTTCTCTTTACAGTTCCTCAACATGGCCTCAGTATTCATGCGGATATTCAACCTGATCTGCATGATGTTATTAATTGGTCACTGGTCTGGTTGTCTACAGTTCCTCGTTCCCATGCTGCAAGGATTCCCACCAAACTCTTGGGTTGCAATAAATGAGCTGCAGGTCAGTATTTTTTTATATAATACTCGTATCTGAATCTAAGAAAGCAACAGAGTAAAGTTAACACATAGTTATCTAGACAGAAAATCTATCATTTCTTCAAGCTAACTGACAAAAAAGTTATATAACAACACTAGCCTTTGCCCGCGGCTTCGCCGCAGCCGAAAGCCAGTTTTTAGGTTATATCTCAGGTTTCCGATATAGTAGCGGGGAAAAATATAGGTACCAGTTTATAAGTCTAATCAAGAGCTATCAAATAAAAAAGTTGCATCAAAATCCGTTAAGTAGTATTTGCGGGATGCGTGAACGAACAACAGACAAACAGACAAACTCACTAAACAGTAGTTAATGCACAATGCAAACAGATCTCAAGGGGACTATCCCGACCTTGGATATGTAGTAGGTAGGTACTCAAGTTATATTGTTAACTATACTATGTAGGGTACTATACGCACCACCGAAGGAATGTGACGTAGTTCCAGTGGCACGTCAATAAAGGCGGAGAGACGGCACACGGCGGGTTTCTTTAGTGGGTGAAGGCCCCACACTACCCTGTTCGTTGCCCCGAACGACAGAATGTGCGGTTAGGAACATTTTTTCCCACCTTAACAAAAAAAGGTACTATACATGACTTAGCGTTATAGATATCGTTAGAAGATATCAAATACCCATACATTTTAATAGTTTTATATAGCGTTAGCGATCATAGAATGCAACTTGGCTAGACCCACAATTTACAGTGTCATTAATGCATTACTTCCACCATTTTTATTATTTTTATTTAATATTTTCAAATATAAAAATAACATATAACATATTCTTTATATGGTATGTTTACATGTTGTCTCAGGGCTGAACTGACTGACGGCTGGCTCCTGAATAAACTAAGACTTGTATCTACTACTACTACTACTACTACTACTACTACACACACACACACACACACACACACACACACAACACACACACACACACACACACACACATACACACACACACAAATACATTATGCATACATATTTTAGAGTAAGCTATAGTCGATTCATACTCATATACTTGATCTACATCGTTTATAATTATGGATTCATTTATAGAGAGTCCTGGCACCGATAACACAAGTTAAATCTTAGTTTGGGTGCCAGAGATTTAAGTGTATACTGTTAATAAATTATGATTATTATTACATATTATTATTTTCTTTTCAGGATGCATTTTGGCTAGAGCAGTACTCATGGGCGCTATTCAAAGCTATGTCCCACATGCTGTGCATTGGATACGGACGCTTCCCGCCACAATCACTCACCGACATGTGGCTAACCATGCTCTCCATGATCTCCGGTGCTACCTGCTACGCGCTATTCCTCGGTCACGCTACCAATCTCATCCAGAGCTTAGACTCCTCAAGACGACAATACCGTGAAAAGGTATAGAATACACGTTTTATTAACGATCTCCATCAACACAAATCTCTTAACTATGGTCTGTCTCGTGCTTGTGGTCAATAATAAATATATCGAAGATAAATCGTTATGAACACCTGCTTTGACAACTTTAAGGATATCGGACAATAATCTGGTAACAATACATCTAAATTTTAATATTATATCATACATAACATTGGAATAGTATACCTGCATGTGTTTAACTTATTCGTAAGTTGTTCTACTATCTATGAAATTATTCCCACCTAATGAATCAATAACTAAAGCCTTCATTGCCTGTTTCAGAGATTAGACGTGAGTACAAAGGGAATGTTTGTTCAATGTTTCACTGTTTGTTATATTACCGTCTCGTTTCACTGCACTACTCATGTTTCCATTATAATAACAAAATATCGTTCGTTCCATACATCACACAAATATATTATATGGGTGTTCATAACAGTTTACTTCCATGGGCAAACTAATCACTAGACATTATTTGAAAGGATATATAGTCGTTTGTAGATATGTGATTCGGGTGTTTGCAGTTTGTAGATGTGTATTTCAATGTAAAGTGAAATATGTCTCTAACAATCAATGGTTCTGGAAGAAATGCATGTGTATCAAGTTGTGTTAGGCGTGTTTTTGGTTTGTGACCTGTCTAAACGTAATCTTAATTGTGTCCTGTGTACGTATTCTAGGTAAAACAAGTGGAGGAATACATGGCGTACCGAAAGTTGCCGAGGGAGATGCGACAGCGAATCACGGAGTATTTCGAGCACCGATACCAAGGCAAGTTCTTCGATGAAGAGCTGATATTGGGAGAGTTAAGTGAAAAGTTACGTGAAGACGTCATTAACTACAACTGCCGTTCACTCGTTGCCTCCGTGCCATTCTTCGCTAACGCAGACTCCAATTTTGTATCGGACGTTGTAACGAAACTGCGCTACGAAGTCTTCCAACCTGGTGAGTTTTTACTTAAATATCCAGCAGAAAAAATAAATTTTAACTATTTTAACCATTTAGTGTAATTTTTTCTCTTTGTTAAGTTTGTTATCAATTAAATTATCTAAGAAAACTATGTACCTACCTCACCGTACTTACCTAACACCGCATCATGACTCATCTCGATGCAAGCATGTTAAAAAATCAGGGAAAAAATTTGTATTTTTTTTAATCCATTAATTTTTTCATTTATTTGAACACAGTAATTTCACAAAATCATAATTAGTCGATTAGATAGGGTCCCCCCCACAAAACTCAGTCCAACACTGTATGAATAAGCGCCGCTTAGGAATTCAGTAGCATTACAATATATTATATTAGCATTATATTGTATAAAAGAATAACTGACTGACTGACATATCAACGCATGGCCCAAACTTCTGGCACTAGGACCTTGAAAATTTACATATTATTATGAGTTTGATAATATGGATGAGCAAGAAAGCATTTTACGCAAATCCTCCATCCAATTGATGAAAGTCCGTGATCATCAAATATTTGTACGGAAGCATTACAAAGAAAAAATGGAACATAAAAACACCTAATAGGACACCGCTATGACGCGAGTGAAGCTTCTGGCGCTAGTTTAATTATACGACCTCTAAAATACACAATATTGTATAAACAATAAATACATTAGCCCAAGCCAATAATGTAAAAATGACTGTTTCAGGTGATATCATCATTAAAGAGGGAACAATAGGCAGCAAAATGTATTTCATACAAGAAGGCATTGTCGATATCGTGATGGCAAACGGGGAGGTAGCCACCAGTTTATCCGATGGTTCCTATTTCGGTGAAATCTGTCTGCTTACCAATGCTAGAAGAGTAGCTTCCGTCCGCGCCGAGACGTACTGCAATTTATTCTCGCTATCTGTGGACCATTTCAACGCGGTGCTCGACCAGTATCCGCTAATGCGGCGTACAATGGAGAGCGTGGCAGCGGAACGACTGAATAAGATAGGGAAGAATCCGAATCTAGTGGCGCATAGAGAGGACGACACTACGTCAGAGGGGAACACGATCAACGCAGTAGTAAACGCACTAGCGGCTGAAGCTGAGCATGTCAGTCTTTCAGACGACAGCGTAGCGCGGCTCTCTGAGCGGTCGTTAGGATTAGCGCTGCAGCCACTGCAGGCGGCGTCGTGCCGCATGGCGGGGGTAGCGCTGCCGGGGCTGGGCGTGGCGGCGGCAGCGCTCCCGCGGCCCAAGTCTGAGCACGACTTCAGCTCGGCGCAGGCGCTGTCGGCCGCGCCCGCCGCCTTCCACAAGTCAGACGCCGGAATTGCGCCCTGACGCCGCACCCTGTGCTAGAGTGCCGACTCACGAGAGCAATACTAGGCTTAGTGCGAGCCGCCAGCCTGCAGCGACCTCGCGGCTCGATAGTTGTAGCGTAGACAAGAGTATTATAGCTGCGACTTCGCCGGGTGACCACGCCGCCGCCCGTTGAATCTCATTTTGTGATCTTATACTTAATTCTCCTGTGTTATAATTTAGGTTAAATTTTATATCATTGACGCTGTGAGGAATCGAATACGTGACGTATTCAGATTGTATAGATATATACCTATTACATATATATATATATATATTGAAGAATGATACTATTGAATCTTTATAGAGATACCTTGCCATTAAAGAAAAAATAATTATATAGACTAGACTGAAATATATCAATGTTTTATGCTTTGTTGGCGTATGAAATAGACATATGTATTGTTGATGCGGAATATTCAATCGCGGAGTTATTAAGTACGAAGTGTTTAAACGTTCCTGATTAACACGATTCGGAGATTATTATACTAAAAGCTGTTTATAAAAATGTATTAATATTGGATCGTGGGACTATAAATTACGTGGAGCGAGCCGCGAGCGTGCGGGTGCGCATCGTTTGACGACACGCGCCTGTGACGTCTCGTGCCTGTAACGTCACGTGGCTGTGATGCCTCGTGCCTGTGACGAATTGTGCCTGAAACGTCACGCGACCAGCACCCACGCGCGCGTCTTGTGATTGCACAAGCGACGCACAACTGAACGAGCCTCACGCGTACAATAGCACACAGTTGCTTTCTTCATTTAATTATAAGTAGAAAACTGCCGATTATAATCGGCATAATTAGTGCAAACAATTCTCTCAGTTTTTATATTAGAGGAGGATCAGTAGCGCTTACAAATCTTTTCAGAAGCGTTTCTGTATGTAAATATTGTAAAATCGAGGTTTGCCTTAGCGCGGTTCTTTCGAGCGAAGCAACGGAGGGAGCTCGATCGAACGGGCCAGTCAATTATTCTGAGCGCTCAATTTGAGCGACACGTCTCGGTTCTCGATGCACTACTACACTTCATACCTTCTTTTTAATTGTAGTTGAAATAATAATTTATTGTCGATAGTAATCATTTCGTAGGAATAAGTAGGCCGGAGCGTTAACAAATTCGGACGAATTACACAATGTGATAGAGCTGCGGCAGGCGCCAGGCACTGAACTCGGTGATCTGTAGAACAAGTAGATAGCTCAGTTATGACTGCATGACTGCATTATGATTCTTTGACTTGGAACTTTTTGTATCGTTTGACCTTTTCGATAGTCACTTTAGTTAGGTACTAGCAAAAATGGCTTATTGCAGACGCTTTTGATTTTTTGACTAACAGTAGCATAAATTACTTGTTTGAGCGACATATCCTAGTGAGGCTCAGTTGTCGATTAGAAGAGGTCCCCAAGCTGAGTGCCTCGCCGTACCGCATTGGTATGAATCATCGTTGACTAATTCTTATAGTGTCAGAACAATTTGTAAAGATGGTTTTGGAAATGTTGTCTTTTTAGCCAAAATATAGATAATTAATAACGAACCAATATGCAGTAGCTTATTTGTAGATGAACGCAGCCTAGTTCTCAGTTTTGGCGACTAACACTAATAGATACTTTATACTCTTAAAATTATTTATACATTAAATTGGTCTTAGCAGAGTGGCTATCTGTCAATTTATCTACAAAGTAAAAGAAGGCGGCCAACCATTAGTATGGGACTTTAAGCAGATTAATAATAAACAGTGTGAGTGAAAATGACTGAGAGTTTGTCAATACTTTTAGGTAAATTATTAGCACGAAGGCAAATTAATGAAGCCTGAGTTATAATACTAAACGAATTTCTCATATGAATGATATTTTTTTAAAGGTGTCTTTAAGTACAGTGTGTAGACCGTAAGCAACACGTAAATAAATGTAAGCATGCGAGACACATTCGCGGTTTTTCGGATTAATTTATTACAACAGTCCTGCAGTTACCTACACAGAACGATTGGCCGCCTTAAAAAAATATTATTGCTATTCATTCCCAGAGCATTTATTTGTTGTTGCTTTGTCAACCTAACATTATACTGCTTTTATAAACTATATAAATTTTATAGAAGAGATCTATTTTTATTGTGAAGTTGATCTAATGAATATAAGTAAAGGAACCTATATTATATTTGTTTCTTTTTAATCTAAAATGTTATTTGTTACATACATATTTTAATAATTTCTGGTAACTATTGTCACCAAAAGTGCTCATCGCTGTCGAGAAAATTAGTGAAAAATGCATTAAAGAATGAAGAAAACCGTATTTATGTTTTATTGTAACAAAATTACTTCAAAGAGACCTCCTTACTTAATTACCTTTGTACCTACCCACTTACCTATGTTCTTACATTAGATATAGGAACCCATAATAACATGTTCATAATGTGAGCGCTTCTTTTGTGTATCTAATTATTAGCTAGGTACCCATCAGATAAGAATATACCAGTCCCTTCCATTCGATTGTGGGCGCAGGCACAAGAGAGGAACATTTCGAAGCGAAACCTTATACTATGCAAGTATCTACTTATAGTAACAGTTTGGTCTGGTAGAAGCCCGAGGTACCTACCTCGTGCTAGTGGTTCGAACCTCACAATGAGATATGCGCATTTTCTTTCTGCATTATATAGGTAGACGTTTATATTGTAATGGATAGACCAACATAATAATTATCTAGAATCTCTATAACAAGACCACCGAAGGAATGTAACATAGTTCCAGTACCTTTGTACCTACCCACTTACCTATGTTCTTACATTAGATATAGGAACCCATAATAACATGTTCATAATGTGAGCGCTTCTTTTGTGTATCTAATTATTAGCTAGGTACCCATCAGATAAGAATATACCAGTCCCTTCCATTCGATTGTGGGCGCAGGCACAAGAGAGGAACATTTCGAAGCGAAACCTTATACTATGCAAGTATCTACTTATAGTAACAGTTTGGTCTGGTAGAAGCCCGAGGTACCTACCTCGTGCTAGTGGTTCGAACCTCACAATGAGATATGCGCATTTTCTTTCTGCATTATATAGGTAGACGTTTATATTGTAATGGATAGACCAACATAATAATTATCTAGAATCTCTATAACAAGACCACCGAAGGAATGTAACATAGTTCCAGTGGCCCCCCAATAAAGGCGGAGTGATAGCACACGGCGGGTTTCTTTAGTGGGGGAAGGCCCCACACTAACCTGTTCGTTGACCCGAACGACGGGGTGTCCGGTAAGGAACATTTTTTCCCGCCTTAACAAAAAAAAAGGTTCTCTATTCGAAGAATGTTCAACATATAGGTACGTGTGCGTAACGCACTGTAATCTCGGGTAGAGTCTATGTTCCTTGACTGTAATAATAAACCTTAACTATAATCTGAAGGTATTGATTGACCAAAGTTGAATTTTGATGTGAAACATCTAATGCGGAGGGAGGTAAAATCGGCTGTTAGCGTGGCGACGCTTTTATTGAACTTGTCCCGTTCAAATCTTGCAAGTTAAATTTGACACACTTCCCGGTTTACGATTGAGCTAAAATTTTACACACATGTGTATATCACGTGACAATGCAATATTATGATGACATGGAGCTGATCTGATGATGGAGCTGGAAGGTAGACATAGGAACTCGATAATGAAACGGCGCAACCCCATCGAGTTTGGCTTGTATGAGTCGTCTTACCGAGTACTTAGTGTCTAGATAGTATCCAGGGGCTGATGATGAAGCTGGAAGGTGGCCACAGTAACTCTATAATGAAATGACGCAACCCCGTCGAGTTTGGACACGTTTGATTCGTCTTGATGAGTACTTTGTCTTTAGATGGTATCCAGGGTCTGATGATGGAGCTGGAAGGTGGCCATGTGAAACTCTGTAATTAAATGGCACAACTCCAGCAGGGCTCGTTTGAAATGTCCTAACTAGAACTTCAGTCATAGATGATATCCAGGGTCTGATGATGGAGCTAGAAGGTGGCCATAGGAACTCCGTTATAAAACGTCATAACTTCATCGAGATTGGGCTCGTATGATTTGTCTTGACGAGTACTTTGCCTCTAGATGGTATCCAGGGTCTGACGATGGAGCTGGAAGGGCCACAGTAACTCTGTAATGAAACTACGCAACCCTATCGAGTTTATGCTCGTTTGATTCGTCTTGAGGAGTATTTTCTCAAGTTATGATCATTTTATTTCTACAAAATAATTTCGATGTTTTCACATCTGCTAGACGTCCCGCGACGTCTAGTTTTTTATAGAATGGATATTTTAGGAGCCCAGCACTCACACAGGGATTGTCAATCCCGGTTATCTTTGGACACACACAAAAAATAATTATAAGATTGCCAATCCGCACTCTCACAGATAGAGGAGAATGTGATAATAGCAAAGTAGCATGCACGATAATGAAAAAAAATCTCACGAATCCGATGCAACCACGCGATACGGCAGGACTCTCAGAACCACATTGTTGCAATATTTCGCACAAGTCCGTTGCTGCGTCTCGGTTTTATACTATAACTCAGTCCTTGTTTTATTTCATAATAATACTAATGCCTATACTTAGGCGTAGTAATAAAGTAAAGTGAGTATGTGATAGTAGTGTTCATCAAATAAAGAGAAGTTCATTTTAAAACATTTAGGTAATGTTAATTCCAAAAAGGGATGGGCATCTCTTTCTAATTAGGGTAACCATAACCATTCACTCTCTGGTTGTGTGACTCGTTTGGCTCGTTTTTTGATGTGCTCAGCCCCCTTAGAATGGAAAACGCAACGTTAGACGAACTTTCGTTTCGCTTCATTGTAATTGGTTGCCTGGGGCGTTGACTCTCACTTGTGACTGGTAGAGGAACCGACGCCTGATGTCGCAATACCTAATCAGTTGGCCAATCACGGTGATCTCTCAACCAATCACAGTGATAACGATACGATCAACATGTGAGATATGTGATTCCGTCTAACCCCCCTGAATCACGCGTCGATATATCGACTAATCAGGAATCACGCGTTGGACTGTTGATCAATCACAATGATTCGAAACGAAAGTTCGTCTAACGTTTCGTTTTTCATTATAAGGGGGCTGTTTGATTATTACATCCATGGGGCTACAATAAACTGAAGAGTAGAGACTCCCGGTAGAGAGCATAGATGTGTAATATACTCCATTATAGATCTTTGGTAGAGAGTACCGTAGAGACCTCAGCAGAGACCTCATCAGATAAATACCTAACCTCTCAGACTAAGAACTTAACCCCTTGACTCCCTTGCGCACCTGAAACAGCAATATTTTTTTTAAATGTTGCGAGGTTGACAAATATTTAACCATATTTGGGCAAATTAAACAATAGTTAGAGTAAGGTATGTAACTTGGTCGTAAATAAGAAACTCTTAGTAACAAATATTTTATTGAAAATCACAACGTTTATCAAAATAATTATTTAAAAGTAAATCTACCACTCCTTCTTTTCATCCAACTGTCAGTCTTTAAACGTCCACTGTTGGACATTGGCCTCCCCAAGAGAGCACCAGAACAAGCGGGCTTGTGCTGACTGCATCCAACAGCTCCCTGCAGCTTTGACCAAATATTTGGTCCATCTGGTGGGAGGCCATATTACGCTGCGCTGTCCGATACGTGGTCACCACTCGAGAACCTTTTTCCACAACGGTTGTCAGTTCGTCGAGCGATATGGCCTGGCCATTGCCACTTCAGCATGCAAGCCCGGCGGGCTATGTCGAATATTCACGTTCTACGGATCTCCGTAATAAGAATTCGATCACGTAGAGAAATACCACGACTTTGAGCCTTGATGCAAGATAAGTATTGCTTCTTCATAAATTGCCGTTCTGTTCGATATCTCATCTGGTAAATAATAATAAGTTATATTTAATGAAATAATAGTGCACAAAAATACAATTAAATTATCTTTTCTTTCTTTTCTGGGTCAAATAAGTAAAGGTTTATCATCCTTCCAGCGCTGATTTAATAAATTGAATAAGAACTATTTTTTTATTGCATTTAGTGGCAGACGAGCCACGGCCCATCTGATAGTAAATGTCAACAGTCGCTCATGGACTCAACTATACTGAGAGTATTGTCAAGCCGCTGCTCACCATTTCATTTCACCGATGTGAAATGAAAGAATAAACGGCAATCTCCTGCTACGACCAAAACGCAACGATGTGCTTCATGGCCGGTCCCATGGGAGAGAGAGTACTACAAGTTGTGAAGTTAGCTATAGGACGGATACCATGACCTTATAAATTTGTGTTGGCACCTACCATTTGGGGTGTGAATATATCTTATTTAATTTTGTTTTCCTGGGTTTCGACGGGCCTCGTCGCGTAGTTGGTAGTGTAACTGACTTCCGTGCACGAGGTCGTGGGTTCGATTTCCACTCAGGACAATTGTTTGTGTGATGAACACAGATGTTTGTACTGCGTCTGGGTGTTTTCTATATATTATATGTATGTATTTCCAACAAAAAAAGTAATTTAAGTATTAAATCCGTAATCTGGTACCCATAGCACAAGTGTTAAGCTTAGTTTGATATTATTATTAATAATGTGCCTATATTGAAGAACCTATATTAATTCTGAAACCCTTAAGCCCCAGGCAGGTGTCACAAGAGAGAGAGCAAATCAGTTTCTCTGAATTCTAGATTACGACTACAGCGGTAGTCATAATCTAGAATTCAGAGAAACTGGTGTCACAAGAGAGAGAGCAAATCAGTTTCTCTGAATTCTAGATTACGACTACAGCGGTAGTCATAATCTAGAATTGAGATTTACTTACAAAGTTGAAGTACAAAGACTTTAAAAGCTATACTTACATGAACATATTCACTGGCAATGATTTTGCTCCCAACGTTACTATTTTCTTATTATGTATAATGAAACATCAACAAAATATCGTGAAACATATTTTGGGTATTTTGTGGGTTGCCTCGTTTTCCCGTAGCATCCACCCATTTCGATCTCGCATCTGGATTAGAGGAAAACCTAAAATGGTAATTTTTTATCATCATCTGATAAATTACATATAAATTTATTTGTAAAGTGAAAACTGGGCAAATTAAATTCGCAATAAGGCAACACCGAAACAATTCTCAGTAACAGAAATTTTGCTAGAAAACGTGTTTTGCGAGTGTATCTTAGTAGCAATTATTAATTTCGAGTAAAAAAGCCTATTTTATATCACTTTATAGCATTCAATCATTAAATTATTTCATTTTCGACTACATTGAATGAAATGTTATACCGGTACTTTTCCGCTGGCTGTAGCTTTTGTAGCATAGTACACTATTTTACAAGCACTATTATCACGTAGTCTTTTTCTTAAAACACTGATTAACCCGTAAATAAATGTAAAACCCGAATTTTTATACAAATGTTCGATTATGTGAGTTGAATCGTGACAGACAAAAACTGGCCACGGCGACAAAGACAAAAATCTATGACTTTGTCTGTTTTTTGCACCAGTAAATTGTATCTTGTGTTCTCGCTCATACATGTCAAAGAATTTTCTTCGCTCTGTCTAAAATTTAGATTATTATTTAGACTCTAAATGTATTTAGTCTGAGCCTAACCTATATTTATCTAAGGTAGAGACATGGAAGTAACATGTATACAACGGTCCATGGGTAGAGACATCGAGCTCTAATAAGGGAGAGAGGAAATGCCTACAAATTTACCGAGCCAATTCTTTGAAATCCAAAAATGGTGGAAATTCCGCTAGGGAAGTGCCTAAAAAATATCGATATCGATACTTCAGTCCTTCAAGCGATCTATAAATTTTTGGGTGGACAAAGGTTTTTTAATTGCGTAAATCTTTATCTACCTGTACCTATAATTATATCTATGTGTGTCAAATCGCAACCCAATTCATTCAGTCATATGAGCTAGTGGTTGATAGATCAATCAGGCATGCCTTCTTTTTAAACAAACAGAAAATTAAGGGCATAACACTCTATTAAATAGATTTGGGTTGTAAAAAGCATAAAGAAATAAATAATAATTTAATCCTGGGTAAAGTCGTTCATTCTAAGTCCAAACATACCTATATAAGTTTGTGATGTGATGACATCAGGAGAAAAAGATTTGAAAGTGAGGTATTCATCCATCAGCCTTTCAACGTCCACTGCTGGACATAGGCCTCCCCAAGAGAAAGCCACAATGAGCGGTCCTGTGCTGACCGCATCCAACGGCTCCCCGCGGCATGGACCAGATCGTCGGTCCACCTTGTGGGGGGCCGTCCTACGCGGCGCCGTCCGATATGTGGTCGCCACTCGAGAACCTTTCTTCGCCAACGGTTGCCGGTTCGTCGAGTGATGGTGCCTGCCCATTGCCACTTCAGCATGGCAGCCCGGCGGGCTATGTCGGTCACTCTCGTTCTCCTACGGATCTCCGTATTACGGATTCAATCACGTAGGGAAATACCAAGCATAGCCCGCTCCATGGCCCGCTGAGCGACTTTGAGCCTTGAAACGAGGCCAACATTCAGAAACCACGTCTCTGTTCCGTATGTCATCACTGGCAACACACACTGGTCGTAGACCTTCGTTTTCAGACACTGCGGAATATTGGACGAGAAGATCTTTCTTAGCTTCCCGAACGCTGCCCAGCCGAGTTGGATTCGTCGATTGGCCTCTTTCTCGAAGTTGTGCCTACCTAACTGGACTGTTTGTCCCAGGTAGACATAATGGTCGACAACTTCGAGAAGCGCACTCCCGACTAGGACCGGTGCTGAAATGACATGGACATTAGACATGACTTTCGTCTTGTCCATGTTCATTGTGAGACCTACCAGTCGGGAAACCCTGCTGAGATCATTGAGCATGGTGCTAAGGTCCTCCAGCGATTCTGCCATGACTACAATGTCGTCGGCATATCGAAGGTGAGTGATGTATTCGCCATTGATGTTGATGCCGAATCCGGTCCAGTTCAAGAGCTTGAAGACATCTTCCAATGCAGCGGTGAAGAGTTTCTGGGACATAGCGTCTCCCTGTCTAACGCCTCTCTGCAGTTGGATCGGTTTCGTACTCCTGTCCTGAACACGGACTGACATGGTGGCGTTTCTATACAAGCACTTCAGCACTTCGATGTACCGATAGTCAATTTGGCACCGCTGAAGGGACTGCAGCACCGCCCAAGTTTCGATCGAATCGAAGGCTTTCTCATAGTCCACAAACGCCAGACACAGAGGCCGATTATATTCCTCGATTTTCTGTATAATCTGGCGTAGCGTGTGAATGTGGTCTATGTTACTATAGCCTTTTCGGAAACCGGCTTGTTCGGGAGGCTGGAAGTCGTCAAGCCTGCACGTGAGTCGATTTGTAATGACCCTCGAAAACAACTTATAGACATGGCACAAGAGCGAGATGGGTCTATAGTTCTTCAAGAGGGTTCTGTCACCTTTCCTGAAGAACAGCACCACCACGCTTCTGTTCCACGACTCTGGAACCTCTCCCCCGAGAACGACGCAATTGAACAGCCTCTGTGGACTTTTTAACTGGCTTTCCGCCAGCTCTCAGAAGCTCCGTGGTGATTCCGTCGTCTCCCGGTGCCTTTCCGTTCTTTAGTTGTTTGAGAGCCATTCTGATCTCGTACAGGCTGACGTCCGGGATATCTTCGGTAAAGTGCTGAGTTAGCTTGGATCTGGGATCTTGGACCTAGCCGACAACAGGACTCTGGGATCTGTACAACTGTCCATAGAACTGGTGGACCTCTCTCAAGATCTCATCTCGGGATGAAATGACAGTGCTGTCGTTGGTCCTCAGCTTAGTCAACTGGATTTGGCCGACAGACAGATCTCTTGCGAACACTTTCGAGCCTTGGTTCTGCTCTATCGCCTCTTTAATGCGGATAGCATTAAATTGGCGGATATCATGTCGCACGGCCTTGGAGATCTGTCTGTTTAACCGCCTCAGGCAGGACCAATCGGCTGAAGACTGGACTGTCATTTCTTTTCTCCTTTCCATGAGCTTGAGAGTATGGTCCAAGAGTTCACGAGTCCTACTAACGCGACGGGCCTTGAAGTAGGTCGACCCGACCGCTTGGACAGTTTGCACGAACCTGCTGTTCAAATCACTCGCTGATTCGCACTCATCTAGACATTGGAAGCGATTTTATAGTTCGAGCTGAAAGCTTACGGGGTTCTGGTATTGGGCAGGTGTTGGTCGGAGCGTAGACTTCATCAAGCGGACCTCTCGACTTTCGTGCTAATATTCAAGATGCCCCTGACTAGTCGGTGATCACTCCCAGTTTTAATTCTGCTGATCACTGAGACATCATTGAATATGTGTCATTTGTCCGACAAGATGAAATCTATCTGTTTTTTTACTGAACCATCAGGGCTTATCCAGGTCCATTTCCGCTGGGGCTGTTTCCTGAAGAAGGAATTCATCATATAGAGGCCTTCTTTCTCCAGAAAATCGGCCAGCATCTGGCCTCTGTGATTCCTCTGCCCGAAACCATAGTGCCCCAATTTCAGCTCATCGTCTGTCCTTTTGCCTAGTTTCGCGTTAAAGTCTCCCATAACCACCGTGAAGTAGGATTTAGACGAGTGGATGGCCTTCGAGATATCCTCATATAGGGCCTCCACCTCGTCGTCGGAGCGTGTCGATGTCGGTGCGTAAACCTGTATACCTTTTGGTTATTCTGAGTATAAGGTACGCTACCCTACTCGACACACTCTCAATCCTCTCCACGTTGCCTACGAGAGACCTGCGAACGATAAACCCGACACCTCCTTGGGACTGGTGGTCGCCCTCCCAGTGGAAGAGCAAGTTCCCGGACTGGAGGATTTTCGTGCCCTCACCCTCTCTTCGGACTTCTGGCAACCCTATAATGCCCCAGCGGATCTTGCTCAATTCCTCTTCTAGCTCGGTGATTCTCTCGTCGGTCCGAAGTGTCCGAACGTGCGTTACCAGGGCCAGAGGTCGTTGTTTGTGGTAGCCTTTCCGCGACCGGAGATTCTTCGCACCCCCTGCTGCGCCGTTACTGGGCCCGCTACCGTTAGGCCACGGAATAGCGGAGCTGCCGTGACTGGGGGCCATTTTATGTTGTGTGCTTATCATGGGGGATAATACCGTAATCGCCACGCTTGGCAGGCGGGTTGGCGATCGCAGTGGATGTTGTTAATACTCGAGGGAGTGCTGCTGCCCACTCCCCCGGTATTCCCTCAGTCGGCTCTTACGACTCCCGTGGGTAGAGTGGGGTGTGACAATTCTAAAGCCGGCCCTACACGGCATAAAACACGGAAAGTGAGCTATTACGATAACTAAAAACAAGTATATAATAATATTTTATTCAATCCATCAGTCATACGACGTCCACTGCTGTATATAATAGGTCTCCCTAAGAGAACGCCACTAAGCGATCCTTTTTTTTTTGTTAACACGGGCCAAAACGCAAGTTTACGCACGTCACTGGGGTACCAACAGGATCCAAGGGGAGTGTCGTGCTTGATGTCATACAGGCTCGATAGTCATATAGTACCATGATAGCCCTAGATGATATTCATGATCTGGTAATGGAGCCACAATCCCATCAACTTTGGAATCGTTTGATTCGTTTTGACAATTATTTCGGTCTTAGATGATGTCTAGGGCCTGATGATGATGATTTATGTCCATTTCCATTATTGTACGCTTGTCATAATTATACAAGCACGCATCAAAAAAGTTATAATCATTTTATTTCTACTCACAATGTTTTTTTTTTTTAAAGTAAATGCTTTGAATGCTAATAATAATACAATTCAAATGATTAATCAATTGGATAAATTAATAAAAAATATTTTATTTAATGGTATGCTGCTAAGCCACTGCTCACCACTTCATTCCGAGCACACAAAATTAATAAATGGACGGCTTCTTCCCACTATATGAAAATTTGTGACGAATAAAAATCACAAAATATTAGTGGTGGAACCTAAATAGCGCAAATTAAATATTTTTAAAATAAAGGATATTTAATATACCAATTTTTTAAACATCGATATATCGATAGTTGTTGGTTCTTCCTGCATCCCTAATTGACAGCTGACATAAAACAGATAAAGGCTTTGTTCCGATATACACTGCGAGCACTGTGATATCACGTGATCAACAGCTTCCATAAATATAGCAATTTTCACTACGAAATATTATTATTATTATTGAATATTGTAAATCAAAGATACCCAAACATGGCAAATGTAAAGAAATTGTGTTTATTGCAGTGTAAAACCAATACTTTGTATGAAATGAAAGTAATGACAGATCAGTATGCTGGACTGCATTCCGTTATAAACAGTAACTTCACAATGTACTAAATTGACATCACACCTTACAGTGCTCGCAGTGTATATCGGAACACATCCAAATTACGCTGTCATCGTAACTATTAAGATGGCGGACGACAGCCGAAGTAAGTCACTTTTACTAGGTATATGAAGATTAGGGCGCCTACTCCTTATTACGAGCTCAATGGGGTAGAGACCGTACCAAAGGATATAGAATATAGTACTCTCTACCGAGAGGACCGTACCTTTGGGTATTGTAATCTTTGACCGTACCGTCGAATGTTACCTGGTGTCAAAACCATATGTCATGTCTAATCATATGTCAATTGTCAATGTCACTTTTGTTTTGTGCGTGGTCGTCTCTAGGATTTGTTCATTAATATCTTGATAAAATTACATAAAAGCCTACAGCAGTAAAATTTATTTCGTCTTAAAATAATATTAGTCATTTCAAACCTTCTTAATCATAAATGACCTCGTAATAACTGCACTGAGGTAGATAAAATACATAATGTCAACTAGAAGAGCTCGCATCAAAGCTGTAACTTCATTGCCACCTCGAAGAAAGAACAATGATAATACAGACAAGGGCAAGCCATCAGCTACATCTAAAGATGAACTGGAAAAAATTATTAAAAGCCCTAGAACATGTCGAAGTTCATTACAAAACCAAGGAAACTTCGAGCATTCTCCTAAAAGTATAACTGGATCTCCGTTAAAGTCACCACGACGTCCAAATGTAATTATAAACCAGCCACAGCGATTCACATCTCCATCGTTTAATAAAGAAGTTACTACAGATGTAATAAGCACTCCAAAAGTTTCTGTCATCCGAAACACATCTACTGTAAAGCCTTTATTTCTATCGCCTAGGAATCCTAATCAATTGTCTCCTAAGAATGTCAAACCTAATGTGAATGCCAGCCCTATCAATAAGCCTATTGCTGTAACTTCGAGAACTTCAGCTATAGAGGTTGATTTGCAAAAAGATAGTAATCGAGAAATAGTCAATGATAGCCCTAATCATAATTATGTGAGCAGTAAACCTATCAGTGTAGATAAGGAGACAAGATCAGTCAATAATATTCCTACTGAATTTAGAAGTGAAGTTCCAAATGGTATGTATAACCTAAGCTTGTTGACATAGTTATAAAACATCCCTAAAAGAACCCTGAATAGTGATAACAATAATATTTATTGAAATATTTCCCTCCCTTATTTTTTCACATCATTTCCAGTCCACTTCCCATCCCTTTCCCTGGGGTTGGTACTAATAGTACTGCTGGTGTTAGAGTCTAATGTTTTATGGTAACCCTTTATCATAAGGTCGATCACATGCTTGCTGGAGACCCTCATCAAAGTTAATAGAAATAATATTGAAGATTTTACACTGTTCTATCTTGCTCTTCTTGCTATATAAATATTCTTCATTATATTTAAAAACAATGTAATAATTTACATACTTGCATTTCACACACCTATTTCCCAGAGGGATACACTTACATAAAACATAGCATCACTCCTGTATTCCCTGAACGGCAAGCTGAGGTGTATTTCACACCCATGGTTCGCCAGCTATGCTTAAGTCCCATGTAATAGGAGGCGACCCTATTGCACATTTACAAAGTGCTGCTCCTTTCAGTAATAGTCTCATTCCCAACAGTGCAAGTGTAAAGAGCTGTTCAAATAAAAATAAGAGAATGGCTATCCTGACCTTACGTAATTAATCAGGGGTATTTTAGGAACATGGTAATATCCAGGTTCGATCTAATAGCAATTATATTATAAACAATATATGGTTATTACACTCTATTGAGTATGTATATATAATTATACATCTTGTGACCAACCAATTCAGGATATGGCTAGGTTTTATTAGGTTAGATTTAATGAAATATGTTGGCACATCATCTATGATCTGGCAACATAATACAAAATTGTGTATAATACATGTTTCTTGTTACATGAGAAAATCTTTTTTTTAACTCCAGATTACAATATACCAAGTGTTCCTGAAAGTGTTTCTGAAGATGGTATGGATGGTATTGTGCCATTGCAACCAGTGGCCAACATACCTAAACCTATTGCTCTATTAAAAAACGAAATCATATCTGAGAATGCAGAAGTGCTGTTTGATCCGATTGTACCGTTACCATCACCCAACAAAGTGAGACCTAAACTTAGACCAGTGCCAAGACTCAACTCTATCAGAAGAAATAGTGTACAGGTAAGGCTTTTAATGAGTAAGTAATATTTACCTCTTACTTAACTTGACATTGACTAACATGATGTGAATTTCCACAGCTTTAAAATAATATCTTTGCCCGTAATTCTACTACAGATATTTTTTTGACAACTCCCTGCACTAAGGAATAATCCTTGTATTGTGAAGGACTTTAAGGACATACAGTTTCTCGGACACAAAGTACACCCTGACTCTGAACAACCATTTATGTATCACACAGAGTTGGCTGTGTGAGAATCGAACCCATAACACTCGGATGGGAGGCTGATATCTAAAATCTGTGTATATAGGTTATATGTTAAATCCCCGATATAGTGGAAAGATAAAACATATTCCAGTATTTAAGTATTAATCAAACAAAAAAGTTTCATAAAAATCCATTCAGTAGTGTTTGCGTGATGTACAAACTAACAGATAAAACCAGAAAGCCAGCAGCCAGAAATTCAAAAAATATTGTTTTCGGTTCATAGACATCCAATACAGTAATTTTCTCTAATATCATTAATATAAAACAACATAAAATTTATCAATGTGCAGGGTAGTGCAAGTGAATCTGAAGACGAGAGCCGGAGAGCTCTTCTGAATGCTACGTCAGGCACCCCGGTAGCATCAAGACAACGAACAGAGTCACACACCTCCATCAGTACATTACATTCTTTACCTAATAGGTAAGAACTTTTTTTGCTAACCTTTTCTTTTAAGCATTTGACACTTCTATCTAATTGAGAAAGATTTAAGTGATAGGCAGACATGAATCATGTTTCTTCTTATTCCTTCACCAAGCACTGACAAATCAACAAACACACTAAATCCACTTAGCGGCGTGATATCTTCAACCAGGACTAATTAATAACCTAAATAATTAAAACCAAAAAGAAAAGGGCATCTCCACTAGGGGCAAGGCGCAAGCCCTATCCTACTTATGAAACCTCAACACATCTGCTCATAGTCGCGACGACTGATCGTTTGTATGGTTAAAAAAAAAATATGTACATTTTTTCCAGAGATGTGACCCGAGTAAGGAATGACTCCGTATGTTCGAGTGTCAGTCAGGTAACCGGTCAGCCAACCGCTGCCGCGTCGCCGCTCAGAGACAAAAACAATAGGTATGTTAGCACAATCACCAAGCTATGTAAAATATGTATGAAAAAGACGTAAGTAGTTAAATATTTCTTCTGTATAAAATTACGATCTACTAACTCTACTTCAATTAATATTATAAAAGTGAGTTTGTGAAGAAACTTGGATGTTTGTCCGTCAATTATGTCTAGACTGCTGAGCAGATTCTGCCGTGTGAGGCCGGCACCAAGAATAGCTCCACCCCGTCTCTTCCTATGGGAGTCATAATAGCCGACTAAGGGATGACCGGGCAGCAGCATTCCTCTGTGTAATAAAAACATCCACTGCGATCGCAAATCCGCCTGCCAAGCGTGGCGATTATGGTAAAACCCCCATTTTGGGAAGGCCTATTTCCAGCAGTGGACGATGAAAAGCTTGGATGGATGCTGAGCGATTTGGATGAAATTTAATGGGTAGATTGATGTTACACTGAACATACGATAGTTTTTACAGATAATTGAATAGTGACAGGATGAAGGCTAGCTAGAAAATCAAGTAAACGCAATAGATTCCGTACACGTAGTTTTATTGCATAACGTGATAAAGAATAGCTGTGAGGTATACCTAAAGCTGAGCGTCCACTGGTCCGCACCGCACGCACGACACGCTACGGATTTTTGTTTGCTTTGTATGAATTTGTATAGCACTGCGGCCACTATCCGTAACGCCTGCAATTCCGTTCCGCCGTTCAAATCGTTGCGTGTCGTGCGTGCGTTGCGGCCGGTGCGGACTAGTGGACGCTCAACTTAAATGATTCTATGGACCAAATTTAGTAGTCCATGCAAACGTATTCGCATGCAGAAGTTTGTTATTTGTATATAAGTAGGTAGGCGTCGATCTACGAGTAGCATAAAAAACATAGCATCACGCCTGTATTCCCCGAAGGGGTAGGCAGAGGTGTATTACACACCCACGATTCGCCAGCTATGTTTAAGTCCTACGTAATAGGGGACGAGCCTATTGACGTTTACCGGGCACATTTCCAAACTCCGGGCTGCTACTGAGAATTATTTCCTTTTTTTTTACGAAAAATCTCAATAACACTGCCCGACCCGGGGATCGAACCCGAGACCTCATGATCAGCAGTCGCTTACACTACCGCTGCACCACAGAGGCAGTCAGATTATTAATAAATTGGCCATTCACACTTATTTACAACCCAATAATAAATAAAATAAAAAACTATATGGTTGTTTGTAAAGTCGGTTTACGGACGATAATTTTACATGATAACGTCTTATATGTTTTCTGAGAGTTTCACAAACAATGCATCGGTCGCCATACATTTATTGGAACGTGAGACTTTTTCGTGCGTGCAGCCTGCGTTTATCGATTTATAAGACGTTATCACGTCAATAATAATCTAATTGCTCGACGATACAATTCACAAGTTACTTAGTTTTCACTTCTATCGGAGCGTTCGGTGACGATAACGCTATTTCCATGATTTTTGTTCACCCAAAAAGTATTCAACGCACCTAAAGAAGATCAGAGCGTTCGGTGACGATGACGCGAGTTCCATGATTTTTGTTCACCCAAAAAGTGCTCAACGCACATAAAGAAGTTTTCACTTCAAAAATAAAATTATGACCATGTAATGATTACCTTCTATGTACTTATTTAAACATATATATGTATAACAGATTTTTAACTTAGTTTAATTTTAAATGCGTGTATGTATGAGAGAGCGCGCGTGCCCGCGTGCTTTTTTTTCATACTACGGTAAACAAGCTTATAGATGCGAGCAACACTCACAGGTCGCTATCTCCAAGAAAAGCGCTAGGAAGTGGAGAGAAATGACAAAAAGCAGATGATAATTGAGACACTAAGGAGAGTATAGGAAGAAAAATAAGAAGATGATAGAAAGGATAATGAGGAGTGGATGGAGAGGGGTTTGGGCCTCCGGTACTCTCATTCACCATACGAAATAAAACGGTAGGTGTACCTACTGCTGATCTTTGAGAGCGTGGCACTTCCCCGATGGAGCCGGCCCATTCATGCTGGCATAAGCAAGACTCTACTAGTGTGTGTGTGTGTATGTACATGGGTGTAGGTATATATGTGTGCATGCGAAATAGTGAGACATTACTGTTAGTATAGTCATTTCATTGATTGCTGATTCGTTCGGAATTCATCTGTAAACTTTTCCCAGTGAGATATTTTTCGTTGAATAACATGCCTTATAGCAGTTTAAATTGAATTTCAATTTATTTTTATATCAATTATGATCATAGGTGTCGGCGCCAAGAGACTACTCGTCGCACGGCAGCCATGCGGCGCCGACGTGAGACAGCCAAATCTGGCGCCCTCACCATGTACGATCTCATCTTCTACAACCCGTCCACCAACCCTATTATGTAAGTTAATATGTAATATTACGAAGATAGTGTTTTATATTTTTCCATTGACCTGTAAAAGTTAACTATTGTATACATAACATTTTTTTATTGAGGGTAGCAGACGAGCCACGGCCTACCTGATGGTCAGTGGTCAATACTACCTTTTCATTGCCTACCATATTATATACCATTAGAATGAATCTTCCACAACCAAAACACACTGAGATGTTTAATGGTCTGTCTAATGGATTATGATGATACCAACCTGCTTGGATTGGGTAACAAGTGAGTACTGCCACCTAGTACCCGGCTCTCTTTTTTTTAAGCGGGAAAATGTACCTAACCGCACACCCCGTCGTTCGGGGCAACGAACAGGGTAGAGTGGGGCCTTCACCTACTAAATAAACCTGCCGTGTGCCGTCTCTAAGCCTGTGTTGGCGGGCCACTCGAACTATGTGACATTACTTATGTGGTCCTTAGTACCCAACCCTACCATCAGTAATTCTAGTATCTTTTTTATTACTAGGTGGATATAACACTACTGCCTCCCTTCTCTTTTCAGCTATTCGGCAGATTATCAGTTTTAGCCTAAAAAGCAATTGAAAATTTTGAAAGTTCGAGTACTAGTAATTTTGATTTTTAGGCCCGATCAAGATGAATTGAACGCTAAAGAAGTGAATGATAAAGTGGAATCAGTTCAGAAAGTGGTACAAGAACCCGAGGAAAACCCGGACGATCCACCTGAATTAGACGCTGCGCCCGTGCCGCAAATTAAACTTGGACCTAATGGAGAGATCATTCTAGACGAACAAAGCTTGGTGTGTTAATTTAATATATTTCTTTTTTAAGACCCTTACATTTTACGTTATATATTACCTTCTGGCTTCTATTCCTAACCAAATGCAGCAACAAAATTTTACATTTTTAATCTATATTTTTTAGCATTTGACATGTTCCGCTACTTTTTAAGTACAAATTATTTGTGAAGATTTTGGTCGTAAAGACAAATGTGATAAGTAGATTGGGATCATCGAAAGAATGGTACGATAGCTCAGTGGCTTAGAGCACTTCCCCGGATTGGAAAAGACGCGGGTTCGATTCCCGCTCGTACTAAAAATCTCTTTTTCCTTATTCACAAATAATTTGTACTTAAAAAATTTTACATCTTTTTTTTTAATACGTAGGTGGCAAACAAGCATACGGCCCACCTAATGATAAGCGATTACCATAGCCTATAGACGTTAGCAACACCAGAGGCATCACTGGGGCGTCGCCATCTCCAAGGAAAGGGGATAGGATGTGAATAGGCAGAGGATAATGAGAGGACAGGTCCCTACCGGAGGCTCAAACCCCCTGGTTTGAGCCTCCGGTGCTCTCACTCACCATACGCAACACAATGGTAGAACTAACTACCATAGTTTCACGCTAATCTTTTGTGAGAGGATGGTACGTCTCCCATCAAGTCTGGCCCGTTCATGCTGGGATAAGCAAGGTTCTATTTTTTTTTTTATTGCCAACGGTGGCTCACGAGCAGACGGCCCACCTGATGGTAAGTAGTAACCGCCGCCCATGGACAATGGCAACACCAGGGGCACAGCCCAGTCGCCGCCTACCGTGAGTAAAGTGCTCTTCTCAAACCTCGTTTAAAGAGGGACAAGTCGTAACGCTGGGGATTACACGTACGTGGTAGAAAAGAACGCTGAAAACGAACCGTCTTGGACGAGATCGTTTCCAGGTGGTATGGATGAACCCTAGTATGGCGTCTCGTGGTCCAGTGGTAAAACGGCGATGTTGGTACCACCTCAAACAGTTACTCAGAGCACTCCTTGTTGAAGAGTCGATAGAGCACACAGAGAGCCCCAAAGTCTCTCCGCCGCCCCAACGACTCCAACTGATCCGTGAGATTGGGATCATCGACAATCCGAACAGCTCGTCTTTGCAGGGAGTCAAGTGGGTCGAGCTGGTATTTTGGTGCGCCTGCCCAGAGATGTGAGCAGTACTCCACGTGAGGGCGGACTTGTGCTTTATACAGCACAAGTCGCTGCCTCGGTGTGAAGTACCGCTTAGCTCTGTTCAGAACGCCCAGTTTCTTGCTCGCCAATTTGGCTTTGTCCTCCAAATGACATCCTCATCCCTCATGAATTTTGACTCCCGAACTGGACTTTACAAGATATGTCGATGTCGAGGATCCCAATACTCTCGGAGACCGGGAGAGTTACCCCTTGGAACTTGAGCGTCACGACAAATGCGTCCTTCTTTGCAGTGAACGCGCAAACCTGTGTCTTCGTAGGGTTGAATTGAAACAAGTTCTTTTCTCCCCATTCCGAGGCCCGCCCTAGAGAGCGCTCGACTTCAGACACAAGTTGGGTCCGCCTCTCCTCCAGCATGTTCCGAGAGACTTTCTGATGGACGGTATATTGCGGGTCACCCGTACTGTCATCCGCATAGCAATGTATACTCTCTGTTAAGAGCAAGTCATTGATATGCAGGATGAACAGCGTTGGGGAGAGCACCGAGCCTTGAGTTCCTCCTCGCCAGCATTAATCTCCATGGTATCAGAGCAGCATCCGTCTACCACGACTTTGATGCTGCGACCACGGAGGAAGCCGGCGATCCACTTGCAGAGCCCCTCGGGGATTCCATACGATGGAAGCTTCGATAGAAGGCCCCTATACCAGACCCTGTCGAACGCCTTCGTGATGTCCAGGCTGAACGCCAAAGCTTCACCCCCACCCTCCAAGGCCTCTGCCCAGCGATGAGTGAGGTACACGAGAAGATCACCAGCAGATCGACCTTGATGAAAGCCGTATTGGCGATCATTGATCAGCTGGTGATCCTCAAGGTAGGTACTGCGGAAGTCGGCGGTTAATAACCCTCTCTAGTACCCTGGAGAGCATGGATGTTATCACGATTGGCCTGTAATTCGATGGGTCCGACCGATCACTCCTTTTGGGAATCGGGTGAATATAGCCCATATTCCTTCCACGAAGTAGAAATCCTACCGGTACTGTATGAAAGGCGGAACAGGCGCTTAAGGACGGGGGTCAACTCAGGGGCGCACGTTTGAAGAACCACCGCAGGGATGCCATCCGGCCCACTCGACTTATGGACGTCCAGAGCTATCTCTCTGAAATAAACAATATTTTTCTCTTCGATATAATAAATGTGACAGCGGTTCTAATCAGTAATGAGAACGAGCGCTACACCTCGTTTGTTTCTAGGATTCCTTTGTTGGCACGCTTTGGTCACGCTAAGTATACCTGATGATAAGTACTAACTGCAGTTCATGGACTTAGCCACACAGAGCCAAACGGACACAGTCTACTTTATGATATAAGTTAATGCAATAATTAGCTACTACTACTTATCATTACGCCATCTCCTTTGTGGGATAGGCAGATAGAAAAGAGTGTCAAGAGGCTGTATTCTTGCATACATCTCTCGCTACCTCAACATTCCTAATTCTCTTCATACAAGCTCGCCGATTTTGGAGACTCCAGACTTCACCTTCCTTCAATATATGACCGATTTGATCTAGGTAGCTAGTCTCGGTCTCCTCGTTACCTATATCCTTCCACTTTCGCATTGTATATCTTCTTAACGAGTCGCTCATCCGGCATTCGTTTTTTTGTCAGTCCCTTTCGCATCTTTACACCAATACTCCCTTTCATACCTACTCGCTCTCTTACGTCGTCGTTACGAATACGGTCAGTCAGCCTAACTTCACAGCTTTTCAGCAGAGATCGCATTTCGACCATAATGATTTTACTCTCATGCTCCTTTTTAATATCCAACTCTCGCTTCCATATAATAATGTTGGGACAAGCACTGCGTTCTGTATTGCGATACGTGCTTTCTGGCTGAGGTGATGGATGCCGAGAAGTTGTCCCAATGCTCCGTTCACTCTATTTCGCGCTTTTACTCTTCTCTCTACATCAGTGGAGAACCTTCCATCCCGACTGAATCCATATCCAAGATATATAAATTCATCTGTCGTTTCACCGATTTTCAAACAGTTTTATATCACTTGCCCTGTTTCTTGTTTGTTTGGGTCAAGTAATTGATTTTTTACCCCCTTTCTGTTGACAGATTGATCTAATATTTGTTACACACCTTTAGTTCTGATGACAATACAATTTCATTTTTTTTTTTTCTGTGATCAATGTCCTAGAGTGGCGTGATGACTGGTACCTAGGAGGCTAGGACCTACCGAATTAATTTTTAGCTTTTAGTACATTTATTATTATCTTTATCTACACTAATATTATAAGGAGGAAAAATTTGTATTTTTGTATGTTTGTAACGAATAAAACACAAAAACTTTTGGACCGATTTCAAAAAATCTTTTACCATTAGAATGCTACATTATCCCTGAGTAACATAGGTTATATTTATTACTACAAAAAAAAAATAGGGATATCTAGTAAAACTTCAGTAATGTAGATTTATGGATAAAAATATAAAATTTTGTAAGAAAAATATAAACAGTAATTTGAAAAAAAAAGCTGCTTATATCCTGCATAAAGATACATTTACTGTATGTTTATCTCACAATGTTAATAAAATAAATGTCCAACCGTGCAAAGCCGGGACGGGCCGCTTCTTTTCAATAAACTTAAAAAAATATTTGACTAACATTTACATTATTATACCACTCAACAGGTAATAAAACAGTCGGAGACTCGCAAAGTATCTAATAAAGTACTAGTGGAAGGGTCTTGGAGTGGTATAACCTCGGGCCGGTACAAACGCGGTCCGCGCACGGCGGACTGGTCTGACGCGGAGACTATACGCTTCTACCGGGCACTCGCTGCACTCGGGACTGACTTCATGCTTATGGAGAGACTGTTTCCTGGCAGAACTAGGCGAGATTTGAAGCTTAAGGTGATTTATTGTTAAATTATTTAAATGTATCTATTATATATAATTCTCGTGTCACGTTGTTGCTCACGATGAACTCCGAAACTATCTAACCGAACGCAAGTGTCACCACACCAATCTTTTTTGAGGGTGTCGTATGAGGTAACTAATGTTGGTAAGCTATCATCCATTGCATGCGGCCATCTCGAGGCCCGATAACCAGTGAGTACGCCCTACCTACCCAACCCTCCCACCAGTAATGCAATGGGTGCTAAGTATGTATGTATCTTCTCTTCGTTTCTTATGACAACGATAGAAAAAATAGGGTGGTGACACTTACATAGTGGTTTACCAACAAATAGACCAGAAGCTCTTTTCCTATTGTAATAATAAAAATGTGAGCGTTTCTAACTTCTAGTTTAAAAAAGAAGAACGTGTAAACGCAGCTCAAGTGGACAAAGCGTTGAGGACTTCATCTAAATGGGATGCGATGAAACTGGAGGAGGAATTCACTGCCGAGAGGGAAGCAGCCGAGCACCGCGCTAAAGCCGACGCTGAGAGAATTAGGCAGAGGGCGAAGGAGGAACGTGAAAGGAATAAACTGGCGAGAGAATTGCGCGTGAGACAAAGTAAGTAAAATACTGCGATTTTTCTGACTTTCTGCATCACAGGTGAAAAATTCTACCAATGGACTCATAAATTACCTGATGGCTTGGCATATAATTCTCTTTCGATGCTACACCACTGGTTGATAACACCGTACAGCACAGCTATGTGGACAGATAGAAAACTGCAGCATTAACGCTAGGACAAGTTATGTGGGGACATATATTCAAAGTAACATAAACGGGTCTTTTTTGGCGTATAAATTAGGTCAAATTTTAACTAGCTTTAGCTTTTCCACGCCCGACCATAGCGAGACCAACAAGTCACCACGACTAGCGCCCGTTCACGAGTCTGACGCATGATTCAGACATCGCCCTTCTCGCCATATTAGAGACAAAGGGTGACCCGAACGACAATGCCGCTATTCACGAGCATTGACCTTTAAAGTGTTGCTAGGTGAAAGGCAAGTGCTGTAAGTGCGATTGCAGCGAGGATTTTAATATATTATTTCTCTAGCCTGTTTTTCTGTTGGCGTGCGAGATTTTCCCTATTCCTTTATAGAATTCCAGATTAACCGTGGGGTAAAATGTGGATTTTAAAGCTCGCCATTAGCCGGCATACCGGCTAAAGGCGAAAAATAGACGTACAGTCTAAAAATGTACCGCTTCTCTTAAATTTGAGATTTAAAATCATATAAGAAAGAAAAGTCCTTTAATGAAAGCGTCGATTTTCGATAGATATCTAATCAGATTCAATAAATATCGAACTTCGAATCCCGCACGAGTCTCCTGGTCAGCACATGTTCGAGTCGTCCCGCGAGACCGAGCAACCCTTTAAAATTCTGTTCCATTCAACAACTGTTGCAATTGCACGAAAATTGCACCAGATTCTTACCACTGAATAGATTACATCACATACAACCATTTTAATGCACTTGTTTCTCGTAGGACTTGTTTGTGAAAGAGCAGATTCTTCTCATCAAACAAATTATAAATTAAACTCCATATCATCAGGTAAAGCATCTAAAGCGATGGAGACCTCGATACTACCAGACTATGACCAAGGCAAAGGACTCACCGCGGACGACTTCATCCAACGACACCTCGAAGCAAAAGCCCAAGCATCTAAAGCGAAAAGAAAACCGAAAGGCCCGCGGATAGCCACGCTACAGTCACTCCCAATAGCTCCAACACCTAACCCACAATACGCCGAATTAACTTCGACAAACACCACCACAGAAGAATCTAGAACAACTACCAACGACATGGCAACACTCAAGAAAATAGATCCAAATAAATTACAAGAAATGCCCGCAGTACCATCCAACATAGAAGTCGGATCTTTAGTTGTGTTAACCGTTAATGATCCGAAATCCCCTTCAAAGAAAATGCTCCAGACCTACATCGCACATGGTGAGGGTAATTTAACACCTGTCGCTTTACCTCCAATGTTATTAAATTCTGTTGTGTCTTACATGAAGAAAGGTACTCCTAAAAGTGTAGTGTCGGATGCATCGTCGCCTAGCAGTGTGATGAGCCAAGATAGTAGAAGTACAACACCTGGAGTACACAGTCCAGCAAAACGGCAAAGACATAGTTCGTATTCTATAACTCAGCTTTGAGTTGAAAAATGTAACTTCTAGTATTTATGTGAAGACTTTTTAAGATGTTTATGACTGTACTTTTTGTCTCCGTGTATGTGTGCAACCTCTAATCACGCGATCGGGGATTCGAGTTCTTGGTCAGGCAGTGTTATAGAGTTTTGCCCTCAAGAAATTCTAACGTTTTGTCTAAATTTTGCTAAATCAATTTTAGACCACCTTTATATTTGTCACATATGTTCGTTATACACGGTAAAATCAGGTTATGTATCAGTGTATGATTTATATTGGTTCATTAACAGAGCTGTGTCTGTACATTTTAGATATTTGAGAAAAAATGGTTGTATTGCGCAGTATAGGCGTGTCTGAACGCAAACAAATTTTTTTTTAGTTCTTTTTTTGTCTGTTTGTTTGTTTGCGCATCACGCAAAAATTACTGAACGGATTTGATGCAATTTTTTATTTCATAGCATAGCTTGTTTAGTCTTAAAAACTGGTATACATCTTATCTCAGCTGAGATATTACGTATAAACAAGCTTGTGGCTTCGTTTGGCTTCGGCGGAGCCGTGGGCAAAGGCTAGTAATTAATAAATATGCAAACAATAAAACAGTGTACATACAGTATACCGTATTCTAAGTACAATAAACTAGAATATTTAAGAATGAAACAGTCAAGAGTTGATTGATTAATAACGTTTTATCAATCAGTACGTCTATCATCGACAGAGACTGATTGTAACCCATAGACTGTATTATCTAAACACCTAAATGGCTTTTTATAATGTTATTAGCGGACCGGACAGACGTTGTTCTGTACAAACATAGGGGTTTGGTTTGAAGTCATTCATTTTAGCTACTAAGGATTATTTTCATAAAAAATGTAGGGGGTAGTTGGCGTGGGAAATTTTGTTGTTAGGTAGGTATATGTTTTTACATTACAATAAAATTAAGAAAAAATCCTGAAATCCTATTGGGGCGCCACCTACCGGATCCAAATGTGAATCTAAACCATCCCAGTACTTACACAAACATACACAAAAAAAACATCAAAATCGGTCCAACCGTTTAGGAAGAGTTCAATGACTAACAAAACATAGCAGCATCACGTAACAACATACACAGCATACTAACACACAGACACAAGAAATATATATAATTGACCAGCCTTTGCCCCCGCGGCTTCGCCGCAATCAAAAGCTGGTTTTTCGGTTATATCTCAGGTTCCCGATTTATGTAGTAACGGGATAAAATGTATACCAGTTTTAAATCTAATCAAGAGCTATCAAATATAAAAAGTTGCATCAAAATCCGTTTAGTAGTTTTTACGTGATGCACGAACAAACACACGGACAAAAATTCGGAAAAAAAAAAAACGTTTCGTTTGTTAGACACGCATATAATTAGCCTAATTTAGTATTTTTTCTCAAATATCATAAATGTACAGATGTATAATAGTATAGATTATGATGCAGCGCCATTGAAGTGGTTGCCACATGTTGAGTACATGGCCAGTTTTTTTGACGTATTTATAGTTTGATGTATGTATTATATTATATTATTGCTTAAGTTTTAATAGAATCTGTTAATTGATCTCAATGTCATGTTTTGTATTTTAGAAAACTTTTTTTTAATATTTAGGATTTGGAGGATATGACTTCAAAATTCGAATATTTTTATCAAAACTCATTATTGACATTGTTCTCATTGTTGATGTGAGAGGGTTTTAGTCTATAATCGCACTGTGTCGTCCCAATGTAGATCGGCAGATGGTTCTTCACAATGTTTTCCTTTCCCTGTCAGTAATAATAACAATTCACTAAAATATAACCTGAGATTAGTTTGAGATTATTTAGGGCGGATTCGACCAAACAAGAATACGTTTTATTCCTAGAATAAATCGCTACTTACTCGAGAATAAATCAATTTTACGTTTTACCAACAGCAATTCGAATAATAGCGAGCCTATTCGGAATTAGTTACTATACCACCGATAAGCATCGAATAAGGAGTTAATCCAAGAATAAAAAATGGCGTCATCTTTTTTGTGCTTTCATTTTACATGTAAACGCCCCGCAGAGCCGAGATCGGTGCAATACTTCGAAATTTTTAAACTATACAGTGACAGCTACTTTCCCACACTATAATACGTCAAATAAGAGTAGAGATGAGCTAAGCTATACACCGTCCCGTTTGTAGAACAACTTCTTTTTGTCGGGTATTACATTCAATTCGCTATTCGCGAATAGCTATTCCAAGTATAGCTATAGGCCAGATTGCGTGGAAAAACAACTGTTGATTATCTAGAAAATAAAATCGTGGAATAAATTATTCTCGGTATAGTTATTCTTGTATATTCGAGTTTGGTCGAATCCGCCCTTAGGCAGATGCTACGATTTAGGCCAGTATTTTGAAATAAAGTCCGTGCTTCGGAAGGCACATTACACATTGAATCAAATAACATCTCCCTAAATTACATTATGTTGTCCGAGTCCTGAATAAATATCTGACTCCGGTCTTATTCTAAAGTCGCTAGTTGTCCCCTTAGTTGAGTCGTGGAGGTCAGATAGTCAGTCGCTCCGTGTACTAGTGGGTCAGCTAAAACCGAACAGATGACAGCCGAGATCAACAAAGTTTGGTATGGTGGGTAATATAAGACTAGGGAGGTAATTTTGAAATTTCAGCTTCAACTCAATGTATTATAATTATGTATCTATTTGTACCATATTTCATGTATTGTAATTTCGTAGACAAAGAATATTATAGACTCGCTACTATTTTGATTACTATTGCCGTGTGGAACCGATCTTAGAATTGTCCGACCCCTCTCTACCCACGGGAGTCGTAAGAGCCGACTGAGGGTATACCGGGGGAGTGGGCAGCAGCACTCTCTCGAGTATTAACAACATCCACTGCGATCGCCAACCCGCCTGCCAAGCGTGGCGATTACGGCATTATCCCCCATTTCTTGGGGTGGCCTATGTCCAGCAGTGGACGCTGAAAGGCTGATGGATGGATGGATGGACTATTTTGACACTAGGGATGAAGAAAAGGATGCACATATTAAGTTTTAGCAAGAGTGAGAGAGACACACATAAGTAATTTATCCTTTTCGCGTATGCGTTATTTGTATTTGGACTCAATCAACTGGGTCCCAACAATAAGGTGGCCAACCGTCCCCATCATCGGTATGTTATGTAAGCTTGTTTTTGTATCGACGTTCGACGTAAAAAAACCTTCATTAATCACGTTTATATACGCTAATGTTGCATGTTCTAATACAAGCTTGACTGCAATTTATTTTGATGTTATACTTCTAATGCGACTTCCAAAAGGTTGCGTTAAACGTTTAACGCTACCATGGAGGGGGTATGAAAGCACTTAAACTCTTAACATCGACTTATAAGAAATTTCAAAATTTTACTAACGCCATCTAGTGACATTTGACATAATTACTTTATCAAACAATTTATAAAATATAACTATGACAAGTTTTTTCGGGATGGAAGGTACACCACTGATGTAGAGAGAAGAGTGAATGCGGGAAATAGAGTGGACGGAGCATTGGGACAACTTCTCGGCAGCGACCACCTCAGCCAGAAGGCACGTGTCGCAATACATAACGCAGTGCTTGTCCCAACGTTATTATATGGAAGCGAGAGTTGGGTATGTAAAAAGGAGCATACATATACATATATAATAATAGATAGAAAACACCCAGACGCAGTACAAATATCTGTGTTTATCACACAAATAATTGTCCTGAGTGGGAATCGAACCCACGACCTCGTGCACGGAAGTCGGTTACACTACCAACTGCGCACGTCAGCATGAGAGTAAAATCAATGCAGTCAAAATGCGATCTCTGCGGAGAATCTGTGGAGTGAGGCTGACTGACTGCATTCGTAACAATGACGTAAGAGAGCGAGTAGGTATGAAAGAGAGTATTGGTGTAAAGATGCGAAAGGGAATGCTCCGATGTTTCGGACATGTGGAAAGAATGCCGGACGAGCAACTGGCTAAGAAGATATACAATGCGAAAGTGGAATCCTTCCACTACTACTAGGTACAGGGGGAGACCGAGACTTACCTACATAGACCAAATTGGTCATGTATTGAAGGAAGGTGGAGTCAGGAGTCTCCGAAACCGGCGAGCGTGTATGAAGAGAGTTATGAATGTTGAGGAAGCGAGAGATGTATACAAGAATAGAGCCTCTTGGCACTCTGTTCTCTCTGCCTACCCCGCAAGGGAAATGGCGTGATGATAAGTAAGTAAGTTTTGCAGGTACGAATTTAATAATTACTTTATTTATTAATGATGCCAAAGAAGTATAACTTCTCACGCGCGTACATAAGTACACGCATTTTTTTGTCCTGTCATTCTTGTATCCGGCTAAAACAGGTAGTACATCTTTAGTCAAAAAAGTTCATCATAGTTATCTTTTAAAATTACATATTCTGCATATTCCGGTTATCATATGTCAAACTATTGCCATCTCTTGTTGTGGCAGTGTGAGCACAATTTCGTTATCTCGACACTGCATAGGTACGCTGATAGCTTGTCTATAATATTCTTTGTCTAGTAATTTAGTTAATAAGTGACAGGACCGTGTTGTGCAGAAATGATCCAACCCACAAACTGGAAAAATTAATGTTTAAATGTCAAGCAATCGAAAATAATCTCTATTTTTATGTCACGAAGGCTCGTTTTATTCTGCCAACTACAATTTTATTTTATGGTATGTTATACGAATAACATTGAAAAAAATAAAGCGGAAGTGGTTCAAATCAGTATAACTTTTATGCGGGTTGGATCATTTCTGCACAACACGGTGTCCTATTCAATCTGTAAACTACTCAATAAGAATTAAGTACCATACGTACTATTTGTACATGTGTTCGGAGCGTAGTCTAAATTAATTATGAAGAAAATGTTTGTAAATAAAATAAATAAACATTCTTGTAATTTCCATATTGTTTTACTCCAATAATATTGTCTATGGCTTGATGTTTTCTGGGAGGGTAACATAGTTACCCTACTTTTATTTTACTTACTTTCTTCTCTACCAGTAAACAACGTTTTTTTTTTAAACATCCAGTAACAACAGCGTTTACTACTTGCGTTTGAGGGTTAAATATCTAGTATGGGGTGATGTCTAAAAATATTCAGGGTTCCAATGGGACGGCTAATTTTGGGTAAAGATTAATTATGTTCCAGGTGATCTGGATCACTGAAGTAATGTCACACAGTTCCAGTGGTCCGCCAGAACAGGCGGAGACGCCACACGGCGGATTTATTTAGTGGGTGAGGGCCCCACACTACCCAGCCAGACGTGGTGTGCGGTTAGGTACCTAAATTTTTTCCTGCCTTTACAAAAAAATTTAAAAAGGATGTATCTAATAACAGATAGGTACCGTGCGAGATATTCTCATCAAATCATATTATTTCGGAGCTCAGCGACGGGTGGTGATTACTTAGCTATGAGCTAATTTCAATAATACGTGTTTTGCGAAAATAAAATGTTTAATAGACTTTACGTATATTACGCGAATTATGATTGGCGCACGCTAATTGTCATCAGTCATGTAACCAAACAACGATATGTTTATCAGTGTATATTTTGATAGACAAGAATTAAACACAAAGTGGAAAATGTGAAATCGAAAATAAGTCACGAGCAGGATCTGAACCCGCATCTCTTGTACTCTTCGTTCTTGATGTATATATATGGCTAAGCTTGTCAAATACTCTGAATATATATAAAATTCTAAATAGACAGAAATTATCATGAAAATGGCGGATCAATACATTAATTTTGAGCGTTTAATTTATCGTTGTATAACACTCATTTAGATAGCCGTTATTGCGGAAATAAAGTAGGTTCCAAAACAATATCAAATCGTCAGTTCATTGAGTCAGTAGCACGCTAATTACGAACCTAAGATAATGCTATAGCTTAGTCTATATAATTGCTTAGTACTTGTGGCTGATAGTAATAAAACAAAATCTTTGCTAAAATTATATTTATTTTATATCTTATCTATTTAATATTATTGCGCTTCTATAACTTCGTGCGGGAACCACTGTGACGCTTCTAAACTATCCCATAGAGACAGCTCAGGATCGAGAAATTCTTGATTCATTAGATCAATGTCGATAACTCGCTTGTGTTCTGTGCAAATAAAAATAAACTTTTAATCCTCGAAATTCGCTATTTGTCAATATGGAAAAGAAGATGTTTATGTTTCTAAAAATTATAAAATATCCGGGATATAGAACTTAATTTAGTTCATGTCTATTGGTAGTGTATGTGATTGCGGTCCTGGGTTGGAATCTCGGGATCGAGACGAAAAAAGTAATAGTTCCGTCAAGAAATTCGCAATAACAGAACGGAGAGATTTGGCGATGTTCCACTCCCGTGTCTGAGCCTCGGAAAGACGTTGCACAAAGCAAGTCCTGGGTCAGATCTCTCTCCGGTCATGTCGGAATGCCGCCCGACATAGTGCAACTCCATTTTTGGTCATAGAACATAACATAAGGTAACTCAATATTGATTGGTCACCCGTAGCCTTTAGTCTGCACTACAGCAACAGACACTGGCATTATTACCATAAAATAATCAGATACGACAAAAAAATCCATACTGCCGAACGAATATTAACGAACCATACTCAAAACATGGATAGTAGAAGCTTTATTTCATTGATTAGGTTAAATACAAAAAAATAACTCACCAACTAGCGCGAGCTCGTCAGTTTGCGCCTTGGCTACGGCGGCGGCGGGGGCAGGAGGAGCAGGCTCTGGAGGCGCCGCCACTGGGTTCTGTGTCCCGTCACTCTGGCCATAGTACCCCGACCACGCCGAATAGTTCTGCCAATATGCCGTCGGATCATAGTATTGGTTGTACTCCTACGAAACAATATCCGCCTCAATACTTATCTGCCTATTGTAGCTAAAAACTACACGTTTTCAAATTAGCTACAGTACTCAAGTATCTGTATAGCAAGCTAAAGCTTTTATCATTTAAGCTGTAAATTTCAGGCAGTAAGTTAAATATAAGAAGAATAGTACTAATTTGTATAGAAGATTTGCAAACAAGTTGAGTTAATTTTTCGTTAAAGTCTCATACTATACTAAGCGGATTTTAATTTTAATAATAATCACGAGGCTAGCATAAAATCAAAGTAATATGTAATACAAATTCCACACATTAATATAATATCTTTGAAGAAGTGTATTGGTGTCCTTTGATTAATTCCAGCCTTACAGCTCAAGCTAATAAGCACTTTTGCTGCCAAATCACACAATTTAGCAAACTGCTAAATTGTGCAACTTGTCAACAAAATATACTTACTGTTCCACTGTTATATGTAGAATTTGTTGATGGATTGTTAGATGTGGGATTCTGAGGAGGCGCAGCCCCCTTAGGTTTAGGTACTGCAGTGCAAATCTTCAATGGTTTTGAGCCTAATCCTGTGTATCCATTCATAGCATACAAAGCATTTCTTTGCTCTTCTTCATTTCCAAATCTTACAAATCCATAACCTCTTGTGTAACCGGAACTATCCAGTATTACTGTAATATAATAAAATCATTGCTAAATTATAAGATTTTGTACTTTTGTTCATGTCTAAAAAGTGTATACAGATGAGATTTGCTTTCAATTATAGAGAGCTACAGACACAAATGAAATAGAAGAAAATGAAGGATAATCCTTACTAATATTATGAATGTTAAAATGCATTGTTTGTTAACCTGAGAAACTGCTATTAAGTAATACAGCAATAATATATATATATATATATACAAATGCGAGCAAAGCCGTGGGAATTGCACTAGTTATTTATAACAAACGGTTCCCCCCAATGGGGCCATTGCCATCACAAGTTGAAACATTAGCTTTCTACAGAAGTAATAATAACATACCTTTTGCAGTTTTTATTGAAGAATATTTAGCTGCAAATACCCTGTACAGTGAGTAGTCATCAACATCTGGACTAAGATCACCAACCCATACTGAGAATTCTCGCTCTTGTTGCATATTCGCTCGTGCTTCTCGAGATGCGGTGTTAAGTCTAAACCTCACTACAGGAAATGTGCCTGGAATGGGCTTCCCATTCAGCTTATGCATGGCATCTATTGATTCTTCATCAGTCTGATATAACATAAATAATGCAAAAATTATTTGGTATAATCTAAGCCATGTGTCGGCAACCTTTTGGCCGCCAGGCGCCACAGGGGGGCTATATAAAGTAAAGCAAGCCGCATTTGTCATATTATTTAAAATAAAAAGACATTTTATTAAGATAAATGACGAAAAATAATAATATATAATAGTATAGAAGTTAGTAATTTGATTGTTTTTGAAGTATTGCAAAAAAAAAATAGAATAGGCTAATGGATGTATGGATGGAGACCCATTGCCACTTCCATCATGCAAACCCAGCGGACTATGGTGGTTGCTCCAGTTCCAAATAGGCAATGACTGGTTTATATCCCTCATGTCAGTCTAGCGTTAGTTATTTTATTCTTATACAAGCTTTTATTAAACAATTTTAACTATACCTGAAAATGTACAAAAGCATATCCTGCTGGTTCTCCTGTAAATTTGTTTCTCATTACTTTAACTGCTAGGGGCCGCTGACCCATGCGGTTGAATGCAGCCAATATAAAACTTTCTGTCATGTTGGGCTCCAACTGAAATATTAGTAATCTAATGAAAATTATATACATTATTATAGTTAGTGTGTTGTTATCTAAAACAGACACCGTAAAAAACATGACATTGAGGGTCATTATAATTTTTATACTAATAATGGTGATTGTATATGTAGATCTTTAGAATCAATTGAATATGAGAACACTCAATTGTCCCCTCAACTTTGTCTGTGTGTACTTTTTCTGGGTATTGGACTACATAAAAGGAAAATCTTATGACGACCGGATGAGTAGTTACTGCGTGAAAGCGAAACAAACAAACAGGCCTTCGAATTTACAACATAAGTTAATAGTTTTAAGTGAATAGTTTTATCTAAGAAATGATAACAATCAAGTCTATGGGCTACATATTAAATATTGCTCAAAACCAATATTTTCGCAGCATAAGATCTATTATCTTCTCTCACAGAGCGCATCTCCTTCGTTACTGCGTAAAGATATAGAGAAGATTTACGGCGTAAATGGTTATGGATACCCACGGAATAGAAATAGTGCGATGGTTAATCACGAAATACTTACGCTGCCCATCCAAAGCTGGCATTGCATAGCCATTGTAAAGATAGAAGCTCTTCTTGGTGAAACTTATAATTTCAACAATGTATGTGTTTTATCAACGGTTTTATACGCAGGCATATATTTAAATGATAGAACCACAGAACATTTTTGGATAGAACAAAACAAAGTATCATGGGCACAGAACATTTTTTCTTTTAGTATGGTATGATTACTTTTCTCTATGATTTTTACTCTACGAGAAGAATGACGGCACAGACAATGACGGTTTCATACATATTTTTTTGAGGACATTTTTCTTACCGTCCTGCGCCATCTGGATCAAAACATCAGAACTAACTAGAACCGCGAGGGCGGTAAATACTGAATACACGCTATTAAGATTGTATACCTAATTGATATACTTTGTTTAAATATTTCATATGTATCCAAAAAAGATGGCGTAACTCAAATCAATCGACGTCGCTAGTTTCCAAGTGTAAAATCGTAATAATGTGGCTGTATCTTATAAACAGCTAAATGCGAACAATGATAGTGGCATTTAAAATTGCCACTAGCGACGTCTAGGGCCACATATGTTAAGGACTGTTGCCGCGATCCGGTGCCGACAGCGAATGTATCTTTTACATTGATATTATTGTCCCTTTTTAATAGCATTGTCTCCTACTAATATGAAACCCACCTATAAACAGTTTGTAGAACGAAGCTGACATTTTTTCACATTTTTTCTAAATTATTTACTTTTTCTTTCATAAACAGTACCTATTTGCTGTACCTTTCCTTATTTGTTTAGAAATTGTTTTGGTTAGTAGTAAGTACTTATAACGAACATAAACAAATAATAATGCACGCTTCTTACCAAAGTAATAGTGATTCTAAATGTATGGATAGTAGGTTTAGAAACGCAAAACAAATAAATCGACTCGCAAACATCAAGTCCCGGGCCAAACGGCTCCGAGTACCGACGAATGTTACCGGAACTGACAGCTTGTGAGTAGGTATGTGATGTATTACTTTACTCTTTGATGTGACGCGACGGTGCCGTACGCGTACGCCTAAATACTCGAAACGCGTTTATGTGGTGAGCACGGAATAAGTCTTTACGCGTCCAGCCAAAAACCTATTCCAAAAACCTATTCCAGTATATATGTCTCACCTCTAATCTTAGTAGCATGTATTTAGTAGAGGTGGGTCGTCGACGGTTTTTGCGTTAACGAAACGAAACCGTTTACTATAAACGGTTAACTAGTTAACAAACCAGTTGACGTTATTAACAGTTGACTAATTAAATCTCTTTTTCCTTATTCACAAATAATTTGTACTTTAAAAAGTGGCGGAGCATGTCAAATGCTAAAAAATATAGATCAAAAATGTTTGAAAATCGCGCCATCAATGAATTTTAATTGCAAAATTAAACTTACTAAATTGGTTTAATGCATGTAAATGCTTCCAATAGATGGCGTTGGTCGTGAAGACAAAATGTGATAAGTAAATTGGGATGATCCAAAGATCTGTACTATAGCTCAGTGGTTCAGAGCACTTCCCCGGATTGGAAAAGGCGCGGGTTCGATTCCCGCTAGTACAAAAAATCTCTTTTAGGAAAAATTCACAACTAATTTGTACTTTAAAAAGTGGCGGAGTATGTCAATTGCTAAAAAATATAGATCAAAATGTTTAGAAAATCGCGCCATCAAATAGTATGAATTTTAATTGCAAAATTAAACTTACTATATTGGTTTAATGCATGTAAATGCTTCCAATAGATGGCGTTGGTCGTGAAGACAAAATATGATAAGTAAATCGGGATGATCGAAAGATCTGTATTATAGCTCAGTGGTTCAGAGCACTTCCCCGGATTGGAAAAGGCGCGGGTTCGATTCCCGCTAGTACAAAAATCTCTTTTTCCTTATTCACAAATAATTTGTACTTTAAAAAGTGGCGGAGCATGTCAAATGCTAAAAAATATAGATCAAAAATGTTATTAACTGGTTTGCAGAAACCGAAACGTCAACAGACGTTTTAATTATTAGAAAAAACTATAGGTTCATTCATTCAGGTTAGTTCTAAGTAAGTAGGTAGTTGATGTTACGCCACTCGCCAACTCGATCAAAGTAGTTATTCAAGTAACTAAATCATCGTTGTTTTTAGAATTTACTAGTTTTCATATTTAGCCCGCAGTATGAAAATTTTATGGGGAGTAAAATCGAGTATGTCATCAATACAGATAAATAAAATTGAAGTGTCTTGATCTATATTTTAGCACTTGACACGCTCAGCTACTCTTAAAGTACAAATTATAATTTGTGAATAAAGAAAAAGAGTATTTTAGTACAGGCGGGAATCGAACCTGCGTCCCTTCCTATCCGGGGAAGTGCTCTAATCCACTGAGCTACGGTACTATCTTTTAGACATACCCAATCTCCTTATTACATTTGTCTTAACGACCAACGCCCTCTATCGGAACGCATTTACATGCATTAATCCAATATAGTAAGTTTAATTTAGTAATTAAAATTCATACTATTTGATGGCGTGATTTTTTTAAACATTTTGAAGTGTCTGTTTATCTCTCACTCTCAAACAATTTCAAACTATCGGCGCCCCGCGTTCTACCTATACCTAGCTTTTACGCGCGAGTAAGACGCCGATAGTTTGAAATTGTTTGAGAGTGAGAGATAACGAGACGGTAGCGGTAGGCCGCTACCGTCTCGTTGAGGACGCGACACGACGTTGGCGTTGGCGTTTCAGATGGTGTTCGCGTTGAAATGAAATTTCGTTGAGCGTTTCGTGCAACCGTTTCGCTCTTGTCGTCTACACTCGTTGAAATTCAACCTGTTTCATTCAACGGTTGAATGAAACAGGTTGATAAATTCTACTAGTTTTGCGGTAAAGAGAAAACGGTTGACTCGGTAATAATAGAAAAACAGTTTAAAAAAACGGTTCGTTGATTCAACGCCCACTCCTAGTATTTAGCGCCCTCGCGATTCTAGTTAGTTCTGAGGTTTCGACCCAGATGGCGCAGGTCGGTAAGAAAAATTGTCCTCAAGAAAAATGTATGAAACTAGGCATGGGACACCTGAAAAATTCAATACCTGTTCCATAAGGTACGGGTATCGCTATATACCCAGTACAGAAACCGGGTATCAAAATACTTGTAGGTTTCTGTCTTGGGTTACCGTTATACCTATAACAAATCTTAAACACAAAGTGAAAAATGTGAAATCGAAAATAACAGTCAGGAGCAGGATTTGAACCTGCATCTCCTGGATACCGTCCAGATGCTTTGGTAAAGCTGAATTGGTAAAGCATCTGGACGGTATCCAGGAGATGCAGGTTCAAATCCTGCTCCTGACTGTTATTTTCGATTTCACATTTTTCACTTTGTGTTTAATGTATAGTGCTAAGCATGTCAAATGCTAAAAATATATATAAAAATATCTAAATATAACAAATCTGTTCCAGCTATACCTGTTTCCGTAGTTCTATGATGAGTATTCGGTACCTACATTTTTTAAGTATGATTTTCTTTTTTCATCATGCGTGATTTATGTTTCAATATTTGATTATTTCCATTTTTATTGCAAACTTAGCAATTATTTTTATAATACTTGGGGGCAAACAAGTTACGGCCCACCCGATGGCAAGCGGTTACTAGCGCGTGGCCGTCTCCAAGGAAATAGATAGAAGGTGGATAGGAAAGTAAGATACTAAGGAGAAGATAGAAAGGATAATAAGGAGAGGGAGGTAATTTGGGCCTACGGCTCTCTCACTCACCATACGTAACACAACGGTAGGAGTAACTACCATTGTTAAAGGCTGATCTTTTGTGAGAGGGTGGTAACTACTTCCCCGATAGAGCGGGCGTATTCATGATGGGAGAAAACCTGAGAAACGATTGAGAGATGAAAAGAACTTGGAGAGATTTATTGCTCCTGATCGTTACGAGAAAATAGCTTTGCACAATTTACGCTTGTTTATATTCACCCTTATCAATAAAATGATCTCAATCCACACTTTTTAGTTGGCATCTTTATAAGTTTTTATTTACAATAATATCTGTCAACTAATATAATTATATACTAATTACAGCCAACAATTATTATTTTAGTTGTCATAAAAAAGAAAGTTCAATAGGTGAAAGTTGATAAAAACTCAAGGTCAGTAACGACATTGAATTGAATTTTGAGTTATTGCTCACTCCCGTAACTGTTCGGGTAAACTCGGCAAGGCGGTACTAGGCCGACCGCGCGCTACCGCGTATGACGGCGCGCGTACGGCCATACCCGCCATACTGATGACGTAATATCCGTCGGGTACTTACCTACATACCCGTTCACTACATAGCTACATACCCAGTATGCGTACTGGTAAGATCATACTGGGTATTAATACTGTTCCAGTAAATATGCCTCATCCCTATAGGAAACCGTAATTCTTCTCGTAGAGTAAAAATCAGGCCCTATCAGCTTCGTTCTACGAACTGTTTATAGGTGGGAAATAGAAAAAGGTTAAAAATTCTACATGCAATTACGCCGCATTGCGATAGATGGCGATATAGCCAGCCTAACAGAAACATAAACATCGTTATTCTCCATAGGTATAGTAACGTATATAGTTATGTCATTCTCTGATCTGATCACAGTAAGGTCTTCAAACAAGTCGTAGTTGTAGTCAGTCATATAAAATTAGTCAGAGTCAAGTCAAAGTCCCGCTCCAGTAAAACGATGGCGACCTTACTGAAGCTGCTATGGAATTTTGGAAACAACAAAAAAAAACTGTTATATCGCATTACATCGCTTGCCAACACTTATGCACATACACAAATAGTTAATAAGCAAAAGTCCACCACTTTACACATTAATACTTGAAATATCACAAGTTTAGGAAAATAATACAGAGCGACATGTTTGTGTTCCCGCCAAAACACAAGTTTATTTACATTTACACCATAGAGTAACTTATACAAACTCGGTCCTCCTTACTGCTACGCTCCATAGGTAATACTGTAGTATAAATACTCTATCCATGGAAGTAACATGTACTGTTGAGTAGTATACTCATTGAGCTCTAATAAGGGGAAGAGGAAATAACTACAAATTTACCGAGCCAAATCTTTAAAATCCAAAAATGGCGGAATTTTCGCTAGGGAAGCGCGTAAAAAATATCGATATCGATACTTCAGTCCTTCAAGCGATCTATAAATTTTTGGGTGCACAAAGGTTTTTTTAATTGCGTAAATCTTTATCTACCTGTACCTATAATTATATCTATGTGTGTCAAATCGCAACCCAATCCATTCAGTCATATGAGCTAGTGGTTGATAGATAAATCAGGCATGCTTTCTTTTTAATTAAACAGAAAATTAAGGGCGTAACACTCTATTGAATAGATTTGGGTTGTAAAAAGCATAAAGAAATAAATAATAATTTAATCCTGGGTATAGACGTTCATTCTGAGTCCAAATATACTTGTATAAGTTTCTGATGTGATGACATCAGGAGAAAAAGATTTGAAAGTGAGGTATTACGATAACTAAAAACAAGTATATAATAATATTTTATTCCATCCATCAGTCATTCGACGTCCACTGCAGTACATAAAAGGTCTCCCTAAGAGAACGCCACAATAAGCGGTTCTTTTTATTTGTTAACACGGTCCAAAATGCAAGTTTACGCACGTCACTGGAGTACCAACAGGGTCCAGAGAGAGTGTCGGGCTTGATGTCATACAGGCTTGATTCTTGTGTCGAGTTCATGAGCCACAATACCGACTAAAACATGATCGCGACGCCTTCTTCCATCATAATGGAGAGTCATAGGATCGTCTACAGATATTCCACACCGACGCTCTAGTGACTACATCCAAGGGTGCCTTGCGGTTTTGACCAGGTCGTCAGTCCTTCTGGCGGGAGGCCGTCCTATGCTGCACCTTCCTGTGAAACATGTGAAACATCTAATGCGGAGGGAGGATAAAATCGGGTGTGAGCGTGGCGACGCTTTGACGTGACAATACAATATTATGATGACATGGAGCTTGTCTGACGATGGAGCTGGAAGGTGGACATAGGAATTCTATAATTAAACGGCGCAACTCTACCGAGTTTAGACTCGTTTGATTCGTCTTGACGAGTTATTTGTCTTTAGATGGTTTCCAGGGACTGATGATGAAGCTAAAAGGTGGCTATAAGAACTCCGTTATAAAACGATATAACCCCATCGATTTTGGGCTCGTATGGTTACTCTTGACGAGTACTTTGTCTCTAGATGGGTCTGATGATGGAGCTAAAAGGTGTCCACAGCAACTCTGTAATGAAACAACGCATCCCCATCGAGTTTATACTTGTTTGATTCGTCTTGACGAGTAGTTTGTCTCTAGATAGTATCCATGGTCTGATAATGGAGCTAGAAGGTGGCCATGGGTACTCGTTAATTAAACGTCGCAACAGATCAATTTAGGGCTAGTTTAAGTTATGTTGAATAGTACCATGATAGCCCTAGATGATGTTCATGATCTGGTAATGGAGGCACAATCCCATCAACTTTGGAATCGTTTGATTCGTTTTGACGAGTATTTCGGTCCTTAATCATATCTAGGGCCTGATGATGTTGATTTATGTCCATTTCCGTTATTGTACACATGTCATAATTATACAATCACGCATTAATAAAGTTATAATCATTTTATTTCTACTCATAATTTTTTTTAAATTAAATGCTTTGAATGCTAATAATAATACAATTCAAATGATTAATCAATTCGATAATTAGTAAAAAATAATTTATTTAACGGTATGCTGCTAAGGCACTGCTTTCCGAGCACACAAAATTAATAAATGGACGGCTTCTTCCCACTATATGAAAATTTGTGACGAATAAAAATCACAAATTATTAGTGGTGGATGCTAGGTTGGAACCTAAATAGCGCAAATTAAATATTTTTAAAATAAAGGATATTTAATATACCAATATTTTTTAAAACATCGATATATCGATAGTTGTTGGTTCTTCCTGCATCCCTAATTGATAGCTGACATACAACAGATAAAGGCTTTGTTCCGATATACACTACGAGCACTGTGATATCACGTGATCAACAGCTTCCATAAATATAACAACTTGCACTATGGAATATTATTATTAATATTGAATATTATAAATAAAAGATACCCAAACATGGCAAATGTAAAGAAATTGTGTTTATTGCAGTGTAAAACCAATACTTTGTTTGAAATGAAAGTAATGACAGATCAGTATACTGGACTGCATTCCGTTATAAACAGTAACCAGTATAGCTAACTATAAAAGAACGACTTCACAGTATACTAAATTGACATCACACCTTACAGTGCTCGCAATGTATATCGGAACACACCCAAATTACGCTGTCATTGAAACTATTAAGATGGCGGACGACACCCGAAGTAAGTCAATTTTACTAGGTATATGAAGATTAGGGTGCCTCCTCCTTATTAGAGCTCAATGATAATACTAGTACATACTAGTATGTCTTGGTCTCTTGGCTATATCATATAGATAATAAAATCCTTTTTTAGATTATTCTACTGATCTACTCTTTGTAATAAAATTATATTATTACCTATTATTACGAATAATAATTGAACATTCATACTCTTCTTTATACTGCTTTATACTTTAAATCCTTTTATATACCAATGTATAGCTTCCTTTGTTTTATATAATAACAGATGATTTTGGGAACTTATACTATGTTCCCCTGTTCCGCCTTGAAGTCCGAAGTGTAAGTCAAACACAACTAATATTTCGGTGGAATATGATTCTGATTATTATTTATTTTATACAAAAATACATACTATAAGTTAATTTAATAAAACATGTTTAACTTATTATAACTGAACTAAAACTAAGCCATCATTACAACAAAAGCCACTATTACATCTGAATACATGTTCCTATGATAAAAACTGGACATAGTAGAAAAATAAATGTAATAAAATATTCAAACCTTAGAAAGATAGAATAATAAACTAAATCATATATATACAAATCAACAAACATAGTAAGCAAATAAAACAACATTAAATATAAAGGCATAAATTGAAAAACAATTAATACTTTGATATACATCTACAAACATAAACATGCATCTGCTTGTACTATATTCGGTAATGTAATACAAAAATAAATACTAAAAGCTAACATTAAACGACTATAATAAATGTTTCATCAAAATAAAGTATCCAAGAATATAAAATACTATTACAATTAACAATATATAATACCAACCCCAGAATATTTGGGGTACTAGGGACAAACCCATAAAAACCTATTAATGCTCATATTTGCCACTCTAAGGGCCGTGTCTATGTCACGGGAGACTTGTGCGTCGAAAAAAAATTTAAAAAAATCAGTCGTCCTTTGGACATGTCACAAATCAACTTTATGTCAGTGCCAGGGACGAAGACAGATTTTAGCTGTAAAGACGAGTTAGTATTGATTGAAGGGTTGGTCACGATTCGATTGGGATGGTTGTCACACCTGTCAGAGAGATTTTGTTCAAATTATAATAATTTTTTGGTTTTTAATTCAAAAATCTCTAAATTCCCATCTCTTGCTAATTAGTTTAGTATATGTAGTGTAATAAATAATAATTTAATGTTTTAGTTACGTATAATTGGGTATGTACAAATTTCCATAGTACGATTGTCATTTTGTTCATTCATTTGTTTTTTTTCCAGTAGAGTTTTTTTTTTATATTTTGTTTTATAAGTCTGGAGAAGGAAGTGTGGATGGATCCGATGGACCCTGAACCCCCTGATCCTCCTGAACCCCCAGACATTCGAAAAGGAGCGACTTCCCCTAGTTTGTCTGTACAATCAGGTGGTAAGCGTCGTTTGCAATCCGCCCAAAATGAAAATGATAGTAGTAAAGCAAAGAAAACTATTATAGATCAGGAGCTAGCTACTGCTTCAATTCAAAATTTATATGTTCACCCTAGAATTGTTGTGGGTGTTAAAGAATATACCGATGTGGACAGTGGACCATTTATTGTCCACATTTCTCGTGTAGAGCCAGATCCAGTGGTTGGATCCGTAATCCGCATTATTAAGTTTGGACAGTTCCTTTACAAAAATAAAATTGAAAATATTTGCATAGATGGTGTCAAAAAAGTGGGGAGAAACAAGATCTCAGTTCAATTCGAAACTGCCAAAGATGCCAACAAATTTTTAGACAATCCTATTTTATCTATTGCAAAATATGTTGCTACTATACCAATATTTAATATCACTAAAATGGGTATTGTTCGCCAAGTCCCCGTGGACTTATCAATGGATGAGTTTGTGGAGGCACTCACTATCCCTAATGGTTGTGGTCCTGTCCTTAAGGCTCGTCGTTTAAATAGGAAAGTTATAAGCGATGGTAAGGTAAATTGGACGCCTACTCAAACAATAGTACTGACTTTCCAGGGTCAAAAGTTACCCACTAAAGTATTTTGTTTCCATACTTCTCTTCCAGTGGAAACTTATCAGTACCCTACAATCCAATGTTACAATTGCTGTAGGTTTGGCCATGTCAAAAGTCTGTGTAGATCAAGACCAAGGTGTTACCGTTGTGCCCAACCCCATGCTGGTGACACTTGCAATGTCACTGAATCTTCAGCCTCATGTTTGCACTGTTTGGGGCAGCATTTTGCTAACAGCAGAGACTGTCCTGAACAGGGCAGACAAAAATCTATAAAGTTTGTAATGGCAAATGAGAATATCTCCTATTATGAAGCATCTCGCCTCCACCCAAAATCATTTAAACCTTATGCTGAAGTATCACAGGGTAAAACATTTTTGAGCTCATCTGTAAATCCATCACAATCATCCAATCTTCAGAGCCAGCCTGCTAATTCTCCTTCTCATACATCATATCGCAAAACTGTTTTCTCCACCCCACGTCTACATGCTCCACTGGGGAAATCATATGATCAGGTCTCTCATCGAAATATTATTGCTACTCCATCATCATTATTGTCAAATGGATGTGCTTTGAACTCTGTATCAAATTCTTCTAACCTTCCTCAAATAACCCAGGATGACAGTGTCCTGGAAGCTCTCCTCTCTATGGTCATTAGTTTACTCTCTAAATCAAATACTAGCATACCGTCCCACGTTGCCAAGACTCTTCTTCGTTTCATTCCATCAAATTCTGATCATAGCTCCCATATCAGCTCTCCAGTGGAACATAAAAAGCATTTATCATAAAAAACATTTGCATTTAGTCACTAAATTTCACCCATCTGTTTTTGCTATCCCTGAGACATGGTTAGTTCCTGGTACCCATTTTTGGATTCCAGGTTACTCCTGTCTTCGGGATGACAGAGCAGATGGTTATGCTGGAACTGCCTTACTTGTTAGGCGTTCTTGCTCATTTTCACAGATTTCTTTTCCACCCGTATCACCTGACGTCAATGTTATTACTGTAAATATGTGTAATATATCTTTTGTTTCTATATATATTCCTCATCCCATTTTGTATCTATATATATTCCTCATCCCATTATTCCTAATATATTTTTTTAGCTGCACCAAACTTCGCTTCTCATTGTATGATATTTTACCTCATGAAATTCCCCGTCCTACCTCATTTAAATCACTTGTATTTACTCCATTTGTTTTAATTCTTTGTAAATTCATAAAGGTAAATAAGATTAAATTGTAAATAAATTTTAGTGGGATAATTACTTTAGCACTGTACATAAGAATAGATATTAGTATGATATGTAGTTAGTTAATGTTGTTTGTTTCAGAGTATTTAATTATCATAGTAATTTGTTTCATTTGACACCATATTCACCGGCCTTTCTATTGTCACCGAACAATCTCCTTCGTTTGACGGTCTATCTCCTCCACGTGACATTGGCAAAGTTGTGGACATTCTCCTGCAATAGCCATAAAACAAGAAGAAGAAGAAGAAGAGTTAGTATCGTTCTGATACTGTTTTAATTCATCGTCGAGATTCTGTTTGTAGGCCAGGGTCAATGGGTCAGCCTCAAGACCAATGGCTTCGATTCGGGACATAGCGTCAGCAACCGTGTTTTCAATACCTTTGACATGAGCAATGTCCGTCGTGAATTGCGATATAAATGAGAGCTGATTAAGTTAAACTGGTGGCAACTTTTCACGCTTTTGTGAGAAGGCATACATCAGTGGCTTATGGTCGGTGTAGATTGTGACATGCTGAGCTGTATAAAAATGTCTGTAATGTTGTACACTCTCATATATAGCCAAGAGCTCTCGATAGTATGCCGGCCACAAGGACTGTTTAGTTTCAGCTTTTTGCTGAAAAAACCGAGGGGTTCCCAGGCCTCACCAACTTTTTGTTGAAGGCATGCGCCGATATGCGAATTTGAGGCGTCTGTGAAATTACCTAAAACGGCATTAGGTGTCGGGTGTGCCAAAAGAGCAGCAGATGACAAACTGTCTTTACGCGCTTTGAAGGAATCCTCCTGTGAAGGCGTCCATTTAAATGGGGTAGCACCTTTGCCTTGTGTCGCAACAATCGCATTCACAAGCGGAGCTTGCATTTCTGCTGCATTACGCAAAAACCGGCGATAGTAATTAACCATCCCAAGGAATCAGCGAAGGCCCTGGACAGTTTTGGGAAGAGGAAAATCCTTCAGAGCTTGAATACGCTCAGCTGGTGGCCGCATTCCGTTTGCGGAAATAAGATATCCGAGAAAAGTCACTTCAGGTACACCAAATATGCATTTTGCGGCATTAATAACTATCCCGTATGCTTCAAGTCTTTTGAAGAGTATACGGAGATGTTCGGTGTGTTGAATGGCATCGCAAGAATATACCAGGATGTCATCAATGTATTCAAAGCAAAAATCTAGCCCTTGGACCACCTCGTCAATGAATCGCTGGAAAGTTTGCCCAGTATTGCGTAGACCAAAAGTTATATAATTGAATTCATAGAGTCCGAAAGGTGTTATAATAGCTGTTTTGCAAATATCCTCTGGCGCGACAGGTATCTGTTGATAGGCTTTTACAAGGTCAATTGTGCTAAATATGGTGCAACCAGGCACGTTGTGACCAACATTACGAATGTGGCGGACGGGGTGCCTATCAGGTATCGTGCGTGCGTTTAAAGCACGATAATCCCCGCATGGTCACCAGGTACCATCGCGTTTGGACACCATATGAAGCGGCGAGGACCAAGAGCTTTTTGATGGTCTGGCTGTCCCACATGCTATCATATCGTTAAAAACTTTTTTGCTTCTTGAAGCTTTTGAGGTGCCAATCGTCGACGACGACAAGCAACAGGGGCGCCTTCAAATGTCAAAATATGGTGCACGCGGTGCGGTTTGATGATTGATGGGAATTCTGCGATAAGCTTACTAAATTTGGACTGTGAGGCCATAACAACTTTAACACTGCTTTGTTCGAAGGACATAACGGCGGCCACGCATGACAATCCAGTGACGCCATCAAGGAGCTTTTTGTTGGCACAATCAGGCAAAATTCCATAGTGGGCCAAAAAATCTGAGCCAATAATGGCGGTGTTAACGTCAGCGATAGTGAAATTCCAATGGAAATCACGCCGTAGACCTAGATTTAATGTCAATTGTATGTGACCGTAAGTGCGTATTTCACTACCATTGGCCGCTGCCAGTGAATAGTTAGAAGATTTTGGTCTGCTGGTTAACCACTGATGAGGGTAGCAGGAGAGATCTGAGCCTGTGTCAATGAGGAAGCGGCGCTTAGACATACCTTCCGTGACGAATAATCGGCGACTCTCCGGTAAGAAGTCACCGTTACCGACTGCTGTTGCTGTTTTTCGGTGGTTTCGGAGGCGTCCAGGTACATGGTGTAACACATTTTACAGCCTTAGCATCAAACTTTTATGATAAAAACACATTTTGGCAATCAGAATGGCCTCGTGATCTATTCCTACCACGATCAGCCGTGAGTGCAGCAATCTGGTTCGTAAGATCATCGAGTCGCTGTGAGATGTCATCTAGTGATGAAGGGTTAACATTAGAAGAGGTTGTAGCAAATACGTTTGGTGAACGAGGAGAAGCAATACTGGGTGACACCTCTAAAATTTTGTCTGCTAACTCAGCAATTTTGCCAATAGATAATTCTGACTGTGTAGCTAAAATAGCCTGGAGGTGTTGAGGGAGGTGACGCATCCAAAGCTGCCGAAGTAGGTTTTCATCCGTCAATGTGGCACCAGCTAATGATTTTAAATGTCTCAAAAATTGAGATGGACGGCGATCCCCTAACTCCTCATCACTTATGAGCTGCCGGACATGTTGTTCTTCAGATGTTGATAACCTCCTTATGAGTTCTGATTTCAATTGGGCATATTTATCCTGAAGAGGTGGCTGTAAAATTATGTCTTCTCACAAATAACACGAGTGTCGAGTTGAGCAACAACATAATTAAATTTAGTTTGATCTGCAGATATGCCAGAGATTGCAAACTGAGCCTTCACCTGTGCAAACCAGATGGCAGGCCGATCAGGCCAGAAAGGAGGGAGTTTAATGGCTACTCGACAAATGGAAGGGGTAGGATGAAGTGACAAAGAATCCGTGGGGGCTGATTGTGTTGCAACAGCGGTGCCTTGAGCCTTAAGTTTTTCTATTTATGCTGCCATTAAATTGTTTTGTTGTTCCAGTAGGGCATTTTTCTCACTAAGTAACTTTATATTTGTCTCCATCTTAAACTTAATATATCTAATAGGAACAGGAACCCTTTACACAATATATTAATTATTGAGCTATGTTAAATAAAATGAAATAGTTAAATGTTCCACATAAACAAAATAAATTAAACACAAAACAATAAATGCAAACAAATAGACAAAAGAAACCTACAGGACGATATTATTAAAAACAAATATGTACTTACAGCTTATACTATGATTCTTCTAACACCAACAATGTAAGTAGCTAGGTTAATAATACAATAGAAGATTATATATTTTTAAAATAAACAATTAGTTTAAAACTCATTAGTTACCCTTATCAATAAAAAGTGTGCTCTTAAATGTTTGTAAACAGCCTATACAAAGTTGTGCTAATATCTATTTGATATTAGTTATTTTTAAATTGTTATATTTTAAAATATATTGTTCTATAAGTTTAAAAAATAAAGGTTTGCAGACAGATTTATCAATTATCTAAATTAGTACTTAGTTGTTTCTATTCAGAGTATATACTAACAGTAGGTAACAGTGCAGAACATTCAATTGTTAGTGTGAAATGACTGAAATCAGCAGGTATATTAGTATATAGTCCAACTAATGAATTAGTATCTTTAGTTCAATAAAATATTATATTTATACAAAAGGTATATGTGCGTGCACAAGTCTTGATATCTATGAATGCGTAAGGCCTGTTGAAGTGCAGTTGAAACAAAACCGTTCCACAGCTTGTAGGTAGTAAACAATAACAGGCAGGTACGTGTGGGTGGTAGGTAGCATGCAGTGGCAGGCAGGATCGAAGGTTTCGTAGGCAATAACGTGCAGCGAGACCTCGCAGTAGGTGAGTATATGTTTTTGAGCGAGATAGTGCTGTGCGTACTACGTAGTAACCAAACTTGATAGGATTGCTGGAGCGTGCAAATATCTAGGGGTCACCAGTTGCGGGTAATTTTGGGAACTTATACTATGTTCCCCTGTTCTGCCTTGAAGTCCGAAGTGTAAGTCAAACACAACTAATATTTCGGTGGAATATGATTCTGATTATTATTTATTCACACAATAGAATATACAGCATATACACACATGCACCACAAATCCGATTAACTAACAATCATGTGGTGTAAATACTCTTTGCTATTGAACAATACTTTTTCTAACGTATTATGTATGATTGTAAAATCGGAGATTGACAATGTCATTTAAACATGTAAAATTTTATTGGAATAAAGCCAAATAATATTGGTTTTGTCTTTTCTCGTATCAATTTATTCCAATAAAAAAATAAACATGGAATCTATAACACGCTTATTACGTCCAGACAAACTTGCGGCAGATCCGGGATCACCCGCAGCTGATTTAACTTATGAACACTGGAAAACTACCTTGGCTAATTATATTGCGGAGAATACTACAGCAATTACTGATGATGTCAAACTTAAGGTATTGTTGAACTATATATCGCCTAGTATATTCGCACACGTAAGGGAAGCTACAGATTATTTAACTGCTATAAAAACGTTAGATAGGATTTACCTAAAACCAAAGAATGATATCCATGCTCGATATATGCTTATGTCGACAAAACAAAAGCCTGGGGAAACTGTATCCGAATATATTCGCACATTACAACAATTAGCACATGATTGTAACTTCGACCCAGTTAATGCGGAGGAGCATAGGAAAGAATATATTAGAGATTCTATCATAGCTGGACTGTATTCTCAAGATATTCGGCAACGGCTTTTAGAAAACCTCAATATAACATTAGAGGAAGCTATGAATCAAGCAATATCTCTAGAAATGGCAAAAGAAAATTCTAAAGATTTTAGCAGTAAGGCACCAGTGGAGTTGAGCTCCATTGATGGTCACGTGGAAAACCCATGTAATTTAGCTGTAACATCAACACGTAAACGATGTTTCTTCTGCGGTGGAAATATTCATCAGAGAATTAAATGCCCTGCTTTTCGTGCTGCTTGTCAAAACTGTAACAAAAAGGGCCACTTTTCTAAAGTCTGTAGAAATGGAGGCCCAACAATAAATATGTCTAATAATGCTATATCAGGATCAGATGATCAACAACTTGGGGCTATTTTAGCAGCATCACCTGCTAGTTTGAAGAAAGCCACCATATCTATTACCGTCAATAACTACAAAGCTGATGCCTTGATTGATAGTGGAAGCTCAACTAGCTTTATTGACAAGAATTTTGCTCATTTATTAAACTTAAAATGTTATCCTTGGAATGAAAATGTAACGCTAGCCTCTAAAAACAATATATCATCTGTGACTGGGATTTGCCATGCAACTTTACAAATTGATGATCATATTTATAAACAAAAACCTTTATATATAATGGATCCGCTCTGTGCGGATATCATCATTGGACATGACATCTTAAATTGCCACTCCTCTCTTGAACTTCAATTTGGCGGTCCGAAGAAACCTCTAAAAATATGTAATGTAATGGCAGCATCTGTACCTGAAGTGTCATTATTTAGTAATTTAAATAATAACATAAAACCTATTGCAATTAAATCAAGAAAATATAGCGAAGCCGATACTTTATTTATTCAAGAAGAAATTAACAAACTTTTAAGAGATAAGGTCATTGAGCCTAGTAATTCCCCTTGGCGAGCGCAAGTTCTGGTCACTGGAGGGTCAACGCATCGCAAACGTCTGTTATAGACTACTCTCTCACTATAAACAAATATACCGAATTGATGCCTATCCCCTACCTAACATCGAATCAATTGTATCAAAGGTAGCAAATCACAACGTATTTAGCCAAATCGATTTGCGTAGTGCCTACCATCAAGTACCTATCCTTAAAAGTGAGAAAATTTATACTGCATTTGAAGCCTGTGGAAATTTGTACCAATTCACTCGCATACCGTTTGGTGTAACAAACGGAGTAGCTGCATTCCAAAGGACTCTACATTACATTATAACTCAAGAAAAACTGGCTGGTACATACGAGTACCTTGATGACGTCACTGTATGTGGAAAAACAAATGAAGAGCATGATAAAAACCTAGAACGATTTAAGAAAGCTGTTGCCAAATATAACTTGACACTCAATGAAGATAAATGTGTATACAGACAAAACTCCATAAAGTTACTAGGTTACACAATAAGAAACAATTATATTCAACCAGATGAAGATCGTCTCAGTCCTTTAATGAGTCTGCCTATTCCAACAGACTCTCAATCTCTAAAGAGAGCCCTCGGTATGTTTGCACATTATGCGAAATGGATTAAGAACTTCTCTGAAAAGGTCCATCCTCTTACTACCGTTATTAAATTTCCATTAAGCGAACGTGAAGTTTACTCTTTTCAACAAATAAAAGGTGATATAAAAGGATCAGCATTAACTGTAATAGATCCTACCGAAATTTTCACAGTTGAAACAGATGCTTCGGAGCACTTTATAGCAGCTTCTCTTTCACAAAATGGTCGACCTGTCGCTTTCTTCTCTCGATCACTTAATGATTCAGAACGCCGACATTCTTCCATTGAGAAAGAAGCAAGTGCCATAGTGGAATCTTTAAGGAAATGGCGGCACTATCTTATGGCAAGGCGGTTTTTACTAATAACCGACCAACGTTCTGTTTCATTTATGTTTAAACAGAGTCACAGTAGCAAGATAAAGAACGAGAAAATTGAAAGATGGCGTCTTGAATTATCAAGTTATAAGTACGACATAGTTTATCGACCCGGAAAAGAAAACGTCACTGCTGATACTTTATCTCGCGTGTGTTCGAATATCAATACCAAAGATAGATTGAACGAATTACATAATATAATGGGGCATCCAGGTATTGTACGAATGACACATTGGATACGATCTAAAAATCTGCCGTACTCGACAGAACAGATTAGGTCTATGATTGCACGTTTCTGCGCTGAAATTAAGCCTAGATTCTTAAAGACTGAAGGTAAACTTATTAAGGCGTTGGGACCATGGGAAAGAATTAACATGGATTTTAAGGGGCCTTTGCAATATGCTAATACGCATAACCGCTACATACTAACTATAATAGATGAAATATATCGCATGCCCTTGCAAAGATTTGTCTGCAAACACAGTAATTAAGTGTTTGACTGATTTATTTGCAACTTATGGTGCACCGCAATACGTGCATTCGGACAGATGAGCTTCGTTTATGTCCGATGAACTCCGCCGATTTTTACTATCTAATGGAGTTGCATGTAGTCGAACTACACCGTACAACCCACAGGGGAATGGCCAAGTAGAGCGATTGAATGGAACACTTTGGAAGACAATTCAATTATGTCTGCGTACACGAGATTTAGATACCTCTAGCTGGGAACAAGTATTACCAGCAGCTCTGCATTCAATTCGATCTTTGTTGTGTACTACCACCAATGCAACACCTCATAAAAGGTTCTTCAATCATACACGTCGTATAGCCAATGGAGGATTCTTACCAGTATGGCTTATGGAACAAGGTCCTATATTAATGAAAAATCATAATAAAAGGTCAAAGTATGATACCGACGTAGAAGAGGTTGAGTTGTTAGAAGCCAATCCATTGTACTCACATGTGAGGCTGGCCGATGGTAGGATAACTACAGTATCAAACAGACATCTAGCCCCTCTACCACCAAATGATTATGAGGATAATTTTGAAGATGCTCTATGTGATGAAGAACATAACGCTGAAAACGAAAATGTTTTAGCCGAACCTGAAGCACCCCGTGAGTGTGAGATTGCTCCAGTTATTCATAATGAATTACCAGATCCTCGACGCTCGAATAGAACCAGGCGAGCCCCAATTCGATTACAAGACTATGAGTTCGATTAAGTAGGTACCTAACTCCGAGGAGGGGTGAATGTAGTGTAAATACTCTTTGCTATTGAACAATACTTTTTCTAACGTATTATGTATGATTGTAAAAACGGAGATTTACAATGTCATTTAAACATGTAAAATTTTATTGGAATAAAGCCAAATAATATTGGTTTTGTCTTTTCTCGTATCAAATCACCAATTAAATTAACGAGCAAGTCACTGCGAGTATTGCGAGTATGTAATATTACATGTAATAACATGTCTCAGGCGAACAAGTTCGTTTTTGTCGCGCTGTCAAATCATAGTGCGTTCGGAAATTCCGAACCCCACATATTTATATAATAGCGTATACATATTATTGAAATCATAATAATAGAGTAAAACATAGCATCACGCCTGTATTCCCCGAAGGGGTAGGCAGAGCGCCAGCTATGTTTAAGTCCCACGTAATAGGGGCGAGCCTATTGACGTCTACCGGGCTCAATAAAATACAGTAAATATATATACAGTATATATGTACTGTATTATTACGTCTGTAATAATACAGTACATATATTATTATAAGTATATAATACAATACCTTCCTTGTAGATTCCATATTCCTCTGATCCATTTTCCAGTTTTATTCCTACCAGGTACTTCCCAAGTCCCAATTTTTTTTATTATGGAATATGGCAATTGTACGTGTATGTACAAAGCCAAAACAAAAAAAAAAAAAACAAAAAAATAATAATTGATTAGGTATTGAGATATTTATTGAATAGTTATAATAATATTTTATTTTTAAAGTTATCATTAACTAATTAGTAAGTTACTATTATAAGTCTAAGTAGTAATTAATAAGTTAAATATAATATGGATGGCTAGAATTATGCACGCAATTCCAATGACGTGTGCATGCGACCTTTACATGTCATCAATCCTAATCAAGATCAACGAAATAGTGATAATAAATAGCAGTGTTATTATTTCCTAAGTTATAGAGGGTATAGCGCACTGGAGAACACAAGTAAATTGGTTTTTCGGAAACGTTAATACATAAAATCTTATCGTGCGGCCAGCTCCCAAATCTGCGAGGTAAATTCTTATTTGATACGTGTTTTTACTATAAAAATGTCGCGACTTGATAACATTGATGCGTTAGAAAAGCAACTAGCCGATTTACAAATGATCAGTGACCTAAATAGCACGTCTAAAATTAAAAAGATACCACCAGCCGTGCCTCCAAAAAAGAAAGCACAACCTCAAGTGCCTCATAGCGCAGCCGTAAGTACTTTAAGAGAGCCATCATATTCGGCGATGATAACACCCAGCATCAATCATCATATTAATAATGCTTACAGTAACACATTAGCAAGTAATGTGCACCATATACACAAAGATTATGCAAATGTAAATCAGTTGAATTTACCTCCCCCTCACCATAACTACAGACAGAATTTATCCACGCCACCCAAGAGTTATAATGCAACATACAGTAATGTAGCTCCATATAGAAGCAATGAGAACTTACCAACTGTACCACCTCCCCCTCCACCACCTTTACCATCATCTATCACAATTTCATCCTCAAAGCTGTACAACATGACTCATCCAAGTGATGACATTTTGCCACCACCATCACCAGTTAGTTCTAACTACAGCGAGCTGGTCAGAGCTACAGCAAATATAAGCTATAATGGCGAAAGGCCAGCTTATCCACCTATATACCAAAATGAATTTCCTGACTATGGAGTGTCACAATCTTCAACATATGAATCACTTTATGAACCTATCAATCCTCATCCACAAAGAAATATTTCGCCTCAAACTAATTCCATCCAGAATTATGGGACTAAATTGTCTAGCACAAGCAAGTCACCGCTACATAAGGAAGATGAGGTTAATGCACTTACAGATCTTCTTGTAAAATCAATTACTGACAGCCAAGATTTGGATTTGTTTGGCATTTGCATTAAATGCAATGGAAAAGTGATTGGGGAGAGCTCTGGCTGCACCGCAATGGGACATGTGTATCATGTGAGTTGCTTCTGTTGTCACAGCTGTAATATTAACTTACAAGGAAAACCATTTTATGCTGTTGAAGGCCTGCCATACTGTGAAGCAGATTATTATGAGACTTTAGAGAAATGTTCCGTTTGTAATCAACCAATATTGGATAGAATATTACGAGCTACCGGTAAACCATATCATCCTAATTGTTTTACTTGTGTAGTATGTGACAAAAGCCTGGATGGAATACCTTTTACTGTTGATGCTATGAATCAAATTCATTGTATTGCCGATTTCCATAAAAAGTTTGCACCTCGCTGTTGTCTCTGTGAGCTTCCTATTATGCCTGAAAATGGTGAAGAGGAGACAGTTCGAGTAGTGGCTTTAGATAGAAGCTTTCATGTTAGATGTTATAGATGTGAAGACTGCGGCCTGATGCTCTCATCAGAGTCAGAAGGCAGAGGTTGTTATCCACTTGATAACCATATTCTGTGTCGAAATTGTAATGCTCATCGCATTCGTTTGATAACAAATGTCATGACAACTGACCTTTGAATTTGTTAGATTAGTGATTTCCTACTGCTGGACTGTTTTGAATGGAATACTTTTCTGTAATCTGTTCTATTATTTTTTACTTTTTTAGATTAAACTAGTTCAGCTCTAAAATGATACGAAGTATTTATAAATCAAACTCAAGTATTTATAAATCAAACTCGTGTTTTTTTTTACACTAATATTTTTGTACGTTGATTTTTCATCAGGTTCGAGGAATAAAATTAAAATATTGTTAATCTACATGGTTCCTGGAATTTGGACTCAATAATAAACTTATTTGTCACTTTGAAGTAAAACTTTTATAATTTAATGCAGTGAAACAATTTTTATTTTTGGCTTAGAGATCAAATTCGTTTGGATCAGACAATAATGTCAAACACTCTTTTGTTTTATGTATGGCCATCATCAGAACTTGAAGTGATTTATAAATATACCATGCGAATTTCTTAATCCTGTAATAATAATATCATACATTAATGTTGGAACCTAAGAAGTATTACTTCTAAGATATGAGTCAGCCATTATATTTTTAGATTGTAATTATTTATAATATAATCTTTTATCTTGGCAATGATAAGTATATATCATACCGTAGTAGTACATAATATCTATAAAAAAAAAATGAGTTGCTATGTAAATTAGTGTAAGTTAAAACTACTTACGGACAGTTTCTTATTTATGAGCCATTGTATAACTTGGAAGACTATTGAAACTAGGTTGAGAAATTTTTTAAATTCTATGTACAATAGGTGATTGAAATATAATTGCCATGTGATAATACAGCATTATGAATGCTATAAAATTATTTAAAGTACCTATGTGCAACATTAGATGTATAACATATTTTAGTATAATGTCATACTGTATTGCTTACAATAAACGTATTTATTGAGTTATATTTTAGTTTAATTACTTACTTATCATCACGACGTCTCCCTTGCGGGGTAGTAAGAGAGAACAGAGTGCCAAAAGGCTCTATTCTTGCATACATTGCTGGCTTCCTCAACATTCATAATTCTCTTCATACACTCACGCCATCTTCCTACCACCAATTTGGTCCATGTAGGTGAGTCTCGGTCTTCCCCTGTACCTACATCCTTCCATTTTATATCTTAACCAGTCCAGCATTCTTCCCATATGTCCGAACCATCGGAGCACTCCCATTCGCATCTTTACACCAATACTCTCTTTCATACCTACTCGCTTACTTACATCATCGTTACGAAAACCATTATTTTGGTTTTGCTCACCCGCAGGCCCCTTTTCTTACAATCTTCTGTCATAAAGTCGACTAGGATTTGCACGTCAGTCGCGGACTGCTAATAAGACCGCATCGTCTGCATATAGCAGAGTTAACCACTAAGTCGCCCACCTGAACTCCCACATTCATTTCATTCAACCATTGTAAACATATCCAGATATATGATAAACAGTCTGGCTGATAGAACGTAGCCCTGTTTAACGCCGATATTAACATTAAACCAGGGCGACATTTCATCATCCAGCCGCACACAAGCTCTGCAGTCCATGTAGTTGGACTGCACTGCTTGCAGCATTCTACCGTTAATACCATACTCTGGCAAAATGTCCCAAAGATACTTTGCAAAACAAAAACAAATGCTTTCACCAAATCCACAAAACTGCAGAAAACCCTCTAGCCTACAGCCAGATGCTTCTACACAATATTGCGCAGAGAAAACACTTGATCCATGCATCCCCTTCCACACCTGAAACCTCCTCGTGTCTCACACAGAAATTCATCAGAGACCATCCTCATTAATATAAGTAATTTCCCCAAATAAACATCATAAGCTATATTAATAAACAATTATTGGATACAGCAAAATAATATGGCTAGTCTTGAATCGGTACTGCGTCTCGAAATTAATTTTCTATTGAAGTAATGTCATACAGTTCCAATCCTGTTTGTGACACGGCGGTTTGATGGGGTGAGCTGAGGCCCCCATCCTACTGGATGGGCGGTTAGGTGCTTTATTCCAGTTTTTTTTTAAAAAGGGATTAATAGAAAATATTGTGGTATTTGTTTGCGTATAAAATTTATTATTTAGCTATAAATTTATTATTATTACATTTTGTGCACAATACTGGCTTAACTAAAATACTAAAACAATTTCATAATAGGTAGGTACTTAATATATCTTAGCTCCTAATATACAAAAGTTATCACAAATACATTTCAAAAGTAATGCATTTATCAATGCTTTTCCTGATGCTAAAAATATCACATTAAGGAAGACTAAAATCTTTCTCCTAAATTCTTACAACACAATATGATGAGACTGAGGCATTTTGGAGTGGACTCTTTCCAAATATAGTTTTGATTAGTTTATAGTTTGATTTAGTAAAAAACAAAGATGTTGACTATGTTAATCAAGGACAATCAGTAACTCAAGGGCCAATGCTTCGCCAACAACTTGAAGTGTTGGACTCGGTAATAAAATTTTTGGAGGCATCCTGAATGCCTCATTATGAACCTCCAAGAAAATGATAACCTGAGCCTAAAGCAGACAGTCAATAAATCGCAGACGTCCAATAAATGGTATTTGTGTATTAATTACCTACCATAAAGCGGCGTTTTGTGTGACGACATACGGAATAGATGCATGATTGAATGCATAAGAGGACAATCGTAACAGACACAACCATTTGGGACATTGAAGTGGCAACTAGCAGGCGACGTCGGTCGACGCCCACGTAGCGACAGCCCGTGGTTTCCCACGAGCGGAAGGTTCTCAAGTAGCGATAAAACATCAGACGCCGCAGCGTAGTTGTCTTCTCATCAGGACCGACGATGAATTGTGGACCTCTAGAAGAGGCCCCTGAATAGCCAAGGACAACAAAACTGATGGATGGACGATAATGATAGCAGTATATAGACGATTTACCGACGACTGCCTCCTATATTTGCCGCATACAGAGTGGAATAATGTACCTGAACAAGTGTTTTTCCATCACCCATTTATAATTTAAGGCACAAGTGGAGAAAAATACTAACCTACTTTATCTATACTTCACTATACAAGTTTACATGTGTATTCAAGTGCAATGAAGGAATCATAGATATAGTATAACGTATAGATCACCAAAGCGTGTGAGCGAGAAGAAAATCTTATACGGCAACATAGCAAGATGAAAGAGGAAAGCAAATCTAACGTCATTGCAAACCATTTGAATGACAGGTGGTCTAGTCTTCTGGTTTGAAATTAGCTTCGCGGTTTTTTGATTTATAACTATGTATAACTATTAAATACAATGGTTGTTTCTTCCGTGAAAGCCTGTGATGTAAATCATGCAAACAATCCTGATAATTGCATGTTTCACGTGTAAGTTCTCAGCATGTTATCACAACTTAAATGCTTTTATTTTAGGTCATAATTACTGATATTTTCTGTTTCAGTTACGGATTAATTTCAATTTCATTGTTACTGTTTATATTTTACATAGAAATATGTCGCACTGCTACATATTTGCAAGATTTTAGTTGAAAAGTTTTTAGGTACATATACTTGAAGGCTTGACTTTATCGACAAGGTATATTGTTGATATTTATCCTAAATGTTTGGAACATTATCTCCTAAAACATTAATGGAAAAAATGTAATAAAAGTTCTACAGCAGATATTATCAGTCAAGTCTATTTAGTTAATTTAAAAATTATAAGTAGGTTATGTTGCTAAAAGCTGAGTGTATAATTCCCTTATAAAATGCTTAATTTCGTTGACTGACGTTGCTGGCGAAATAAATAAAAACGAATTAATTATGTTTGTTTTAATTTATTATGTTTGTTTCATTAGTTGCTGAAGATGATTATTTGAATGAGCGAGTTCGTTAAAGAAACTGATTTGTTTTATCATTTTATCGATAGTCAGTCTAACTCTTAAAACTACATCACTATCCAACGCACATATTGACAAATCAAAATTGGTTAAGCTTTATCGAGCTGTCAGGTGATCTATACGTTACTATATCTATGGAAGGAATGGACACATAATTCCAGTAAAACGTGGATATCTTATCCCCAAATAAAAATTAATCAAAAAGTGATTAACAGTAACTTAGTTCTTGTAAAATGACTACACTCATCATGAGATCCATGTTAAATATCTAGTTCATTTCTTCAGGTGTTGTAGAAAATGCTATAATAGCTAGGAACATAAATAAAATAACACAATTATCAATTTTATACCTTATGTCTTAATTTGGTATTAAATTTAGGTGGGCTCAATACTTGTTTCGTAAATATTTGCCTTTCCTTAATATTCCTTGACATAATCAAATCGCAATCTTCTATTGTATCAGGCTTTTCGCTATTTTCAAAAGCAGAATTATAATACTTATTTTGTCTAGACATTGTGTCATGTCTTTGATTGCCACAAAACTTATTATTTACATTGTCTATATTATTGTCTGCCTGAGCTAGACTAATATCACAAGATCCATATAGAATTTCTTCATCTGAATTGAGATGAAGCTTGGGTTCAAATCTCTCCCTCAAGATAGAAAATTTACGCCGTGGTCTACTTCGTGTCATTTTTTTAACATTAGATACTTTAGAAGCTGGTGCATTAACGACGGCTAAGGTATCTTCTTGTATCAGTGATTGTAACGACGAGGAAATTTTGTTTGAAGAACAATCTTCTGTTAAATTAGCTGCAGTCTCTTCTGTCACTAATTGCCATAAAAAGTCAATATTCTTGTTCGCAATATCGTGCTGATGTTGTCTAGTTTTAATATAGTTCTTTTTGTTTTGAAGTTTAAAATTATTTGAATTTATTTTTTGATGTCTTTTACTATTGGTATTTTTGCTATAAGTTATAACATTATCATTGTGTAAATCTGACGATGAAGAGCAAACATTCGCATCCTTATTGTTTATACCAAATTTTGATCTTTGTGATAAATTAATATTATTTTCCTTTTCTGGTAATGATTCCATAATATTACTTGGGTCAAATTTAGAAGGTTCTTTCCAAAGCGCCTGTTTTATGTTAGTATCAATTTTATTTGATGTATTAAATTGGGGCGAATCCCATAAACGTTCTCTTCTATAATATAAATTTCTTGGTGAATTCGTAACAGTCGATTTACGAATTTCATCTATAGTAGCTACAAGAGAACTTTCGGAGTTAAGCCTTTTCTTATTTGATTGCTCAACATCGCCTAGATCATCAAGTTCCTCCATAATAGGTTCTAGATGATTGGGATCTTTAACATCAGCGACGCACGGCTTCGCTAGGTAAGTATCATCGTGGGTAACTAATGTGTTAGCATAGTCATCTTGATTGGTTCTATCAAACTTGACAAATACATTTGAGTAAGTGTGTGGCTTTTTTGGAAAAGGTGGAGCAACTAGAATCGCATTTTTTAGATCTTGCGATATGCAGCTACTTATTTCAGAACTACCAGAAGTTAATGTATCTCTTCTTCGATCCCTTACAACGCTTCCATCATGAAGCCAGTTCTCAATGTCAAAATATCCATTCCAAGACCTTAATCCCCATGCTTCTCTTGCTATATTTACAGCACATATGTTTTCATAATCATGAACTGATAAAACTTCTGTAGGAGTATCTAACTCACGTGGTTTTGAAAGCAAGAGATCTGTTCCTATTCCATTTTTGCTTTTGTCTTTTTTGGCATACATTTCTTTCAGAATATCTAAAGCTATTCTTTGAATATTTTCAATATCTGCATCTTGGTTTCCAACTTTAATGTTTTTTAGTGCACTTAGACATAGTTTTTGAACGATATTTTCATTAAACATATTTATATCAGAGCTATTAATATCGCTGAAACTTAAATCTAAGTCCAAATCAATAGAATCTGAAGAAGTTTTTTTGTTTGAACTATCAGTATCATGGCTGATTTCCGAGCTATCCGTTTTAACAATCTTCGTAAATTCTTCATTGACCCTATTATAAACATTTAATTTTATATTTGCTAATTCATCCTTTAGAGCATCTGATGAACAAATTCCCCTACGTTTGTGTAAAACCTGCCTACTGGACGATATCTCATCGATAGACCTTTCCACATTTTCGATAGATGTTAATTTAAGTGTTAATTTGGTTGGGGAACAGAAGGATTTTTTACTATTATGTTTAAGGTCATCCTCATGCATTATATTCTGTGGTGTATTTTCAACAGTATAAAATTCTATACTAGATATATCCATGGTATTATTTGTGATAGGCGCTGACGTAAAAGTAGGTGTACCTGACCTGGCTATCCAATGATCCAATAAAAACTTTCTATCAGCATTTTCGCTTTCTCGCTTCGGCATAGGCTCGACTGCTTTGCTGTAAACATTAAAAAATATTTTCAACAGACAATCCTACAACAGGAAATAAATAAAATCATAAGTAACAATCTGTCAATACAACATACAGCTCTAGTAGAGAACCTCAACAGATAGACATTTGTAAGTCACAAGTAGATATGATCAGTTACATTATTGAGTAAAATATTTTTATTGTGAACTAGCCTTTGCCCGCGGCTCCGCCGTAGCTAAAAACTAGTTTTTTGGTAATATCTCAGGTTCCCGATATAGTAACGGGATAAAATGTATAACAGTTTTTAAGGCTAATCAAGATATTAAATAAAAAAAGTTGCATCAAAATCCGTTCAGTAGTTTTTGCGTGATGCACGAACAAACAAACAAAAAAGACAGACAAAAATTCTAAAAAAAAAAAATGTTTTGTGTTTAGACACACCTATACTGGGTAATTTTTTAACCAGTGCGCAAATTTTGAGAGAATTAACTTAAGCAAATTTTAATAAACACTTATTTTTTATTTTGATATGTCTTAGTACTAAAAAGTAAAGTTATCGCTAACGAAAGGTTTTACTTTTGAAACAGATTTTATTGTCACACTACGCGCGCGCTTCCGTAGGTATACCTACATCGGCGCTTTGGTCAATGCGCCGACGCGTAGGTATCTATGCCGCTAATTTTATCGGGTTCGAAATAAACTTTTTAAGTTTAGGTCATGACCTGAAGTTATTTGTAAGAGTAGTTCCAATTTTTCCTTTATACTTTCATGGGCTTAGGACCATCAAAATGCAGAAAATAAAGCTTCTAGCTGCTCGTAAGATTGGTGTCCATATTTTATTGATTACAAGTCGGATAAAATAAAAAAATCGGATTAAACAATTAATGGAAATGTGTCCTATTACTGATATAGAACCCCAAAAAAAGTTTGCGCACTGGTTAAAAAATTATCCTGTATAGCCTATTAAAGTATTTTTTTCTCATATATCTTAAATGTACAGACATACCTATGTTACAGCTTTATAATAGTACTAGATGTTTCCCGCAACTTGGCTCGCGCAAAGAAATGAATATTGAAATAGGAACGATTTTGTTAAAAAATACGGTCTCTAAATGAAAATAAACTATTAGTATTCATCAAAATTTTAGGTTTAATTACTATAGTAAATAACCTCTTTGGAAACGACGTTTGCAGTGTTTCCTTTTGCGTCTAAAACTCACTCTGGAGCATGTAACATACCTAAATCTCTCCGTGTGTAAAGCAGTTCTTACTTAAATCGATGCCAGTCATTTTCAGTGACTGATCTAGGGACTTGTTAATTGTTATGGCAAAGCATACATTAAGAGGGATCTGTATTCTTTATTATTTTAATGTGTTCTGGATGGATGATGGTAACTCTGATGGAATTAAACGGTATTCGTGGAATGAAAACATTTCCTTCACCACGTTCGGTAATTACTGTGGCTCCTACGACGTTTTTATAAAGAGCTTTGATTTGTAACTTTGTTCCTTTGCACAATTTAGGTGATTAGGATTTCTTAATAACATTACCGGTGATCCAAATTTAAGTTTCCAGTGAGAAATACTGACTGTATAACTAACCAGGCGCTTCTTTTTTTAAAATGAAGGGCGTTACAATTTACGTATTCCTATCTCATTGTGCTCTACAAAACGGATTTATCATTTTCGAAAAATATTTTGATCTGTATTTTAGCATTTGACATGCTCAGCTAGGTACTTTTAATAACAAATTATTAATTGAAAGTGGAAAAAGAGAACTTTACTGCGAGCGGGATTCGAATCTGCGTCTCTTCTAATCTGGGGAAGTGCTTTAGAGCGCTAAGCCATCGCAGTCACCGACGGCAACTCCCAATCTCCACCTCATAATTGCTTTTAGATGTCTATACGTTTTGTAAAGTATCCTAGAATCATACTTCATACCAGAAAATGATCGTTTCGATCGTTTTTCTGAATAATTCTCTTCGTACCTACAAAATGCTTATATTCAGTATTAGTTTTTTTGAGCTGTATCTTTCCAGTAGCATTTGTTAATGTTGTACGAAATTTTGTAGGATTCTCCTTAAAAATATAAGAGATGTCGGGTTGAAGATAGGATGGAACAGATCCATATTAAGGCAAATATACATCAAAATATCAGGGATTGGTTTTGTACTTAACTAAAACGAAGCGTTTTTACGGGTACGGTCACTGAAAATGACTGGTATCGATTTAAGCAGTCCCTACACAGCTTTTCACACAGAGAAATTTATGTTGCATGCTCCAGAGTGAGTTTTAGACGCAAAAGGAAGCACTGCAGACGTCGTATCCAATGAGGTACTTACTAAAGTAATTAAACCTAAAATTTTGATGAATACTATGTTTAATTTCTTTTAGAGACAGTATTTTTAATTAAAAATCGTTCCTATTTCAATATTCATTTATTTGCGAGAGCGAAGCCGCGGTAAACGGACAAAAATTCGTATAAGCAAATCAAATTGTAATCAATTTGCAGCGGAAAAAATATGTAATCGCACGCGTGTGGCACGGTCGTCTGCCCGTTCGGGTAAGCACACTTAGGCATAATTCTCCATCTACATCGCGGCGTACTACGGTCCACGCGGACCACGCCACACCACTTTCATCCCCTATTCCCTATTGTTATTTTTGAGGGTAAAACTTTTACAAACTTTGAATGACATGTATATTTATATCAAATCAACAGCCTAACTTTTTTGTTGACGCTGTGGAAATGCATTTACGCATCCCCCCCGCCGGTTATACGGAGGGGTATGTAGGACTCGCCAGGCAGATCTTAATTGCGCCCGAAATACCCACTAAAACCACAGCGACCCCTTCCACGCCTATTAGCGGGACGCCGGAGGATCGTCTTTCGACATTCTACTCCGAGGCCCCAGGTGGATGGCCTCCTGGCCACGCCCTGTCGTCATCAAGGTGGTGGGAAGAGGTGGGCGTAGCGACGCCTTCTCTCGCCTAGCCGCCTCTGTGAGCTGACGACTCGCGTTCTCGCTCCACGCCCTCCTTCAGTGAAGTTACAACCTCACAGAAGGAGGCCATGGACGACCAGCACCTGTCCATCCATCCCATCCATCAGCCTTTCAACGTCCACTGCTGGACATAGGCCTCCCCAAGAGAACGCCACAACGAGCGGTCCCATCACAGGGGGATAATCCGTAATCGCCACGCTTGGCAGGCGGGTTGGTGATCGCAGTGGATGTTGTTAATACTCGAGGGAGTGCTGCTGCCCACTCCCCTGGTATATATCTCCTCAGTAGGCTTTTACGACTCCAGTGGGTAGAGACGGGTGGGACAATTCTAAAGCCGGTCCCACACGGCCAGCACCTGTCACCGCCAAGCATCTGAGAGATTACTCTTGGCACTTCCAATTACAGCCGACAGGGCGTGGCGCTATGGCCCCCAGGCGGGGCAATCCTCCAAAGTGTGACGCGCGTCATCAACTAGCGCGCCACACTCGTAGCATCCCTTCTCTTCCAATACGGTGCAGGTACTTACCGAAGCACCCATGTCCGGTAAGCACCTGCGTCAGCCTGAAACTCAGGTTGCCGTGCCTTCTATTTAACGAACGATGGAGGTGCGGCGCAACCGCCTCTACAGTTCCCCATCCTGCTCCAGGGGACTCGCAACTTTTCCCTCCACCGCCGGATCATTGCCCTTCAAGCCGCTTCGTGAGCTCTGCCCAGGTTCCTTACGGGGACTTCATCGCCCCTGGCCCGCACAGCAGCACGAAACCAGTAGGCCTCTGCCAGCGCCTCGGCCTGGAGATGCCAAGGCAGGTCGCCCGCCAGCAGCGTCGCCGCAGCCCCTGACACCGTACGGTACCCCCTTATGTCCCTCTGCGGACGTCGCAATAGGGCCGCCCAAATCGGGGCACCACACAGCGCCATAGACCGCAGTATACCGCTATAGAGGCGGCAGCAGGGCGACCCCGGGCCTCCAATATTTGGCAGAAGCCTACCCAATGCCGCTGCAGAATTGATGAGCCTAGGGGCAAGCTGGGCAAAGTGCGGCCCGAATCCTGATGGAGGAGATGGGAATGGCCCATCTTACTATCGATGTGCAGGCCCAAATATTTCATATGGGTTTCTATACAAGCACTTCAGCACTTCGATGTACCGATAGTCAATTTAGAACTGCTGAAGGGACTGCAGCACCGCCTAAGTTTCGATCGAAATCGCTTTCTTACTTACTTATCATCACGGCATTTACCTTGCGGGGTAGGCAGAGAGAACAGAGTGCCAAGAGGTTCTATTCTTGCATACATCTCTCGCTTCCTCAACATTCATAACTCTCTTTATACACGCTCGCCGGTTTCGGAGACTCCTGACTCCACCTTCCTTCAATACATGACCGATTTGGTCTAGGTAGGTGAGTCTCGGTCTCCCCCTGTACCTACATCCTTCCACTTTCGCATTGTATATCTTCTTAACCAGTCGCTCGACCGGCATTCTTTCCACATGTCCGAACCATCGGAGGCATCCCTTTCGCATCTTTACACCAATACTCTCTTTCATACCTACTCGCTCTCTTACGTCATCGTTACGAATGCGGCCAGTCAGCCTCACTCCACAGATTCTCCGCAGAGATCGCATTTAGACCGCATTGATTTTACTCTCATGCTCCTTTTTGCATACCCAACTCTCGCTTTCATACAATAACGTTGGGACAAGCACTGCGTTGTGTACTGCGACACGTGCCTTCTGGCTGAGGTGATGACTGCCGAGAAGTTGTCCTAATGCTCCGTTCACTCTATTTCCCGCATTCACTCTTCTCTCTACATCAGTGGTGTACCTTCCATTCCGACTGAATCCACATCCAATATATACAAATTCATCCACTTGTTCTAGCACACCATTTGCTATTGCTACTCTAACATCTGTTCTGGCTTCTTCTCTTTCAAAAACCATTATTTTGGTTTTGCTCACATTCACACGTAGGCCCCTTTTCTTACAATCTTCTGCCATTACATCGACTAGGGTTTGCAGGTCAGCCGCGGACTGCGCTAATTAAACCGCAACGTCTGCATATAGCAGAGACCTAACCACTGAGTCGCCCATCTGAACTCCCACATTCATTTCATTCAATCTTTGTAGACATTTATGCAGATATATGGTAAACAGTCTTGCTGATAGAACGCAGCCCTGTTTAACGCCGATATTGACAAACCAGGGTGACATTCCATCATCCAGACGCACACAAGCTCTGCAGTCCATGTAGTTGGACTGCACCGCTTGTAGCAGTCTACCGTTAATACCATATTCCGACAAAATGTCCCAAAAGTTCCTTTCGTACAACCGTATCAAATGCTTTCTCCAAATCCACAAAACTGCAGAAAACCCTCTGGCCTACAGCCAGATGCTTCTCCACAATGTTGCGCAGAGAACACACTTGATCCATGCATCCCCTTCCATACCTGAAACCTCCTTGTGCCTCACACAAAAATTCATCAGACACCATCCTCATTCTCCTTTCAATAATCTTACCATACACTTTGGCTGCCAAACTGGTCAAGCTTATGGCTCTGTAGTTTGCACAGTCATAACGTGAACCCTTGTTTTTAAACAAGGGCACGATAACTGCGCTTCTCCAGTCCTTGGGAACCATTCCTGAGCTCCAACACAAATTGAGAAGCATCAGGAAGAATTCCCAGATACATGAGCCTCCAAGCTTGATCATCTCAGCAGACACCATATCAATACCAGCTGCCTTACCATTTTTCAAACTTCTAATCGCCCATTCAACTTCATCCATACTAATGTCATCAGAGGATGCCGGTACCGAATGCTGATCTGTTAGACCACATGTGGCACCAGCATCACCCTGAACATCCGCATACATATCTCCAAAATATTCACTCCATCGGCTTAACACATCTTGTGTTTGCGTAAGAATGTCTCCACCTTTAGACCTTATTTTATTCATTCTGAAAGCTGACCTGGAGTGGTTCCGAGATTTCTTCACCTCCCTCCAGAAAAGTTTGATGTTGCTCTCAAAGTTTTTGGTCAGCCTTTCTTCTGCCATCGTATTTACTCTATCACGCTTCTCTTTCACTAAGGCTTTGGGTCATTCTTACGTTGCCGGTATATTTCTTTCTTCTGTTCTTTCATACTTGCACTCAGGTTCAAAGAAGATACATAGTCCAGCCACGCTTTCTTCTTTTGGTCTACGGAAGCTGCTACTTCCGTATCCCACCGCATAGTGGGATACGGAAGATCACCTTTCACTTTCCTATGCTGCTTTGAGCATCCACATACTTCTATCGCTCTATCTACCATACTTTCTTTCAATACTCTCCAGCATTCTTCCATGTCAGTTTCCGGCTGACTTGCCATTGTCAGCCGTTCACGGACACTTGCATACTTGCTCTTACACTCTCTTCTTGCAACTTTTCAATCTTTATTCTTTCAATCCCTCCGAAGTGGACACGCTCTCGCCAGTGTCTCCACTTTCTGAACAGACCACTAAATCTCGCAATAACGAGATAGTGGTCCGTGTCGACAGTGGGACCCCTGTGGGTTCTTGTATCCAGAAGTTTACTTCGGAGGCGACTGTCTATCAGAATTAGATCTATCATACTTCTCTGTTCATTCCTTCTCCATGTATACATATGGATGTCCTTATGTTGAAAAAATGTGTTTGACACAATAAGGTTTCTCTCCATACATACATCCGCAATGAGCCTACCTGCATCGTTCACTCTCACCAAATGAACCAAGCACGTCCATTCAAGTCTCCGCATACTATCACACGTTCACTAGCTTCTGCCAAATCCAGAACTTCCCTAACATTATCCCAGAACTTCTCTAGATCCGATGCCACCGAAGAACCTACGGGAGCATAAGCTGCGACCATGAAGACCCTGGTGACACCTAGTTTTATTCGGACCCATAAAAGTCTGGGATCAAACATTCCGTAGTCTTTCACACCTGAGGCCAAGCGAGCGGACAGCAACACCCCCACTCCCATACTGGCCCGATCGCTTTGCGGTACACCAGACCACAGAGCTGTCCCTCCACCAGGAAGATCACAGGTGTCACTGCCCTTTCGCTTGGTCTCTGTTACACAGAGCACATCAAGCTGTCTGTCCGACATGACGGTTACCAGCTCGTGTAACTTACCTTCCACACCACCTCTTACATTCCTACTCGACACTCTGCTCCCCTCGACTCGCCAAACTGGGCAAGGCGTGATGGGTGGCGGCCCTCATCGCCGCATCTGCCATTGTTCGTACCGACGGGGGCGGGTCGGTACGCGTCGCCTCTGGGACACGCCCTAACCCGCACTGCGGTACGCATTCGAGCCGGATTGCAGCCTGTGGATTGCAGGCTGGCAGGGATCGCGACGAGCACGCTCCGGACTATGATCACCCAATCGCTTTCTCGTAGTCTACAAATGCCTACCGCGCTACCAGACACAGAGGCCGATTATATTCCTCGGTTTTCTGTATAATCTAGCGTAGCGTACGGATGTGGTCTATGGTACTATAGCCTTTTCGGAAATCGGCTTGTTCGGGGTTGTAAAACCGATAGATTTCGTAAAATATTGGTATTTTATTAGGGAGTCCAGAACCATCTATGTATTCAGCCTTGGCTAGCGACGGTATTATTGTTGATAGAGCACACTAATAAACGACTTACCCAGAACTCGTCTCATCAGCTTCGTTTTTAGAAGAACTTTTAAAAGATCTAATGTAATTTAAGTAATGACATTTTTTCTGATTAGTGTCCTGTATTGGTATCTTATTGTTTAATTCGATGTCAACTGTACCATTCTTCCACAGAATTGGTCCCGTTGAATGAAAATATCTATAATACAATAGCATTGCTGCAATACCTGAAAGTATATATAAATATTTTGATATTAATTACCACAAGGTTTATGAGCTGCAAAGACTGATAAAATAAAATAAATGTATTTACCAAATATTGTACCTAACATAATACATATAATAGCAGCTATAGACCATGGTCTTTTCTGGCGATCCATATCAGAGGTTAATACATAGAGGAGCAAACTGCTGAAGTTTTGTGATACCATCAATATGTAGAATACCATTAAGCGATATTTTGTATGTCCTTCTCGTAGGTTGATATAGCAAAAGCAATATACAAAACCCATCACCACATTATACAGAGTTTCTTCTATTTTATTGGGACAAAATGTAGTCTTCTGCATCACAATCCAAAATGTCATTGCCGTCCAATGTAAGCCTATAAATTAAATTGTATAAAGAATAAATAAAACAAAATGACATTAAATAGTAAATCAATGATAATGCATATATAATGGGTTTAATCACCACTCAACAATTATTCCTATGAGTATGTTCTAGGACAGGTGATTAAAAACTCAGAAAACATAATGTCACCACCTTGGGGTACCCCAAGGGCATGTGAGATACTATGAAATATAAGAAATTATATTGTCTCAATAGTCATTCACATCTATACATGACTACCAGTATCTTTACACTGCTGATTTGCCATTGAACATTATTTTTTTACTAAAAAACAAAGTACATAGGTAGTATCAAGTATACATTTTTTTTCTTCTTTATAATTATTTAGGTATTGTTTGTGTAATAATTATATGTATGTATATATAGGTGTAGTTTATTTGTACAGAGGTTTATGTATTTAATTGGAAGAGTATGTATATTTTTTCCTTGTCTATATAGGTACCAACACCTACAACTACCATTGTCCAATTAAAAGTTGTGTCCATCCAAAGGTTGCCTGGAAGAAATAACTTTTAGTAATAAGGCCGCCCATTGTACCACTTCTGGGTTAACATTTTTTTTTCTCCGCTTTGTACCTTAATATTATAACATATGGTGTACAATAAAGTGTAAATAAATAAGTAATAAAAGTCTCACCTAACGGCACTAGAGTCCATACTCCATAGACAATAGCAAATAATAATATTCCTGGTATTCTTCCTATAAGCATTCCAAAGTGCCAAATAAATTTCAGTAACAAGGCATACCAATTAAACTTCTCATTAAAAAAACATGTAATGCTATAAATATATGTTGAACATCCCCATACAACAGAAGCTATTGATGCAGTTAATGCAAATACTGAAAAAGAATAGTTAAATTACGAGTGGTTCCCATAACAAATTAAATTATCTTATATTGTAAACTTACCTTTTGTGTAATAGTTATCATCTAAAATAACAATTGCGTAAGTTTGTAATATGATTTGTGGTACAGTACCAATAAAAATGTATAAAAAGTGTAATAGACTCAAATCATTTCTTTGTGATATTATCTTAGCAGTCTTGATTGATTCTAAGTTTTTACACATAAAAACTTTACGCAAGAATATAGTATATCTGAAACATATATATATATATATGAATAAGTTAAATAATCATAATATATATTTGCCAAACTGATGGTCACATTATAAATAATGAAAATATGTTTTTCATAAATTACAAGTAAAGACTACCTGTCTTTTGGATAATCTTTAACTACTTCAGTCATGGTCAGAGAATATTGTAAATGTTATCCCTCATGTTTAATATATTTGACTTGATACAAAATGCCAACAATAGCTGTTTTTTGACATGCCAAAGGCATTTGATTACGTATCCAATAATATCCTAATAGATAAATTAGACAATTACGGTGTAAGAGGTCCCGCTTTAAAATGGACGAAAAGCTATCTTCAAAATCGATCGAAAACAATGCGTTGAAATACCTGAGACCTGATGTATTTATAAGTCAAGAAAAGTCAGACTAATAAATAGCTATGGAGTCCCACAAGGAAGCGTTATTGGGCCTTTGTTTTCCCCATTTCATTAATGATTTAATATAGGTACTTAACTATGGTATAGCGGTTTTATAGTGACGTTCCATGCGTGACGTAATTTCTGCAAATACATCGATCGTTTGCCGGGTACTTAAGGTAGGAATTAATTAATTATATGTTCAATATTGTAATAAATAGCGTAGCAGTAAAAACAAGGACTGCAAAGACAGTTTTATCGAGTTCAATCTTCAGCCCGAGGTTTTGTACGGCATACTCCTCTGACTTTCCGAAGTTATCTGTGTATTTATTTGTAAGTTATTACTGCTCGGTGAGGGATGAGGATGAGGAGACCTGCACGCCTGAGATTTACTCCACGGCTACGTGCTTGTTAAGTCTGCTTACCCGCACTGGGCCAGCATGGTGAACTACGGCCTAAATCGCTCTCAATCTGAGTAAATAGGGTTGAAAGAATAAATTTGTCGGTTTGCTATAATAGGTATAATTAATACTTATTGTATCATTTATTAAATTTTAAAATTATAAACCTTGACTTTTTTCTGAATTAACAAACTCAGATCATAGGTAGACCATTATTGACCCTTAAAGAGCGTTAATTATTGTATTATATTTATATAAGTATTTTGTTGTTACGTCTATTTATTTTTCCACTACTGCACGTATCAAATTAATAATATAATAGCATACATGTACCTATATTTATATTATTTAATCACCAGATTATTTATTAGACAGAAAAAATATTTTTATATAAAATTACACTATTAAAAAACTAGACGTCGCGGGATGTTTACCAGATGTGAAAACATCGAAATTATTTTGTAGAAATAAAATAATCATAACTTGACAAATAACTCCTCAAGACGAATCAAACGAGTATAAACTCGAAACGACGCAACCTTATGGTTCCGTCGTTTCATTACAGAGTTACTGTGACCACCTTCCTCCTAGCTCCATCGTCAGACCCTGGATACCATCTAGAAACAAAGTACTCGTCAAGACAAATCATACGAGCCCAAATTCGATGGAGTTATGTCGTTTTATAACGGGATTCCTATGGCCACCTTCTAGCTCCATTATCAGACCCTGGATACAATCTAAATACTAAATATTCATCAAGACGAATCAAATGTGTCCAAACTCGATGGGGTTGCGCCGTTTCATTATAGAGTTACTGTGGCCACCTTCCAGCTCCATCGTCAGACCCTGGATACCATCTAGAGACAAAGTTCTCGTTAATACAAATCATATGAGCCCAAACTCGATGGAGTTATGTCGTTTTATAAAGGAGTTCCTATGGCCACCTTCTAGCTCCATCGTTAGACCCTGGATACCATCTAAAGACAAAGTACTCGTCAAGACGAATCAAACGATTCCAAACTCGAAGGAGTTGCGTCGTTTCATTACAGAGGTACTGTGGCCACTTTCCAGCTCCATCATCAGACCCTGGATAGCATGTAGGGCTGAAGTACTAGTCAAGGCATTTCAACCGTGCCCTAACTCGACGGATATGCGCCATTTAATTACAGAGTTTCGCATGGCCACCTTCCAGCTCCTTCATCAGACCCTGGATACCATCTAAAGACAAAGTACTCATCAAGACGAATCAAACGTGCCCAAACTTGATGGGGTTGCGCCGTTTCATTATAGAGTTACTGTGGCCACCTTCGAGCTTCATCATCAGCCCCTGGATACCATCTAGAGGCAAAATACTCATCAAGACGAATCATACGAGCCCAAACTCGATGGGGTTGCGCCGTTTCATTATAGAGTTCCTATGTCCACTTTCCAGCTCCATCCTCAGATCAGCTCCATGTCATCATAATATTGCATTGTCACGCGATATACATATGCGTGTAAAATTTCAGCTCAATCGGAAACTGGGAAGTGTATCAAATGAAGTTACATTTGAATGGGACAAGTTAGATAAAAGCGTCGCCACGCTAACAGCCGATTTTACCCTCCCTCCGCATTAGATGTTTCACATCAAAAATATCGTATAAAATTAATTGCGGTACAACACTATCTCATTGTGAAGAAAAAATGACGGTTGATAGCGTGCCCCGCGTGTCCCGCATAGACCCTTCTGAATTTTGCTAAAACAAGTGATTTTTCTACATATTGATGAAAAGAAATGTTATTATTCCTTTTATTTCGCTACCGGGAATCGTTTCAACAACCTAGCACTGTACATTTCACCATTTTTATCAAAAAATAAATAATAGATAATAATATTGTTTTGCTACTGATTGAGCGTTTCAACGGCGCGTGATACTGTTCATACTTGTGCTTACGGTTCATACTCAGTAAGGCGCGCTCTATAGTTTATATACTCTAAGATTTTTTATACATGTACACTCAGTTAGCAATAAAAATGATTTGATTTGAGATATGGGATATAATACTTTTTAATACTTATTTTTCAAGTGGTGACTTTACAATGTATGCCAAAATGGGAACTTTAATTACATATTTTGCTCCTTACTAAGTGGAGGACACAAGACTTAACAAAAAAAGAAAGTCACCACATTGTTTAAAGATGTGTCACTGGAAAGAAAATACCCTATAATAGGGTACATTTTTAAAAGTTCTATCTTTAAAACAAAGGAATAGTAAAAGTATAAAGTAAGTTTACAGCAAATCATATAGGTATATTGTGGCACTGACGTTGTATTCATATACGTAACAAACGCAGAAAATTGTGAGTAATTTGGGATAATTTTGAATCATACTCAGGTAACTCGTGGTCTATATCACTTTCTTTTAGGCATGGTATAATTTGTGTTTGTATGTGAGCATGTGTAATTACTAGTATGGCATGGTTTTATATGCCTTCATTGGATTGTTCATAATGATCCCTCTATATTTACTTCTTGGTCTAAGGTGGAAGAATAAGATTTTACATCAGAATTAAATTATTATGCTAGATCTTAATGCATGCAATGGAGTAATTAACTTGTATGATAATTATGACCTCAATGATAAAATATTGTTTTCTCATCATATATAATTTAGAAAAATAATTCTTATATTTATATACACCTATTACACAGAAATTTAATTCTACGTTGTGAACATATAAATTAAAAATCATTAAGACTATAAAAATGACAAATTGTGTATATTTACTTAATAATCCATCCATCCATCAGCCTTTTAACGTCTACTGCTGGACATAGGCCTCCCCAGGAATGGGGAATAGTGCGGTAATCGCCAAGCTTGGCAGGCGGGTTGGCGATTGCAGTGGATGTTGTTCGTCCTTACTGGAAGGAGTGCTGCTGCCCACTCCCCCGGTATTCCCTCAGTCGGCTCTTACGACTCCCATGGGTGGAGAGGGGTGGGACAATTCTAAAGCCGGCCCCACACGGCTAAATAATATATTATATAAAAAAATACCTTTCTAGTAATCCCACAAGGAAAATATGAGTTAACCAGTGCCGTAAATTAGATTTTTGATCAGTAATTATCCATCTCATAGAAAATATATTTATCAAAACATTAGGGGTTACTATGAAAATAAGGGTAGCTAGTGCCCAATAAAGATGTCCATCTTTGATGTATTCCGCAAAAACAATAATATCTGAAAAATAAATTGATAATTACTAGATTCTCCTTGTGGCTTTGTCCCTGTGGACTTCAGTGTAAATAAACGAACATACTATTTATCTCTATATAAAAACAACTAGTTACCCCATGGGAACCATTCATATTTCAAGGGCGAAAAGAAGGGACCATCGAGGGAAAGTTCCAGTGGCACGCCAACAAAGGCGGAGAGACGGCACACGGCGGGTTTCTTTAGTGGGTGAAGGCCCCACACTACCCTGTTCGTTGCCCCGAACGACGGGGTGTACGGTTAGGAACATTTTTTCCCGTCTTAACAAAAAAAAGGGTGAAAAGAAAGGGCTATGTTCTTTTCTGGGCTCCAGACTAGCAAAATTTCATGATGACTGGTTCACTAGGTGCAGCGTAAAAAGGTTACAAATAAACTCACTTTTGTAATAAGATAATAGTAAGGATTATGATTTAAAAATTGAACTAAACTTGTACTAGTTGTTGTATAGCGCAAGTAATTCAATTCTTTTTCCGATGCGGAGGAGGATGTATAAGAAAATAACGCACCCGTGGTTAAATCAGCAAGTATTGTAACAAGAGATATAAAAACACATAGCACATGAACTATACACAAATTTTCATCTTGAGTGTTTGATTTACTTTCTATGTTATAGTTTCCAAATCTACAAACTTCCGCCATTCTACGGAAATTATTCACTGAAACATATTGAAAATATACGAATACTTCAAGACTTCTATTTCAAGATCTTCATCAAGAAAATATTGTTTCTTGAATTATTGAGGAATTCATTTTATTTCCGTTACGTTGTTTTAGTATAATTACTTTCCTCTATGGTAGTACTGTTTTTTTTTTTTTTTTTGTAATTTTGTGACCAGGTTACTTTTAAGACCTTTAGGTCGTTTCTTCAGTTTCCTTCAATCTATTTATTGTTTTATATTGATCGTATTTTTTATATATTTATATAGGGGTTTAAAAGATTTTTTGTTCTTTAGTAACTGATTGAGTGGCGGCGGGCGGGATGAAGAATCACTTGAAATTTTCACATCACTTAGTTCACTGGCTAAGATTAATCTGTCAATCAAAAATTTTTGACATTAAAAAATCATGTGTGTAACGGGGATCGCCACAAGCACAGAACAATATTACTCAAGCAAGTCAATACAAGAACATGGCGAAATTGTGCTCACACTGCCACAACAAGAGCCATTAAACAAGAAGACAAGAACAAGAACGGTTCCTTCATAGAGTAAAGTAATCAGGTTCCTTCTACTTTTCCGCAATATGGACAACTGCTATTTTCAACAATGCTGAGTCTTGTGAGGTGTGACGGAGAAGTATTATGGCCAAACTGTAATCTGTTTATCGTGGTAATAAAATCACGATTGGTCTCTTCTATTTGGTAATACCAAGGTTTAATCGGTAAGTTATCTTGAATTTCACCATACCACTTTCCTTTTATTTCCTGATCTTTCTTCCACATTTCAAGCCACAGTTTACTAATATTTAGGTCTATGTATTGCAGAAAATCAGTCATAGGGACTTCCATTGCATGTTTGACATCGATGGCATTAATGCCTTCATATGCGGTTTTATCGGCCATTTCACTGCCGGAGATACCTTTGTGAGAAGGCACCCACAAGAAGGAAATTTCGATATTTTTTTGGTAATATTGAGCAATTATTTCTTTTATAAAATACAGTATATAGTTTGATTTAAAATTAACTGTTAGTCTGGTTAAAGCTTCTATCAAACTCAAACAATCCGAGATTATTAAAACATACTTAACATTATACATTTCTTGAATTCGTTTTAATGCCTGATATACCGCATATGCCTCTGCTGTAAATATGGTACAGGACTCATGCAGAACAAAGCTTTGAGAAAACTTAGTTTGTGGATCATATAGCCCAGCATGCACATAATCACTTCCTTTACTACCATCGGTGTACATACTATAATAGTGTTTATTTTCTTGCAAAAATTGTAGCATATCTGAATTATTAGACACTATGGTTTTTATTATATGTAATTGGATGTGAGATGCATTTATAGGAGAAGGAGTGACAAGGCCATGGACTCTGTTTTCTGACTTTAGCAAACATTTTGTCTGTTTCTAGCAATATATGTGAGAGACATGGAGATTTACCCTGTAAGAGGCTCTCACCTGTGGCTAATGGATTGGGAGTTCTATTTCTTTGAGGTACAATTTTGTTTATTATTTGTGTATTGTTAGAGGAAATTGATTTTAAACAATATCTTTTTGCAAGTAACAATCTTCTCAAACTAAGGGGCAATATTTTTGTCTCAACCTCCATGGCCCTTATGGGAGTTGAGCACATTGCACCGGATATTATTCTCAAAGCTTTGTTCTGAAATGTATCCAATTTATTTACATGAGCACTATTCATATAAGCCAGTGAGCTGTAATCAAAATGGCTTCTTACAATAAATTTATACAACATTGTCAATTTTTTAGGGTCTGCTCCCCATGATACACCTGCAAGACATTTTAAAACATTTAGTCCCCTGAGAGCATTTTTTGAGACATATTTTATGTTAAACACAAAGTGAAAAATGTGAAATCGAAAATAACAGTCAGGAGCAGGATTTGAACCTGCATCTTCTGGATACCGTCCAGATGCTTTACCAATTCAGCGATCAATTTCGATTTCACATTTTTCACTTTGTGTTTAATGTATAGTGCTAAGCATGTCAAATGCTAAAAATATATATAAATATTTATAGGGTTTGCGTCATTATTAGGTAAAAATCTTAATTGTAAAATTAAGTTTACCTGGTCGGTATAATGTATGAAAATACGTCCGACAGATGGCGCAGGCGTCACCCAAAGACGTTAAGTATGATGTGTTATCGAAATTAGCAGTCAGGAGCAATTGTCAGGATTGCTGAATTGGTAAAGCATCTGGACGGTATCCAGAAGATACAGGTTCAAATCCTGCTCCTGACTGTTATTTTCGATTTCACATTTTTCACTTTGTGTTTAATGTATAGTGCTAAGCATGTCAAATGCTAAAAATATATATAAATATTTATAGGGTTTGCGTCATTATTAGGTAAAAATCTTAATTGTAAAATTAAGTTTACCTGGTCGGTATAATGTATGAAAATACGTCCGACAGATGGCGCAGGCGTCACCCAAAGACGTTAAGTATGATGTGTTATCGAAATTAGCAGTCAGGAGCAATTGTCAGGATTGCTGAATTGGTAAAGCATCTGGACGGTATCCAGAAGATGCAGGTTCAAATCCTGCTCCTGACTGTTATTTTCGATTTCACATTTTTCACTTTGTGTTTAATGTATAGTGCTAAGCATGTCAAATGCTAAAAATATATATAAATACATATTTTATGTGTTCCTTAAAAGTTAGTTTTTTATCTAGAATTATTCCTAAAAATTTTTATGATCTACTTTGCTAATAATTTCTCCATTATATATAGCGTTTGAGATAGGGGTCTCATTGCCTAAGACTAGAACACTACTTTTTGCTGTGTTTATTTCTAAATGGAGGTATTCATTGTAATATTGGAATATTTGGAATAAAGCTGTATTTATATTATTCATTGCAGTTTGTAGGCTATAGTTACTGGAGTATATTACTATGTCATCAGCAAATTGTAATATATTTACATCAGAAGTATTTACATATTTACAAGTTTCACATGTATATATATTATACAGTAAAGGAGAGATAGCTGAACCTTGCATAATACCTCTAGAAGCTGTTTTTGGTCCATATAATGTATTGTTGTGTTTTATATAGAGTGTCCTGTTACTCAGTTATATATCCATTTACATAACTGTCCGGGTATGTGTACCTTAGCCATAACTTTGACAAGTATACCTGGATCTAAACTATCAAAAGCTCCCTGAACATCTAGGAAAACACAAATAGTTTGTAATCTTTTATTTTTGGCATGTTTCAGATCAGAGATTAAAGAAATAAAACTATCTGCACAACTACGCCCTCTACGGAAGCCATACTGTATATGTGGAATAATAGCATTGGATTCAACATACCAATCCAGACGAACTTTAATCATATTTTCAAATATTTTCCCGAGACATGATGAAAGTGAGATTGGTCTATATGAACTGGCAAGCTCAGGCGCTTTATCTGGTTTAAGTATTGGAATAATACACTGTGATTTCCATGACTGTGGAATAGTTTTATTGTGCCAAAGTAAATTAAGGATGTTAAGAAATATTTTTTGTGCAGTCATCTAAATTTTTAATGATAATATAATGATAATCATCTAATCCAGGAGTTGTATTACGTCGTGATTGTAAACTTTTTGTAAATTCGGACCATGAAAAGTGTTCTAGCAGAAATTTTGAATTTTGATTATTATTATTGTTTTCAAAAAAATTATGTAAGTCATCAGTATTGATTAAATTATTATTATTGGATAATTTATTGAGTAGTGGATAGATATTCTCATCTTTATAAGATTTGTTGCCAGCCTTTATGCCTTTAAACATTTTTAAGAGGTTCCAGATCTTACTTATGGGGGTGTTTCTGTTAAAAGATGTGCATAAGTTATTCCATCCTATTTTTTTCTGCTCTGAAATGGTTCTTTTTTTAATTGCATCTTTTCTTTTGTAGTCTGTAGTTATTTATAGTTGGCTCTCTTCTGTATAGTTTTAATGTTCTATATGATGCAATAACACTTTGTTCACAAATATCATTCCACCAAGGGGCTGGAGGTTTGCTTGTAAACTTTGTTTTAATAAACTTTGGAATTGACAATTCTTTTAGAGTATTTAATTGAGTACAGAAATCATTATAAGTTGAAATAGGATCATCTAATTTAAAGACTAGGTTATTAAAGATTGTTTTCGAGAGGTTTTTATACGTCTTCCAATCAGGGATGATTAACTGTAGTGAATTTACCATCATTTAAAATACACAATTCCAACTAATCTATAAGATTAAACAAAGCTTGACCGCGTCCATTGGTGTTTATGCAACCAAATGCAATGTGGTGAGCATTGAAATCACCACTTACAAATATGGGTTGTGGAAGGTTTTTAATTAAAGCATGTAGTCTATTAATTTGTCTGCGCCCACCAGGTGGGCAATATACACAGAGCACACTTAAGCTTCCATGTTCAGTGGATATAGATATAGCAATTGTCTGAATGTCTTCATAGAATGTGGTGTTTAAAATATTGTATTTTATATGTGGTTTAATCAATATTGCTACTCCATTATGTGTGTTAATTGAATTTCTATTGTGAATGTTGAAACTGTGTATTTTAAAACTATTCTCTTTGAACCAAGTTTCATTAAGTAAACAGATGTCAATGTTGTGATTTTAAAAATTGTATCAATAAGGGTTTTTTGTTGTTTGCACTTTGTATGTTATATTGAGCAATACGTAGCTTGTTATTAGTGGGACTTGCCATTGTTTAAGATTTTTAATTAACACATCTTTAATTGAGTTAATAGTTACAGGTGTGCCCTGTGTGTTGTTACCCAGCTCCACCAATGTCTGTACTAGGGCCATAAGTACATCATTGTTGGTGACTATTTGGGCTTTTATGTCTTTGTTAGGAGAGACATCTATAGGATTATTTACACTTTTATTTACATTATATACAATATTCTTATTACTAGAAATATGTACAGGCTTATTTACAAATTGTGTTTTTGGAGGGGTGAGTGGAGGAAAATCCACAGTATTTTTATATTGTTTAGTTGTAGTGACACTTGCATAAGTAATATTATTTTTCTTTTCTATATTCTTCTTCATTTTAATCGGACATAATCTAGAAATTGCTAGATGAGGTCCACTACAATTTATGCAGCAAATTTCCGTTGGTTTGTCACATTCCTTATACTAAGGAACTAACAAGAAATTTAAAATTTAAGACCTAATTTGTACCTTAGTTTGGCAAATAAAGATTTGATTTGATTTGAAGTGTTCACCTCCACAAATGGAGCATTTTTGCTTAATATTACAGATCTTTGCAGAGTGATTAATAGATCATACTGTACATTGTCTGGTAGTAAATTTGATAAGAAGGTGATGCTAACTGTCTGAAGTGGTACACACTCTTGGCCAAATTTTTTTGTGAATCTTGTTACTGCTATTATCTCATACATTGATGTAAGTTTAGTATATAGTTCTTTATTGGATATGTTTACTGGTACATATCGAATGATACCAGTTTTTTCAATTTGTGCAGCTGGGATGAATGCTCGCATTTCATATTTTTTAAGGAATACTGTATTATTGATAAAATTATTAGCGGTATTATATTGTTTGAATATTACTGCAATTTTACCGGCATTCACTCATTGAATTGCCGTCACACCTTTAATTTCAGATGAAAAAATGTGGTTCAAGTATATAGGGCTTTTATTCCCTAATCTATCCCTATTATTTGACTCCACGAAAACCTTGAATTCTGTATTAATGGAATTCTCAGGATAAAGTCTTTTGTAGTTCGGTTTATAATAAGGTAAGTATGAGTCACTAGGCTCACCGCCGCCGCCAACTCCGCAGTCCATTCCTAGTTCTCCACCATCCTCACGGCGAGGACGCTTAAGTGAGGTGGACGGGTTATCCCCGCCCCCCTCATTTCCTTCCATTTCTGTTATTTAATATGTCCAAGTCAACGTTTTTCTAGTACGTTATGCCACAAAAATTAAAGAAATTCAATAGATATTAAGAATTTTGAAAACTCGATATTCGCTTTCTCGAAATTCCCGCCAGAATCTGGTTGTACTGTACTATCACAGAATAATTAGAGATACTACGTATTGTACTATATACCAAAGAGTATATAATGAACTATATATACCTGAGACAATCTAGACCATAGATTTAGGGTATATCCCTATATCCTAAATCTATGATCTAGACAGAGCGAAGAAAATTCTTTGACATGTATGAGCGAGAACACAAGATACAATTTACTGTTGCAAAAAACAGACAAAGCCTTACATTTTTGTCTTTGTCGCCGTGGCCAGTTTTCGGTATTGTCACGATGTCAAAATGCTTTGTCTGTCACGATCCAAATGACAATCGAACATTTTGTATAAAAATTCGGGTTTTAATTTAAATTTAATGTTAATGAGTGTTTTGAGAAAAAGATTACGTGATAATAGTGCTTATAAAATAGTGTACTATGCTACAAAAGCTACAACGCTACGACGCTACGAGCGAAAAAATATAGGTATAACATTTCATTCATATGTACTCATAGTCGAAAATGAAATAATTTAATGATTGAATGCTATAAAATGGGCTTTTTTTACTCGAAATAATTGCTACTAAGATACACTCGCAAAACACGTTTTCTAGCTAAATTTCTATTACTTTGAATTTTTTCGGTGTTGCCTTATTGCTAATTTAATTTGCCCAGTTTTCTAAAGTGAAAACTAATAAATTTATATGTCATTTATGAGATGATAAAAAAAGATGGTTCTGTCACCTTTTTTGAAGAACAGCACCACCACGCTCCTGGTCCACGATTCTGGAACGTCGCCCCCGAGAACGACGGAATTGAATAGCCTCTGAAGGGCTTTGAGGACCGGCTTTCCGCCTGCCCTCAGAAGCTCTATAGAAATTCCGTCGTCTCCCGGTGCCTTTCCGTCCTTTAGTTGTTTGAGAGCCATTCTGATCTCGTACAGGCTGACGTCCGGGATATCTTCGGTATAGTGCCGAGTTAGCTTGGATCTGGGCTCATGGACCAAGCTGACAACAGGGTTCTGGGATCTGTATAACTGTCTATAGAACTTGTGGACCTCTCTTAATATCTCATCTTTGGAAGAAACAACAGTACCATCATTGGTCTTCAGCTTGGTCAACTGGCTTTTTCCAACAGACAGATCTCTTGCGAACACTTTGGAACCTTGGTTCCGCTCTATCGCCTCTTTAATACGCAAGGTATTGAATCGGCGAATGTCTCATCGCATAGACTTGGAGATCTGTCTGTTGAGTCGTCTCTGATTGGACCAATCAGCCGAAGACTGCACCGTCATTTCCGTCCGTGTCGCTATGAGCTTAAGAGTGGTCTGAAAGCTTTTGAGTCCTATTGACGCGACTGGTCTCAAAAACGGTCGACCCGACCGCTTGGACAGTTTCCACGAACCTGTTGTTCATATCGTTCACTGAATCGCACTCGTCTAGGCATTGAAAGCGATTTTGTAGTTCGAGCTGAAAGTTTTCGGGGTTCTGGTATTGAGCACGTGTTGGTCGGAGCGTAGACCTCATCAAGCGTGACCTCTCGACTTTCATATTTAGATTCAATATGCCTCTAACTAAGCGGTGATCACTCCCAGTTTTAATCCTGCTGATCACTGAGACATCATTGAATATGTGTCGTTTGTCCGTTAAGATGAAGTCAATCTCATTTTGCACTGAACCATCAGGGCTAATCCAGGTCCATTTTCGCTGGGGCTGTTTCCTGAAGAAGGAATTCATCATAAAGAGGCCTTCCTTCTCCAGAAAATCAGACAGCATCTGGCCCCTGTGGTTCGTCTGCCCAAATCCATAAAAAGTATCCTGCGTATGTGTGCCAAATACTACCCAAATCCATCTAGTCATATTTGCATGATTAAGTAACAAACAAATAAGCACTTATGGACTAGTAGTATTTAGTTTAACAAAATACATTTTAATTCAAACAATTTTTTTTAAATATCAATTTCATGGAACTTACGTGTTAAACACAAAGTGTCACCCAAAGACGTTAAGTATGAATGTGTTATCAAAATGAGCAGTCAGGAGCAATTGTCACGATGGCTGAATTGGCAAAGCATCTGGACGGTATCCAGGAGATGCAGGATCAAATCCTGCTCGTGACTGTTATTTTCGATTCCACATTTTTCACTTTGTGTTTAATGTATAGTGCTAAGCATGTCAAATGCTAAAAATATAAAAATATCTTAATAGAACTTACATGTTTTAATAATTTTGCAAGTGGGGACTTATCCAAAAACACCTTGCGCTGAGTTTCTCAAAACATGTGACTCTCGAAATGCTTTAAAGAAGTAGGTGTATGGATTTCTACTGCGTATACCCACGCAGTAGAAAGCCTACTTCGCCGCCCAGTAGCCAGCTCATCTTTATCCATAGTTTGGGCACTTTCTTATCTATATGGAATCTGAAAAATACACAACGAACTATTGTAAAATCTCTAGAAACGAAGTCTTCACACTGGTGGTAGGGCTGGGTACCTAGTGGGAGTACGCACTTGGTATCGGGGCCCGAGCGGGTTAGTACCACCATCTTCCGTGGGATCAGCCATAAAGCACATCGTTGCGTTTTGGCTGTAGCCGTTTATGTTTTCATTTCATATCTGTGAAATGAAATGGTGAGTAGCGGCTTGACAATGGTCTTGGTATAGTTGAGTCCATGACCGATTACCATATACCATCGATCGAGCGGTTACCATTTACCATCAGATGGGCCTTGGCTCGTCTGCCACTAAATGCAATAAAAAAATGGTTAATATAATTTATCCTCCGTCGTGTATTATTGGTCCGTTATGTAGCCTACCTAACCCAAAGAGTAGAATAATCTCAATGAGCCACAGACTACTATACTACTTCAATGAGCAATACAATGAATACTTTCTGGTTATACGTATTACTCTTTGATGAATACCTATGAATAGTATGAATACAATAATCTAAAAAAAGACTTAACCTTAACCTATCTTTTATAGGTATTTGTATTATTTTATTTATCAAAAAGATAAAAAAACACATTTTATAAATTTATATGCTCAGCTGTGGGTACTTATTACACCGGACCGGGACTGGATTCACTCTGTATATATTAAAAACTATGCACTTAAATTGAGCTCAGTACTCTGATTTGATTGTGCTTCTAGGTCTATATTACAAAGTATTGTGCATAAAATGGAAGTTGACGCTATACAATCCAGCTATTTTACGAGTTATGAAGATTTAGAGGTATGTTGCAAACAGACTGCAGACGGTGACATACATTTAAACCTGTAAATTATTATTGGCTTATCGGTACCTAGTGTATGCGACTGCGAATCATGAGGTCTCGGGTTGCTTATCAGTTAGCAACAGCTTTGGGAAAAGAAGCGGCAAAATTTAGCCCGGCTGATAAACATGCTGCACCATTGTAGCTGTCTCCATTGATATTGGCCACTGTGCACTGTTTAAAACATAGCTACCATTATATTTCGAACATGTTTTTAGATACACAAATTAATGCTTGAAGATACACCAAGAACTCTGGCATATAAGAACGCTATAATTAACAACAATTCTTATTTTCTGGACAAAGTTGTAATGGATGTTGGTTGTGGAACTGGAATATTATCATTGTTTTGTGCACAAGCTGGTGCCAAAAAAGTTTATGCTATTGAGGCTAGCAAATTGGCTCAATTGGCTAGGCAAATAGTGAAAGAGAACAATTTTGAAAATATTATAGAGGTAATTACACTTTGTGTTCTGGTAAACTTATCTATATGTATATAAACATTCCCAGTATTTAAATAAAATAAAATTAATTAATCCCATTATTATTATAATAACATTTAAGTATTGATGTATTACTGAAAATTATAAATTTATGTGTAAATAACACATATGCGCACACTGTAGTTAGGCTCTGCAAAGGAACTATATGTTATTTTACTGAATGTCACTTGTTACTTTCAAGTTGCTACTAAAGAAGTATTTACTTCAAGTCTTGTGTTCAGAGACACCTAATAGCCTAATGTTTCTCAAATATCTTAATTGTACAGACATAGCTCTGTTACAGGTTAATAATAATACAGATTTTCTATTATTAATATGAGGTAATTTATCAGTATTACTATCACAGTAGATGAAAAGAATGGTGAAACATCTTCATACAAAATGGCTATAAATAATTACTAACGACAAACCAAACCTCGAAATGTGGATGCTTGGTCCCCACCCATTCATTCAAGTCTCCGCATACGATCATGCATTGAAATTAGCAGTCAGGAACAATTGTCACGATGGCTGAATTGGCAAAAGCATCTGGACGGTATCCAGGAGATGCAGGTTCAAATCCTGCTTGTCTGTTATTTTCGATTTCACATTTTTCACTTTGTGTTTAATGTATAGTGCTAAGCATGTCAAATGCTAAAAATATATATAAAAATATCTATACAAATTATTTGTGAATAAGGAAAAAGAGATTTTTTGTACTAGCGGGAATCGAACCCGCGTCTTTTCCAATCCGGGGAAGTGCTCTAAGCCACTGAGCTATAGTACAGATCTTTCGATCATCCCAATCTCCTTATCACATTTGTCTTTACGACCAACGCCATCTATCGGAAAGCATTGACATGCATTAAACCAGTTTAATTTTGCAATTAAAATTCCTACTATATTTGATGGCGCGATTTTTTAAACATTTTTGATCTATATTTTTTAGCATTTGACATGCTCCGCGGCTTCGATTCCCGCTAGTACAAAACATCTCTCTTTTTCCTTATTCACAAATAATTTGTACTTTAAAAAGTGGCGGAGCATGTCAAATGCTAAAAAATATAGATCAAAAACATTCCAGTCTTTCACAACTAAGGCCAAACGAGCAGGTAGCAACAACCCTACCCAGTCATTCGTACCGATGGGAGTAGGTCGGTACGCGCCGCCTCCGGAGCATCCTAACCCACACTGCGGTACGCATTGGTGTCGTATTGCAGCCTGCGCCAGGCTGGCAGAGGTCGCGACGAGCATGCTCCGGAATAAGACCCATTTTTTTATGTTTTTTATTTAAAAATATGGATGACCACATCCAAGTTGACGCCGTGTACCGACTTCCGGAAGGCTTTTAACAGGGTGGATACAATGGTATTTGAGGGAATCCGTTACGTTGGTTTATGTCATATCTATATTTTAACAGAACCCAAAAAGTTTTAATAAGTGGCCATGAATCTGACTATCATTGTCACTTGTGTGCCACAAGTCTCTATTTTAGGCTCACTCCTGTTAATATTATTTATTAACGACAATAAACATTGTTTCCATCAGTGGGAAAGGGTAGATATTATCAAAAGGTAACGAGTGAAAAAAAAAAAAAATTAAAATGCGTGTACTTATGTACGCGCGTGTTGTTAAAGTTATACTTCTTTGGCATCATTAATAAATAAAGTAATTATTAAATTCGTAACTCCTCTTCCTCCACCCTAGGCAGGTCTGGCCCAGACCTAGTAGCCCTGTCTGGTTTGGAGGGCCTAGCCCTCCCTCTTCGAGAGGCGCTCGCGGAACACCATCATCTCGGACCTGCTTCTGCTAGGGTGGGGGACTGATCATCATCAGGCCCTGGATATCACCTAGGACCGGGGTACTTGTCAAAACGAGTTAAACGATTTCAAAGTGGATGGGATTGCGGCGTTTTATAGCAGAGTGCCACCATCCATCTCCATTGTCAGACCCTGGATACTATCTAGAGAAAAAGTACTCGTCAAGAGAATCAAACGAGTCCAAATTCGATGGGGTTGCGTCGTTCCATTGCAGAGTTACTGTGGCCATCTTTTAGGTCCATCATCAGTCCGGGATTCCATCTAGATACCAAGTACTCGTCAAGACGATCATACGAGCCCAAACTCCATGGGTTTGTCATTTTATATTGGAATTCTTATGGCCACCTTCTAGCTCCATCATCAGACCCTGGATACCATCTAGATACAAAGTACTCGTCAAGACGAATCATGCGAGCCCAAATTCCATGGGGTTATCTCGTTTTATATTGGAGTTCCTATGACCACCTTCTAGCTCCGTCATCAGACTTTGGATACCATCTAAAAACAAAGTACTCGTCAAGACGAATCAAACTAGTCCAAACTTGATGAGGTTGCACCGTTTCATTATAGAGTTCTTATGGCCACCTTCTAGCTCCATCATCAGATCAGCTCTATGTCATCATAATATTACATTGTCACGCACCACACATATGCGTGTAAAATTTCCGCAAACCGGAAAGTGAGTCAAATTTAACTTGCAAAATTTGGCCAGGACAAGTTAATTAAAAGCTATAAAATTATCCTTATATAGACATAAATAACATAATTCTAGAATTTAGTCTTGTACCATATTTAAAAAACCATATTTACCCATATTTAAAAAAGAACATAAGGTACGCGGCGGGCATTTTGCATCTTTCTAATAATAATTTCAGTTTTAGATCTATTTCTTTTAGCAATTGACATGCTCCGCTACTTTTTAAAGTACAAATTATTTGTGAATAAAGAAAAAGAGATTTTTAGTAGGAGCGGGAATCGAACCCGCATCATTTCCAATCCGGGGAAGTGCTCTAAGCCACTAAGCTATCCTACTGATCTTTCGATCATCTCAATTTCTTAATCAAATTTGTCTTACAACCAACGCCATCCATCGGCAAGCATTACATGCATCCAAGTACAATTCCAATCAAAGTACCTATGAATTTTAATTGCAAAATTAAACTTACTATATTGGAAAAGTGCACGCCTCATAATCTTCATTTTTCACAATAAAATTTATTATTTGATAAGTAACTAATAATGTATTGGTCTTACTAACTAGTTTTCAATAAATCACATAGATAGCGCTAATTTCAAAAAGTACTGTGGTTTTCATGTCTTATACGCCATCTAGCGCTAATTTTAAGAAGTACTTCTATATTGGTCTATAGAAATAGTTCTCACAAAATAAGGATAGCACTGGTTCTAGTGTCGAATCGAGCGTAAATATTCACCTATTTTTTTGTTTATTTTAATAACAATTAAACCACATCGAATTAGACCGTGAAAAGTGATAGGTAGGGCTCTATTCGTTATACTGAATCGTAAAAGAAAAAAAATACTCGATTAGTGAAGTATTTCGGTCGTTATAGATACATTACCTGCAACACACGGACGTCCAAGACAGAACTTTTTTAAACAGTTTTTTAACTAAGTAGTTTAAATAACAAAGATGGCATCAAAAATATCATGAGTTAAAAATAGTGTTTTTTCTTGATATGTGTGTGTATATATTATTTTACAAGTGCAATATATGATAAATAGAGAAATTTTACGGGCCGTGTAGGGCCGGCTGTAGAATTTTCTCACCCCTCTCTACCCACGGGAGTCGTAAGAGCCGACTGAGGAAATACCGGGGGAGTGGGTAGCAGCACCCTCGAGTATTAAAAATATCAACTGCGATCGCCAACCCGCCTGCCAATCGTGGCGATTACGGCATTATCCCCCATGACGAGGCCGCTCGTTGTGGCGTTCTCTTGGGGAGGCCTGCGTCCAGCAGTGGACGTTGGGGGGCTGATGGATGGATGGATGGAGACATTTTAAGTTTGAGAAATCAGTTGTTCTGAATGAAACGAGAGTAGTACCCACCTCAACGCTTCGCTTATGAGGCGTGCAAAAGGAAAAATAATGTTGTTTATAGTTTTACCTTTCCGCTTGACGTGATAATGAAAAAAATGTTAGTTCCGGTTTCAATGTAGCCGAGTACACCCAACAATCCTGTTTATATCGTCGTGACATAATTAGATAAGTACGTTATAAATGTGCGCCCACCCAATCGCGGTGACGCGTGATGGTGTCCGTTTTGCCGCTGTATGCTGACACTGAGAATTCGAGACGCGTAGATGCCGTATAACCGCCTTTCGGCCGTTTTTATACGATTAAGAAGATGTTTCACTGTTCTTTTTTCGTCCGCTGTGTTACTATCCTATGATTCATCCATCCATCCATCAGCCTTTCATCGTCCACTGCTGGACATAGGCCTCCCCAAAATGGGGGTTTTACCATAATCGCCATGCTTGGCAGGCGGGTTGGCGATCGCAGTGGATGTTTTTAGTACACAGCGGAACGCTGCTGCCCGATCCCCCGGTAAACCCTTAGTCGGCTTTTACGACTTCCATAGGAAGAGACGGGGTGGAGCTATTCTTGGTGCCGGCCCATACGGCCAATCCTATGATTATGCAAATGTTATTAATGCTATGCAAGCTGCTACTATATCTAGGACTACACATCCACTTCGAATCCTCTATTTTTTCCATCAGGTAATTCATAGTAAAGTAGAAGACGTAGTTCTACCTAATGACTTAAAGGTAGACGTGCTGGTGTCAGAATGGATGGGTTTCTATCTTTTGCATGAAGGTATGTTGGAATCTGTGCTAATAGCTAGAGACAAATTCCTCAAGGATGATGGTTACATGTTCCCTGAGAGTGCTGCTGCGTATATAGCCCCGTGTAGGTGAGTTTTAATATAGTTCTTACTAATGTTATAGATGTGAAAGTAAGTTTGACCAATATCATCATGAAATTTTGATATAATATATTCTGGAGCCTAGAAAAGGAAATAGGCTACTTTTTCATATTGGAAAATATGAATGTTTTTTTCTATTTCGATCTTTATGTAGACATAATTATTGTCCCATATAGTGATGTATTTAATATTTATTATCTGAAGGACGGATTTGTGGGTAGAATCTAGTTATCTATAAAACTTAATGTTTTAAAAAGACATTTTTTAATTAAATATTTTGATTTAAAGGCATTTCCATTATGGAATAATTTCAAGTCTTTTATGTCGTCACACAAATTTTTAGTGTAAAATAAAATATGCAGGGTAATAGAGTACTTGCTCATCTTTAAAATACAATTGTTTCATATATCGGTATTAGGGACATCTCCATTATCTAACATAAATAGCCTCTGCAGTGACGTAGGAGGCTTCTTTGGAATACAGCATTTAATTAATTTATAGATCTTTTTGGAAAACAAAAACATAGTGCCATGTCAAATGTTTAAAAAATATATGGTTGTCTGTAGTCGGTTTACGGACGATAATTTTACGTACCTAATAACATCAAATATGTTTCCTGACAGTTTCAAAAACAATGCATCGGTCGCCAAATATTTTTCGGAACGTGATACTTTTTTGTGCATGCAGTTGGCGTTCATGGATTTATAAGATGTTATCATGTCAAAAATATTTATGTGCATATGGGTTTGGAAGCTAAGTGACAATATACTCTTATTATATTTTTTTAGTGTGCCACCTTTATATAATAAATGGAATGACATATATGGATTTAAAATGAAAACCTTTGCTAAAGAACTTAGAGCTAGCAAAGGAGATAAGCCAGAAATATTAATCTTACAGCCTGAAGACTTGCTGGGAACTGAAGTAATTCTATGTTGGCTTAATATGAAGGAAACAACTCTGGATGATTTAAAATCATTTAGCATACAACATGTTGTTGGTAAGTTTGAACATAATTCACTACCAAACATGTTACATCGCAATGATCTCTCAACCAATGACACCTAATCCAATATCAATGCAAGTAATTATTTTGTGTTCTACCCCCTTAATAATTACTAGTTAACCCGGCAAACTTCGCACCATCTCAGAAACCATAAATTTTGTTTTATCTTAATAGCTGAAATGTATCAGAAAAATTAAATAATGTGCTTCATGGCCGGTCACACGGGAGATGGTGGTACCAACCCGCTTGGGCCCGATACCAAGTGAGTACTCCCACTTGGTACCCAGCCCTACCACTAGTCATGCAATGGATGATAATTGCTTACTTCCCTTAGTCGCCTCATACGACACCCGTGTGAAAGAATGGGGTGGTGACACTTGTATTCTCAGTCCGTCACCACACGGACGAAAATATAAGGTTAACGATGATTAATTGCGAACAAATATGGTAGTCATTTAAACAAGTACTATATAAGTTATTAGGGATTAACACACTAGAAAAACAAACATTAACAATTGGATACATAACAATACCAATTGTCACAAATGCAATAAAATCTTATCCATAATATATTTCTATAATAACAATAATGTTTAGGTGCAAGTAGAAGTGGCAGCTATCAAGGCCTTTGCATATGGTTCGAGTGCAATTTTCCCCATTTTCCAAGCAATAAAGGGAATAATTGTGTGGTGCTTGACACAAGCCCCAAAAGCCCACCTACGCATTGGAAACAAACAGTTGTAGTTTTTCCAGAAGAACAAGAGGTTGAAGAAGGCGAACCTATAGCTTTTCAGTTGAATGTCAACAGAGATCCGTTAAATAATAGAAGGTAATTTAATTATATTTTCTTTGTCAAATTTGGTATCTTAAATAATAAAAAAAGAGGATGTCCGAAAGTATACTCCATTCCAAATCTTCTATCTTTTATACTATTATAAAGCTGTAACAGAGCTGTCTGTACATCTATACTATTATAAATCGGTAACAGAGCTGTGTCTGTACATTTAAGGTATTTGCGAAAAAATTACTGTAATCGGCTATATATAAACATAACAAATTTTTTTAGATTTTTGTCCGTTTGTTTGCGCACCACGCAAAAACTACTGAACGGATTTTGATTGCAACTCCTTGTGATAGCTCTCGATTAGCCTTAACAACTGGTATAAATTTTATCCCGCTACTATACCGGGAACCTCAGATATAAGGTAGACTAGAGAAACTAGCTTTTGACTGCTGGATTTTAATTTATATTACATTTTAAAATAGAAACAATAACTTTTCTTTTATGATATCATACTTTTTTAATAATGGCCATTAAGATTTTAGTCACATTATTAAAAAAAATGTGGTCTGGAGATCATCATCATCAATAACTATTATATTATCCTATAAATTACAGATACAATTTACAAATGACAATGCTAGACCCAGAAACTGTTGAACACCCACAACCATGCCATTGTCACATGACAAGGTGCATACTAGTGAAGACATTTTTGAAGCAACAGACTGATCATATTTTGAGTCAACAAATTGGTGGTAATAACACAAATGTATTGCAAGATGAACTTGATGACAGCGACAGTGGTGATTAAAAAATAAAGAGATTTTTTTTTTATTAGAAAGGTGTTTACATAGCGTCCAGTGTATAATATAAATATAGCTTCCTATATTTGCTGGGATAACATATGAGCATTATTTTAAAATTATTTTATTACAACTTTTTTATCCATTTTTGATTTAGATACCGATTGTGTCTAGTGTTGTTAGTTCCAATTCGCACGCAAAATAATTTTTAATCCACAAATGGTTGTCTTGAGATTGAATGTACTTTATAATGTTCATTGTCTTGGATGTTTGTAAACTGTGCAAGTGTTTGTAGTGATCAATTTCTAATTCACTACCTAGGTCTTGTCAAGAAAACACGCGAACGTGACGAAAACCTAAGCCGAAATCGTACGTAATGGATATGTCAGATAATTAGTACCGTAACATATTAGTAACAGATTGTGTCAATTGAGCCTCGCCGCTAAGCCAGCGATTGTAATCGAGTCTCATGAGAAGCCGCGCTAAGTATACTCCACATGGTCGATCACGAAGCGACACCAACAGATGCATCAATTGTTTCATTAGTTTATTGAACCTGCAAATGAAAGGTGGATTTCAAAATGTTTTTACTTTTGTCAATATCTGCATTTTATTGTAGATTAGGAAAAGGAAGACCAGTGACTGCGTTAAAATATAAGATAATATCACAGCTCTACCTAATTTATATCTAATTAAATAGACTAGATGACCTGTGCAAATGCTTTCTACAGATAAATAAATTTTATTTGCTCATATAATAATCATAATACCCATAGAAACACGTTTAAGAAGTAATAAGTAGAGGAACATAAAATGCAAAAATGTGAAAGTGAAAATAATAGTCATGATTAGGTTTTGAACCTACATCTCCTGGAAAACCATTCCAAAGCACCTGGAACACTGTCTTCATTTATAGGCTAACCATATCACTCTAAAAAAAAATATCAAAATAATAATATAGATATTTAGATTAAGATTAAGACCTGAATGACTAATAAAATCATATAAAATAATACAATAGTCATAATATACACTAGGACTAAGGCAGTAAAGAAAAGCACGCATATGATCTTAGTGGTCTTCATCGCTGCCTACCACCTTATGTTATAAAAGAATGATTCCAAAGCGAGTAAAGCGTATTGTAGCAAGACAAGTGACATCTTGACACCAAATTTGTTCACTTTTATCACTTAAAACCGCATTAGCAATTTAATGAGTGGATAGTTCTAGCAGGGAAGTTTTGAAAAGTGGCTTTATTTAGGACAAAAACCTAGCTATTCTAAAAGCATTGGAATGAAACAGACCTGTCTGAATACCCCTTAATATAATAATCTTCTGCCTCTTTATCGACTACAGCATCGTTCATAGTACAGAATGAGTGACAGAGTTTCAGCAGATCCATTATATTGCAGAACACTGGATTATTGAGTGCATCTATACTGTCTCCAGAACATTCGCTTTCAGCTGACTGAAAATGAGATTTTTACCTTGGTATCTTATTGTAAAAATTAAATAACAATATTATTTTTATAGTCAAGTATGATAAAAATCTATGAACAAATTAAATATTCTTGCCAAGAATGGCTAGAGGTGGCAGGTATGTTTTAAATTAAGAAAATCCTAACAATTCTTAACATAAAGGTGATGTACACAGATTAATCTCTGGGGCAGGTGGCATTATTTATTAACATAAGGTAAAAATAAAAATCATAGATACCATGGAATAGGTTAGCAAAAAAATATATATATATAAAACTAAGAACTCACAGCAGTGACAGTCAAGAATGACTGACTAAGAATATCTGCTAAGAAATTGGCGTGTGCCTTCTTAAGTTTTTCAAAGTCATTAGTTTTAGCAACAGCATCCATAAGCCTTGAAAAGTTGGTCTCCAACACATCAGCTTGCATGTAATGTTGCAGGTTATCCATAAGAAACATCAATTTGTTATGGAGCTGACACATTGAGAAACTGTAATTAAACAAATATTTATAAACAAAAATATATCGACATGTACTTATACCGCCGGTGGACCACTGAAGTAATGTCACACAGTCCTGCCAATACACACGGTGGGTTTATTTAGTGGGTGAGGGCCCCACACTACCCCGTTTGTTGCCCCATATGATACATTATTTCCCGCTTTAACGAAAAAGAAAGGGTTAACAACTGCGTGCGTTGCGAGCGTGTTATGTCCTTGGTGTTGCTAGGCTACAGATGTTACTATCAGGCAGTTAGATGCTATCAGGCAGGCGGGTTCTTTTTATAGTAAAACAAAACCAAAATGAGCCCATCTACTAAACTTACCTCGTAGATTGTTTATAGGTTTTCCACAACGCATGCAAATCATGTTGAGTTTTTTTTATCCTGAGTAGTAATCGAAACATGTCGTTATATCGTGCCAACACTTCTGGTGTAAACAATAGATGTAGAGGCCACTTGAAATCGTATTTTAGTATTATGCTGGACCAACCGTCGGATACTGGAAAAAAACAAAAGTTTAATACATAGACATAGGAGTAGTTGTATTAAGAGGGTAGGCCATGCTCGTATATTACTTAGAAAGCAGTTCCAACTGTTCTCCCAACTGAGCCAGGTGATACGCATCGAAGGTCAATTGGGACAATCTCCAGGACATTCGCATTCTGTTGACTGAAATAGTGATTGCTTTGGAATACCAATTGTACGAGTGAAATAAATTATCAATATGATTTTGGTACAATCAAAATCTATGATACAATAGAAATCTATGATTAATTTGCTATATAACTAAAGTGTGCTTTAAATTGTGCTTTAAACTACTAAAGTGTGCTTTAAACTTTAAAGCACATTTTAGTGTGCTTTAAAGTTTAAATTATATAGTTCTTTACTTTAAATTACATAATTCATATAATATTTTTAATAATAATAATTTATTTCAGGCTTCTTGCCCATTTTTATGTTAGTACTTGTACATTAACCTTACAAAACTGGTGTTAGTAGGAATAAACAAAATTACAATTAAATTAAAACTAAGTACTACGCCACGGGTCTGTGTAGGCGCATCCAATGCCCCAGTATGGGGCTATCCCATCTATCGGCTATTGTGCTGAGGATGCTGTTGGGACTGCCACGCATCCTGTACATGATGGAGGCGCATCTTTTTCTAGTAATGGCATGAAAACCATCTATTGCAGCTTCGGTGAACATGCCTGAGGCGCTACAGTATCGTGGCAAACCCATCAACAAACCTAAACGCATTATTGTATTGTACGCGCAGGGTGCTGTATGCCCTCTGCGTATAGTTAACCCACAGACTGCACGTGTAAAAGGACTGGCAGAACGCTGTGAAAAGTGTAGCCTTGACTTGTTTAGTACATCGTGCAAATCAATGAGACAACATATTATCGGACAGTCTACGTTCACGCTCGATGTCTGAGTCATCTCTTAGGTCTTCACAGACCCAGTGACCCAGATACTTGAAATGTGTGACTTTTTTCAGTGGACTTCCATAAAGTTTTAGCGGCGGTATGTCTTTATAATATTTAGTATTATAAAGTTTTAGCGGCGGTATGTCTTTATAATATATAATATTTTGATTATTGTACCAATATCTCAGTATCGAAATAACCACTTTATCCACCGTCGATTCCTTTAATAGTTTGTCCCAAAGTACGTCATATACCACCATATCGAAAGCCCTGGAAAGGTCCAAGAAGCAGGCGTTTACAACTGTGTTTCTTGATCTTGATTACCTACGCGTGGCACGTCAGTAAAACTACCAGTCAGTATATCTTTTTCTGAATTTTCCAAATCATCGTACTTGACCATAAAAACTAGTAATTTAAATCTTAATGAATCACTCAATCCATTGGGGAAAACTGCTTGGAAATCCTTTTTTGTACACAAATACATAACAGAAAAATTTAAATCCATACCAGTGCTGCTATCATCATTAACAGACGAATTTGTAGTAGAAATATTTGGTTTCACATATGGTAGCTCGAAGTTGAACTTTTCTATGTCGGTATTGTTGCTTAGTAAAACTGCTCGTGCTGCCAATTGGAAGGCGTGGTTCATGTCTGAAAATATATCTGTACTGATATAGCTGTAACAGAGCTGTGTCTGGAAATTGACTTTTGACTCTTATATATCAGACTATTTAGGGGTCTCTGAACATTCATTTTTAGAATTTCTGTCTGTTTGTGCGCATATCACACCAAAACTACTGAATCAATTTTAATGCAACTTGTTTTGTTTGATAGTACTCGATTAAACTTAAAAACTGGTGTTAGTTTTATGCCGCTACTTTATCGGGAACCTGAGATATAGCCTAAAAAATACAAAGTGGAGCCGCGGGCATTGAAATAGTTTCGATATTTGACATAAAATGCAATTTGCGTCAGTTGATATATAATACGAAAACGAAGTCAAATTGCACTACATTTTTGTGCGTAATAAGAAAGATTTCTAGCTCTCGTGGTTTATCGTTTAAGTGGCAAAGCATTTTTTGTTAATACTACACATTTTATTTTACTTTCTATATTTAACACTATATGAAACCGGATAGTATCCTTCCTTATCAATGTTCTAAATGTGAAAGTGAGTTAGTTTGTAACCTTTTGACGCCTTAACTACTTAACCGATCATCATACATATAATTGAGAATACAGAGAACTTATAACACTGTTTATCCAAGAAAAGAGGATGTAGTTGAAGGGTTCCTGTGGCTTGATCAGTGTTTTGCAGATTATTTTTTCGCTTTTCGAGGCTCGCTACGGGCCCTTAATTACTAACTAACCCACTACTTACGACTGGACCTTCATCCATTAAGTAACTACGTATCTCCGGCTGTATCCCTTCCATATCGCTATCAGGTATGAAACGCTGACAAATTAAGCTGCTCGTGTGGTATTAAAAAATAAAAAATATTCCTTGCTACAGTTTGTATTAATGTTTGTTCCCACACAAGGGCCCCCTATGGCTTAGTTTTATCATTGTTGTGAAAAATTATGCAAATAGTTTGGTTTTGACTAATACAACCTCTGTGTATCTACCCGTGCTCGACCTGCACTTGCGATTATGGAAGGGGATCAAGAAATTAAATCATGTAGTTTCTGCACACACTAATGCATGGATATTATAATATTTAAAAAACAAACAGATACCTCGAGTAGAAGTTCGTGCGGTAGGCCTATCCAGCATGTGTGCTGTTAGCCTCAAAAGTTCTAGAAATAGTTCTCCTCGGCCAAGCAAATAAAAATCTTTCATTAGTTTCAGCTCATGTATTAGTTGAGCTTCTTCTACTGCTACCATCCACAGATGCTGCAACAGATTGTTCAAAAATGTTTATGATGATGGTGATTGTGTAAGATTGACATACTTAACTGTCAATCATAGATTCAACAGCTTTAATGCGGAAATAACTTCTATTTATTTTCCAGAACAAAATGTGAGAAAATGTGAATGTCTGTATAGCTCAGTTGGTAAAGCGTCTGGAACGGTAAACGAGATGTCGTGGATTCAAACTTCACCTCGTGGCTATCATATTCTATTTTATATCCTAGGAGACAGACCTTATAAGACTTGAAAATTGTATATAATGCATGCTTTTTTTTAGATAATATGTCAGGTTCCCGATATAATAATGGATATAAAATGTAGACCAGTTTTGCACGCCTCATAAGCGAAGCGTTGATTCTCGTTTCACGCAGAACAACTGATTTTTCAAACTTAAAATGTCTCTATTTATCATATATCGCACTTGTAAAACAATATAAATACACACACATATCAAGAAAAAACACATTTTTTAACACTCATTATATTATTTATGCCATTTTTGTTATTTAAACTAGTTAAAAAACTGTTTAAAAAAGTTCTGTCTCGGACGTCCGTTTGTTGTAGGTAATGTATAACACGATAACAACCGAAATACTTTACAAATGGCGTCTTTTTTTTTCTTTTTAACTTGAGTATAATTACGAACCTGGAATAAATACTGGAGCTTAAAGGCAATATTTAAAAATAACTTACCAATAACTCTCAAAGCTAAAGTTATGAACTCATGTCTACTACCAAGCTTAACTTATGGAAGCCAAACCTGGAAATTCTCTACACAAGTTATGAATAAAATCAATACATGTCAAAGAGGTTTAGAGCGAAGTATGCTAAACATAAAGAGAATGGACAAAATAAGTCACACAAAGATAAGAGATATCACTAAAGTCACAAACGCTTTGACCTTTGCTCTAAAATTGAAATGGCACTGGGCTGGCCATGTAGCAAGAATGTCTGACAGAAGGTGGACCACACGAGTTACACAGTGGAAAGGACCACCAGGCAAGAGGGGTAGGGGGAGACCCTTAGCCCGCTGGGAAGATGATCTGAAAAGATTAGCTGGTTTAAACTGGCGCTCCATAGCACAAGACCGACAAAAATGGGCATCTTTGGAGGAGGCCTTTACCCAAACCGGGATTCCTGTTAATTTATAAATATTTTTTTAAACACATACGTATATTACTAACCTAATTTAAGCTAACTTACTACTATAAACCAAATTTGTGTTTACTGTAAAATTATATTTACCAACAATTGTAAAGCATGAATTAAAAAGGTTATTATTATTATTATTATAATTACGAATAGAGCCCTATTACTTTTCACGGTTTGATTCGATGTGGTTTAATTGTTATTAAATAAACAAAAAAATTGTGAATATTTACGCTCAACTCGATGGCACAGTGGTACAACTAAAACCAGCGCTATAGCCTATGCCTTATTTCGTAGAACTACTTCTATAGACCAATATATTAGTACTGCATAAAATTAGCGCTAGATGGCGTATAAGACACGAGAAACACATTAGCATTTTTTGAAATTAGCGCTATGTGATTTATTGAAAACTACTTAGTAAGACCAATACATTATTAGTTACTTATCAAATAATCAATTTTATTGTGAAAAATGAAGATTATGAGGCGTGCAGTTTTGGATTTTCCAAAGTATTTGTCTTATGCTTCATAAGAACAAAAAAGTTTCATCAAAATCTATAGTTTTGGGCAATGTGTGTGCAAAACACAGACAAAATTGTTTTGTTTTCAAAGACGCCTAAATACAGTATTTTCTCAAATATTCTAAATGTACAGAAAGCTCATTTATAGCTTTATAATAGTACAGAGGATATAATCCTACAGGCCATATTTTGGTATTGAACTGAAGTTGAAGGTTTAGATATAAGAAAACCCAACTTTGCCATCAATATCCATTAAAATTTAACTATACAAATTATCATAACCCATGTGTGACCATATAGGTATCTACGCAAACATACCTTTGTAACACATTGCTTTATTTCCCTTATAACACCTCTCAAATTACAAACTTCGAAAATTTCAGGATTCTTTAATTTCTGCAACTTTTCATGGAACTCAGCCTCCTTATCTTCCCAAATTGTGAATCTATCAGTAGGTAAGAAACAACGAAAAATATCACGAAACATATTTATTGTCTTTAAGATTTTCATTAAAAAAGTATACATATAACATGTTCACCTTACCTACTTGACTCAACACCACAATTCTGCAATGGCGTCAAAGTCCTATTGGTAATAAAACTACTGCTTTTCTTCACCTTTTTGGGATCAAAGCCGAAGAGAATGATAGTTCTGCCAATAAACAAAATCTCCTGGGCGAGCGAGAGAGGCACAAAGTATGGTATCATTATAGGATTCAGAACGTAACCACATTCTAGGGTTGTATATTGCAGCTGAAACATAAAAGAAAATACGAATGGCATTATTTTAACATAATTTAAAAAAATGACGAAACCTCTATCTACGACAATATAGGAAAGGGAAAAATACCACCAGTATTTCGACAAACCTAATGTGGCTGCAGTAGCAGCGAGATGGCGGATTAATGCTCCATTTTCATAGTTTCAACACAAAAAGGAAATGATAAGTATGGCTAATGTTGAAACCAAGTCACTTAGCACAAGTCATGTTTCTTAAAAAATAGTAAATATGTACTCACTGTAGACACTAGTGATTTATCACATGTAGAAGGCGAGGACAACACTGTTTCCGAATGTTCAGTACCTTGACTTACTATGAAAAACTCTTGATAAGGATCTTTCAGCTCACCATACAAAACCCATGTACAGAGTTGGTTTACAAATACTTTATTGATACAGGCAAATATCCTAAAAAAAAAAATACTCCATTGCACACAACAACACATATATATTGTATTAAGTCGTAGCCAGTTCATAGAATTGATAATTTAATGATGTGGCCGACCATTTTATGAAACTTAACCTAACCATTTCACAATATTTTAAGGTCTCAACTTCAAACGGTTTCAACTGGGCCCCCTTGGGTCGCCCGTATGCGGCGCTGAATAAGCTCTGCAACTAGCCCCCTTACCTTCGGAGACCCTTCAGCCCAGCCTCCTCACCGAGGTGATCGAGGGTATTCCCGCGACGGGTGGAGCACACGCCACCAGTCATGGCACCGCCAGGTAGCGACCGGGAGGCCGACCTTAGTGTGTGCTGAATGGGCGGTTACGCTTTCGCGAGCTAGGGCGCACGGCGTGTTTATTTTAGTGGCTGAGGGCCCCACACTACCCTATTCGTTGGCCCGAACGACAGTGTGAGAGGTTAGCTACATTTTGTCCCGCCTTACCAAAAAAAAAGTCTTAACTTCAACAACAGCCTCCACGCCGCACGTAGACGTCGTCTGTGTTAAATTGGAGTTTAATAAAAACAAACTTAACTCAATCTCGAGAAGCTTGGCTTTGAAAATCTGCATCAAGCTCTTTTGGCTAAGAGCGCACGCGGGAACCGTCAGCATCGAGCGAGCTGATGAATTAGCTAATAAAGCTGAACAATCTACCACGTCGACAACCAACTACAATGAAGTGCCACTGTCGTATGGTAGGAACATCTACGAAATGATGGCAGGACGGATACGAGACCTCAATAACCGGAAATCTGAATTTTGATCTGTATTTCATGTGCTAAAAATACAGATCAAAATGTTTAAAAAATCACGCCATCAAATAGTAAGAATTTTAATTGCAAAATTAAACTTACTGTATTGGATTAATGCATGTTAATGCGTTCCAATAGATGGCGTTTCGTCTTGTTAAGACAATTGTGGAGAGGAGATTTGGTATGGCCGAAAGGTGGTGCGGTAGCTCAGTGGATTAAAACACTTCCCCGGATTGGCACGCACGTTCGATTCCCGCTCGCACTTAAGTTCCCTTTTTCCTCATTCACAAATAATAATTTGTACTTTAAAGTAGCGTTGAGCATGTGAAGTGCTAAAAATACAGATCAAAATATCACCCTCACCATGAAGTTAAAAAGTACCAGCGAAATCGAACAAAAGCCTACGTGGGAATACTTGAGGAGCCTTCCTACAGAGAGGTAATTAGACCGGTGGATATATGAGCCTGCCTTACTGGAGTACAAGGCCATAATAACAGCCACAAGAGAAATTAAAGCCATAACAAATTAATCCAAACGTTCGGCCACCAGAATGAGGAGCTGCTAAATAAGAGACTCGGGGAAGCCCAGGCCAACAAACGCTCGACGAAGCAGAGACCAGGCGGTCAGGAGGAGACATTAATCTCGGCTGAAGACCGAATTGTCGTCATTACCCAGTGCACCGAAATGTGGCTAGATGATAGAATTCTCACGAGAGCGCAGAAACTGGAGGATTGCGACCCCCTGGAGACATAGGAGCTACCATCAAAGATCACCAAGGTCAAGGACCGGGGTGCAGCAACACGATATGGATAGAACGTGGATGCGGAAAAAGACATAGTAGTCATAGCTACCACAGACGCAGAAAATTACCTGAAGGACAAAATCTCACGTCGACTGAGAGCATCGTCATTGATATGTTCTCACAGATACCCACTGGACCTAGCATACAGGATATCTACACCGTCGCACCTTCGCGGTAGGCCTTGCGGGTGGCGGACGTTTCCCGGTCCATCCACTCGCAGCCTTAGCTAGGACGGCATCAGGCGCAAATATTCGCGCCTACTGCTGCTCCAGTTCGCTGGCAGTGGTTCGGGTCAGCGGAAGGATCGGCCTCCCTAGCCCTCTTCGGCGCTTCCTTCTGCGAGATGACTTCCTTGCAGAAGGTAGCGACCGCGGCCCAATTCCTGTCATGGCAAAGCATCACTGACGACGCTCAGCAGCGAAAGGTCCCCCCCTATAGCCGCGACTTGTACACGGCGCTGCTCGGCCCAAGCCAGGCACGACTCGTGTGTGCCGCGCCGTGTCCTCATCGCAGCCGTAATGGTGACAGCCCGGAGTCGCCTAGCGACTATGTCCAGGCCTCCAGCCGTTTCCTCCAACTGGCCCTGGCAGCTCAGTGGGCATCGCCCAGCCATCTGGCCACCTCGCTGGGTAGGAAGCGACTACCCCCCAGAATAAAAAAGCAAATGAGAAATAGAAAATGATAGCCATGAGCCAACCAGGTATCTTGGCATCTCAGGCCTGGTTGGATCAATGTTTGTAAATTCATTTAACAGATGGCTCAGGCTTCAGACAAGACATAAAGAATGTGTTACAAAAAATTGTATGCTCAGATAGCAGTGGTTTAGATACCGGCCACCTGACTAAGTGTTGCGGGTTCGACTTCCACACAGGATAACATTTTGTGTGATCCACAAATGGGGTGTACTTTGTGTCCATGAAATTGTGTTTGTAAAGTCCCTCGCAATACTAGGATTATTTCATAGTGCAGGGTGTTGTCTTTTAAAAAAAGAGGAAAGAGGAATGCCAATAGCTCAGTTTACAGTGTCTGAACAGTATTCAGAAGACTTGGGTTCAAACCCATATATCATTTTCTATTTCACATTTATGCATTTTTGTTTGACTGAGTGTAATTTGTAAGTGTCTGTAAGATTTCTAGTGGAAAAGTCTAGTTAAATATACATATGTTTGTTTTATAGCCAATGGTAGTGGATGAGCAAATTTCTCATACTGCCTATGCTGATAAAAATATGAAAAATACTTTAGAAAAAACAAAACTGCACGCCTCATAATCTTCATTTTTCACAATAAAATTGATTATTTGATAAGTAACTAATGATGTATTGGTCTTACTAAGTAGTTTTTAATAAATCACATAGATAGCGCTAATTTCAGAAAGTACTAATGTGGGTTCCGTTCTTATACGTCATATAGCGCTAATTTTAAAGAAGTACTTCTATATTGGTCTATAGAAATAGTTCTCACGAAAGGCGCTGGTTTCAGTGTCACGTCGAGCGTACAAGTGTCACCACCCCATTCTTTCCCACTGGTGTCGTATGAGGCGACTAAGGGAAGTAAGCAATTATCATCCATTGCACGACTGGTGGTAGGGCTGGGTACCAAGTGGAAGTACTCACTTGGTATCCGGCCCAAATTCAAATTCAAATTCAAAAATATCTTTATTTCATAGGCCTATTAATTAGCACTTAAAATCGTCAAGAATACACTAATAATCAACACGAGCGCCTGAGGCGAGTGCATCCGCAATAACAAAGTGCCGATTGCAATCGCCACAAGCGGCCGGATTCCGAAGTAAGGCCTTTCATGAGAAGAACCCGGCAAGAAACTCATGGGCCACTTTTTTAAATTGCCAATTTATTACAATTTAATATAATCTTTATAACTAAAATGACATTATATCATACAAAACAATTTTGAAAAATAATGAATGAGGAGCAGCTCAAGCCCATTTTGTTTTGTCCTCAAGATAATCCGAAACAGTGTAATAACCTTGATTACAAAGTCTAATTTTTATGGCTTTCTTATACTTATTTAGTGGCATGTTTCGGATATTTTCAGGAATCTTATTGTAAAAGCATATACATTGCCCCATAAAAGATCTACTAATTCTGTGGAGACGAGTACTGTGTGCAATAAGATTGCCTTTGTTCCTAGTATTAATGTGATGAACATCGCTATACTTATCAAAACATCCGATGTTTTTCTTGACATACAACAGATTTTCGTATATAAATTGAGACACAACAGTTAGAATATTCATTTCTTTGAATTTCTGTCTAAGGGAAACTCTCGGGCCCAGATTATAGATTGCACGAACAGCCCTTTTCTGAAGTACAAATATGGAATTTAAATCGGCGGAACATCCCCATAGCAGTATGCCATAGGACATAATACTATGAAAATAACTGAAATAAACTATTCTAGCCGTTTCAACATCAGTCAATAATCTAATTTTTTTTACCGCATATGCCGCTGAGCTTAACCTACCTGACAATTTTTTAATATGGGTGCCCCATTGGAGTTTGTTATCTATAGTGATACCTAGGAAAACCGTGGACTCCACAAGGTCCAGTTTAACGCCATTCAATTGTACATTGGTTTCTACATGCCTTACATTGGGTGTAGTAAATTTTATACATTTAGTTTTATTTTCACTTAAAACTAGGTTATTAGTATTGAACCAATGAACAACTTTAGACAGTGCGTTGTTCACATCGTCATAATTAAGCAGTTGCCTTCTTAGTTTAAATAATAAAGATGTATCATCTGCGAACAACACAATACTTCGATTATCTCCTACGTAGTATGGTAGGTCGTTAATATAGACTAGAAACAGAAATGGCCCTAAAATAGACCCCTGTGGCACACCCATTGTCATGACAGACCCAAGCGATAACGTACCATTAACATCGACCCTTTGAATTCTATTGCTCTCCACTCCACTGCCCAAGCGGGTTGGTACCACCATCTCCCCTGTGACCGGCCATGAAGCACATTGTTGCGTTTTGCTTGTAGCAGGAGATAGCCGTTTATATTTCATTTCATCTGTGAAATGAATTGGTGAGCAGCGGCTTGACAATACTCTCGGTATAGTCGAGTCCATGGGCGACGGTTACCATTTACCATCAGATGGACCGTGGCTCGTCTGCCACTAAATGCAAAAAAAAAATTAAAAAAAAAAAGATACGGCTAGCTAAACTATCTGAATGCCTCACATAATTAATGGACGCCCCCTTATCTCAAATATTGAAAGAGAGAAAAAAGAGTAGATGGAGTAGGCAGATTTATAAGTACAAATTATAATTTGTGAATAAGGAAAAAGAGTATTTTAGTACGAGCTGGAATCAAACCTGCTTCCCTTCCTAACCAGGGAAGTGCTCTAATATACTGAGCTACCGTACTATTTCTTAGAAATACCCAATCTCCTTATCACAATTTGTCTTAACGACCAACGCCACCTATCGGAAGCATTTACATGCATTAATCCAATATAGTAAGTTTAATTTCGCAATTAAAATTCATACTATTTGATAGCGCGATTTTTTTAAACATTTTGATCTATATTTTAACACTTGACATGCTCAGCTACTCTTAAGTACAAATTATAATTTGTGAATTAGGAAAAATTGTATTTTAGTACGAGCGGGCATCGAACCTGCGTCCCTTCCTATCCGGGGAAGTGCTCTAATCCACTGAGCTACCGTACTATTTGTTAGAAATACCCAATCTCCTTACCACATTTGTCTTAACGACCAACGCCACCTATGGGTATTTCTAACATATAGTACGGTAAAATATAGATCAAAAAGATTTATAAGTATTATGAGGCGTGCAATAGTAGTATAAAATTATTACCCACGTATCTTATACTAATATAATATAAAGCTGAAGAGTTTGTTTGTGTGCTTGAACGCGCTAATCTCAGGAACTACTTATAAAACTACTAAACTACTAAAAAAAACCACTAAAAAATATGTTAGTAAATTTAGTGTTAGATAGCCCATTTATCGAGGAAGGCTATAGACTATATATCATCACGCGAAACCCAATAGGAGCGGAGCACCATTGAAAAATGTTTCAAAATCGGGGGATTTTTGTTCCTTTTGAAAGCTTTCGCTGCGTGCGCTGCGTAAACTTAACCGTTTAGCAAAACTCATGATAACAGAATTGTTCCCCTTTAAAAGTTCTAAAAAAAAACGAGACGTCGCGATAGGGTTGCGTTGTTTCATTACAGAGTTACTGTGGCCACCTTCCAGCTCCATCGTCAGACCCTGGATACCACCTAGAGACAAAGTACTCGTCAAGACAAATCATACGAGCCCAAACTCGATGGAGTTATGTCGTTTTATAACGGAGTTCCTATGTCCACCTTCTAGCTCTATCATCAGACCCTGGATACCATCTAAATACAAAGTACTCGTGAAGACGAATCAAATGATTCCAAACTCGATGGAGTTGCGTCGTTTTATTACAGAGTTACTGTGGTTATATTCCACCTCCATCATCAGACCCTGGATATAATTTAGGACTGAAGTTCTAGTCAAGACATTTCAAACGAGTCCTAACTCGATGGAGTTGCATCATTTAACTATAGAGTTTCGAATGGCCACCTTCCAGCTCCATCATCAGACCCTGGATACCATCTAAAGACAAAATACTCTTCAAGACGAATCAAACGTGTCCAAACTCAACGGGGTTGCATCGTTTCACTATAGAGTTCCTGTGGCCACCTCCCAGCTTCATCATCAGCCCCTGGATACCATCTAGACACAAAGTACTCGGCAAGACGAATCATACGAGCCCAAACTCGATGCGATTGCGCCGTTTCATTATAGAGTTCCTATGTCCACCTTCCAGCTCCATCATCAGATCAGCTCCATGTCATCATAAAATTGCATTGTCACGTGATATACACATGCGTGTAAAATTTCAGCTTAATCGGAAACCGGGAAGTTTGTCAAATTTAACTTGTATAATTTGAACGGGACAAGTAAAATAAAAGCGTCGCCACGCTAACAGCCGATTTTACCCACCCTCCGCATTAGATGTTTCACATCAAAAAGGCCGCGACAGGATATATCTTATCTTTTAAGACACTATAACCTTTTTTATACTAACCAAATTTGTTCTAAAATAATGCATTATTTGCATAGGGGTTTTTTTTATAAACATGATTTTATCTTTATCCAAATAAATAGATACGTTATTCATCACAAGTATTTAATTTAAAACAAAATATAACCTTTACATCATTCGATTTCAATAAATATCTTAGGAAATATCGCAGATTTAAAATAACATCGCAGCATAATAATGATCAAGTACCTACTGCGCGCGCATTTATGATGTGCAAGACCGGTATCGTGAGGGGGAAGGGCGGTGGCCCCAATTAGCGTTAGACCAAAGTAACTATTCCACGCGGACGATGTCGCGGGCAGAAGCTAGTTTTAAGCACATCATGAAATTAAGTGAAGGAAAATTAGATGCTTGATTGATTACCTACCTAATATTTATTTAAAAGACATATTACTATAGGTAGGTATAATAAAAGGCAGACAACATTCTGACTTATACATTGCTCATTCAATTATAACACGATAAGGTTACATAACGATTACACAAACTTAGAACATGTACCTACACCTTATTATGAACGAGACTAAATATTATAATAGTTTAATAAGTAGGTAGGTAGCACGTGATTCGTTTACTTTCGTCTACAAGCCGGCCGATGCCGCCAGCGATGTCGTACTTCACCGTCTACTTAGCACATTGAATAACCATAATATAATGGGTAACCTATTCAATCTGCTATCTATATTGAAGTGATAATCCTTTCAATTGGTTTCAAGCATATACCCTTTTCAATGGGTTATCATATTGATAGTGTAACCCTTTCACTGGGTTGCAAGTATAGAACCCATTCAATGTGTTATCCATATTGAAAGGGTAACACTTTTAATGGGTTTCATGCGTAAACCCTATTGAATGGGTTATCAATATGATGGTGTAACCCTTTCATTGGGTTTGAGCATAGAAACCTTTCAGAGTTACATCACGATAAAGGTAACCACATAAACGGCTTACCCATTCGAATGGCTTAACTCTTAACCGGGGTTGTACGGTCCTTGGTTTAAATAACAAAAATGGCATAAAAAATATCATCAGTGTCAAAAATAGTGTTTTTTTCTTGATATGTGTGTGTGTATATATTGTTTTACAAGTGCAATATATGATAAATAGAGACATTTTAAGTTTGAAAAATCAGTTCTGTGTAAAACGGGAATAGTACCCACCTCAACGCTTCGCTTGTGAGGCGTGCAAATGTAGTGATAGCATTAACAGTTCATCAAAAACTCAGTGCCTGACAAGGGATTCCAGTCATACATTTAATTTAATTTATTTTCAGTTCAGTATTACAACATATTTGTACCTAAATAAACTTAAAAATGTGTATTGTAAGGCCATTAGAGGCGACTAAACAGGCAGATCTCTAAGTCTATGGGACAAGACATACGCCGATTTAAAACCCTGCGTATTAAAAAGGCGATAGAGCGGAACCAAGGTTCCAAAGTGTTTGCAAGAGATCTGTTTGTTGTCAAGAGATTTGTCTGGGAAAAGCCAGCTGACCAAGCTGAAGGCCAATGATGGCACCGTCCAATCGTCCAAAGAGAGGTCCATAAGTTCTATGGACAGTTATATAGATCCCAGAACTCTGTTGTCAGATTAGTCCATGAGCCCAGATCCAAGCTAACTCGGCAATATACCAAAGATATCCGAGACGTCAGCCTGTACGAGATCAGAATGGCTCTCAAACAGTTAAAGGAGGAAAAGGCACCGGGTGACGACGGAATTACCATAGAGCTTTTGAAGGCAGGCGGAAAGCCGCTCCTCAAGGGCCTCCAGAGGCTATTCAATTCCGTCGTTCTCGGGGTGACGTCCCAGAGTCGTGGACCAGGAGCGTGGTGGTGCTGTTCTTCAAGAAAGGTGATAGAACCCTCTTGAAGTATTATAGACCCATCTCGCTCTTGAGCCACGTCTATAAGTTGTTCTCGAGGGTCATTACAAATCGACTCACGCGCAGGCTCGACGACTTCCAGCGTCCCGAACAAGCCGGTTTCCGAAAAGGCTATAGTACCATAGACCACAAACATACGCTGCGCCAGATTATACAGAAGACCGAGGAGTATAATCAGCCTCTGTGCCTGGCGTTTGTGGACTATGAGAAAACCTTCGATTCGATCGAATCTTGGGCGGTGCCGCAGTCCCTTCAGCGGTGCCAAATTGACTATCGGTACATCGAAGTGCTGAAGTGCTTGTATAGAAACGCCACCATGTCAGTCCGTGTTCAGGACAGGAGTACGAAACCGACCCAACTGCAGAAAGGTGTTAAACAGGGAGAAGTTATGTCCCCGAAATTCTTCACCACTGCATTGGAAGATGTCTTCAAGCTCTTGGAATGGACCGGATTCGGCATCAACATCAATGGCGAATACATCACTCACCTTCGATATGCCGACGACATAGTAATCATGGCAGAATCGCTGGAGGACCTTAGCACCATGCTCAATGATCTCAACAGGGTTTCCTGACTAGTGGGTCTCAAAATGAACATGGACAAGACGAAAGTCATGTCTAATGTCCACGTCATTTCAGCAGCGGTCCTAGTCGGGAGTGCACTTCTCGAAGTTGTCGACCTAGTGGTCGACATAGTTGTCTACCTGGGACAAACAGTCCAGTCAGGTAGACACAACTTCGAGAAAGAGGTCATATGACGAATCCAGCTCGGCTGGGCAGCGTTCGGGAAGCTGAGGAAGATCTTCTTGTCCAATATGTCTGAAGACGAAGGTCTACGACCAGTGTGTGCTTCCCGTGATGACTTACGGAACAGAGGCGTGGTCTCTGAATGTCGCCCTTATATCAAGGCTCAAAGTCGCTCAGCGCGCCATGGAGCGGGCTATGCTTGTGATCTCTCTACGTGATAAGATTCGTAATACGGAAATCCGTAGGAGAACGGGAGTAACCGACATAGCCTACCGGGTCAGTATGCAGAAGTGGCAATGGGCAGGCCACATCGCTCAACAAACCGACAACCGTTGGGGAAGAAAGGTTCTCGAGTGGCAACCACGTATCCGACAGCGCAGCGGCGCCCCACCAGGTGGACCGATGACCTGATGTCAAAGTCGCAGGTATTCGTTGGATGCAGGCGGCACAGGACCGTCCACTGTGGCGTTTTCTTGGGGAGGCCTATGTCCAGCAGTTGACGATGAAAGGCTGATGGATGGATTGTAAGGCCCCTCTTCCACGGCGACTTTTTGTAGCGATGCTGACGCACGTTCGCATCGATACAGTCACGATGCGTCGCCTAGCTATTTGCCCTCGTCCACACCACGATTCAGTCGCGATGCAAACGCGATACTGTCGCGCTTCTGTCGCCATGCAAACGCGATTCAGTAACGGCACGAATATAACGAATAACAGCACTCTCGACCTCTGTGTTGCACTGATGCTCGGTTCTCCACTCACGCACCACCCTTCCTCCGTTCTCTCCCCGATGTCGTACTATCGGTCGCGCGTTTGCATGCGATGCCGTAGCATGTTGGCAGCGCTTCTGTAGTGCATTTCAAATGCAACTAACGTGCGGTAGTAGCAATATTTTTGTAGCTACAAAAAAGTCAAGTAGTCACCGTGAGCGAGGGGCCTTAGTCATACCATTTTAGTTTAACAACTAATATTTATACATTTTTCAATATGGAATTATAGTAGGTATGTGGACCAAATACTTCGGGAGCTCAAGTTATCTCCGGGAGATCACCAGCAACACTAAGGGGCTGTTGGCGTTCTTCCGGGAGCTGGGGTGGATCGAGTGAAGGTTTCACACCCACCCACACGCAAAACACGCGCTCAGACGTGGAGTTGTGGAGAACAGGCCACCGAACCAATACCAATACCAAATAGTAGGTTTGTTAAAAATATAAAAATTCCATTTACCTCAAGACAGCATCATGCATTTTTTCATCACCCGTCAGTATGTATCTATGTAGTAAGCTAAGTATCTGACAACCCACCAACTTTCTCTGTTCTATAGTACTTATTATCCTGCTAAGAGTCATAAACTGGCCTCGGTAACATTCAACATAACTGTACACAAAGGACAAAGTATAATTGTGATTTGCAATCACAAGATTTTCTACTTCCATTATTGTTTTCTTATAAGTTTGCAGGACTTCAGCTATGCCTTCACTTAAGGCTTGCGAATATAAGCCACATGTCTTCAACTTTGTTCCTAAAATTAATAGATATCATTTTTATATTTATGTATCAATACATGAATTTATACATCAACAATATTGATATGAGGCAGATAAATATATATTGATTTTAAATACTGTTACTAGGTTTGATGAATGAGTACCTACTTCATTACAATAAAGGGCTTGATACATTAGGTTGTAGTTATCGCAAATTTATATATATATATATATAGGTATATACTATATATATAGGTTCTATCTGTCTATAATCAAGGAGCATTAGTTCCAAAGATACTTAAGTTTCAATCTGTTAGATTAGATTTATACAATTATTATTGCTTGTTAGATTTATACAATTAACCAGAAGTAGGTATTATAAAGCAGATCTGAAAAGGTCACAAATTACCACTTTGAGTTTTTCTATTCCGGAATCCATTAACTGCCACAAACTGCTGGATTTTATGGTGGTTCTGAGCAATTTCGTATATTCTTCCAAATATTTCAGTATCACCTTGATTAGCTGTTATATTGTTCTAAAATTAAAATAAAATATAAATAATAATGTGTACTTTTAAAACTAAATAGTAGATTGTAAAATAGTGATGATAGGAATCATACTTGTTCTACTGTTTTACTGTGTGAACAGTCCCATAACATTAATAACGCGTCGTGTATCATTTTATACTCTTATATTTTATTTACAATTTTAACTCCCTATCCCCCTGAAGCATAGAGTAAAGTAATCATTGCCCTGATGCTATCGAAATAAATAATAGTAATACACAGTTTGACACATAGCACAGAGTACTTTTTAATCACAGAATAGTTAGAGATACCACGTATTTAATATAGGGTATAGAGACCTAACTTCACAGGGTTTTAAAGTAATGGTTATAAGCACCACCTGGATTTCTCCGGTCGCAACTTTATCTTTATATACCTACATACACTAATCTACGTGAGTATATATGCTAGTTATATTTATTTGTAAGCTTTATGATTTCAATTAACGTATGAAATAAATAAAATGTTGAAGAATATTTGTAGTTTCAAAGTTCTTCAAAACAATTAAAAATCCATACGTATTATAAATAAAACATCATAAACTGTCTTATTACATTTTTTATTTTAACTGTCTCTTAAAACGTTTTATACAATATTTTCTGGCCAAAAATTGATATGTATCGGTGTCATCAATTGTATCTTGTTTTCAATCACTAAACAAGTTACCACTGGTGTAGATTCGATGCTATGAGGAGGAGCGAGAGCTCAACTCAATGATTATAACATGAAAAAAACACAGCGATATCTTGGAGTAACACAAATACAGAATTATTCTTTATTCTGTGATACATAAAAATAACAAACCGCACCGAAGCACAAGTACAAGCGAATTTTTTCTGACAATTTGACAAATCACACAGACTTGACTTTGACATTACTTTTTTTGTTATTTTCTTTTATTCATGACCATAAAAACTGGGTCTTTCAGTCGCATACAATAAATAGGTTAACATTCAATAATTCATTTATTTTACCAGTGATTTCTGATAAGATTATTAAAATGTTATTTATAAAACACTAGAATTCTACCAAAACTTTTCAACATTTAATCTATATATGTCAAAACATTGTATAAAATGATGTATGTAACATCAAAATATTAATATAAATTTGTAGTCATTTGGCGACGGACTAAGAACACAAGTATCACAACCCTATTCTTTCCCACGGATGTCGTATGAGGCGACTAAGGGAAGTAAGCAATTATCATGCATTGCATGATTGGACTTGGGCAGGGTACCAAGTGGGAGTACTCACTTGGTATCGGGCCCGAGTGGTTTGGCTCCACCATCTCCCGTGTGACCGGCCATAAAGCACATCGTTGCGTTTTGGTCGTAGCAGGAGATAGCCGTTTATTCTTCCATTTCATATTGGTGATATGAAATAGTGAGCAGCGGCTTGACAATACTCTCGGTATAGTTGAGTCCATGAGCGACGGTTACCATTTACCATCAGATGGGCCGTGGCTCGTCTTCTACCACTAAATACAATAAAAGAAAAAATATATATTAATTGTTGGAATGTATTCATGTTTTTTTATATCTTCAATAATTATTTATTCATGTCATTGGTTTTTAAAAAAGTTATCACTATGTACGGCAGTAAATAATTATAATGTTATCCCTATAAACATTATAATCTGACTACAAGATATTGTCCTTAAATTGCCTAAGAAGCCGTACATCATCTTGTCAATTAAATATATTCGCATAATAATTAGTAGCGTCCTCTGCACCTCTAAGAATAAACTCTCCAGACAGATTATAATACTGCTAAATAAAATATACCCTGTTATTGACATTTCAGGTAAAATTTCGTGCATTGCAATTTTACAGTGTAGTAGCCAATGTTTTACTAAATAATACTTTATAGCATATTTCTTAGAAGATTGAAGACCCTGACACATAGGATATAAATAAAATAACCATGGAATGGAATTGATATAGTAGTCTGTGTGTCAAATCAAGTAATGAACACTGTCATGTTGACAGTTGACAGGCCACCATAAGATTGGAAGTCTCAAATAGGGTAGCCGTTACTAAAACTTACTAAAAATCCTAAAAAATCGTATTCTTATCGCCCTATAGCTCTGTCTCCGGTTATAGCCAAAATTGCTGAACATTTAGTTAAAAATAGAATTGAATGGTACATAGAAAACCAAAACATTTTGCCGAACTCCCAGTATGGTTACAGGAAGGGTAAGAGTGCCATTTATAGTGTATGTGTTTTAGTAACACACGATCGTATAGCTTTTTCAAAAAATCAATTGTTGCTACTTTTTTAGATATTAAATCTGCATACGATAACGTTCTTATAGAAATATTGTGTTATAAATTAAATCAAATAAAAATACCCATGATGCTTATTAATTTTTTTAAAAACATATTTACGTTCGCATAAAATCATTTTTGATAATACTAGTCTTACAAGATACGCATGGAAAGGCTTACCTTAAGGTTCGGTCTTAAGCCAAGGCTTACCTTAAGGTTCGGTCTTAAGCCCAATTCTATATAAGATCTATATACCTATGATTTAGACGCCTTTGTTGGTAACTCGGTTAATATACTGCAATATGCAGATGATTTGCTCGTATACTCGACCCACAGTTCTTTTAATTTTAGCTTCATATGAAATAACATAAGCACTAAAGCTGTTGAAAGTATGGTTGGATGATCAAGGCTTAGAATTATCTGTTACAAAAAGTACAGCCGTGGTATACACTCGACAACATATGCCACCACCTGCAAATTATTTACTAAGACACGAATATTATACCTGAAAAGAGTTTCGCATAATGTTAAGGTGTAGTAATAGACTCTAAGTTAACAGGACATGCTCATTGTGAACATGTGGTTGTAAAATGTGAAAGAAATATAAATTTATTACGATGTTTTTCAGGAATCTGGTGGGGAGCCCATCCTTCCTCCTTAAGATTAATTTATAATAATTTAATAAGGAGCATATTAGATTATGGTTCATTTATAGTGTTCCTCAAGGATCTCACCTAGGGCCCATGCTGTTCCTAATTTTATAAATGATTTAACCTCTCGTATCAAGCACTGTGAGATATCACTATTCGCGGATGACTTAAAAATTTACAGACCAATTAAACTGGTTAGCGACTCTATACTGATTCAAGATGACCTTAATAATATCATAGACTGATGTTATTTAAACTGTATGACTCTCAATATTGACAAATGCTTCCATATTAAATATACAAAAAAGAAAAAACCACTTGTGACAACTTACGAGATTAGCGGCACATTATTAACTGAAGTCGATGAAATTCGAGATCTTGGCGTCATAATCGATAAAAACTTACCTTTGTTTCTCATATTGATAAAATTGTAGTCAAAGCTGCCCAAATGCTCGGTTTCATACGCAGAAGTACAGTTGGATTTAAAAATCTCGGCACCAAGATTCTCCTTTATAACGCTCTTGTGCGCAGCAATCTCGAATACACTAGTGTGGCATGGTCACCATTCTATGCTGTTCACTCCCAACGGATTGAGAGTTTACAACGAACTTTCACTAGACATCTAGCATTCTCATGTAGTGGTTTTTCGCATAGGAATCCCTATGATCAGCGTTTGATTAAGTTCAATACGACCACACTTCATGCTCGAAGATGCGTTCTTGACTTATGTTTCCTTTACAAGCTATTTAATAATAAAATACAGTGCAGTCATTTATTAAATAGAATATCCCTACATTAAACACAAAGTGAAATATGTGAAATCGAAAATAACAGTCACGAGCAGGATTTGAACCTGCATCTCCTGGATACCGTCCAGATGCATATTTCACTTTGTGTTTAATGTATAGTGCTAAGCATGTCAAGTGCTAAAAATATAATTATAAAATATCTAAATAGAATATCCCTAGCTATTCCTTATTCATATCATAGATATAAAATTTAAAAAATATTTCATACATCCTTTGCCAGAACGAATTTGGGTCTTCAATCCCCCCTAAATACAATTGTTAGCGAATATAATTGTATTCAAGCTAGTAGTAACGTAGACATTGATATTTATTATGATATATTCAGTAACTTCAAAAGAAGCCTGCATGTCTCGTGTAACAAACTAATGTTTTAAATTAATATGTTTATTTTATTACTTTTTTTTTACATTCATAGTATATATATTCATTTACCATCATTATTTTCATTTTCATTACATTCATAGGTTTTTAAAAAACGATCTTGTTTTGTAATTGCCAATGCTATGTACCTACACCGTAAGTGTCATACATATCAGATAATGAAACCTTTAGTGTATTATAAGAAGTAATGTATTTATATGTATGATGTGGTTGTACATATAAAATAAATAAATAAATAGTAGAACCTTGCAATATAGCGCCCATAAAAAGATTAGATGCACTACAATCTAAGCCTTAAGGGTAATTACGGGAGCAATGAAATCCAGCCCTTTTAATGCCCTCCAGGTTGAATGTGGAGATGCACCACTCTACTTAAGACGGCAATTTTTGTCTGACAGGTTGTTGTTCCAAGTTGTCCAATTTTCTAATCATCAACTGCTCCCTAAAATTAAAAGACTAGCAACATTCATACACACATTCCCTTTCTGGAAATATAAAAAGCCACCTTGTTTAGTCAACAGTTATATTAAAAGTCAACATTTATCAGCTGCTGTATTTTCCTCTATACGCCTTGCCATATTCAATTACAATTTTCACAGCCTAACAAATTCCCCTAAGATTTACTTAGATTTGAATCTCAACCGGAATAATAAAGAGCTCGACCAGAAATTTAATCTTATAATTAATAAACGATGGTATGGGTGGCATAAAATATTTACAGATGCTTCTATGCACAGCCGGTTTGATATAGTTGGTGTAGGCGTATTTCATAAGCAATGTAATATTTTTGCTCAAAAAATTAAATTTCTTTCTGAAACCTCTGTTTTTACGGGTGAACGCTTTGGTATCGTAAAAGCATTGGAATACATTTTCATAATGAAATTTAAAAAAATTGTATTTTTGGTGACTCCCTCAGTGAATTACGGGCACTTTTAAAATATCCATTTAGAACTAAAACCTATTACCCTCTAATATTTGAAGATATGAATAAATTATCTTTGTGCATAAATTCTGGACCATTCCATTTCAATTTTGCTTGGATTCCAAGTCATTGTGGTATTTATGGTAATGAGTGAGCAGACAAGATAACAAACGAGGAGGTGAAGTACGGTGACGTCTTCCGTTTTAAAATTTTTCACCACCAGAGGAGAAAAGGTACGCAATGCTGAAGGACAGACTGCTGCAGGACTGACGAGGAGAGTGCCAAGCGCCAGTTTCAGAAGCTAGTGTCAGAGCTGGAACTGGGCGCAGAGAAGCCTATACATCTTCTGCGGCAGATGAGAGAGTTAGGGCTTAAGGCACAGGTCTCGGACCAGACGCTAAAGAGCCTGTGGCTGTCGAGGATGCCCTCATGTGTACGGGCGGTCATCACCGTGTGCTAGGACCAGTTGCTGGACAGCATAGCGGCGATAGCTGACAAGATCGTGGAGAACACAGGATCCAGCGACGTAGCAGCTATATACGACGGCTCAGCGACGACGAGGTCACGCGAGGACCGGTAACCGTGCTGCTCGAGCAGATGAGCAGGCTGGCTGTGGAGGTGGCATCGCTGCGCAACGAGGTGAGAGATCGGGGGCGCGCGCGTAGCAGGAGTCGTTTGGAGTACGGGAGTCGTTCGGAGTCGAGGAAGAGAAGGTTACCCGGTGACGCGGACTGGCTATGCAGGTTTCACTTCCGATATAAGAAGAACGCGAGGCGGTACGAGCAGCCATGCGCCTGGTCTAACAAGGCTACGGGAAACTAGGCGCGGTACATTCGGCAGCGGTGGACGGGTGTACCCAAGGACAGGTAGCGGAAAATCATCGTTTATTAGTTAAGGATAGTTTAACTAGGTATACTTTTTAATAGATACTGGCGCGAACATCTCTGTCATTCCTATAAGTTGCCTTAGGAGACACAGTATGGAGAGGTGTGATTTTAAGTTTTACGCCGCTAATAATAGTGTAAAATAGGACGTCACACGGTGTCTAGGCTTAGCCATTTTGAGATAGGCGACCGTTTCGAGCACTTACATGTAGGTTCCCCTCTGGATACCATGGTGAACGGTCGTGTGCAAAGTAAACTGCTATTCATTTTAATTCACACAAAATTAAGGAATTCGTTCCGTAAAAATAAGAAGACAAGTACTAGGAGCGCATACGCAGCGAGAAGGTCGGAGTAAGATTAAATTAGAACAAGAAACTCATAGCAAAAAAAGAAACAGGTATAGTGTATGATTTCTGCCGCAATTGCAGTGACAAAATATTAGCGTAGCCTTTGTGTTGCGCGTATACCTGTGCGAGTGAAATAACAATAATTCACTGCAGTTCTATTCGGGTACATCCCCCTATTAATCTAAGCAAGAGCCACACCCACTGGGACCAATCCGATCGGCGCATACGCAGGAGGTTTTACAAAACAGGCGCCGACGTGAAGTGAGTATTACCCGTTTGGAAATATCTCTTTTGTTTTTATTATTTAAAAATGTCCCTTAAAAGGACGCCACCAATGTCTACATATCGACCGACCTTAGCAAAAACGCCTGTTACCTCTTATGGTTCTGACTCTCAATTACATGTATCTTCGCAAGACCCTGTCCCGATCGACCCTACGGACTACAATACTCGTAGACTGGAACGTAGACTTCTTGTTGATAGTGATTCCTCAGAGAATATCTCTATAGCCGAACAAATGAAGAACATCGTATAATATACCTATAGAATAGCGGGTTTGTTTATTTTTTGCCTTGCTGTCTATTACACATTGTATACTGACTAACGTAGACAGAGTATATAACTGAGTAAACTCAATGGGGATATATTATTTTACTCTTTGATGGGGATGTTTACTGCCATGATTTCGAACAGATGGCGTATTGTCGACATGGTCATTGAAAACTGTGGTTTCCATACAATTTGTAACCTGTAATTTGGTAAAATTTAATTTTCTCGCAATCAATTCTTATGGAAACAAAACACAACACTTTACAATTTGTCAGAGGCCATCTAGCTGATAGCGCCATCTGCGCTAAGCTTTCCCATGGATCCCCATGTCACTCAGCATTGTAAAAGAGGCCCTAATACATTGCTCTTGTATTAAGCTTATTTTTTATACAGAATTAACGTAAACTAAAATATTTTTAAAAAGTTGTTTTATTTTGTTTAAGTCCGCATTTAAGATATTATATACATTATAATACAATGTTATATTGTATTAGGAACATCTCCAATAAACAACGTTATGTAATGTGGAGTTTAATGACCACTATAAAGATTTAAAATATTATTTTGTGGGTCGGTAAAAAGATTTAAAATAATATTTTGTGGGTCGCAAAAAAAGTGGTAGGTATTAGCCCTGTTAGGTTGGCATTTGTAACGTAATGACATAATTATTATGTTCCTTGCTAATGTTGGTAATAAAATGCCATGCATTTTAATAAAAATATTTTGTTCAGAATCCCGACCGACTTAAAATTTAAAGTAGTGTCTTACATTCTCTTTGGTTGCGCGGATTGTTTGTTTCAGTATTTTCTTTATATGTTCGGATTGTCTAATAATTAATTTGATTTATAAGAACTGGCAGTGAAATGGCTAAGGAAAGTGATATGTCTTTATTCAGCGATGTGCTAGAGCCATTTAGGAGGGTGATAAATACGGATCCGCCGAAAGACAAGCTGTCGGCGGCTTCTAAACTGAATTTTTCTGATAGTAATCAATCCCTGAAAGAAGGTAGAGTTTCTTTAGCAAGTATCGTTGTAAAAAAACATTATTTGTGTGTTTAGTTTACTACTTTTTTTTCAGGATTGTCTAACCTTTTATCAATGGGGAAGAGAAAGTCCAGTTTTGGCGTAGCTGATAGGTGCACACCAGAAAAGCGGCTACGGACCGAGTCTACTCCTACAACTTCAGTGCCTCCGTCGCCGTGGGAAGCAAGGAGATTAAAGATTGATTTAATTGCTGCTAAAGCGCAGGTGCAGATAATCTTTTCCTCCAAACTGATTATAGATTTACATTCACTAATAACCCCTCAATCACATTAGAATCTACTAGAAAGTCTTTTCGGGACTTGAACTTGTGTATAATTCTGTATTTCAGATTACCAAATTAGAATCTCGTATCAACCACCAACATACGATTCGTAAGGAAATGCAAATATTGTTTGAGGAGGAGAAAGCATCACTCATAGAACAACATAAAAGAGATGAGAGAGCTGTTTCTGATATGGAGGAGAGACTACAAGTTATTAGGAGAAGGGAACAGGAACTTAAAGATGAATTCATTGAGGTATTGCTATTTTATAATAACATAATATATGTAACTCTATAGATAGCATAAATCAAATTAAAACACGAAATATAACATTAAACAATACATATAAACAGATTTTAACTAATATCATCGAGTTATGGGCATACATGGATTGAGCTTGGGTTGGAGCAGAATATAGGCATTATTTCATAATCTTCGCGCAAGGATAAAAGTTATAAATTATTTTGATATATTTTTGTAGCATTAGACATGCCTAGCCATATAAATTAACACAAAGTGTGAAAATATGAAATCAAAAATACCAGTCACAAGCAGGATTTTTGATTTCATATTCTGTTATAATATAACTTTAACCATTATAAAGCTGTAACAGAGCCATGTCTGTACATTTAATATATTTGAGTGACTGTATTAGGCTATATAGGCGTGTCCCTAAATGGCTCTCTTGATTAGACTTAAAAAAACTGGTATACATTTTATCCCACTACTATATTGGGAACTTGAATAATAACTTAAAAACTATCATTTCGATGTGACAGGGCTGTGGGCAAAGGCTAGTCTATACTATTATAAAGCTGTAATAGAGCCATGTCTATGGGCATGTCTAAACACAAACTGTTTTTAGAATTTTTGTCCGTTTACTATTTGTTTGTTTGCGCGTCACGCAAAAACTACTGAACGGATTTTGATGCAACTTTTTTCATTTGGTAGCTCTTGATTATACTTAAAAATTGATATCCATTTCATCCTGCTACTATTAATAGGGGAGCCGACAATGCTAATTGGGGCTTTACTCGAGCGTTATGGAGACCTATTGGGTTGCAAAGCTTAGATGATAAGAAGAAAAAAATGTTATATAATGTATCCTTTTCATTAGAGGGGTAAGCAGCTATAGATTTTCAAATATGTAAAAAAAACTGTTGCATGGACATACTCGAGTGCGTCAGATATTGATGTCATCAATGTCCTACGTATTTTTAATAATGTATGTATGTATGTTAATCTGATCGTTTGCATGATGCGGGTGGTAGGACGCAAGGGTTGAACATGAAAAAAAAAAACTTAATCGAGCACGTCAGATTTTTTAAGGGGATGTTAAGTGAACCTAAAAAAAGCTCTCATTCAATAATCTGACAATTTCGATGTGACGCAAACTCGCGGTCATTAATATAATGTGTAACAATAATCGCCATTTTGAAATACTCAAGCGCGTCAGATTATATGGTTCATCTTCATGTCCTAGACGTGCCGTCTCATAATCTGACGATTACCTAGAGAGATTCGCCTAATCTGACAACAAAGAATATATATTTTTTTTAAATCTTCCACGGGGATATCAAAATCGTTGCTTATCCGCGACCAAGCGTCGTGTAATAGTTGCTTATCCTTGTGCCTGACATTCTTAGGATTCCATAATAGTGATTGCCTTTGATAGGCTTCTAAAAAGCGTTAGAACACATCGTTGTCGCACGCAGAAAGCACGTCTTTACGCGAACGCAGTTGGCGGGCAACTAAGCAAACGAGTGTGTACAGGCGCGGTCTCGTTTTCATCGCGAGACCCACTGAGACCCTTTGATTCATGCACAAAAAACCAACACTCTTCCGAGACATAGCGAGAGCCCCGAGACGAGACGAGGCTACCATGTACACACTCGCCCTCGGCCTGTCTCGGTGTGTCTCGACGAATGTGTACAGCCGCAGTAACAATATTTTTTTTTTATGAATAACGTGTTTTTTAATTAATGGTGAAAATATATACCTGATTCTGGAGTATCCTCAAGAATATCAGGTGTTATGACTACATCTTCATACGCTTTCGGCAATTGATCATCTGCAAACCAGATCATTTTGAACTTTCCATTGACAACGAATTTTTGTTAATTCGGCTTGTGGAAATCGTCAGATTATATATTTTCCGTTATCCTCGAATTATTTCCTTCAAAATAAAAAAAATTTGCCACGCTCGTGAATGTCGAGACATCGTTTTTTTTTGCAACTTTGTAACCCTCCCACTCCCTTTCGTCACGCTCAAATCGTCAGATTTTCAAAATATATTCTTATTAGCTCATAATTAACCCACCTTATCTTAATCCGACGTGCTTTAATATTTCTGACCATCGATTTTTTTTTACTAATCTGATGGGCTGCGCTAGACCCACGTCACTATATAGAGGGCTTATATATGGTTCAGGGACTCAGCAGGATGCAAGGTATCCTCCCATAAGGTAATCTGCCGCGCTCGAGTAAATCCCAAACTTCCTTCTGCAGCTCCCCTACTATATATCGGGAACCTGAGATATATCCTAAAAACTAGCTTTTGGCTGCGGCAAAGCCACAGGCAAAGGATAGTTGTATATAAAACTAAAGTCAAAAATGGTAACACTCAGCTACTTTTTAATAACAATTAATATTTGTACATACATAACTTTTTAACTTTAGCTAATGTCATGGTGTGGTTACTTTTTTATTTCATTAACTACTTTTTAATTTTTAAATAAACATCCAATTATTTAGGCTCAGAAGGAACACAAAGAACAAAAAGCCAACTGGGATAAAGAAAAAGGAGAGCTGCTAAAACAAATAGCGGATTTAAAAGACAAACTCTTGGAAGCCAATGTTAGTAGCAAAGATCAGCTCTCTGAGATGAAGAAGGACATGGATGAGTTGCTGCAGGTACTTAAATGGATTTAATTAAATTTGCACATCAATTCTTACTCTATGCAGTGTAGATGCATTTATAATACCCTGTATTGTGGAGTACATGGGCAGCAATTACTACTTACCACCGTGTGGGCTGCTAGCTTGTCTGCAACACCATATGCAAAAAAAAAAAATATTTTACCAGGAGTTTGCTTTGAGTTCGAGTTTGCAATATCACATACATACCAGATGTAAATGAAATCATACCGATAACTCCAGGCAAAGGTGTATTATTATTATTAATTTTTTTGCTGCCATCGAATCATTAACAACACAACTAAAAACATGACAAATGTTTCAATCCATTAGTAAATTAGACAAAGGTTTCAATCCATTAGTAGTTTTTGGAGTAAATTGGTTATAATGGGTTTTTTTACTTAAAATCAAATTTAGATAGAACAATATAACGATTTTATTTTGCATTCAATTTAGAAAAATGAAAAAATATTGCAATTTTCATGAAAAGACCAATGCATAGTTCCACCACCTGGGCTTCAGAATCGAGTACTGAACCCATAGTATCAAATTATCAGTATGACGTTATTTACAACCTGTATATACATTTTTATTCATTAATACTAAGGAAATGCATCCCAATATTTTAATAAAACAATATCAATAACAACTTTTAGGTTGTATGATGGTTAAAAGTTACTTGTATCCTCAAAAACAAACTTATAGGACATCATGGACATTCTGTGTTTTATATTTAAACATTATCTGTAATCAGTATTCTTTGCATTGTATATTATATGGTACCTTATGTTGTAAAGATTATCTTGAAAAATTCTAGGCCCTGGAGGGTGCTCAGTCGGAAGTAGAAATGCTAAAGAAAGAAGTTGCAAAACAAACAAGTCGAGCAGAACAGTGTACTTCATTGAGGACACAACTAGAAAAGCAAACTTTGGAACTGCAAGAGGTCACAAATAAACTTAAGGAACTGGAGTATGAGAAAGATTCAATTAAAGACTGGCAACAACAAGCTAAGGTACAAAATTATAATCGGCCTTTACAACAATTTAAATTTTGCCACTGTCGCTCTGCCTGTCTGAGCGTTACATGCTTTTATAAAACTATGATAAAGTCGAGTTACCTCAAGTTACAAATATTTTAAGTAAATCAGTCACATTCTACGTTCTTAATTCTCAGGCATTATGGCTTTATTTAAAGAAAATATAAGCATATCAACCATTTTGGTCTAAATGTTTAAAAAAATCACGCTATCAAATCGGCTGTCCAAAATCAAAACCTAGCAAGGGACATTTTATAGAAATATTACTTTTTAAACAATTGAAAGTTATTTTTTTTGCTGCGTATAACGCAAAAACATCCGTATTTTTATCTGCATTACGACTAGAGTTATAAAAACACCAAACCTAGTAAATGCACATCTTAATGTGAAATATCAAAGTTAAAAACCTAGCAAGTAAACATTCCAAGTCCAAAAGCCTATAAAGTGCGGTACATACTAGATTTTTGACTTTGGAAATGAGACTTACTAGGTATACGAATTTTGGATGGGACATTATGCTAAGTATTTGAACTGGAATTGTGTTATACTAGGTATTTGGTTTACAAAACGAATGAGGTATAGGCCGAAATTTCCTCTGACTATCTATAGCAAATAATAGCAAGTGAAGTGTGAAGTAGGTGCGCGGGGTAGGGGGTCAGCGCAGCCCGCGCACCAAGCGTCGCCGAAACTCTTCACCGCTGCATTGGAAGATGTCTTCAAGCTCTTGGATTGCACCGGATTTGGCATCAACATCAATGGCGAATACAACACTCACCTTCGATATGCCGACGACATCGTAGTTATGCCAGAATCGCTGGAGGACCTTGGCACCATGCTCAATGATCTCAGCAAGGTTTCCTGACTAGTGGGTCTCAAAATGAACATGGACAAGACGAAAGTCATGTCTAATGTCCATGTCATTTCAGCACCGGTCCTAGTCGGGAGTGCGCTTCTCGAAGTTGTCGACCACTATGTCGACCTGAGATAAACAGTCCCGTTAGGTAGGCACAACTTCGAGAAAGAGGTCAATCGACGAATCCGACTCGGCTGGGCAACGTTCGGGAAGCTAAGCAAGATCTTCTCGTCCAATATTCCGCAGTGTCTGAAAACGAAGGTCTACGGCCAGTGTGTGTTACCAGTGATGACATACGGAACAGAGACGTGGTCTCTGAATGTTGGCCTCGTATCAAGGCTCAAAGTCGCTCAGCGGGCCATGGAGCGGGCTATGCTTGATATTTCCCTACGTGATCGAATCCGTAATACGGAGATCCGTAGGAGAACGAGAGTGACTGACATAGCCCGCCCGGTTGCCATGCTAAAGTGGCAATGGGCAGGCCACATCGCTCGACGAACCGACAACCGTTGGGGAAGAAAGGTTCTCGAGTGGCGACCACGTGTCGGACGGCGCAGTGTAGGACGGCCCCCCACCAGATGGACCGACGATCTGGTTAAAGCCGCGGGGAGCCGTTGGATGCAGTCGGCATAGGACCGCTCGTTGTGGCGTTCTCTTGGGGAGGCCTATGTCCAGCAGTGGACGTTGAGGGGCTGATGGATGGACGGATGATTTCATAATTTTGGGTAAATGCAGCTATTTCGCTCGTGTGATATTGATTATTGATTAAACTACTTTACTAAACACTTAATATGATTTTTTTACTATCATTATGCTACCTACTAGGTATTAAAATGACAATCGACGATAAGTACAACTCAAAAAACTAATACAAAAACATAGCTACTGATTTTGCTAGGTTTTTATTGTATGACCATTGCACAAAAATTATTTAGGTAAACCAGTTCAAATACCTAGTAAGTTACTATGCTAGGTTTTTATTTTGGATTTTATATGATAGTTATCTGGGATTTCCAAATCAAACTTTAGTAAAGCACATAAAACTTATACAATTTGACTTAAACTGAATTAAACTAACTATATTATAATCTACATTATTCATGTAAAGCAAGTTGTATTTAATAATATTAAAACGCAAACACTACCAAAAAGATGCACTGTTCTTAATGGTCAAGAAATTTTTTTATTTTGCATCTCCTGTAAAATTTGCTCAATTACACTTGCTAGGTTTTGATTTTGCACAGCCGAAATAGTATGAGTTTTAATTGCAAAATTAAACTTACTACATTGGATGAATGCATGTAAATGCATTGCCGATAGATGGCGTTGGTCGTTAAGACAAATGTGATGAGGAAATTCGGTATTTCTAGAAACAGTACGGTAGCTCAGTGGATTAGAGCACTTCCACGGAAAGGAACGGACGCAGGTTCGTTTCCCGCTCGTACTAAAATATTCTTTTCCCTTATTCACAAATTATAATTTGTACTTTAACATTATCTTATTTAGTTAACCTTAAACTCATTGTCACACCCAGACAGCACAAAAGCGACTATCCAACATGGCTGAATTAGAGAAAGAGGTAGGACGTCTACGTGCCACAGAGAGATCACTCAGAGATGCTGTATGCAACAAACTGCTATTAGAGGAACAGGTGCATCAGTTACAGTCTAGGGTTGATGTTCTACAACCTGTTCAACAAGAATTGCATGAGGCTAAGGTAAGGCTATTCAAAATTTTTTGAAAGACAGCACCCAATTACTTTATTATTTTTCCTAATGGATGTTTTTATATGAAATGTTATCCTAGTGTTGGGCGGGTCTCCTCTCAGAGGGCGAGAGATTTAGGCCCAGTGTGTGTTCACAAATTTCACAAACTCGAGAAAATATCTAAAGCTTGAAGGCTTCCTCACAGTGTTTTTCTTATGATGTGATAATTTAACAGCAAATACATATTTAGGAAATCTTGAGAAATCAGATGGTCCCTGCCTCACTCATATTGGGGAGCAATACCTTCTTGTCTTTTCAGGCCTTGGTTTTACCACCAGGCTAAACAGTACATAATCAAATTAAACACATCAAATAAGTTTGACTATACATATATGTAAACATTATATACTACCACTAATTCTAGACAACTAGTTTATTTCTTTTTAATTTATATCTCAGGTTAAACACAAAGTGAAAAATGTGAAATCGAAAATAACTCATGAGCAGGATATTTTCGATTTCACATTTTTCACTTTGTGTTTAATGTATAGTGCTAAACTGCTAAGCATGTCAAATGCTAAAAATATATATAAAAGATATCTAAATATTATATCTCAGGTTCCATAAAGTAGTGGTATAAAACATTTACCTACCAGTTTTTAAGCCTGATCAATCTATCAAACAAAATTGTTTTTTTAAAGTCTAGTTGTCTGTAGTTTATTCGTGATGTGTGAAAAACAAATAAAAACAGTATATTTAAAAAAAAATTGGTTTAGGGGCGCTTAAATAGCCTAATACAGTATTTATCTCTCGAATATCTTAAATGTACAAACACAGCTCTGTTACAGCTTTATAACAATACAGGGGGGTTAGAATGTATCTCACTCAATCGTATGGACATTGCATCGTGTCATTGTGATTGGTTGAGAGATCACCGTGATTGGCCGAGAGATTATTGCGATATCACGCGTCTATTTCGCTACCAATCACAAGCGAGACGATACGATGTCGATACGATTTTGTGAGTTACATTCTACGGGCCCTGGCGGCTTAGAACGTATCTCACTCAACCGTATTGACATCGCATCGTGTTATTGTGATTGGTTGAGAGATCACCGTGATTGGCGGAAGGATTATTGCGACATCACGCGTCGGTTTCTCTAACAATCACAAGCGAGACGATACGATGTCGATACGATTTAGTGGGTTACATTCTACGGACCCTGGGGGGTTACGCAGAATCTCATATCTCTCATGTCGATTGTATCGTGATCAATGTGATTGGTTGAGAGATCACCGTGATTGGCCAACGGATTATTGCGACATCACGCGTCGGTTTCTCAACCAATGACAGTGATCACGATACGATCGACATGTGAGATATGAGATTCTGCCTAACCCCCCCGGAAAGACAGTCTCCCACGCACCAACTCCGGTAGGTGTAAGGTAAGCTTCGGGTATCTAGTAAAAATAAGAAAATATGCTCACATGTAGGCTACTAATAAAATACTTTACCAATTCAGCCATCCTGACAATTGCTCCTGACTGCTAATTTCGATAACACATCATACTTAACGTCTTTGGGTGACGCCTGCGCCATCTGTCGGACGTATTTTCATACATTATACCGACCAGGTAAACTTAATTTTACAATTAAGATTTTACCTAATAATGACGCAAACCCTTTAAATATTTTTATATATATTTTTAGCATTTGACATGCTTAGCACTATACATTAAACACAAAGTGAAAAATGTGAAATCGAAAATAACAGTCAGGAGCAGGATCTAAATATTAAAAGGGTTTGCGTCATTATTAGGTAAAATCTTAATTGTAAAATTAAGTTTACCTGGTCGGTATAATGTATGAAAATACGTCCGACAGATGGCGCAGGCGTCACCCAAAGACGTTAAGAATGATGTGTTATCGAAATTAGCAGTCAGGAGCAATTGTCAGGATGGCTGAATTGGTAAAGCATCTGGACGGTATCCAGAAGATGCAGGTACTAATAAAATACTTAGAGATTATACAATATTTTGGCGCATTCGGTATTGTAAATATTTTTTTGTTATGTGTAGGTAGCTTACAGTGATTAGGATAGGTGATTATAAAAATTAGTGCGAGCACACATGCCTATATAAAGCTAAAATATTGTCCATAGGTGAAAATCGCGTCGCTGGAGTCGTCCCTAGACAAGTACGCAGCGGTGGCGCGCGCGGCCGGAGTGGAGGGCGCGAGTGCGCTGGCGAGCGCTCTAGACAGCGCCCTCAACACGCAGCTGTCGGCCACGGCCGCCACCTCGCACGCGCACTCGCAGCTCGCGCTGCTCACCGAGGTGACTGCTTGACGACCTACACACCACACCTTATATGGTTAGAGGGCGCGAGTGCGCTGGCGAGCGCTCTAGACAGCGCCCTCAACACGCAGCTGTCGGCCACGGCCGCCACCTCGCACGCGCACTCGCAGCTCGCGCTGCTCACCGAGGTGACTGCTTGACGACCTACACACCACACCTTATATGGTTAGAGGGCGCGAGTGCGCTGGCGAGCGCTCAAGACAGCGCCCTCAACACGCAACTGTCGGCCACGGCCGCCACCTCGCACGCGCACTCGCAGCTCGCGCTGCTCACCGAGGTGACTGCTTGACGACCTACACACCACACCTTATATGGTTAGAGGGCGCGAGTGCGCTGGCGAGCGCTCTAGACAGCGCCCTCAACACGCAACTGTCGGCCACGGCCGCCACCTCGCACGCGCACTCGCAGCTCGCGCTGCTCACCGAGGTGACTGCTTGACGACCTACACACCACACCTTATATGGTTAGAGGGCGCGAGTGCGCTGGCGAGCGCTCAAGACAGCGCCCTCAACACGCAACTGTCGGCCACGGCCGCCACCTCGCACGCGCACTCGCAGCTCGCGCTGCTCACCGAGGTGACTGCTTGACGACCTACACACCACACCTTATATGGTTAGAGGGCGCGAGTGCGCTGGCGAGCGCTCTAGACAGCGCCCTCAACACGCAACTGTCGGCCACGGCCGCCACCTCGCACGCGCACTCGCAGCTCGCGCTGCTCACCGAGGTGACTGCTTGACGACCTACACACCACACCTTATATGGTTAGAGGGCGCGAGTGCGCTGGCGAGCGCTCTAGACAGCGCCCTCAACACGCAACTGTCGGCCACGGCCGCCACCTCGCACGCGCACTCGCAGCTCGCGCTGCTCACCGAGGTGACTGCTTGACGACCTACACACCACACCTTATATGGTTGGTGGGCGCGAATGCGCTGGCGAGCGCTCTAGACAGCGCGCTCAACACGCAGCTGTCGGCTACGGCTCCCACCTCGCACGCGCACTCGCAGCTCGCGCTGCTCACCGAGGTGACTGCTTGACGACCTACACACCACACCTTATATGGTTGGAGGGCGCGAGTGCGCTGGCGAGCGCTCTAGGCAGCGCGCTCAACACGCAGCTGTCGGCCACGGCCGCCACCTCGCACGCGCACTCGCAGCTCGCGCTGCTCACCGAGGTGACTGCTTGACGACCTACACACCACACCTTATATGGTTGGAGGGCGCGAGTGCGCTGGCGAGCGCTCTAGACAGCGCGCTCAACACGCAGCTGTCGGCCACGGCCGCCACCTCGCACGCGCACTCGCAGCTCGCGCTGCTCACCGAGGTGACTGCTTGACGACCTACACACCACACCTTATATGGTTGGTGGGCGCGAATGCGCTGGCGAGCGCTCTAGACAGCGCGCTCAACACGCAGCTGTCGGCTACGGCTCCCACCTCGCACGCGCACTCGCAGCTCGCGCTGCTCACCGAGGTGACTGCTTGACGACCTACACACCACACCTTATATGGTTGGAGGGCGCGAGTGCGCTGGCGAGCGCTCTAGACAGCGCGCTCAACACGCAGCTGTCGGCCACGGCCGCCACCTCGCACGCGCACTCGCAGCTCGCGCTGCTCACCGAGGTGACTGCTTGACGACCTACACACCACACCTTATATGGTTGGAGGGCGCGAGTGCGCTGGCGAGCGCTCTAGACAGCGCGCTCAACACGCAGCTGTCGGCCACGGCCGCCACCTCGCACGCGCACTCGCAGCTCGCGCTGCTCACCGAGGTGACTGCTTGACGACCTACACACCACACCTTATATGGTTGGAGGGCGCGAGTGCGCTGGCGAGCGCTCTAGACAGCGCGCTCAACACGCAGCTGTCGGCCACGGCCGCCACCTCGCACGCGCACTCGCAGCTCGCGCTGCTCACCGAGGTGACTGCTTGACGACCTACACACCACACCTTATATGGTTGGTGGGCGCGAATGCGCTGGCGAGCGCTCTAGACAGCGCGCTCAACACGCAGCTGTCGGCTACGGCTCCCACCTCGCACGCGCACTCGCAGCTCGCGCTGCTCACCGAGGTGACTGCTTGACGACCTACACACCACACCTTATATGGTTGGTGGGCGCGAATGCGCTGGCGAGCGCTCTAGACAGCGCGCTCAACACGCAGCTGTTGGCTACGGCTCCCACCTCGCACGCGCACTCGCAGCTCGCGCTGCTCACCGAGGTGACTGCTTGACGACCTACACACCACACCTTATATGGTTGGTGGGCGCGAATGCGCTGGCGAGCGCTCTAGACAGCGCGCTCAACACGCAGCTGTCGGCTACGGCTCCCACCTCGCACGCGCACTCGCAGCTCGTGCTGCTCACCGAGGTGACTGCTTGACGACCTACACACCACACCTTATATGGTTGGAGGGCGCGAGTGCGCTGGCGAGCGCTCTAGACAGCGCGCTCAACACGCAGCTGTCGGCCACGGCCGCCACCTCGCACGCGCACTCGCAGCTCGCGCTGCTCACCGAGGTGACTGCTTGACGACCTACACACCACACCTTATATGGTTGGAGGGCGCGAGTGCGCTGGCGAGCGCTCTAGACAGCGCGCTCAACACGCAGCTGTCGGCCACGGCCGCCACCTCGCACGCGCACTTGCAGCTCGCGCTGCTCACCGAGGTGACTGCTTGACGACCTACACACCACACCTTATACGGTTGGTGGGCGCGAATGCGCTGGCGAGCGCTCTAGACAGCGCGCTCAACACGCAGCTGTCGGCTACGGCTCCCACCTCGCACGCGCACTCGCAGCTCGCGCTGCTCACCGAGGTGACTGCTTGACGACCTACACACCACACCTTATATGGTTGGAGGGCGCGAGTGCGCTGGCGAGCGCTCTAGACAGCGCGCTCAACACGCAGCTGTCGGCCACGGCCGCCACCTCGCACGCGCACTCGCGGCTCGCGCTGCTCACCGAGGTGACTGCTTGACGACCTACACACCACACCTTATATGGTTGGAGGGCGCGAGTGCGCTGGCGAGCGCTCTAGACAGCGCGCTCAACACGCAGCTGTCGGCCACGGCCGCCACCTCGCACGCGCACTCGCAGCTCGCGCTGCTCACCGAGGTGACTGCTTGACGACCTACACACCACACCTTATATGGTTGGTGGGCGCGAATGCGCTGGCGAGCGCTCTAGACAGCGCGCTCAACACGCAGCTGTCGGCTACGGCTCCCACCTCGCACGCGCACTCGCAGCTCGCGCTGCTCACCGAGGTGACTGCTTGACGACCTACACACCACACCTTATATGGTTGGTGGGCGCGAATGCGCTGGCGAGCGCTCTAGACAGCGCGCTCAACACGCAGCTGTCGGCTACGGCTCCCACCTCGCACGCGCACTCGCAGCTCGCGCTGCTCACCGAGGTGACTGCTTGACGACCTACACACCACACCTTATATGGTTGGAGGGCGCGAGTGCGCTGGCGAGCGCTCTAGACAGCGCGCTCAACACGCAGCTGTCGGCCACGGCCGCCACCTCGCACGCGCACTCGCAGCTCGCGCTGCTCACCGAGGTGACTGCTTGACGACCTACACACCACACCTTATATGGTTGGTGGGCGCGAATGCGCTGGCGAGCGCTCTAGACAGCGCGCTCAACACGCAGCTGTCGGCTACGGCTCCCACCTCGCACGCGCACTCGCAGCTCGCGCTGCTCACCGAGGTGACTGCTTGACGACCTACACACCACACCTTATATGGTTGGTGGGCGCGAATGCGCTGGCGAGCGCTCTAGACAGCGCGCTCAACACGCAGCTGTCGGCTACGGCTCCCACCTCGCACGCGCACTCGCAGCTCGCGCTGCTCACCGAGGTGACTGCTTGACGACCTACACACCACACCTTATATGGTTGGTGGGCGCGAATGCGCTGGCGAGCGCTCTAGACAGCGCGCTCAACACGCAGCTGTCGGCTACGGCTCCCACCTCGCACGCGCACTCGCAGCTCGCGCTGCTCACCGAGGTGACTGCTTGACGACCTACACACCACACCTTATATGGTTGGAGGGCGCGAGTGCGCTGGCGAGCGCTCTAGACAGCGCGCTCAACACGCAGCTGTCGGCCACGGCCGCCACCTCGCACGCGCACTTGCAGCTCGCGCTGCTCACCGAGGTGACTGCTTGACGACCTACACACCACACCTTATATGGTTGGAGGGCGCGAGTGCGCTGGCGAGCGCTCTAGACAGCGCGCTCAACACGCAGCTGTCGGCCACGGCCGCCACCTCGCACGCGCACTCGCAGCTCGCGCTGCTCACCGAGGTGACTGCTTGACGACCTACACACCACACCTTATATGGTTGGTGGGCGCGAATGCGCTGGCGAGCGCTCTAGACAGCGCGCTCAACACGCAGCTGTCGGCTACGGCTCCCACCTCGCACGCGCACTCGCAGCTCGCGCTGCTCACCGAGGTGACTGCTTGACGACCTACACACCACACCTTATATGGTTGGTGGGCGCGAATGCGCTGGCGAGCGCTCTAGACAGCGCGCTCAACACGCAGCTGTCGGCTACGGCTCCCACCTCGCACGCGCACTCGCAGCTCGCGCTGCTCACCGAGGTGACTGCTTGACGACCTACACACCACACCTTATATGGTTGGTGGGCGCGAATGCGCTGGCGAGCGCTCTAGACAGCGCGCTCAACACGCAGCTGTCGGCTACGGCTCCCACCTCGCACGCGCACTCGCAGCTCGCGCTGCTCACCGAGGTGACTGCTTGACGACCTACACACCACACCTTATATGGTTGGAGGGCGCGAGTGCGCTGGCGAGCGCTCTAGACAGCGCGCTCAACACGCAGCTGTCGGCCACGGCCGCCACCTCGCACGCGCACTTGCAGCTCGCGCTGCTCACCGAGGTGACTGCTTGACGACCTACACACCACACCTTATATGGTTGGAGGGCGCGAGTGCGCTGGCGAGCGCTCTAGACAGCGCGCTCAACACGCAGCTGTCGGCCACGGCCGCCACCTCGCACGCGCACTCGCAGCTCGCGCTGCTCACCGAGGTGACTGCTTGACGACCTACACACCACACCTTATATGGTTGGTGGGCGCGAATGCGCTGGCGAGCGCTCTAGACAGCGCGCTCAACACGCAGCTGTCGGCTACGGCTCCCACCTCGCACGCGCACTCGCAGCTCGCGCTGCTCACCGAGGTGACTGCTTGACGACCTACACACCACACCTTATATGGTTGGTGGGCGCGAATGCGCTGGCGAGCGCTCTAGACAGCGCGCTCAACACGCAGCTGTCGGCTACGGCTCCCACCTCGCACGCGCACTCGCAGCTCGCGCTGCTCACCGAGGTGACTGCTTGACGACCTACACACCACACCTTATATGGTTGGTGGGCGCGAATGCGCTGGCGAGCGCTCTAGACAGCGCGCTCAACACGCAGCTGTCGGCTACGGCTCCCACCTCGCACGCGCACTCGCAGCTCGCGCTGCTCACCGAGGTGACTGCTTGACGACCTACACACCACACCTTATATGGTTGGTGGGCGCGAATGCGCTGGCGAGCGCTCTAGACAGCGCGCTCAACACGCAGCTGTCGGCTACGGCTCCCACCTCGCACGCGCACTCGCAGCTCGCGCTGCTCACCGAGGTGACTGCTTGACGACCTACACACCACACCTTATATGGTTGGTGGGCGCGAATGCGCTGGCGAGCGCTCTAGACAGCGCGCTCAACACGCAGCTGTCGGCTACGGCTCCCACCTCGCACGCGCACTCGCAGCTCGCGCTGCTCACCGAGGTGACTGCTTGACGACCTACACACCACACCTTATATGGTTGGAGGGCGCGAGTGCGCTGGCGAGCGCTCTAGACAGCGCGCTCAACACGCAGCTGTCGGCCACGGCCGCCACCTCGCACGCGCACTTGCAGCTCGCGCTGCTCACCGAGGTGACTGCTTGACGACCTACACACCACACCTTATATGGTTGGAGGGCGCGAGTGCGCTGGCGAGCGCTCTAGACAGCGCGCTCAACACGCAGCTGTCGGCCACGGCCGCCACCTCGCACGCGCACTCGCAGCTCGCGCTGCTCATCGAGGTGACTGCTTGACGACCTACCCGCATGCACTGATGGAGTCGTCGCATCTGGTGGGAAACGTTGTCGATACGTGTTCGTTATTTGGGAACCTGTCTTCACCAACGATTTATCAGTACGGCGAGCGTAAACGGTATTACGCACGTTAATCTTTCAGTGTGTGAATTTTTAATTCTACTTTTATCTCTTTTCCCCAACGGATGTATGTATTGCGTATTGTATCTCTTCCCATTGTACGCTTCTTTTTAACGAGGCCGACATTTGGGGACATAGTCTTTGCTCTAAATTATAACTTGATTTCCCCCAACATAAAATAATGAAAAGGTGTTCAAGCAATGTTAGATTAGTCAGAGTTAATGCTATTGTACATTGCTACTCTTTATTAAACGATACATACTCAAGAAATCTGTTTGTAGTGTTTCTGTATCTAACAAAAAGAATACTACAGACTAACATCGAACAGTAATTTATTGAAGGGGATAGCTAGGATAAATCATGCTTTTCTCAAATTTGCTTCTACTGCAGTATTGCTGTGACGATTAAGGAGCAACTTCTAGTTTCAGAATAAAGTGCTATAGATAGTGTACGTGTTTTTGGAGACGTTAATACATAACGCTATTATAGGAAGTGGCAACTCTCAAATTCGAGCGTGACAAGGCGACGGGCAAGTTAAGCGATCTACAAACAGTTCGCAAGAATCAAGAAAGCCTAATACACCGACTGAATAAACGTCTTCAACTAGTCACTAGGGAAAGGGATAGCTATAGGTAAGCTTAATCACACAATTTCTTTGCAGTTTTTAGCAACCTCCAACTTTAAAATTTTACTTAATTTTAATTTATCTGTCTAAGAATCATTAGGTACTGTGTTTTTTTGCTATCGGTAGCAAATGAGCGACAGTCCTGATGGTAAACGGTCACCACCATTCATGGATCTGGTGATACAGGGCCTCAGCTAAGCTGAAGTACCTTGAAGAATCACCACTACGCTCAAAATAACAATATGCACTATCTTGTCATTCACCAGAAACACATTGGCGATGTTTCATGGGTTTTTTTAAAGCAAGGGAGAGACGTGACTCGTTCAAGTCTGACAATAAATACTACATCCTATCTCCAGTGAGTATTCTCAAGAGAAGTTGTTTATACAGGCAGCAATTAGACTGTTACGAGAAGGAGCTGACAGTAACGTTGAGTGGGGAAGCGGGTGCCGGGAACGCTACGTTGTTATCAGCGCGCGTGGAACAGTTGGAGAAAGCGCTACAGGGCTACCGGGATCTTGTCGCGACGCACGACAATGCAGCTCACGCCAAACGTAAGCTCACTGCTTATTATTTTAAACTAGACACTGTCTGCGGCTTAAGTGAAAAAAAAATTTGTGTTTCAAAAGACACACCTGTGCCAAAGGAGATTTCCCAATTTTGGTCTAGTTTACTCAAGCTTCAAAATAAAACTTACAGTGATTTCTTTCTCCCGAGAAATTGTCACGATAGCTGAACTGGCAAAGCATCTGGGACGGAATTCAGGAGATACAGGTTCAAATGCTGTAGTGCCTGTTATATTCACATTTTCGCACTTTGTGATAAACATTGCATTCCATTACATGCATAATTATTTGTACAATAATGCCCATGATAACAGACAAGTAATCGTACTTTGCCGACTCTAAATACAATTATGAAATAAAACTACGTTTACCATGATCACGGGTACTGTACATGAATGCTGTAAAGTGTTTGATACGTCGGAATTGAGAAAATAAGTAAACGCGATAGATTCCGTAAACATAGATTTATTTCATAATGTGCAACATTCGCTTAAGTATCAGAAAGTAATCAAATTTACCTACATCAAAGCGTTCAATGCACTAAAAGTAGAACTTTCGACTTTAATAAATGACAGAACGCGGATTTTGTTAGAAAAAAAGACCTTTTGTAGGAATTAATATGATAAATATAGACTATAAATAACAAAATGGTTTAACTGCCTCTGTGGTGCAGCGTTAGTGTAAGCGACTGCTGATCACGAGGTCTTGGGTTCGATCCCCGGGTCGGGCGGTGCTATTGAGCTTTTTCATAAAAAGAAAAATTCTCAATAGCAACCCGGAGTTTGGAAATGTGCCCGGATGGCAATAGGCTCACCCCCTATTACGTGGGACTTCAAAATAGCTGGCGGATCGTGGGTGTGTAATACACAGAGGTGTATTAGGCAGAGGCCTACCCCTTCGGGGAGTACAGGCGTGATGCTATGTTGGGTTTATGCAATATGATAACGAATTTCATATCTGTTGGCATAATGTTTTCAAGTCAATACGTAAGCATTTTTTTTATATCTTCTGATTGTTAGTGGTGGAGAATCTTCGGGCAGAATGTACGAAATGGCGCGAAGAGGCGGAGATACTGCGACGTGACGTCGGCAAGCTGCGTGCTCAAAGAGATGCGTTACATACACATCTCGAGAAGATCGGTGCTCAGCCACAAACTAAGGTACATATCAAAATCCTTTAAAATATATTAATTGTTGTAATAATATCACGTATTATCCTCCAATTTAATAGTTATATAAATAAATCATTCTTGTGAAATTCTACTCAAATATTAGTCTTATTTTTCTGATTGATTTCTCTCCAAGTATGAATGATTTATGTTATAATGTGTTAGTCGTAAGCTTTAAGGTAGTTTGGTAGGCCTGCGTGAGCTAATACCTGGCTGGCAACAATACCGCAGTTGCGTAACCATCCGACACTGCACCAGCCCGGTACCCTGTATACACAAAATACAAAATCTTTTAAGGGAATTCTTATAAGAGATAGACCAACCTAAATCAGAGTTATCATATCAATATCAAGAGATATTATGAAATAAAACTACGTTTACGGAATCTATCGCGTTTACTTGATTTTACTACTATCCCGACGTTTCGAATACTTTACAGCATTCATGATCACGGGTGGACTTAGATGATAGACGTCCAAGGCTGATATGTTATTTCAACGGGTCAAACGGTAACCGTTGGTAACGGTTACGGTAACGTCGGGATAGTAGTAAAATCAAGTAAACGTGATAGATTCCGTAAACGTAGTTTTATTTCAAAATGTGTAACATTCGCGTAAATATCAGAAAGTATTATATCAAGAGATATTTTAAATCGCTTGCGTGGAGTAAGAGACTTGGTAATGGTATCATGAGGAAAAAAGAAGAAAATGAACCTGTCTAAATGTTAAATAGTTGTTGAAACTCTTGCTTGGTCAATTTCAGTATAGATATTTGTAACAAATTTCAGGTGCTTCACTTAGCTGATAACCCCGCTGCAGCGGCGCACAAACAAATGCAACAAGACTTAGCGTCGGCTCAAGAAGAGGTAATATATAATATTTTGGTGACCATTTAACTATGCTTGATAGAATTATTAACTATGTTTGATATAAATTGACAACCCCTGCAATAAGAACCTAGTGGCAAGATTGAGGACTGTGAAGTCCAGGTATTAAATTAGATCAAAATTTTGAGGTTTTTATTACGCTAGACATTTCTGCTGAAAGTACGTGTAAAGTTCAACACAAATAAAATAAAAACTGCACATCTGAGAGATATTCTGGATTATCTACTAGACTAAATTGCGGGGCAGGAAAAGATAACCATGGGTGGCTCAAATAATCAATTTGGATTAATTTATGCCAAAATGTACCAATCCACAAATTATCAATAATAAAAAAAATAATTAGTTATAGACACCACACATTTTGTCCATGTGGTGACGGACTAAGAATACAAGTGTCACCACCCCATCCTTTCCCGCGCGTGTCGTACAAGGCGACTAAGGGAAGTAAGCAATTATCACCTATTGCATTACTGGTGGTAGGGCTGGGTACCAAGTGAGAGTACCCACTTGCTATCGGGCCCGAACGGCTCGGTACCAGCGTCTCTTATGTGACCAGTCATGAAGCACGTCAGTGTGTTTTGGTTGTAGCAGAAGATAGGCGTTTATCCTTTCATTTCATATCTGAGAAATGAAATGGTGCGCAGCGGCTTGACAATACTCTCGGTATAGCTGACTCCATGAGCGACGGTTACCACTTACCATCAGGTGGGCCGTGGCTCGTCTGCCATCATTAGCAATAAAAAAAAAACAAATTAATCAGGTAATTGCCATTACCACAATGCAAAAACCGCCCAAGATCGATTCACAGTTGACATAAAACACATATACATAACCAAACCATCTGTATGGAGTATGTATAGAAAACTCAGACTTTAAACATCATTTTCTCGAAATCAATTTTATGCAGTTGATACATTTTGATATAGCTATGATAATTGCATTAAGTTTGAGTAAAAGAGACCATTGTATCCATGTACATCTTCATGATGCTCTTGGTATAGGATTTTCATGTTCAATGGTGGTTGAATTGTTGGGTGGTAGATTTGAGTTTGAGCCCATGAATTGCGGTCACCGTATACTATCAGGTCCAGGCCTTATTTTATTGCTGACGGATTGTTAAAAATAAAAAAATCTATCAAAAGTTCCATCCATCCATCAGCCTTTCAACGTCCACTGTTAGATATAGGCCTCCCCAAGAGAACGAACGGTCTCGTCATGGGGATAATGCCGTAATCGCCACGCTGGACAGGCGGGTTGGCGATCGCAGTGGATGTTGTTAATACTCAAGGGAGTGCTGCCGCCCACTCCCTCGGTATTCCCTCAGTCGGCTCTTACCACTCCCGTTGTTAGAGAGGGGTGGGACAATTCTAAAGCCGGCCTCACACGGTCAATAGTTCACTACGATTTATTACGTTTTCAATATTATGTTAAAATGTTTATTAGATAAAAAGACTGAAATCGGAATTGGAGAAGAGCATAACACCGGCGCTGAAGAACACCCTCAGCTCTGAAGAGGTACAGAAACTCTCAGCACAGCTTGAAAGCAGCCGCATCAAGCTTAGAAGGTTTGTGAGATACATACATACTTGTTTGGTTTAGAAAGTAGACGTATGAAAACATGTATTTCTTATCTGAATGTCAAAGTAACAAACACGAAAGCTCTACTAATATTATAAACATGAAAATTAGTTTGTTTGTTAAGCGTAAATACTTAACTATACACCATATTTTTGCTTTCACCAGTAGTTCAAATAAGGACAAGATGAAGATTTTTTATCCCGGGAATATTTCACGGTAATTGATTAAGAATTGTTGTATTTCTTTTTTTGTCTAGAATGCGAAAGTAAATAAGATTTCCTTTGTTTTTTTTATTATTTTAGTAACAACTCTGTACTTATGTGTACTTTAATTTTGCCTTCGTACAATTTTACAAAAAAAAAATGTATTTGTAGTTATTTGTAAGTTACGTAATAAATTATGAGTAGTAGTTTACGTTTTTTTTACTAGTTATCTTTTGCCCGCTATTGCTGTTTAACGCACTAAAGAGTATATCTGTATGTGAGTGTATTGCCAGTATCAAAGTGATTCAAAATTTATTGCTATCAAAATAGAGGTACTGACAGTTATTATTTTAATATTCCAGGATGAAGGAAGAGTTCACGACCGCGTCGCAAGAATACAGGGACGTTGTTTATATGCTGTTAGGATATAAAATAGACAGGACTGGACACAATAATTACAAGTAAGTTTATATAATCTTATGCAGTTTGAATACGGTATAGATATGCTTTAGGTGCGGCGCAGACGACGTACTATCCGCGGCGCACTTTTTAGTCTGTAAAAATAGAACCTATCTAATTATATGCAGTAACGCAAACGACGCACAAAAAGTTCGGCGGATAAAAATTCCGTGTAATTCTTGCAGAGCGCGCCGCGCCGCACAAAATGTGCGCGAAAAAAATAGAACGTTTGCTTCAATGAGCGTTAACGCAGACGGCGCACACTTCAATCTGCAATCTGCACTCGTTAAGTGGTGGAGGTAAAGTATGGCGCCAGAGATCGATGTATCGATGTTAATGGAAGAAGTACAAAACAGCCCAGCAATTTATTTATGATAAATACTTCCAGAATATCATGGTAGACATTTAAAGAGAAACATGTGGGAAGAAGTGTGGTGTAATATTTATACAGCTTCTGTTTGGACTTGCTTTATGGGAATATGAGTAGGTACCATCAGGATGTCAATCTCGTCGTCTAGATCCCATGTCTCGAATGCGTGCTCTGCAGAAATGATACAAGATATCTTGCTCAATGATTGAATTGTTTTGTAACAAACAACGACACAATAAGATGGAATTTATACAATTAGACAGATGGCACGATTATTTATATAAAATCACAACAAAATCGTTAAAAAAAAACACTGTTAAGTATATATTATTATTCAGTAACACAATAACACAAACTGATAGAGAGATTACTTTTGGACCGGGAACAGAGGGGTTCTTACAGGCACATTAGATGATTCCTGTTTAAGATATAGAACACCAATGAATAATATATATCAATCGATTCACAACAATAAATATATCTATGTGAGGAGGTTGAATGGAAAATACTATTATTCCCACAACTTCAATAATACATCGCGATCTCTGCATTTCCACAGCGTGTACGTCCCTACAGTTCTGCCGACACAATGATCGTAGATGTGCGTCGTGTACTAGTCTGTGAAAAATCCGCGATGGACTTTTTGTGTGCCATGCAGACTTTTTGTGCGGCGCAGACTCGATGGCACAAAAAGTGTGTCGTCTGCGCTTCACCTTAGATTCTAATGACAATCACTTGATATTCTTAATAATATTATTTACTGCTTATGGTGGCAGCCGAGTCACCTGGTGGTAAGTGGTAACCTTTGCTTATGGACTTAACAATTATAATAAAAATCACATCTACAAATTTTAATAAAGAAAGAAAGAAGAAGAAAGAAAGCCATTTTTATTAACTCAGTCCAGACATACAATTTCAGAACAAATATTACAAAACAAATTTTAACAATTACACCAGTAAGGCAATTGCATGTCGCGACCGTGCCAACGAGGTCTACACTCAGCGTATTGCCGTGCTGTGGTAATACATCACAGCGTTGGTTTTCAGTGCAAGCAGCCGTACATCACTCGCTCAAGGCCCCAAGTTAAATGCCTACCGCTTCGCATATCGCCCACGATACAACCGACAGGAGGCTGTCGAACGCGCGCCTAAGCGCTCGCGCTTGTAGTATTGATTAAAATAAAATAGTTTACGCGACTTAGGGTATTTCGACGATAAAATTTAATAACCGAAAATTCAGAGCTAAAACTAAACGTATATGATCAACAAACAAAAAAACAATTTATAAAAAAATAATCTGACTTGAAAATAACATTTAAAATGATATAAAAAGTAATCAAATAGAAGCTACTAGAAAAATACCAATAATTATATTTGGGTACTATAGCTACGGTCTGCTCGCTATCCAATATAGCAAGAGCAACTAGATATTATCCATGCGACTTAACTCCACTGGCCGTCAAGTCCGACTGTGTCGTTTTTCCGAGACCTTGGTTTCTCATTTACGATTCCCTCCGGGCCCCGCCTAACAGCGTATGCCAGGAGACAGTTGTTATTAATGTTGCCATTTTATTTTCAAAGTAATTACTAAAATTGTGTCATGTTGCTACTTTATTTCTAAGCTACTAAAATCGTGACACAGTACTGAGAATACTGCCAAGACCCCCTCAACATTTTATTTCGCGGCTCGGATATGAATGAATGAATGGAATGTTTTTTTTGTTTGTTACAGATTATCGAGCATGTATGCGGAATCACCAGACGAGTATTTAACATTCACTTTGATAGATGACGGCATTGAGATGGTGCACACAGAGTACTCGACTACTTTAGGCGAATTAGTTGATCTACACTTACATCAGAATAGATCTATACCGATGTTTTTAAGCGGACTCACTCAAGAACTATTTAATAGAACTACGATGCAACAAGAAAACTAAGTCACAGTGGAGTTTGATACGTTATGTAATAAGATGATATAAATAAGCAATTACTTAAATAGATTTTATTATACCTTGTATTCAATAAAAGATTAATCACTCGGCTTCTTCTGCGTGGACTTCAAAATATAAATACATTACTCTACAGCATAGTAATGATCTTTATGCATAAATGACTATCGCGCAGGAATTATCCATTTTTTCCGGGATAAAGTTATTTTCTGGGTTGTAAACTACGTGTATAAATTATTTGTGAATAAGGAAAAAGAGATTTTTTGTACTAGCGGGAATCGAACCCGCGCCTTTTCCAATCCGGGGAAGTGCTCTGAACCACTGAGCTATAGTACAGATCTTTCGATCATCCCAATCTACTTATCACATTTTGTCTTTACGATCAACGCCATCTATCGGAAGCATTTACATGCATTAAATATGGTTCGATTCCCGCTAGTACAAAAAAATCTCTTTTTCCTTATTCACAAATAATTTGTACTTTAAAAGTGGCGGAGCATGTGAAATGCTAAAAAATACAGATCAAAAACTACGTGTATGCTAAATTTCGTGATGGTCAGTCTAGTAGGTAGGGCTTAAAAGTGTAACATACAAACAAATGCGTCTACACATCTGCTATATAATATATATAAAGTTGCGTTAGTTACACCATTTATAACTCAAGAACGGCTGGACTGATTTTTATGATCTTTGCTGGATTTGCCTACACCTGGTATAGGAGTAATGATTAAAACAATGGCAAAATCTCAAGAAAAATATGATGAAATTGTTTTTTTTTCCATACATTTTATCAGCTAAAACAAAATTTATTAAGTCAGTACAAAGTTCACCGGGACAGCTAGTTTATACGAGCCCCGATGCAAAATAGTTCGTCTAGTATGGAAAGTAGAGCAAAGCGTAAAATATAGAAAGTTAATATTGGTAAAATAATTAAGAACGTTTAATAAAAAGTAAACCAGAATTTGAGGAACATTTTAATGTTTATTTTAACATAACTGAAATTCTTTCATGACTTTACATAACATAAAAAATTTAAAAATATATTCTAAAAAACATAACGCAAAAGTATTCGTCTACCCTTGTCACTCACGCAAAATAGTTCGTCTACCACTTAGGTTGTGTCGCCTTTGCTCTCAATGACAGCTTTAATGCGAAGAGGCATGGTTGCAACCAACACTGCTCAGGCGTAATTGACTCCTTGAGCCAAGAGTTTAGCCTTTAAGTCGCTCTTCGATCTTGATGGATTTTTACGGAGAACTTTTTTCATTTTCCACCATAGGGTTTCGATCGGCGAAAAGTCCGGGCTGTTAGATGGCCATTCGATTGTAGGGATGCTTTTCGCCAGTAGCCACGTCTTTGTTGTCCTTGCAGTATGGCAGGAAGCGCCATCCTGTTGAAAAATTAAGGAATCTTGCATGCTTAAATGACGGAATAGAGGACAGTAAATTCTCTTCCAAAAGGTTTTGATACCTTGCAGCATTGATAGAACCATCGATAAACTGCATACCACCAACACCTTGTGCAGACGTGCAGCCCCATATCATAAGAGACGCCGGAAACTTCACTTTGCTTTTGAGCCAATCAGTATGAAATGCCTCATTTTTGTTCCGAATCACTTTTTTCCTTTCATCGCCGACTGTCACTTCAAATTTGGACTCGTCACTCCAAATGATACTACGCCACTGATCGGAAGTCCAATTTAAATGATCACGAGCAAACTTCAACCTCTTTCTTTTGTACAACTTCTTCTTCTTTCTTCTTGTGTCAACAGTGGTTTCTCCTTAGCGGTGTAAAATTCGTAACCCATTCTTTTTAGGACTCTTTTGCAAGTATCAACTGAGATGTCTTTGTGAATCATGTCCTTCCATTGCCGTGAGTTCTCCAGCTCGAGTACGACGATTATTTTTGATAATTTTCTTCAGGATTCTGTTTTCTACTGCACTTGTGATGCGTGGTCGACCAGTTTTCCTCAAACAAGAAATCGTTCTATTCTTTTTATAGTGCTGAATGATAGATTGGACTGTAGACCTGGGAAGTATCAAGTCTTTAGATATTTGGTAACTTGATTTGCCAGCATCGACCCCACAAACTATTCGCTTTCGAAGCTCTTCATACACAGGCTTGCCACGACCCATTGTTATTTGAAAACTAATGAAAAAAACTTAAATTTTCAGAATTTATACTGTCTCACTTGACAAATGACACAGAATTACTTTAACAAATTTAAATTATGCAAAATAATTGTACAAAGAAGGAATAATCTTATTTAACTCACCAATAGACGAACTCTTTTGCATCGATTAACAATTAGACGAACTATTTTGCTTATAACTTCTTCGAATTTAAAACAGGATATGTATAAATTTATAAAGCTAAAATAGTTTATTGGTTCATAATTAAAAAATGGCATAAGTAACGCGACATGTCATAGTAGAATAGCTTAATATTTTATATAGATATACAAAAATAATGAAGTTCGAAAAAATCTCACAGAAAATTTCACACTAGACGAACTATTTTGCATCGGGGCTCGTATTAGTAAGGATAATGTGAATTATAAAAGTGAGGTGAACTATTTTTCATATCTGTCATCCATCCATCCATCCATCAGCCTTTCGACGTCCACTGCTGGACATAGGCCTCCCCGAGAGACCGCCACAATGAGTGGTCCTGAGCTCTTATGGGGATAGTGCCGTAATCGCCACGCTTGGCAGGCGGGTTGGCGATCGCAGCGGATGTTGTTAATACTCGAGGGAGTGCCGCTGTCCACTCCCCTGGTATTCCCTCAGACGGCTCTTACGGCCCCCATGGGTGGAGAGGGGTGGGACAATTCTAAAGCCGGTCCCACACGGCTCATATCTGTGCGGTACCCTAATTCGTATTTCAAAATAAAAGTAGTCAAGTTACTCCTTATAACATCAGCTATCTGCCATTGAAAGTTCCGTCCAAAGCGGTCCAGCCGTTTCACAGATTAGCAAATAGAAAATATTCAAAAATTGTTTGTTTTTATAAGTACCTGTACCTATATACTGTCATATGCATTTAGTAACAAAGTGTTATTTAGACATTACAAACAGACACTTCGAATTTATTTATTTGTATATAATTATGCAACAAGATAGTTTTTAACAAATTTTTAATATGATTCAGCTGTAATGAAAAAGTTTAGATGTTTTTAACGGATTTATATAAAATTTGGTAGACATATAAAGTAAAGCCCTTAAAACTTAGAATAGTGTTTAACCCGATAAGAAGTTCATGTGGGATACATGTCTAAACAACTCTATACTCTATATTGAAGTCCAGGCGAAGTATCGGTCAGAAGCTAGTTTAGGTCAACCAAGGTCTGGTTTAAGCATGGATCACCGTTTAATAGTGCAAACTGCTTTAGGTGTAATAACTATCCTACGTCTAATTCCTCTCTGGTCGTAGGATTGGAGTCTCCTCGAGTCTGAGAGAACACAGTATACATTTTGTGAGTGTAAGAGGAGAGGGTTATAATGTTCTAATTTAAATGATAAATTAATTGCTGAGATCGAGCGGTGCCGTTGCAGTGCCAGTGTAATATGCCATGACCTTTGCCGTCATATCAGTAAAATATCTCTATTTCTACTAGATAAAAATACACCTTCATTAAAATTATGGTACATACACCCCCTTACTAATAAACGTTGTATAACCTCTGGGGGGTTAGGCAGAATCTCATATCTCACATGTCGATCGTATCGTGACCACTGTTATTGGTTGAAAGATCACCGTGATTGGCCAACGGATTATTGCGACATCACGCGTCGGTTTCTCAACCAATCACAGTGATCACGATACGATCGACATGTGAGATATGAGATTCTGCCTAACCCCCCTGAATAGTTATTCAGTGTTTTGTCTTTGTCAGTAATATGACAGTTTGATGTTAAAAGAACAGAACAAAACACTGAATAACTATTCGTAGCTTATACAATGTTTATTAGTAAGGGGGACAGAGTTCTTCCATACAAAATATTTTCCTTTATGTAATATATATCTACGTTTATTCAAAATATATAATAATTTAACTGCTTCGGTGGTGCAGCGGTGGTGTAAGCGACTGCTGATCATGAGGTCTCGGGTTCGATCCTCGGGTCGGGCAGTGTTATTGAGCTTTTTCGTAAAAAGGAAAATTCTCAGTAGCAGCCCGGAGTCTGGAAATATGTCCGGTAGCTCTGGCTCTGCCCCCTATTACTTGGGACTTAATATAGCTGGCGAATCGTGGGTGTGTAATACACCTCTGCCTACCCCTTCAGGGAATACAGACGTGATACTATGTTTTCAAAATATAGATATCGTTGCATAGTCCTGTTCATTCCATGTGGGGATTTGTTATAATCCTATTATTATAAAGAATACGAAATAATTGACTTTAAATGTGAAGTAGTGAATAGGTTATTTAAGTTAGTAGGTATTAGTTATTGTTATCCTTTTGTATTTTTGTAAAATACTAAGAAACATCTTATGCTTAGGTAGGTACATTAAGTTGTGAAACATAAATTGTAATAATAATAATAAATCAGTCTTCTTTTATGTAAATTTCGTTTATTTATTTCACTATCTTTTAAGAAAACGAGAACATAGTCTGTTTCCTATTTAATAGGTAATCTGTATCTAATTATATCTATATTCTATACTATTCTATAGCTGTAACAGAGCTGTCTGTACATTTAATATACTTGAGAAAAAATAATGTATGAATTAGCTATTTGGACGTCTCTGAACACAAAACATTTTTTTAGCTTTTGTCTGTTTGTTTGTATCACGCAAAAACTTCAGAACGGATTTCAATGAAACATTTTTTGATAGCTTTTGATTAGAGTAAAATACTGATATGTATACAATTTATCACGTTAATATGTATATTGTCGTTAGGATATGTTATATATTTAAGTGTTTTTTAAATTAAATTAAAGTATGACTTAACAGTATAGTACATATATTATTATAAAAAGATTTGATGTAAGAACATAGGAAGCAAACTATGGAAGAGTTCAAATACGATGTAAAGTTACGAGTTTCTATCTTTGGAGAAGCGGTTCGTATTTCCAAGTCCAAATCCTGATCTTTTACTTATTCTTCGTGAGAGACTGAAGTGATGATGTGATGCCTGAAGTAAGTTTCTGAAAAGAAACTTGTGTTATATCGAGAACCTGTGAGAAAACCAGCTTTTGGCTGCGGCGGAGCCGCGGACAAAGGCTAGTAAGCATTAAATATAATTAATTACAATTGATTCAAGTGTTACTGTGGAATATGGGAAAGAAAATTAAGTAATTATATAACGCTAATTATCACCAAACAGCCGGTAGCATGTCATGGTCTTGTTGAGACTCTGAACCTCATCGGGGAACATGTGGGATTGACGCCGGTCATAGGGATGATGATGTGGTCGCACAAATTGAACAACTTGTTGATAACTTTCATATTTTTGATAGGTACGGGTTTTACGTCTATGGCCTATTCTGTCGCTTGAAGCCGAAATTTGAAAATAATTTCCTACACCGTTCCCCTTTTCCTACTCCTCCAGTAGGCAGAGACAACAGGTTTCCACTTGCTACGATCATTGCTATGCTCGCCCCCTATTACGTGGGACTTAAACATAGCTGGCGAGTCGTGGGTGTGTAATATACCTCTGCCTACCCCTTTGGGCATATACAGGCGTGATGCTATCATTGCTTATCTCTTGTGCCTCTCACTCTTCAGATGCACGTCAGTTAAGGGTACTTTGGACCTGGCCTTTCGCGAGAACACATGACATTTTGAGAGCACTTTTATAGGTACCTTACAATTATAATGAATTATATTTTATTCCATCCATCCATCAGCCTTTCAATGTCCACTGCTGGACATAGGCCTCCCAAAGAGAACGCCATAACGAGCGGTCCCGTCATGGGGGATAATGCCGTAATCGCCACGCTTGGCAGGCGGGTTGGCGATCGCATTGGATGTTGTTAATACTCGAGGGAGTGCTGCTGCCCACTCCCCCGGTATTCCCTCAGTCGGCTCCTACGACTCCCGTGGGTAGAGAGGGGGTGGGACAATTCTAAAGCCGGCCCCAAACGGCCATATTTTATTAGTAACCTTAAATTGCTTATCCCAGCATTAATGGACCGTTTCCATTGGGAAAGCACCAACCTCTCACAGAATATCGGAGTGAAACAACAGTAGATTCTCCTGGCGTTGTGTTTCGTACGGTGAGTGAAAGCGCCGGAGGCCCAGACCCCTTACCTATACTCTCCTTATTATCCTTCCTGTCCACCTCCTATTTCTTTTCTTGGAGATGGTGACGCGCGAGTGATGCCTCTGGTGTTATTAGCGTTCATAGACTACGGTAACCGCTTACCATCAGGTGTTGTCACCTTGTTTGTCACCCACGTAGCATAAAAAAAAACCTGATCGGCCTCAAGTCTAGACGTCTGTTCCTCAAAACAATGTTTCTTTTCGATTTTTGTAATAACAAATATTGCAATGAACAAATTCTGCTAGATTGTACCAAGAACCGACATTAGCCGAGAGGTGTGCGCACGTCCCTTTTTCGCAGTTTATTCTTGCCATACTAATGCTGGAAGTCGCGCCCCGCTTTGTCGACTAATAAAAATTACATTTCGAGATAATGTAATATTTTCCATTAAAAATATGCTGATTAACAAGTTGATTAGTACGTAGTAGCTCGATCACGACACAACACTTACAGCTCGATTCGGTAGTGAGACCAGTGGTTGTGTGAGTAGATGTAGGATTAAGAGGGTAGACAGATTTGTCTAACCGTAGAATAAAAAACTATTCCACCCGTGAGTACCTACCTACTTTAGTGGCTTCGTGATCATGGTTCTTACAACAGTGCCGAAATATAGGAAACTCTGAAGTAAAATATACGGTAGAAATACCGTTAAAAAATAATAATATTGTTATGCTCCGACCACACTAACGGGCAACATCAATGCTCATCGTCGCAATAATTATTGCTTTAATTATAGCGTTTACGTGGTAAATTGGGTGGCCATACTTGACACACTACGTTTAATTTCTTTGACGTACAGCCACTGGAGTTATCACCCAACGCCAAACGGCAATGTGAATGCCGTTGTCGGGGTGACGCCTGCACCATCTGTCGGAAGTATTTTCATACATTATACCGACCAGGTAACCTGGCCTGGCCACCCAAAGACGTTAAGTATGAATGTGTTATAGAAATTAGCAGTCAGGAGCAAGGGTCACGATGGCTGAATTGGCAAAGCATCTGGACGGTATCCAGGAGATGCAGGTTCGAATCCTGCTCGTGACTGTTATTTTCGATTTCACATTTTTCACTTTGTGTTTAATGTATGTTGCTAAGCATGTCAAATGCTAAAAAAATATATATAAAAATATCAAAATATTTATAGGGTTTGCGTCATTACTTGGTAATACCTTAATTGTAAAATTAAGTTTACCTGGTCGGTATAATGTATGAAAATACTTCCGACAGATGGTGCAGGCGTCACCCAAAGACGTTAAGTTTGAATGTGTTATCGAAATTAGCAATCAGGAGCAAGGGTCACGATGGCTGAATTGGCAAAGCATCTGGACGGTATCCAGGAGATGCAGGTTCGAATCCTGCTCGTGACTGTTATTTTCGATTTCACATTTTTCACTTTGTGTTTGATGTATGTTGCTAAGCATGCCAAATGCTAAAAATATATATAAAAATATCAAAATATTTATAGGGTTTGCGTCATTATTAGGTAAAATATTAATTGTAAAATTAAGTTTACCTGGTCGGTATAATGTATGAAAATACTTCCGACAGATGGTGCAGGCGTCACCCAAAGACGTTAAGTTTGAATGTGTTATCGAAATTAGCAGTCAGGAGCAAGGGTCACGATGGCTGAATTGGCAAAGCATCTGGACGGTATCCAGGAGATGCAGGTTCGAATCCTGCTCGTGACTGTTATTTTCGATTTCACATTTTTCACTTTGTTTTTAATGTATGTTGCTAAGCATGTCAAATGCTAAAAATATATATAAAAATATCAAAATATTTATAGAGTTTGCGTCATTATTAGGTAAAATCTTAATTGTAAAATTAAGTTTACCTGGTCGGTATAATGTATGAAAATACTTCCGACAGATGGTGCAGGCGTCACCCAAAGACGTTAAGTATGAATGTGTTATCGAAATTAACAGTCAGGAGCAAGGGTCACGATGGCTGAATTGGCAAAGCATCTGGACGGTATCCAGGAGATGCAGGTTCGAATCCTGCTCGTGACTGTTATTTTCGATTTCACATTTTTCACTTTGTGTTTAATGTATGTTGCTAAGCATGTCAAATGCTAAAAAAATATATATAAAAATATCAAAATATTTATAGGGTTTGCGTCATTATTAGGTAAAATATTAATTGTAAAATTAAGTTTACCTGGTCGGTATAATGTAAGAAAATACTTCCGACAGATGGTGCAGGCGTCACCCAAAGACGTTAAGTTTGAATGTGTTATCGAAATTAGCAGTCAGGAGCAAGGGTCACGATGGCTGAATTGGCAAAGCATCTGGACGGTATCCAGGAGATGCAGGTTCGAATCCTGCTCGTGACTGTTATTTTCGATTTCACATTTTTCACTTTGTTTTTAATGTATGTTGCTAAGCATGTCAAATGCTAAAAAAATATATATAAAAATATCAAAATATTTATAGGGTTTGCGTCATTATTAGGTAAAATCTTAATTGTAAAATTAAGTTTACCTGGTCGGTATAATGTATGAAAATACTTCCGACAGATGGTGCAGGCGTCACCCAAAGACGTTAAGTATGAATGTGTTATCGAAATTAGCAGTCAGGAGCAAGGGTCACGATGGCTGAATTGGCAAAGCATCTGGACGGTATCCAGGAGATGCAGGTTCGAATCCTGCTCGTGACTGTTATTTTCGATTTCACATTTTTCACTTTGTGTTTGATGTATGTTGCTAAGCATGTCAAATGCTAAAAAATATCTATATATTTATAGGGTTTGCGTCATTATTAGGTAAAAATCTTAATTGTAAAATTAAGTTTACCTGGTCGGTATAATGTATGAAAATACTTCCGACAGATGGTGCAGGCGTCACCCAAAGACGTTAAGTTCGAATGTGTTATAGAAATTCAGTCAGTCAGGAGCAAGGGTCACGATGGCTGAATTGGCAAAGCATCTGGACGGTATCCAGGACATGCAGGTTCGAATCCTGCTCGTGACTGTTATTTTCGATTTCACATTTTTCACTTTGTGTTTAATGTATGTTGCTAAGCATGTCAAATGCTAAAAAAATATATATAAAAATATCAAAATATTTATAGGGTTTGCGTCATTATTAGGTAAAACCTTAATTGTAAAATTATGTTTATCTGGTCGGTATAATGTATGAAAATACTTCCGACAGATGGTGCAGGCGTCACCCAAAGACGTTAAGTTTGAATGTGTTATCGAAATTAGCAGTCAGGAGCAAGGGTCACGATGGCTGAATTGGCAAAGCATCTGGACGGTATCCAGGAGATGCAGGTTCGAATCCTGCTCGTGACTGTTATTTTCGATTTCACATTTTTCACTTTGTTTTTAATGTATGTTGCTAGGCATGTCAAATGCTAAAAAAATATATATAAAAATATCAAAATATTTATAGGGTTTGCGTCATTATTAGGTAAAATATTAATTGTAAAATTAAGTTTACCTGGTCGGTATAATGTATGAAAATACTTCCGAAAGATGGTGCAGGCGTCACCCAAAGACGTTAAGTTTGAATGTGTTATCGAAATTAGCAGTCAGGAGCAAGGGTCACGATGGCTGAATTGGCAAAGCATCTGGACGGTATCCAAGAGATGCAGGTTCGAATCCTGCTCGTGACTGTTATTTTCGATTTCACATTTTTCACTTTGTGTTTGATGTATGTTGCTAAGCATGTCAAATGCTAAAAAAATATATATAAAAATATCAAAATATTTATAGGGTTTGCGTCATTATTAGGTAAAATCTTAATTGTAAAATTAAGTTTACCTGGTCGGTATAATGTATGAAAATACTTCCGACAGATGGTGCAGGCGTCACCCAAAGACGTTAAGTTTGAATGTGTTATCGAAATTAGCAGTCAGGAGCAAGGGTCACGATGGCTGAATTGGCAAAGCATCTGGACGGTATCCAAGAGATGCAGGTTCGAATCCTGCTCGTGACTGTTATTTTCGATTTCACATTTTTCACTTTGTGTTTGATTTATGTTGCTAAGCATGTCAAATGCTAAAAAAATATATATAAAAATATCAAAATATTTATAGGGTTTGCGTCATTATTAGGTAAAATCTTAATTGTAAAATTAAGTTTACCTGGTCGGTATAATGTATGAAAATACTTCCGACAGATGGTGCAGGCGTCACCCAAAGACGTTAAGTATGAATGTGTTATCGAAATTAGCAGTCAGGAGCAAGGGTCACGATGGCTGAATTGGCAAAGCATCTGGACGGTATCCAGGAGATGCAGGTTCGAATCCTGCTCGTGACTGTTATTTTCGATTTCACATTTTTCACTTTATGTTTAATGTCTCCCTTGCATCTTATTTTGGGGTATACGCCTTCTAGACTTGGATACGTATATGAAACGGCAAGAGTAGAAAGCAAGAAAAGAGTCTTGGGAGCGTTAAAGGGATGTGTCGAGTTAAAGTAAAGATAACTAATGACCGTATGATGATATGCGTGGGATTTTACACACAAGTATACACGATACAATCATACAAATATATCAAGGGCACAAAGTACACCCAGACTCACAATTAGTGGGAACATAGAGACCAGAGTACATAAAGATCTGTCCTGTGTCCACAACACAGGCATCGAACCTAAAACACAAGACAGACGGGCAAAGACAAGATTTAAGACAATTAAGGCATCGGAGTGTGTAGTTAAAAATTCCTCTAAGTTTTTACTGCATCTCTGAAAGCTTGCTTTTAGCCGACATGGAGAGATTTTGTTCACTTTGATAAAATACCACTTATAAGTGAAATATATAGGTCGATGGCAATATCAAAGGATGAGTATCCAAAAGCGCAGTCATTTGTCTAGTAGCTAGTATGGCTAGTATCCAGGATTAGGTTTACTCTATAAATAATAAAGCACACAAGTGTAAAATATTTATGAAGAAACAAGGGCAATATATTATACAAATCATCTAATGTTTACAATGAATTCAAGTACAACAATTTAATATTATTATAGTCAGAATTAACAACGTGTTTAGCACTATTATATTAAATAATTGACGAGAGCCGAGCAAGTATTATGTATTGTTTTGTTCATAAATGTTAAAAGTAAGTAAGTACATATAAACAAGAAATCATTTTCCTTTATAGACAAGATTATAACATATTTAATTATTAAGGTTTGAATTCTAAACAATGACTTGACATGTGACATAAAAAATATTCAGTGGGCCTAGCCAACTTACAAGAAAACTATTAAAATGTATGTGACATCTCCAACGTTAAGTCGCGCGACTTAGCGTTAAAGATATCAAATTCCCATACATTTTAATAGTTTCTGTCTTCTATAGCGTTAGCGATCATAGAACGCAACTTGGCTAGGTCCACAGGTATGTATATTTTTTTTTAGTAAAATTGTCTCTGTTTAAAAGATCTCCATACCTACCTACTGCAAGTTTAGAAATATCTAGCATGTAGATATAAATTTAAACAGAGGTAGTGATATAAAAGTAGAAATTCGTTGAATTAAATAGGTAGGCCATTATTAAGTTTGCATTAAAGCTTATGCCAACTGCTTTTGTTACAATCATATTACGAATAAGCAGTAGAAATTTTTAACTATTTAAAGCTAAGAAGGACACCGAGAAAGTGTTTTAGGTTTCTACTACGTTGACATCACACAATGCTTTGATTCACTTTACAAATCCACACAGATTAAACTCACTACAAATAGTCTTGAATACATTTTTAGAAATAATTTTAAAGTAACAATAAATTACTTTCCTACATTCTATAAAATTACTTAATTTTCAATGTAAAGTGTTTCGAAAATAACGATAGTCTAAAAATCTTACATACATATAATACTGAAAACGTATTTTATAACACTCTTAACATGTCCGAATTATGATTTGTGACAAGCGCATGTAACACGTATGTACGAATTTACGTACACACGGCTGCACACATAACTTTACGATCCATGTATAAAGACAAACAAAACAAAACATATAACATAAATTTCATACAATTTTCAATAAAATTATTGCACTAAACTTCAAATATTCGTAACTTATAATAAATATTGCATTAAGCGTTAACCACATTTCATAAAGTAAAATTATTTAAGTCTAGTATCTCTAAGAGTTAATTAAATTTAAAGAACAATATTTCAGTCCGATGAAAGTGTTATTTCATCCTAATACGAAGTTCGTTTAGTAGCGAGAATCAACAATACGAAAATTTTATTATTAGGTATAGAAAGTCCCTAGGTTCCAAATATTGTGCTAACTACATTTCCTATATAATATTTTGACTAAATATTAAGTACGATTTGGTGCTCAAATTTAATAATGTAAGTGTTATTTAAAACTATGTGTAATATAATTATTTATCTACAAAGTTTAAAAAGGTGCATCAGGGTCGATAGATCTATCTAAGGCTAAACTACCTAAAATCTTTTAAATTTGGAAATATCTGGCACATGATGATCTCTTAGATAACGTACAACTGTGTGTTCAACTTTAAAGATTATCATGATGTTTAGAAATGATAGAACCAGCAAATCTAGCTACGAATCTGTCGTAGTGTTACATAAATTGAAAGCTTAAAATTATTGGGTCATTGCACAAATGAAGAATGATAGGATTATAAAGAAATAAATGATAAAATGTTTGTAATACAAATATTAAAAAAAATGGATATTTATGATAATAAAATTATCTATCATTATATATATTCAGCTACCTAGTCGTACTTTCTGGCAGTATTTATCAACATCGCACAAAACGGATGAACACAAATCATATTGGGGTGCGTTCTACGCAGAGAAATAAAGATACTATACAAAAGACAAAAGGTAGAATTACTTATGCAATGACCCGATATTTAATAAAACTGAAAAGACATTTACTACCTACTATTTAAGGTTGTGTTGCGTTGGTAGACAACTGCTGAAGTGACCGCTTATAATTTTATTACCATGATTATCTGTTGGATTGTATGATCTACTAATAAATAGTGGCCCGATAAAACTATCGATAAATTTGAGATAAAAATTTCTGATATTTTGGCATACATTTCGCTGTACACACGAACACTGAAACCAGCACTCGACACTAACCTAGTCTCTGACTACAGGATACGCGTGGTGTCCATTCCGCTCACTTTGCGATTGATGACACTTTTCTCCGTCACGTTACTATGGCCTGTAAATAACAATTTTATTAAACATGTAAAATATTTGCACTTAATTTAGATTTTCTATATGATAATAATATATATTCACGGACATTTTCACACAACTTCCTCTGGTCCCAAACTAAGCTTAACGCTTGTACTATTGGTACTAGATTATGGATATAATACATATACTGCTTTTTTTTTGTAAATACATACATAGGTATAATAGATAGAAAACACCTAGATACAGTACAAATATCTGTGTTCATTACACAAATAATTATCCTGAGTGGGGATCACTACCGTCTACGCCATGAGGCCCGTCCGCTTGATAGCAAGTTATTACGTATGGACGGTGCACCGACCGAATATTATGATGTATGCTCGGGCCACACTTACGAGCAACGTCAATGCCCCGATAATTATAACGTTAATTATTGAGTTAATGCAATAAATTGGGTGGCCACACTTGAAAGTTCAATCTCTTTAACGACGATAACCCCCTTGGGAGTTATCGCCTAACGTCAAACGGCAATGTGAATGCCGTTGTCAAATTTTCGCGATAAGTCGTTAAACGTTATCATCGCGATATTAACGGCGTTTTCCGTTGGCTAGTGAGCATTAATCACATTGATTTAGAGTTAGGTACTTCAGGATTAGATTACCTATAGATATAATTATTTTGGGCATGCATAGGTACAGTCCGGAGTAAAAAAAAATACATGGCTACTGTTCATTCCGACAAAATAGAGGGTACCTGTTGTACGGCTATTTTTATTTATTTATACAATTTTAGGAAAGTTAACAGCTAGGTAACACAATAAATTATATATCTAAACATATGTAAATGAATAAGGTGAATATGTATGAAGGCTAATTGTAAAAGGGAATGCCGAATACCAGGCTATTTTGAGCCCGTCGTGCGTCTTAACTATCTAAACATAAAAATCGTCTTTTTGATCTATATTTTTTAGCATTTGACATGCTCCGCCACTTTTAAAGTATAAATTATTTGAGAATAAGGAAAAAGAGATTTTTTGTACTAGCGGGAATCGAACCCGCGTCTTCTCCGCGTCACCTGTACTATAGCTCAGTGGCATAGAGCACTTCCCCGGATTGGAGAAGACGCGGGTTCGATTCCCGCTAGTACAAAAAATCTCTTTTTCCTTATTCTCAAATAATTTATACAATATAAAAATCGTCTTTTGAATAATGATGTTATTTGTATTTATTTTAGTCATAAGCGAAGTGGGGTTTCAAAGTTATAAAAAAATAGATATACGTATTATTAAATTCGAAATAAGCGAAACTGCCATATTTATTGGAAGGCTTGGATAGTCAATGTCGCCAGTTTATTACAATACCTATTTTTAAAGCCAAGTAGTAAGAATATTGATATGAAATAAATAAAAGAAAACCCACATGAGCTCCTATTTTAATACTTAGTAGTAGTCGAAGATTATTTTATGAAATCATAATTATGAAAATTTGTTTTTAAATTAAAAATATAATAACATTTATTATCTATTTCTAAAAATATTTTAGGTTATATAGTTATTGTTATTTTACTAGCAACCCTTATTGATTTGAATTTGATTGACAATTTGTCATGATTTGACATTTGTATTGCCGATAACGTGTTATGTACGTTGAGTTTGTGGATTCTGTTGACGTTGTGATTGTGGTTATCACGTGTGTCTAGAATTTTCACTTTTTTGGCTAATCTTCTGTACTGTTGTGAATTATTTTTTTATTGTGTGTGTTCGTGTACCGTCCTTGATACGTGGTGAAAGGTCTGTATCATTTACCTCTAACACTGTTCCCCGATCATGGATAACAAAAAACCGCCTGACCCTCCGGACATTACTCCGCCTACAACGCCTATCTTTTCCACACCGCCATTCTTCCCCGAAGCTTCCCGTTCAAATCCCCTCACTGAATTTGCAGAGGTAGTGTGTAGTTTGTCAGATGTGACTATGACACAAGCTTCTTCATCACGCAAACGCCCGGTTGATGAGACTAATAACCCTATTAGCCACCAAAACAACCCAAAAGCACCTTTGTCAGGGAGCAATACACCCTCCATGACAAAGCTCCATTTATCGTTCATGTATCCCGTAACGAGCCCTCCCCCCACGCTGGTTCTACCCTCCATCCAGTTACTTTTGGCATATTTCTACAAAAGAACAATATTTCGAATGTAACCTACGATGGCGTGAAAAGGGTTGGTAGAAATAGAATATCAGTTGAATTTACTACCTACCAAGATGCCAACTCCTTCCTTAACAATACTTTACTGAGTAATCACAAGTATGTTGCCACTATCCCAACATTCCATATTACCGATTACGATACCTTAATCCGAAGCAAAATGGACTTTGGTTCGTTTTTGCTTATTCCAGGTAACAAAGAGGCTTTGGCAAGGCTATATAAAATACAAGCCAAATGCCTAAGAATCATCTTGGGCTGCATGAAATCATCCCCTATCAACGCATTGCAAATTGAGTGTGGAGAACCCCCCCTTAGTCTGAGAAGACAATATATAGCTTCACGGTTTCTGTCCAGGTTTGTTAGCAGGAAAAACCACCCTTTAATGCAACGTCTGCCACACTTAAACGAGATCTGCAACATATCAGAATACTGGAAACACAGGGAACTACCTCTGTTGGTACAAGCCCTGCGACACATACAAAATCTGGAGGAACCCATTAGTGAACATGACAGACTGACCCCTTTTAACTTTGACTATAAGGTATTATGTTACCAACCAAGCATATGCCTGGATACTGGAATTGCCAAATCATCCACTTCGGCGGATCCGGTATTCAAAGCTAGAACTAGAGCCCAAGAACGCTGGCCTGATTTCGAAAGATTCTTCACAGACGCTTCAAAACTTTCTAACCGTAGTTACACTGGAGCTGCGGTGTACTACCAGAATTCTAAAATAATTCTGAAGTTTCGTTGTCCCAGGGAGTCTTCGGTATTCACCGGTCAGTGCATTGCTATATTGGAAGCATCCCTCTTTATTGAAGCCCATAATATACAAAAAGCCGTGATATTCACGGACTCCTTGAGCTGCCTTAAATCCCTACACCAAAACCCGCTTAGGAGCCGATTACACTCAAATTTAATCCTTCAAATTAAGAAAACCCTCCTGTCTTGCGTCGTAAGTGGAAAGACCGTTGAGCTGGTATGGATTCCAAGCCATTGCGGCATTAGAGGCAATGAATGTGCAGATATGCTGGCGAAAGCTGCAATTTTCTCCCCATCCTCTGACCTCAAATATCTCTCTCATCAAGGACACGACCTACCCAGCTTGGCCCGAGTAGCTATGCAGTCTGAATGGCAACTCCTTTGGGACTCTTCTAGTGAAAGGAAAGGCAAGTTCTTCCAGCATATACAACCTGTCATAACCCGAAAGCCTTGGTTCTACCATTTCAAAAAGACGTCTCGTAGCTTCATATCCACACTCTGTAGACTCAGAATTGGCCACTGCTGCTCTCCAGTCTTCCTCCACAAAATCCATTCCCGGGATTCATCGCTGTGTGAGTGCGGGCTGGATGAGGGTAACCTGGAGCACATCTTCTTCAGTTGTCCCAAAAACAATCCAAGCTTAAATTTGTACTCTCAACTTATAAAATTGAAAATTCCTACACCTATTAACTTCCCTTCCGTACTAACTTTCTCGACTACAAAGCTTCTAAAAACAACAGTACATCCGCCATAGTAGCGGATGGAGTATCCGCTTATGAATGTCGCACCTGCTGTACCAACACTTCTTTTCCTACCAATCTCTAACACCCCAACAACACTAACCTAATATACATTTGTGTTTGTCCTTTTTGTTTTCAGCGTTAAAATTAATCACATACAGTTTAATAATTATCAATATTAAAGACACAAATCAGCTTTAAAAAAAAAAAACGCACGCATCGCCACCACAACAGTCATTGGCAGAATTGTCGGCAAGTTACGGCACTGCTTGCCATAAGAAAAGAAGAAGAAGAATGTTATGTACGTTTTTGTGGAAAAGCAGTGATTTTTTTATTATTGTTCAGTGTTTACTTTAACGTTGAATTCAGCAAATTCTCCGTTGAGTAATTTAAAAAAAAGCGTGACGTCGTGTGAGATAGACTTTTTAGTGGTACTTCTTAGTTTTTTTATTTTTTTTTATTGCCAACGGTGGCAGTCGAGCAAACGGCTCACCTGATGGTAAGTGGTAACCGTCGCTCATGGACTTTGGCAACATCAGGGGTACAGCCAAGCCGCCGCCTACCGTGAGTAAAGTGCTCTTCTCAAACCTCGTTTAAAGAGGGACATGTCGTAGCGTAGTTAGTACTCTTAGAATGTAATCTAGATCCAAAGTAGCATTATATCCTATCTACGCATAATATATAACCTATATACTAAAAATGATTTCTCTAAACTCCCATCAGATATCTCAATGATATTTTTATTTAAAGACCCTGAGTACATTTACAATGTTCTTCAGTTAATTTGGTTAAGACGCAACAATAGCCCAACTCTCATAGAAAAATCGGCATTCTCCTTTCCGCAGATAGGTGATATTGCGGCAGAGGGTGCCATACTTAGATTAGAAGTGGGTAGTTTTTGGTATAACGTAGATGTAATATACTTAATTTAAGTATGTGAAAGGATGATTAATCAATAAGGTGAAGATTTTTCCTTTTTACAAATCGAAAACCACGATAAATCTGTAACAATCAAGGCACTAAAGTATCGGATGATTAACCTTTGCAGGGTCCGGTGTGGAGCGGCTCGACGAGAGTGCCGCGGTGGCAGGAGGCGCGCTGCAGGCGGCACCACGACGGGTACGTGCGCGCGTCCGAGCCGCACAGTGGCCGCCGCGCTGCCGCCGCGCACCCGCCGCACGACACGCACCGCGCACCCGACCGTCCGCCCGACACGCAGCGCTGCCCAGCGCCACACCGCACCGACGCGCACGTCGCGTTTGCTGACACCAACATACTTTATCAGGGTTCAATCACTCATAGTGGCGAGTCATTGAAAAAGCAATCTCAGGATTAGCTCTGTCGCTCTGCTTCCGCTCCGACGCCAAAGTGTAGTTGATCAAAAGGATGGCACCCAGCTAGTCTACGAATACACTGTCATTGCAATCGGCGACCAATTGCATGAAGATGCTGTAGCAAGGACCTATTTATACAACGTGTTTTTGACCCTTGATGCTAAAGCAGCGCTGAAGTGACGTAAGGAACCTTGAGTCTTCGATGATGGGGCAATTAGGCGCATTGTCATGCTGGCCTATATTAAGTTGCGATAAAATTTAGGTATTTATTTTTTATTTATTTACCTATGCAAGGTCCTCTGTATGCAAGAGGTAGCGACTTCCCTCTCTCACAGGCGGCTCGTCTAAGCGCACAGGCTCCGGCATACGTGCGGCCATCGACGGCGCACACTGGGGCTCCGGCCACACTGCACGATCCACAGCGGACACAGTGAGCGCCGAGCTCTGCGTCTAACACGCAGCGTTTATCACCACCGCAACGGACGCCTTCACAGCTACCCTCTGAAATAATAAAAAGGGCTTCATTTTTGATCTCAAATCCATTCAAGGACAAATCGTGTTCCTTCTTTTCTCAATTTTCCTTCGCTGATTAAGAGGTTCCGACACGGTCAAGCGGCTTGACGGCAAGCACGTAGCTTTTTGCTTGAGCCAAGCATGTTGATCGTTTATAATGTTTGCTTGATGCTTGTAGCAAGTATCCTAATATGCCTTTAGGACGCACGCCTAATAGGATGCTGATGGGACTGCTTCTTCGCAGTGAGGCGTAAGCGATGTGCATCCTTGGTTCGTAGAGCTCGGGTCAGCCCCAACAGTATCTTAAATATGACAGCAAGTAGACTGGACTGCAATTATATTAGTCACTGCTGTAGGATGTCAGCCGGACCCACGAGTCCGGTAATCCTGCGATAGTTAGAAATGTATGTACTAACATAGTTATAAGCAAATTGTTACTAACAAAACTATGAGTCTTGGTACTTGAAAATAAAGGTGTTATTAATAGGGGGCGAGCCTATTGCTGTCTACCGGGACATTTCCAAACTCTAGGCTGCTGCTGCGAGCCGGCGGACCACCGAAGGAATGTAACATAGTTCCAGTGGCCCGCCAATAAAGGCGGAGAGACGGCACACGGCGGGTTTCTTTAGTGGGTGAGGGACCCACACTACCCTGTCCGTTGCCCCGAACGACGGGATGTGCGGTTAGGTACATTTTTTCCCTCCTAAACAAAAAAAAGGCTGCTACTGCGAATTTTTCTTTTTCACAAAAAAGCTCAATAGCCCGTCCCAGGTATCGTACCCGAGACCTCATGATCAGCAGTCACTTACACTACCGCTGCACCACCGAGGCAGTATCAAAATCTTAATGTAACCAAATACAGAATTTAATCTAATGAGTAGCTCGATAAATGTGGCGATGATGTTCTTGATATCATGTTGCAGTCTATGAGGCGCTGTCAGGCGATCTATGCGGTGTAAGTACGTTTATCACTTAAGTTACACAGGATCAAGTAAAACCGTATGGCAAGTACCTATGTACATGCTGCTCTCATTGATGCTGCTGTATTGTATATATTTGTAGAACAAAATAAATTGTTGAAGCGTCTAATCTGTTACGAATGTTCTAATCCAGGGGTCTCCAAACTTTAAAGCCATAATGATTTTTTCAGTATGTTCTAAGTGCCAAAACACATTTACATAAATATCATTAGTGTTGTTTATGTTTTACTGTAATTAGTGGGATTAATTTCAATAATTTGTGAGTTATTAATATGCTTAAGCTTAAATAGTTTAAGTTAAGTTTTCTGGGTCATCATTTATGTCGTTAAGTTTAACCTTGCAAGTAAATAAAACCGAGTAATTATCATTCTGTGTTTTCTTCTTCAACTTATAACAACAATAAAATATTGGCTGATGCGGGCCAGATTGATGACACCAGTCTTAAGCTGTTGCGGGCCAGTTTGATGGCACTGGCGGGTCAGATTTAGCCCGCGGGCCGTAGTTTGGAGAACCCTGTACTAACGGTTTTGGGAATGAGCATTTTTATCTGATTGCGCGAAATTTGTGCATTATGTCCATGCCTTTGAATGCATCGTTAAAATCGTATTGATAATGCATCAGTGGGTATAATACAATTTAAAAAAAGAACAACTTGATGGTCCAATAACATGTTTTTTTTTTTACGTTTTTTTTTAATAAAAAATGTCTTTACGTAACTTGGAACAGATGTTAAAGAAATTAATCGCACTCCTTTTTTTTTCCTTCGATACCTACCAAGTAGGATAATAGCCTAAAAGATCCGAGAGCCTCATCAGAGATCATTCTTATAAACGTCGACTAAACATACAAAAATATATGAACAGTTCCTAATAAAAAAGCTAAACGACCCGGCTACGGCACCTTCAATGACTAACATTGAAGGTGCCGTAGCCGGGTCGTTATAGTTTGAAAAGCAGACACCAACTCAATAACTCTGATAAAAGGCTTTCTTCCAATTTAATAGAATGGGACCCCTTTATAATTAAATATTAAAAACTAGTTTGATAATTAGTTTATTTTTGAATCAACACGTTCATAAGTATGAGATGTAGGTAAATACATACGTACACACTGAAATATATAAAAACCTATGAGATATTATGACGTAGTCGGAACAGACAGAAACAGATGGTCAGTGAGCTCCATCCAACCGTTGCAGACATTCCATTTATCCGAGCGTTACTGTTTTGCGTCATCTTTCATAATATGCATAGCAAAGAAGTATTGGTATTCCTGTCCGTATAGAATGAGGTCGCATTCAATGGCAAGATTGAATAAGTTTTTACGAAGCTAGTATGCGTCGCGATATGACCGCTTAATATCACTTGATATTAGTACTGGCACCCTAGTCACTATAGCAAAGGATTCTATTTTTTCTTAAAGACAAAAATAGCATAGAAAGTAACAAGAAGACATAATATACGAGTATAGAGGTTGATAAACATCACAGCAAGAAGTTATAAATAAAATATAGACTTTAAAAAAAGAACTCTACTCGAAGGTAGAAGAGAGTACTAAAAACAACTCTGTACATCTGCTCTGATCGTATTTGTGGATTTGTAATGTATTTAGATATTTTTTATATATATTTTTAGCATTTGACATGCACTATACATTAAACACAAAGTGAAAAATGTGAAATCGAAAATAACAGTCACGAGCAGGATTTGAACCTGCATCTCCTGGATACCGTCCAGAAGCTTTGTGTTTAATGTATAGTGCTAAGCATGTCAAATGCTAAAAAATATCTATATATTTATAGGGTTTGCGTCATTATTAGGTAAAAATCTTAATTGTAAAATTAAGTTTACCTGAACACAAAGTGAAAAATGTGAAATCGAAAATAACAGTCAGGAGCAGGATTTGAACCTGCATCTTCTGGATACCGTCCAGATGCTTTACCAATTCAGCCATCCTGACAATTACTCCTGACTGCTAATTTCGATAACACATCATACTTAACGTCTTTGGGTGACGCCTGCGCCATCTGTCGGACGTATTTTCATACATTATACCGACCAGGTAAACTTAATTTTACAATTAAGATTTTACCTAATAATGACGCAAACCCTTTAAATATTTTAGATATTTTTATATATATTTTTAGCATTTGTCATGCTTAGCACTATACATTAAACACAAAGTGAAAAATGTGAAATCGAAAATAACAGTCAGGAGCAGGATTTGAACCTGCATCTTCTGGATACCGTCCAGATGCTTTACCAATTCAGCCATCCTGACAATTACTCCTGACTGCTAATTTCGATAACACATCATACTTAACGTCTTTGGGTGACGCCTGCGCCATCTGTCGGACGTATTTTCATACATTATACCGACCAGGTAAACTTAATTTTACAATTAAGATTTTACCTAATAATGACGCAAACCCTTTAAATATTTTAGATATTTTTATATATATTTTTAGCATTTGTCATGCTTAGCACTATACATTAAACACAAAGTGAAAAAAAATATCTATATAAAAATATCTAAAATATTTAAAGGGTTTGCGTCATTATTAGGTAAAATCTTAATTGTAAAATTAAGTTTACCTGGTCGGTATAATGTATGAAAATACGTCCGACAGATGGCGCAGGCGTCACCCAAAGACGTTAAGTATGATGTGTTATCGAAATTAGCAGTCAGGAGTAATTGTCAGGATGGCTGAATTGGTAAAGCATCTGGACGGTATCCAGAAGATGCAGGTTCAAATCCTGCTCCTGACTGTTATTTTCGATTTCACATTTTTCACTTTGTGTTTAATGTATAGTGCTAAGCATGACAAATGCTAAAAATATATATAAAAATATCTAAAATATTTAAAGGGTTTGCGTCATTATTAGGTAAAATCTTAATTGTAAAATTAAGTTTACCTGGTCGGTATAATGTATGAAAATACGTCCGACAGATGGCGCAGGCGTCACCCAAAGACGTTAAGTATGATGTGTTATCGAAATTAGCAGTCAGGAGTAATTGTCAGGATGGCTGAATTGGTAAAGCATCTGGACGGTATCCAGAAGATGCAGGTTCAAATCCTGCTCCTGACTGTTATTTTCGATTTCACATTTTTCACTTTGTGTTTAATGTATAGTGCTAAGCATGACAAATGCTAAAAATATATATAAAAATATCTAAAATAAGTTTACCTGGTCGGTATAATGTATGAAAATACTTCCGACAGATGACGCAGGCGTCACCCAAAGACGTTAAGTATGAATGTGTTATCGAAATTAGCAGTCAGGAGCAATTTTCCCGATTGCTGAATTGGCAAAGCATCTGGACGGTATCCAGGAGATGGAGGTTCAAATCCTGCTCGTGACTGTTATTTTCGATTTCGCATTTTTCACTTTGTGTTTAATTTGTAAGTATTTAAGTAATGGAAAGACAAGTAAGTTTTGAAGATCTCTATGTAACTTTATTGTAGTATGTTCATGTAAATTATACACAAACAAAATAATATGAAAATAATACATATAGGCTACGGCAAACACACAATTACCTACATCAGTTGTTACCGGCAATTTACCTGCAACACTCCCATTAGTTACCTAAGATTTCTGCAAACAAAACAACACTACTTGTATGGTGAATATTACCTACTATTGATTCTCGAAAAATAATGGGTTCGATATTTTTACTTATAAATTAATGAACTTTTTCAGTTATAAGCGAGTAATGGAAGAGTAATTGCTAAATGTATATTTAGCCACTTAACAGAAAAAGTTGGCGATAATATGGCTGCTACATCGAAACAAAAATCCACCCATCCATCCATCCATCAGCCTTTCGAAGTCCACTGCTGGACATAGGCCTCCCCAAGAGAACACCCCAACATGTGTTTCGCTCATATGGGGGATAGTGCCGTAATCGCCACGCTTGGCATGCGGGTTGGCGATCGCAGTGGATGATGTTAATACTCGAGGGAGTGCTGCTGCCCACTCCTCCGATATTCTCTTAGTCGGGTCTTACGATTCCCATGGGTGGAGAGGGGTGGGACAATTCTAAAGCCGGCCCCACACGCCACAGCCAGCCCCACACAGCGAAACAAAAAAAAATACGAAAAAAAAAACGCAAAAAGTTCATAAATCGGCGGGCATTAATCATGCAGTAATCATTGCCAACCAATTTCGTGTAGATAAGAAAAATCTGTTTTATTCCAATGAATGTATTTAACAAGTAACGATAGTAAGATAGAAGATAGTCGAGTAACAATAGTAAAGTTCTTGATCGCCTTCATGCACACCTCGGGCGAGACGCCGAGTTCTACCTGATGTATCGTGCATCGCAATGAGCCATTATTAAGTCGCGATTTCGAATAGAGATGTAGCTAGCCTTCGAGGAATAAGCAAATTAACTAACGTTATAGTAGGGGAGTGCCAAGTCATTAAATACATTTAGTTGCACCAAGAGGGAACTGAGTGAGTTTCAATGGATGATTCGATCGTGAACATGATTTTTTTTATTAATAATACGAAATGTTACTACTATATACGGGGTGTAAAGAACATCGTACCGATAATTGATACACGTGACAAATTGCACCGGTTTTTTCATGAAACTTGTTTTTTTTTTTTATTGAATTGCAGATAAAATCATTACAATATTGTTCTACCAAAATTCGATTTTAGGTAATAAATCCATTAATCACCGATTTACTCTAAAACTACAATGGATTGAAATCTTCGTCATATTTTTAGTCCCGTTGTTAATGATTCGATGGCGGCTATAAAATTGCTAACTTTGTAACCCGTCGTTGTCGACGAAAACAGTTTGGGAACACATTATTACAGTTATTTAGTGACATCTTTGCCCGGAGTTATCGGTATGACATCATTTACACCCGGTGAAATATACCAAAAAAAATTATAAAAATCAACAGGATAGTGTGGGGCCTTCACTCACTAAAGAAACCCGCCGTGCGCCGTCTCTCCGCCTTTATTGGCGGGCCACCGGAACCATATTACATTCCTTCAGTGATGGGCTTTGCTGACTCTACAGGGGTAGGTAAGTAGACTGAGATACCGTCTTATCCAGCGTAAGCTGTAAAACATCTCGGTGTATTGACTTATAAGTTAAGACTCTATTCTTGACTGTAGTAATGGCTGAGTTTGATATAGAAAGAGATCTCAATTTTTATCTGATACCTACAGAAGAACCATTGTTTCTGATTAATTGAGTAAGAGGAGCCATGTCCCTCCCTTTTTTTTTTGATTATGACAATCAGCCTAAGCTAATGTTGCCAGTGTCAAGATTTTTGTTGCGTTAAATAAGTTTAGTAAAATTAATACGTCAAATAAGTTTACTAGCTTATCATTTGTAGTAATAAAAATATCTGTTACGTGCAATGTGTTACCTTGGCAAGGTCCTGGGTAGTCGAGCACGAGGTGCTTAGCCGGTCTGCGGCAGGCTCGCCGTCTCAGCCGACAAAGCGAAGGGTAAGTGCGGCCGTCACTGCCGCAGACCGCGCCCACTCGCCGGCAGGCCGCTGCGCACACGCATCTCGCGCGTCCTTCCCGCACCACGCACCGTCGACCGTTGCCGCATGACACACCAGCGCATGACTCTACAATAAAAATGAGATTTAATTAACAACAGAAACGTCAGTAGCTTGAACCTCTCAAAACAATCACTAGAACTTAGAGACATCACGTGTTTAAGTTCTAGTGTAGTGGTCTTTAAGTAGGTACGTCAAGGGTTTTAGACTATTCTGTCTGGCATGACAAATTGGCGCCATACATTTCTATGCTCTAGTTATATATAACCTACTAAATAGACTTTAGTGTAGTTTGCAAAAAGTTTAAATAGCTATAGCTAGTATTTGAGTGGCAGCGATAAACATAAAAAATATAAGGGAGGCCGTTATCTAAAACCAATCCAAGTGTATTATAACAACAGTCGACTTTTATCAGTTTAAACGCTATTAGAATAAAATAGAATAATCAATGCATATGCATGGGATTGACATAAGATTACGCTTACGTCATCGTAACGTTCGTGACGTTAATGACACTTGTCTAGGTTCTAGGTATATGAATAGATGAATGAATGAGAAGCTAGAAAAGTAGCGACTGTGCTGGTACTTACTAATAGTTGATGTATTACTCCCCAAAACATGAAGTTTACTAGTGACTAAGATTCTATATTTGCATTTCTATGGTAGATACTCAGACTAACTAAAAACTATTGTGTGTTCTTATGTACACGCGTTAGAAGTTATCATCCTTCAAAGTCCACTGCTGGACATAGGCCTCCCCAAGAGAACGCCACACGAGCGGTCCCGTCATGGGGGATAATGCCGTAATCGCCACGCTTGGCAGGCGGGTTGGCGATCGCAGTGGATGTTGTTAATACTCGAGGAAATGCTGCTGCCCACTCCTCCGGTATTCCCTCAGTCTTCTCTTACGACTCCCGTGGGTAGAGAGGGGCGGGAGAATTCTAAAGCCGGCCCCACACAGCCTTCTTATTATTCTTTATTTAAATATCACAAAAAAACTAAAATGTTGACTATAGCTAACTTCAGGGTGTCTAACTTCAGGGTGTCGGTTTTTCGTGACGGTGGCCCCGCGCATCGTAAAAATTTACTCTCATAATTTTTCCCTAACGTGCCAAAAGAACTATAACTTAAAAAATAAAGACATCGCATTGTTAACTAAAAAGTGAAGCCACTTTTTGAAAGATGTTTGCGTGAGTGTTGTCACCGTCAAGAAATAATCTCTATAATTTGGGTTAGGTAATTTTTAAAAGTTTTATATTTAAAATGTTGAAAACTTACTTGTAAAAGTAAGTTTTCAGAAAATCCTATAGGGAATATTATGGCGTTGACGACGTATTCAAGTACGTAACGTACGTACGAAATCGTTTAGTCATTTGGGGTAATTTTAAACCATACTCTGGTAATACTCGTGGTTTATGATACTTCGTTTGGAATGGTTTTGTTTGTATTTGTGTGCGTGAGCGCGCGTAATTACAAGTTTGGCATGGTTTTATATGGCTTCACTGGATTTTTCGTAATGCTCCGTCTATATTTTTTAGTAAGTCTAATAATCTCTAATATCTACCATATTAAATTTTCCCCGCAGCTTCGTCCGCGTGGACTTCAGAATATAAATACGCCACGCTACAGTAACTTAATTATCTCTATGTAAAAATAGCTATCCCACGGGAATCATACATTTTTCCAGGATACAAAGTATCCTATGTCCTTTCCTGAGCTTCACACTAAACGTGTGCAAAAAATTATGATGATTGGATTAGTACTTACAGCGTGAAAACGTAACAAACAAACAAACTTTCGCGTTTATAATATTAGTAAGGAAGTATTGTAATGACATATTTACATATTATTAATAATAATTGTGATATTTACATGAATAATACCTACAGATAATATTGCTTCAAGGAAATCAATTGCGTTATTTGATTTCCTCATCGTTTCGAATACATTACGGTAATCGTAAAATAGCTCGGGAGCTGAAAGGATTTACCTATCTTTATATTGTAATGATAACTAGCTAAATGCTTTCGCTTCCACTGAGTTACACTATTAGATCAACACATTTTATCGTTTAGTTATAGAACTAAGCAAATAATCATTTTTAAAAAGTAACCACACAGTTCTACTAGCCACTTATTTTATTATCAAATCTAGCTAATTTCGGTACCTAATACTAAGAGTCAAAGATTCCTTTCAGCAATAAATTACCTTAAAATTAATCTCCTCGTGAGGGATGTAGGAACCACTGACCTCTAATATAGGTATCTAATCAGGCGGTGAGGTGGCTCACATGTAAAATTATAGGATTATGACATACTAGCCTTTTTTTTTTTTTGCCTTTGCCCGCGGCTCCGCCACAGCTAAAACCTAGTTATTATGTGACATCTCAGGTTTCCGATATAGTAGCGGGATAAAATGTATACCAGTTTTTAAGTCTACTCAAGCAAGAGTTATATAATAAAAATAATGTATCAAAATCCATTTAGTAGATTTTGCGTGATGCGCGAACCAACAAACAGACTAACTGATAAACAAACAGACAAAAAATCTAAATAATATTGTTTTGTGTTCAGACTCGCCTATATTTATAGCCTAATACAGGCATTTTTTCACAAATATCGTAAATGTCCAGACACAGCTCTGTTATAGCTTTATAATAGTATAGACAAGCGTTATTTAGTTTACAGCTTTGCCACTTATTGCCGAAGTTTTCCGGAAGTAATCAAGCCATCTATCATTTGTGTAAAAACAGACGTTATTTTTTCTTAAACAGCCACCAAAATCTTGATAGTCTCATCTCTATATATATCTGCGATCAAATTGAGATCTGCTAGTTTTATGGTGTAAATTATTTTTAAATATTATAGATGTTTACGATACCTTGAGATATATAAACAGATACACCACCAGGGCAGTTGGTAAATAGTTTATTTCTAAATTACTTTGTTGTTATAGTGTTTTGATGATGTGAAACACGATGTTCATCTATCGGACAATGCACTCAACGCCAACTCGGCCTAATTCTGTTGTTTGTACAATGCGCTTGATCCTAACAATCGGATAATATACTGATTTCTCTCTTTATACAAGCAAAGCTAATACAATCTTTGTTTAACATTCAATATATTACTAGACTAGCTATGACTCTCGGTTTTACTTACTATTTAATTGTTCATTTATACTGAAAACAAAGTCTGCTCTGACCACACTTTGTTGTTAATTGTTTAACGCCTAAGGTCTATTTGATCTATACGAGAGAGAAAACAATTTCTTTACGGTATATTTTTCAATTTAATGAACTATATATATGAGATTAAATTTAGCGGACTAACATATAGCTATACAATTATCAGCTCATCTGTACTAGAATAGATAGACTGACGTCAGCGTCCGTTCAATTACCACAAAAACAACCTTCTTAGAATATTAATTGTGTTGTTTTGTACTTCTAGGATATTCTGGAAGATTGCGCGTGTTATATCCGAAAAGATATAACTAATTTGAAGCTACAAACTGTTGCAAATACAAAAAAACATTAATGGTGTAAGTATATCTATACAATTAAATAATATTGAAGTGTCTGTATGTAATGCTAGCAGACAGAACAATAACAGTTTTTTACTAAATACATATTAGGCACCGTAACAAAAATCAAATTTATTAATTATGTTATTTTTGTTCCAGCCAATCTCCAAAATGGCTGGAGCGATTTCGATGGGACTTGCATTGTCAAATAGTTGATGTTATAAGGAGTAGCTTAGAATCGTTTTATTTCGGAGGAATAATTAGGGTGCTGCGCAAAAAATAACACAAGATCACGCGCACGAACAAAAAAAAATTGCAGTAAAAATTATAGATTGAACTAGAACATCAATCGAAATCATTTACATGCATTAATGCAATATAGTGTCTAAGTTTCTGCCTATCGAACCTCCATGACCCAACTAAGCAACAGGTGACCTTTGAACAATACCGCAGTCAGATCTTTTATTCAGGACTGACATCCTGCAACGACTGCCAGGCTGTTATTTGACAGCCGAGACCCACTGCCTTCCGAAGCAACTTGCTCTGTGATGTATGTAATCCCAACCCTACATTACCTACCACACAGTGGTCGGCCTGAGCCGTGGTCGTGACAGACACACAAAAGTAAAATTAAGAGAACAATTTTTAAAACACTCCAGTCCAATCTATATGGTTAATGTGGAAAGGCATATAATCAACCCCCCAACTTTTTAAAGCAGGCTCATTGTAAAAAAGATCGGCTTTTTTATGGCACGAATTTACTGATAACCTGCAACGGCTGGTAAAGCATCTGGGTCAATAGTCCACAAGATTTTTTGACATTGATTAGGGAGATAGACGAGCCTCGCCCATCTTAAGTTAAATGGTTAGCACCGCTCATGGACACAAACCCAAGGATAATAATAATACAGCCAATCCAATCATTTTACGAGTAGGCACGAATGGACGGCTATCTCCCGCTAAAAGTTATAATCAAAACGCACAGAGGTGCTTCTCAGTCAGTGACACGGCAGAACCCGACACCTGGCCGGATAATAATCCGCCGCGACACGGTTCAGAACCCATTCGGTGTTAACTTTTTCTTTTCACAAGATTTATTCTAAATATATGTAAGAAGACATACAATGTGAAAGGTGAAGGATGTAGGTGCAGGGGTAGACTGAGCCTACCTAGACCAAATCGGTCATGTATTGAAAGGAAGGTGGAATCAGTCGAGTCTTTGAAACCGGCGAGCGTATATGAAGAGAATTATGAATGTTGTGAGGAAGCGAGAGATGTATGCAAGAATAGAGTATTTTGGCACTCTGTTCTCTCTGCCTACCCCACAAAGGAGATGGCGTGATGATAAGTAAGTAAGTAGAAATGTAATATAAAGTTACCGGCGCAAGCAACACATGGAACACCATCGGAGAGCACTTTGTAGAAGAATATCTTGCCGCTATCGAGGTCCTCGGGGCTCCAGGCGGCGGGTGCGCGATTTGCACCCGCGCAGCACTCCGCCCGGCTCACTCGAAGCGCGACCACTGAGCTGCACCGCCCGCCGCGGTCCATGCCCGTCCAGCAGATTCCAGCTGTACGAAATAAAACACATCTTGTATTGTTGAAAAACCTAACATAGAATGAATTATAGAACAAGTAAAGAATAAATTAAATAGACGCAAAGTGTGCGATGAAAAAGAAGTCTCATTTTAATTAAAATAGTTTTTAAATAGGCGTTTTATTAAGACTAATGTATGTATTTTAAACTTTTTAGCGCATATGCCGCCGGCGGACCACATAAGGAATGTAAGATAGTTCCAGTGGCCGCCAATAAACGCGGAGAGACGGCACACGGCGGGTTTCTTTAGTGGGTGAAGGCCCCACACTACCCTGTTTGTTGCCCCGAACGACGAGGTGTGGGGTTAGGTACATTTTTTCCCGCCTTAACACAAAAAAGGGCACATAGTTGTTATTTTATAGTATGCTAAATGACTCGCCCAAATAGTTCTCATACAGGTCACCCTGTCATATACTTAGTATCTTATCGCTTGTGGGTACCAGTAGTTCTACGGTTGGTGACTAGCTATTCGGCCCATATCGTACGGTGGCACAAGGATCTGTCCTGAGGCCGCTCCTGTAAATATACACAGTACCAGTGTGGTCCGCCGATAACGGGCAGGTGATGGCGCACGGCGGTTTTCTAGTGGGCGAGAGCCCCACACTACCCTGCTGTCTCCCCAGATATCAGGGTGCGCGGTGCGTGCATTTTTGGCTAAAAAAATGGTGACTAGCTATTTGTTCATTTCAAAATTACAACATAACTTATGTGAGACCCTAATAGGGTTTACAAGCTTCGATTTTATTACGAATTACTTATATTACGGTAATTATACTTGGCGCACACTAATTGACCTAGCATCAATATGTTTATCCCAATTCTGTTACTAGTAACGGTATGTTTGTCAAAGTGAACTAAATTATCTATTTTAAAAATATTTTTCTATTTTTAGGACATCATCTTCCAAGCTTTATCATAAACTTTTATTAAGGTCGGCTTCCTATCCATTTGGCTTTAGCTATTTACTAGTATTCATACTGAGCGGCTACCTATCTTACCCCCACGACCAAACTAGAGATAATCGGTCACCTCAGCTCTGAACAAACCAAAGTCAGAGTTTTATTCAAGACTCTGACAACCTTTAACGAATGTAATGGTGTTTTTGACAGCTGACCAGCATGTCACACAGTTCCAGTGGTCTGCCGACACACCCCATACTTCCCTGTTCGTTGCCCCAAACGACGGGGTGTGCAGTTAGTTACATTTCTTCCGCCTTAACAAAAAAAATGTGCTTTTTTGCAGCTGGGACCCACTGCTTAACATGCACTAAGAAGAACGAAGGAGATCAGGTGTGTACGAATATATGTATATCACTTTATGGTCACCCATCTGCATCCAGTGTTTCTGTTTTGCATGCCTCATAGGCGAAGCGTTGAGGTGGGTACTACTGTCGCTTCACACAGAACAACTTTTTCAAACTTAAAATGTCTCTATTTATCATATATTGCACTTGTAAAATAATATATACATACACACACATATCAAGAAAAAACACTATTTTTAACACTTATGATATTTTGATGCCATTTTTGTTATTTAAACTAGTTAAAAAACTGTTTAAAAAAGTTCTGTCTTGGACGTTCGTGTGTCTGTAGGTATGTTCGGATAATGTATGTTAACACGATAACGACCGAGATACTTTACTAATCGTCTTTTTTTTCTCTTAAGCTTCAGTAAATTATACTGATATACGAATATAGCCCTATCACTTTTCATGGTCAGCTTCAATGTGGTTTAATTGTTATTAAATAAATAAAAAATAGAGAATATTTGCGGTCAATTCAATGGTACAGTGATAGACTAAAACCAGCGCACCTTATTTCGTGAGAACTACTTCTATAGACCAATATAGTAGTACTTCTTAAAATTAGCCCTAGGTGGCGTATAAGACATGAGAACCACATTAGTACTTTTTGAAATTAGCGCTATCTATGTGATTTGTTAAAAACTACTTAGTAAGACCAATACATTTATAGTTATTTATCAAATAGTCAATTTTATTGTGAAAAATGAGGATTATGAGGCGTGCACTATTGGATTTTTTTTAAACTACGAGGGTGACAAACAAATGAGACATCACTAGCGTGATGCCAACTCCAAGGAATAGGAGGTGGAGAGTAAAGGGAATAAGAAGGGGATGGAAGAGAGAGGGTTTAGGCCTCCGACACTCACTTACCGTACACAACACAAAAGTAGGAGTACTTGCCTTTGTTTCATGCTAATCTTCTGTGATAGAGTGGTACTTCCCCGCTCGAAGCGGCCCTTTATACTTACTGAGAGAAGCAAGGCACATTTAAGATATGTATCGAAAATGGAGAGAGCAAAGAAAACTTTTGCATATTTCTTTGTGATTTGTATTTTTTAGTACTTGACACGCTAAAGTAGCACTTTAAAAAAAACAAATTATTTTATTGGTGAAAGTGGAAAATTATTTGTGTGAGATTTACTGAGGGTCAAAAATATATGCAAATACATCCGATAGGGACCCACGCCGGTCTTTAAAGACGTCTAAAAACTAATGTGAAGTGTAGATTGGGTGTCACCATTAAGGAATGGGCGCAGTTCGAATAAAAATAGTAAAAGATCTCTTGGAGTAGGAATTCATACCCACGTTTTTTTTGAAACCCGAAGTACTTTTACTGTAGACGCGTAGTAATCTATGCCCTTTTCACTTCTTTGCTGCTGTTTAAAAGACCCACTCCACTCGGATTCTTGAAATACAAAAGATGACTCTTCTCTTCTTGTGTACGGAACTTCCAATAACTTTGGTATTGCACAGATAATTATGAAGGCAATAGTTATATTGCGCTATCTTCAGCAGTAATTAAGCTTCGAAGAGTTAACTAAATCCCACAAATAACTTCGGATTCTAGCTATTTCCCTCTTCCCAACGGTTTAACCTAAAAAACTGTTATTTTGCAGTCGTTTTAATTATCTAACTCATATAATTCCAGAGGCTACACTTCTTGTTTTTTAATATAGGTTGCGTGAAAAGCACTGCAGTTGTGGAAGCTTGAAAAGTGAAGATACACACTGTGCTAATCCTCGAGTTTTATACCAATAAACCAAAAAGCAAAGAACCAAACTTTGCCTGTTAAATTACGAATAGAAAATAATTCTAGTAGACAAGTTACTTGGTATGAAAATATCTTTCTTAGAAACCAGAAACAACTGCGACACTAAAGGCTAGATAACTTGATGCGAAAGCCTGCCAAGTGAGACCTCAGTATTTCACTAATAACATTATACAAAAATTAATTGACAATATTTCGATAGGTAATAATTTATACTTGGCTTTACTATATAACACGCGATCTTGTGTATATAATTTATACATTGCGTAGTATAAAAAGTAAGTTTTTTTTTTATTGCATGTAGTGGCAGACGAGCCACAGCCCATCTGATCGTAAATGGTAACCGTCGCTCATGGACTCAATTATACTGAGAGTATTGTCAAGCTGCTGCTAACAATATCATTTCACCGATATGAAATGAAAGAATAAACGGCTATCTCCTGCTACAGCCAAAACGCAACGATGTGCTTCATGGCCGGTCACACGGGAGATGGTGGTACCAACCCGCTCGGGCCTTATACCAAGTGAGTACTCCCACTTGGTATCCAGCCCTACCACCAGTCATGCAATGGATGATAATGGCTTACATCCGTGGGAAAGAATGGGGTGGTGACACTTGTATTCTTAGTCCGTCACCACACGGAAAAAGTTAAGGCAATTTTTATCGCTTTTGGTTGCTGAAGTGGTGATGGTAACCACTGTTCAATGAACTTATCAATACTAAGAGTAGTGCCGAGCCACTGTTCATTTCACGTCGCTAATGGGAAATTATAGAATGGTATTTCCTGTTTAATTTTCTTAGCTTACGACCTTAGGCTACGCCCTTGGAACCAACACTTATTCACTCTAGGTGTTAAGACAGCCCTCTTTGCAGAGCCTGCATGGAGGCAGACGAAACAGCCGCCTACGTCATTTTTGAATGTCCGGGGGTGGCAGAATACCACGCACTGTACTTCGGGTCTCCGAGGTCACTCCCAGAAGTCGTAGTCAACATCAAGGGTCTGCTGGGCTTTCTGGTGATGCTGGGTTGGTAAGAGTAGTGCCATCAACCCGTTACGCAAAAAAGGCACACCTAAGACGTCGAGTTGTGGAAAAATAAGCCCACGTTTATATACCTATATATCTACCAGTGCATATTCAACCTTGGAATGCACTGGGGGGTGAGGCTATTTATACCAAGTTCATCCATGGTTGATGGTCAATTAGTAATTAACATCAAGTAGGTTGCTAGAGTCAAACATCAAGAGTACAAAGAAAACTAATATTTTATGAAAGAATTTATGTACATAATTCCTGAACTATTTATTGAATTAATAAAATACGCAAACTAAGCAAGTAATCTTTAATGTTCGACAATCAGCAGACAAGAGACAAGGCATAGATTAATAAAAAATGTTACAGATGGCGTACAGAGTAGTGTTGCAATTAATTAATTTCAACAAAAACAATACATACACAAATTTAATTTTACACAAAACCAAAATTTTAATGGCCATAAAACTACGTGTTATTATCTTAGTTTATGTAGATACATATCTACGCTCATTTATTATATGCGGAAAATAAAAGATACTATAAGTTTTGTTATTCTGAATTCTACATTGTAATTATAAATTATTTTGAAAATGGTATTTTGATTCATTTGCAAGATTTAGGACTCTACCTTTGGAGGTGGCGACACGGGTAACCTTATTAATATACTTTGACTACAAATTACTCGCATGTTTATCAATTACTAACCTTTGCCCGCGGCTTCGCCGCAGCCAAAAGCTAGTTTTTATTTAGATCAAATAAAAAAGTTGCGTCAAAATCCGTTCAGTAGTTTTTGCGTGATGCACGAGCAAACAAACAGACAAACGGACAAAAAATCTAAAAAAAAGTTTTGTGTTTTGACACGCCTATATAGCATAATACAGTAAGTATTTTTTTCTCAAATCTCTTAAATGTACAGACATAGCTCTGTTCCATCCATCCATCAGCCTTTAAATGTCCTCTGCTGGACATAGGCCTCCCCAAGAATGGGGGATAATGCCGTAATCGCCACGCTTAGCAGGCGGGTTGGCGATCGCAGTAGATGTTGTTAATACTCGAGGGAGTGCTGCTGCCTACTTCTTCTACACTGGTTTACCCTCAGTTGGATCTTACGACTCCCGTGGGTAGAAAGGGGTGGGACAATTCTAAAGCCGGCCTCGCACGGCATAGCTCAGTTACAGCTTTTTAATAGTATATAGAAGATATTATGAAAGAGAAATAATTGCAATTTGCTAAACATAAACGAGATGTAGATATTATTTTAATATTGTGAAACAGTAATATATACAGTGATTCTAAAGAACGCATTTGGAGTTCAGACATAACATGAATGGTAGAGTAAATATTTGTGTCAGGTCGCTTGGGTGCGTTTGGTGGGCACGGGTGCAATCGGCTAGCCAGACGTCGTAAGCCCGTATTCAGTCGGATTCCTGCGCATGATTCATGGGGCGGGTGCGCGAGCGCGGGCGACTCGAAGTCGCTAGACGTCGGCCAGACACTATTTTTCAATGCGTGCTGCGAGCCCCGTTGCCAACGCGGCCGTAACTCTGTATACCTATAAGTATATAACCACTCTAGCCATGAAACACTACGGCATAATCTCACTTCAACTTTATAAAGTTTCCAGAGCTTTACGATAAACGAGGGCAGGATACAAGGCATAATTATGATAACAGACTAGCAACTGACATATCGTTACGGTATCTAATTAATATCTTGTCGTGTTGTCTGGTTCGTTCATAGTTGAGGATTTAGGTACATCAAAACTGAAAATCATATACCTATATTTTTGAAGAGAAGGCAGAATAGAGATATTGGTCCTTTTACCATCGATTTAACTTAGGCAAAAAAATACCTTACACATATAAAACCCTTCCAATTAGTTGCTTACTTGTTACATCGATCTGATAAATTATTTAGCAGATACCCTATTTAAAGTTAAACATATAAGTATTTGCATAACTTTATTATAGTTAAACGATAATATATGTAATAGCCTAATGAAAATGATACCCGGACCTAAATATTAGGTTGGCTATTTTATGTTATTTTGATAAAAGAGATTATATAATGAACTGTGATGTTAAGGTACTTAGTTATTTTGAATATATTGTTACGCATAAATAGATATTTTTTTACATTTAAATAACGAATGTTTGTCAGGTTAAGTGGGTGTAAGACATAAGCTGCAAAACGTTTAGTCACAATGCATAGCAAATTGTCAGTCAATGACGTAATCATCAAATAGTTTATCTAAAATAATAGACGTAGGTACCCAATAAACGATTAGTCTATGATAGTAATCTTCGTATTTATATGTTACACTTTAGTAGGTGTGAACAGCTAAATGGTAAGCAAGAGCACGTGGGCAGAGATTTTGTTAGCGCCTAGACTTGGAACGGTTCTCAATTTAAAAACCGGTTGTTAAGTCGTCTGAAAGGTCGGTTGCAACCTACTTCCCTATTTGTAAACTCTCGTCGTCTAACTGGCGGACAGACTGCAAAACAATTCGATTTGTTTACAGGCTAGCCGATATGGTTAGAATTTATAGAGCGGGTAGCAACGAGTCGTGATAAGAACGATTAATGAAATTACAATGTTTCATACTTATTGATAGCTGGCGACGCGTTAGTGTTCTGAGCGCGCTTGACCGGTTCTCAGTATTTGGTACTGGGTATCGCCAGTTCGCCAGTAAAGCACATTGGAAGAAATGTAAATACAGTCGAATATGATTTTGTGGCGAGCGCGGCCGTTGACTCCGCCGGCATAGAAGCATGCTCCTTATATCTCCGTACATTATTATTGGACTGTTCCGTCAACGTTGGCGCCACAATTTGGAGCTCAGATCCGGCTACGATTGTGTAGGTGTGAGAAATGTTACTGTTTTATAATTGTAACGCATAAAATGTTGTGCAAGTTTTTTCTCGGTACCCATACTAGAAGTTCGGTACCTATATGCTTTTAGAGATCGGCAAGATCCGAAAATTATGCAGATTATATAATTGTCAAGTTTGTTTTATGTCTGAAGGTCACTAAAATATACATGAGCAAGAACATGATGTAACACACTCGTGAATTAATTTTTAATTGTAGTTAAATAGGTACAATACTTATATTAAACATATTATACATTGCATATATATAAATTTTATGATACAGTTCTAATAATTGATACATAAATATTGTTCATGGAAGCGAACTTGCTGATCTGGAACAATAAATAAATGTATGATATTCCTGGAGATGGATATCTACCACAATATTAAAGTGATAATAATGATTACTTACACCGAAATCAAACAAGCGCACGTTTAACTTAACTTTTTTACCTTTCTATGTACCTAAGTAATATTACCTATTATTATTATTCGTGGTTTATATTCCAAATATCCTGCTGCATTTTAAACTACTTTTATATTGGAATTTAAGACGTTTTACATTTGTTGAAAATTTCACCAAATTATACATAATAGTTTTCTAGGCTTTATTAACAGACCCATACTTCACGTAATCTGCTTAGAATGTATTGATGGAAAAACCAAATCGCTTGCACTTTTTGCGCGATCCAAAGCACGAACTTGAGATCTCGTGGTTGCAAACTTGTGCCACTAAACCATCCAGACACTTATAACATAAAAAAACCCAATAGCCAATGAAAAGCCACATGCCCAATAAAATTCAAGTGTCAGTTACAATCTGATGTATATACAGATAATATTGTTGGAGCAATTAGCGGGCGTATTCTAAACGAGAACGAAAACAAACACAAGAGGAGTCAAGTGCGGCCAACGTTTTAAATAGATTAGTGGCACGTCATCTGTGTCAACTGTAGCTCTATATGTAACTATAGATTATATGTACGAGTATATCTATTGCGGGACTTGATCACAAATTATCACTGGTTAAGAGACCTGAGGAACCCTACATAACAGATTTTCTCCTGGCAGCAGCTCCGTGGCGAATCGGATTAGTACAAGCCCACTATAATTTGAAACATGACAATGAATAAGCCAGTTAATCGCTTCTAGCTATTTTCTGATAGATTTTTTAAATTGTTGCAGAATATTGCACATTTTGATGTAGCAATATCTATTATTGCCTTACATTGTGTCGTTTCTGCAAAAGTTTGTGTCTAAAAATTTAAATAAGTGTTCTATAATGATTCTCAATCTGCTGTATGTCGTCTTAGTCAAATCATTAACATCGGAAACTATAAGGTATGTAATATTCTAACACTTATACGGGAACAGAGAGATCATCTGAAACAGATACGGAAAAGACAGACTCATACTGTCTAAATATTCATAGAAAGTACATAATTCGGGCGACTGGAACTCATGGGGTAACGTGAAATGTTATAAATAGGTAATGTTGGTAACACTGGTTTTACGTTTAATTCGAACGCAATGTATGACATACTGGAAATCACGGGTCGAAGTTCTTGAGTCTGGATTTTTTTTTCATAATTCTATGGGTATCTATAGTAATTCATACATCATTGTAGTCTTTTGGTAGCAAGGCTGGCTCGTCAGATTCTTTCGGCCCAAACTGCCGATGTTGCGCGAAAAGAAGAGTTAAGAGTATCAACCTAATTCCTAGAGTACTTATGAAGAATATATATTGTTAAATGTGACTGAGTTGAAAGACGTGGATTAATATATAAATAGATGATTGTAAGTCGGAAGTCTGTCTGTCTGTGTAACTTCCCGCCATTCGGAGTATTACTAAAAAATTAAGGAAATGTCTGAAAAAATTCGTTTCATAAATGTAAAGCTATAATATATATACAAATCACCTATCTTTAAATTAATAAGTATTTTTTATAAAGAAAAATGCTTTTATAGGCTTTTCTGTGCAAATTCTATAAACGTAGGAAGAGCATAGTGGCATCTAAATCTGTTGTAATACTGTTGATATATTTAGAATAGTTGAGCTATTAACAGATCAAAAGAGAGCTAAACATTCAATTGGTTCAATACTCGTATTACGTCAAAATGATATTGATAAGTTTGTTTTCAACGCAGCCATATTACTTTTGGCAGGGATTCTGAATAAACGGAGTACCTATACCTACCTATACCTATTAACAAAATAAATGTTGCCCAGTATAATTTTAGAGCGCGTATATTTAGCGGTATTTACCATTTATTATTCCATGCAATAACAACAAACAACTGAATTTCAACAAATAATTTTGTCGCTTTCATTGCGTTCGGCGAAAACTTCATTTATTTTAAATTGCGACAAACAACGTAGTCGAAGTCACGATTTTAAAAACATGCGTAAATTAATGGCGTCTTTTTAATATACTTTTTTTTATTTATTTAACTATTGCTATTATAATATGATTCTAGATGATTTTAGATTTAATGCACATATTACTATCAGAACTTTTTGCAATGTAATGTTTCAAGTATTTTGTTAGTATTCACATTACATTAAATTACTGTCAGAGAATATGTGCCGTGTGGGGCCGGCTTTAGGATTGTCCCGCCCCTCTCTTCCCGCGGGAGTCGTAAGAGCCGGCTGAGGGTATCCGGGGGAGTGGGCAGCAGCACTCCCTCGAGTATTAACAACATCAACTGCGATCGCCAACCCACCTGCCAAGCGTGGCGATTATGGCACTATCCCCCATAATGAGCACGCAACAAAAAATGGGACCGATGATCTGGTCAAAGCCGCGGAGAGCCGTTGGATGCGGTCGGCGCGGGACCGCTCGTTGTGGCGTTCTCTTGGGGAGGCCTGTATCCAGCAGTGGGCGTCCACTGCTGAACATAGGCCTCTCCAATAAATGGGGGATAATGCCGTAATCGCCACGATTGGCAGGCGGGTTGGCGATCGCAGTGGATGTTGTTAATACTCAAGGGAGTGCTGCTGCCCACTCCCCCGGTATCCCCTCAGTCGGCTCTTATGACTCCCGTGGGTAGAGAGGGTTGGGACAATTCTACAGCCGGCCCCACACGGCCTAGGCAGGAAAAAAGAGAGAGAGTAGTTTCAGAGAGTATTAGTGTTACTGGTGGTAGCCTTGGGTATGTAATGGGGGTGCTCACTCATTATCCGGTTTGAGCGGGTAGGTACCTACCACAATTTTATACGTGAAATGAAATAGTGAACAGCAGCTTGGTAGGTAGTATTAAATATGATTATTCTAAGTCCATGAGCGGTTGTTACAACCATAAGATGGACCGTAGCTCGTCTGCCACCATAGCAATTAAAAATATATACGCCGATATTCGATGCTTCTATGTTGTTCTTGTTCGTTCCCCACGAATGATGCCTCCGGTAATGTACTTACTATAGGCGGGCTGTACGCTTGTCTTCTATCCATACATGTTTAAAAAAATGTGTGGTGTAATTACTCCTATATGTATAATTTGTAAACTGATAATTATGCTGATAATCATTGTTGTAAATCGTTATGTCAAACCTCAAATTGCTTATGTCACACTCGCAAATGACATGTAAAACCGCACGAACAATTTTGCAAATGCCAAACATTAATCTGAAAAATATATCTTGATGGTTTGCACGTACTACATACCTATTATGAATGACAAATAATTTAAATAAGTAATTAGAATTGTATAATGAACAAAAGTAAAGTTAAAAAATTATAATGACTACGACCGTGGTTTGAATTTCATGATCACGTTCCAGACGAACTGCCGACTGAGGTATCGTAGCAATTGCTCATAGCCATCAATGTCTATGAGTACCTACTGTTCTTACCATCTTGGATTCCGGCATCATTTCCATCCATCCATCAGCCTTTTGACGTCCACTGCTGGACATAGGCCTCCCCAAGAGAACGCCACAACGAGCGGTCCTGTGCGCTCATATGGGGGAATAGTGCCGTAATCGCCACGCTTGGCAGGCGGGTTGGCGATCGCAGTAAATGTTGTTAATACTCGAGGGAGTGCTGCTGCCCACTCCCCCGGTATTGCCTCAGCGGCTCTTACGACTCCCATGGGTGGAGAGGGGTGGGACAATTCTAAAGCCGGCCCCATACGGCATCATTTAGTGTACTCTTAATTGCAAACGTTAGTTTTTTGTTGGTTATGCAGTATTAATAAATAGGTAATAAACTAAAAACACATAACATAGCATCACGTCTGTATTCCCCGATGGGGTTGGCAGAGGTGTTTGGTGTATTACACACCCACGGTTCGCCAGCTATGTTTAAGTCCCACGTAATAGGAGGCGAGCCTATTGCCGTCTACCGGGCACATTTTCAAACTCCGGGTTGCTACTGAGAGTTTTTTGAACCGCACACAGAGGCAGTTTATAGGCAATGAAGTAAAATAAACAAAATAGGCTTGGTAACCTGTCAGCCGCCTTCTCGAGTTTAAAATTTAATTATTACTTCAAGTACTTTATAAAATCTACTTTAGGTACATATAGCAACTAAGACTATAACTGTTAATGATTCATAAAGTTTTACTGTCAAAGTTGTTGTACGACGAAGGTTTGTTTCCGGCGCTAGACGGTACCCAGGCCTAATAAAGCTTCGAATAGACTAGCCTAGTGATAGGCTATTTAAATGCATTTAAATAGAGATTATAAAGTCCGTCTAATCTCTCGTAAGGGTACCTAATTTAAAATTGTGATTGTCTGGCAGCCTCCAGCCGACCTAGATTTTGTTTCTGGGACATAGAAGGACAAATTTAAGCAGGTGTCTGGGTTGGAATCACATTTTGCATAATGTGATAAGTCGCCGTCTAGCCATTTGATTAAATATTTTAATTCGAGGACGTTAAATTAAAGCTATTGTTAGGGTAAGTTATACAATTCATGTACCCCTGTAAGGTTAGTTAGGCGTCGGGCCTAACTTTTAATCAGTTATTCAGTAAACTGATTTTAAAGTCAAATTCAAACTATCTAAGTTTCGAGTTGTTTATTAAATTTATTTTATCCCTTAGGAACCAACATTACTTAATTTGGGAAATTCTGAGGCTTGCCAACAGTTTCCCCAAAAAAATCTTTTAGAACATATAATTTTATATACCTACGACTAGATTCTTTTCGTGACTTCGCAGCAGTATAAATACGCCAGTCTACGGCACAGTAATGATCTATATGCAAAAATTGTTATCCCATAGGCATTAGTCATTTATCCGGGATAAAAAGTACCTAAGTAAGTATTTCTTTGTCCGGGCATTGGACAATATGTATGATCATTTGTAGAGTAGTTATGGCGAGGAAGTGTAACAGACAAACAAACCAACTCATTTTCGCATTCATAATATTCCATCCTTCCATCCATCCAGCAGCCTTTCATCGTCCACTGCTGGACATAGGCCTCCCCAAAATGGGGGTTTTACCATAATCGCCACGCTTGGCAGGCGGGTTGGCGGTCGCAGTGGATGTTTTTAGTACACAGGGTAACGCTGCTGCGACTAATATTAGTATAAGGATATTTTCTATATGAGTTAGTTTGCAGGTTATTGACTGTTGACCACTGAAGTAATGGCACACAGTTCCAGTGGTTCACTAGTACCGCTGGAAAGATGGCACATGGTACACATATTTAGTGTGTGAGCGCCCCACACTACCCTGTTCGGTACCCCGAACGACGGGGTGTGCGGTTAGGTACATTATTTTCTACCTTAACCAAAAAAAAGGTATGATATTTTAGATTCAACGTAGGTACGATCTCTTTCTTTGCTTAGTAACTTTATACACCTATTGCATTACTGGTGGTAGAGTCGGTTACTAAGTAAGAGTACCCGGTTGTTATCGGACCTGCAGGCCTACCATGAACTCTTAGCTAGCGATTAAGTTCCGACGCAATTCAAAATAGGTGTGTTGTTAAATTTCGAACCATGATGTCTAATTGAGCGATCTTGTTTAGGCTGTCAAGTAAGTTCATGGTACGAATTTCAATACACAGATGTCATGTTTGCGATTCAGATTATGTGCTGATTCGGCAAACAACAAAAGATTGCTTCTTTGACACGTCATGGTACGAAATTGCGATTCAGTTCAGTTTGGGTCCTAAACCGGATCGCAATAAGAGTTCGTGGTAAGGCTACTGATCGGGTCGGTACCACCGTCTCCATTGTGACCGACCGTGAAGCGCCTCGGTGTGTTATGGTAGTAGCGCGAGATAACCATGTACTTATTCCACATCCCTGAATTGAAAATAGACAGCAGAGACTCGACAGGACTCTTAGTATACTTGAGTCCATCAGCATTGGTTACCACTTACCGTCAGGGGAGCCTCGGCTTGTCTACTACCATAAGCATTAAAACAAATGCGAAAAAGCGTTTGTGTGTTACACTTTCTCGCTGCAACAACTCAGTCAATCATCATAATATTTAGATACGTATAGTTCAGAATCTAGAAAATTATATTCCTTTTTTACCTTTTTTTTGTTTAGGCGGGAAAAAATTTACCTAACCGCACACCCCATCGTTCGGGGCAACGAATAGGGTAGTGTGGGGCCCTCACCCACTAAATAAACCCGCCGTGTGCCGTCTCTCCGCCTTTATTGGCGGGTCACCGGAACCATATTACATTCCTTCAGTGGAACTACTTTTTAGCCTGGAAAAATGGACAGTTACTTGGGATAGGAATTTTTGCATAGAGATAATTAATATATGTCTTAGAGTGACGTAATTATAATTCAACGTCATTCGGAAGTGCACGCAAATGATTTTGTCATATAAGATTGATCACATTCTGAGAATTCACTGGCTAAAGTTTTAGATACATTTACCACTAGATCAGCAATGATAGCCTGCTGGTAAAACCAAGCCCTGCACAATAATAACAATAGTAACTATAGTATCAGGTTCAATCTGCCAACCCGCACTGTACCAGCATGGTGGACTACAGCCTGAAACCCTGTCACTCTGAGACTGATGCCCATTAGTGGGACAGTTAAAAAAAAAGATCAGTAAAAAAAAAGAAAAGTAGTAGGTACAGGAGCAGCAAGGAGTGGGCGGGGCGACGACACGGTGTCCTTACCTTCCGACTGGTGCAGGTACTGTCGGGGCACGGTTGCTTCGGCAGATATCTGCACATAGTCGCAAGAAGGTAAGTGACTCCGGGCTGTCACCTTTGCGGCTGACGAGGACACCGCGCGGCACACGCTCGTGTCGTGCCCGGCTTGGGCTGAGCAGCGCCGTGAACTCGTCGCAGAAATAGGGGGGGACTTCCCGCTGCCGAGCGTCGTCAGAGCGATGCTTGGTAGCGACAGGAATTGGGCCGCGGTCGCTGCCTTCTGCGAGCAGGTTATCTCGTGGAAGGAAGAGGTGGAGAGGGCCAGGGAGGAGGATTCTTCCGCTGACCCAAACCGCCGCCAGCGACTCGGGTGGTGCAGGTGCGAGTACTTGCGCCTCATGCCGCCCTAGCTGAGGCTGCGGGTGGATGGACCGAGGAACGTTCGCCACCCGCAAGGCCTCCCGCGAAGGTGCGACGCGCCGTGTATGGATGCGTCGCTCAGTAGAGGGTACCCGAAAGGGTAAGCCGCCGGCGGATCACTGAAGTAATCCACATAGTACCAGTGGTTCGTCAACACAGGCGGCAAGACGGCACACGGCGGGTTTATTTAGTGGGTTAGGGCCCCACACTACCCTGTTCGTTGCCCTGAACGACGGGGTGTGTGGTTACGTGCATTTTTTCCCACCTAAACAAAACAAAAAAAAGGTACAGGAGCAACACTATCACTTGTGAAGCCCTCTGATAAGTAAAATTTACTAAAAGTCAATTTCATAAGAATCGGCGTCTTGTAATGAAAATCATATTATATATATACGTTTAATTAAGGAGGCAAAACAATGAAGATGATATGGCGAGACAATAAATACTCCGGTTTGGCAGGTCGATGCGAGTATTTTTTCATTTCGACGGAATAATAGTAAAGGAGTGCCTTACACCGCGATGCCCTGTTGACTACACCTCGCCATGCACTTTTACTAGTGATGCGATCACATATTTATCATATCGATAGTTAAATTATATACATATTAATGTAACAGTGTTCTAAGAAGACACTTGATTACAAATAACTAGTTAGTTTGTTTTGCATAGATTGTATCAAAATCTGTTCTGGTTTTTGCGTGATACGCGATACGATAGCAAAGAAATAGTCTAAAATTAGAAAAAAATATTTTGGTTCAGAGACGCCAAAATATTCTAATATACGATGAGTTTTCTCTAATATCTTGAATTGTTAACAGTATAACTTAGGTACATTTATCTAACATAATATTTACTTGTATTGAACTTGAGTAGCCCAATAATAAACGATTAGATGAACAAGTGAATCAGTATTGACGAGTCTGAGGTGGGAGCACGGAGCATCGGACTTCTCGCGTCGAATTTCATGGAAATACTTGTACCTATGCGTCAAACAGGCGGGACACACATAAATCTTGTGAGGTGATTGAATGCAGACGTGTAAGCGTGCCTTTGCGCATAATTCAAAGGAGCGATCACCAGGAATCACCGCTTGGCATGCAGACGACCGCGTTCATTCCGAAGCAATAAACCCGTTACAAGAGACGTAATGTGAATATTGGAGAACATAAATGAAATACACGGACCAATCTCAGTTCTATCTATGTTTTATTTTTGTACTCTGTGGAAGTTTGTTTGTTCGGTTTGTTTGCTTGTTTATACACGCCGTAACTAATCGAATGATTATTGTGCAATTGCTCATACCCTTTTTTTTTTTTTTTTTTTTTTTTTTGTTATGGCGGGAAAAAATGTTCCTAACCGCACACCCTATCGTTCGGGGCAACGACCAGGGTAGTGTGGGGCCTGCACCCACTAAAGAAACCCGCCGTGTGCCGTCTCTCCGCCCTTATTGGCGGGCCACTGGAACCATGCTACATTCCTTCGGTGGTCCGCCGGCGGCTTACCCTTTCGGGTACCCTCTACTGAGCGACGCATCCGCACGCGGAGCGTCGCACCTTCGCGAGAGGCCTTGCGGGTGGCGGACGTTCCCCGGTCCATCCACCCGCAGCCTCAGCTAGGGCGGCATGAGGCGCAAGTATCTGCGCCTGCGCCGCCCCGGTCGCTGGCGGCGGTTTGGGTCAGCGGAAGAATCCTCCTCCCTGGCCCTCTCCGCCGCTTCCTTCCGCGAGATGACATCCTCGCAGAAGGCAGCGACCGCGGCCCAATTCCTGTCGCTGCCAAGCATCGCTCTGACGACGCTCGGCAGCGAGAGGTCCCCCCCTATTGCCGCGACGAGTTCACGGCGCTGCTCGGCCCAAGCCGGGCACGACTCGAGCGTGTGCTGCGCCGTGTCTTCGCCGCAGCCGCAATGGTGACAGCCCGGAGTCGCTTCCCTCCTTGCCACAATGTGCAGATATCTGCCGAAGCAACCGTGCCCCGACAGCACCTGCACCAGTCGGAAGGTAAGGACTCCGTGCCGTCGCCCTGCCCACTCTTCCAGCACTGGCTGGAGCGCTCCTATGGTCCGAAGACCGGCCCGGGGCGCCTCCAGCCGCGCCCTCCAGCTGGCCATGGCAGCTCGGCGGGCGTCGCCCTGCCATCTGGCCACCACGCTGGGTGGGGGCCGACCACCCCCCTCCCGCTCTTGCGATGCCCGCCGATACACCTCGGCGAGCACCTCCGCCTCCAAGTCCCACGGAGGGGTTCCGGCCAACGCGCAGGCCGCCTCCGTCGACACCGTGCGGTATCCGCGTATGACTCTGGACGCGACGACTCTCTGTGGCCTCCACAGAAGAGCCCTGTTTAGTGCGTCCAGGGCCCCCGCCCACACAGGGGCGCCGTACAGCGCCATCGACCGGACCACCCCCGCGTAAAGCCGTCGGCACGCATTGTTGGGTCCGCCCATATTCGGCATGAGCCGTGCAAGGGCGGACGCCGCACCGACGAGCCTTGGGGACAGTTGACGGAAGTGCTCGCGAAAGCGCCACCGCCCGTCCAGCACTAGACCCAGATACTTTATCTGGGCCTGCACCCCAATTTGGACCCCGTCCACAGTGATCGAGGCGCCAGCAGGTGGCCGACGTCGGGGCCCATGGAAAAGCAGGGCCTCCGACTTGTCCAGGGCCACCCTAAGCCCCAGCGCCCCGATCCTCCTGACCACCTCCGAGGTTCCTAAGGTGGCCAGGAACGCCGCTTCCTCAAAGTTTCCACCCCGGGCCACGACCAGCGTGTCATCCGCATAGCAGATGACCGCCAGCCCGGGGGGGAGCCGACAGCGTAGCACCCAGTCGTAACCGATGTCCCACAGGAGCGGCCCTAGAACCGAACCCTGTGGGACACCGCACGACATGGGTCTCCTCACAACGTCCCCTATGCGGCTCTCATAGAGAACGCTGCGGCCCTCAAGATAGTCTGCCACTAGCCGCCTCAGGTATACAGGCACCCCGTGATACCGGAGCGCCTCTCCGATGCAGCTGAATGGCAGACTGTTGAATGCGTTGGCGATGTCAAGCGACACCGCCAACAGCACTCCACCGCCGGCGACGACCGCCGCGGCTGCGGCCCTCAGGCGCATAATCGCGCCGACCGTCGAACGACCAGCTCGAAAACCAAACTGGGCGTCCGACAAGTCGGGTCCGACGTCGCGCAGGTGCTGGACAATGCGGGCAGCGAGGATTCTCTCCAACAGCTTACCCGCCTCGTCCAGCAGCACGATGGGCCTGAAGGCCCCGACCGAATCCGGCGTTCGCCCCGGCTTCGGCAGGAGTACCAGCCTCCCCTCCTTCCAGCAGTCAGGGAACCGTCCGGACGCCAGGCACGCGTCAAACAGTCCCCTGAGGCGGGGTTCCAGGTGGTCCAGAGCCAGGGCCAGCACCCGGGCGGTTATCCCGTCCGGTCCGGGGGCGGTGTTCTTGGAACGAATCCGCGAAACAGCCGCCCCCATTTCCGACGCGGTGACGGGTGGCACACTGAGGTCGGCCTCCCGGTCGCTAACTGGCTGTGCCATGACCGGGGGCGTGTGCTCCGCCCGTCGTGGGAATAGGCCTTCGACCACCTCGGTGAGGAGGCTGGGCTGAAGGGTCTCTGTGAGGGGGGGGCCCTGAGTGCGGAGCTTGTTCAGAGCCGCACGATACGGGCGACCCCAGGGGTCACGGTTGAGACCGTCCAACATCTCCTGCCTTTTCTCTGTTTTGGCGCGGCAGATGGCCAACTTGAACGCGGCTCGCGAAGTGCGGTACGCCTCGTACAGCTGGCCCTCCCGCTCCTCATCGCGGTTGCGCCGCCGACTGCGGGTGTAGGACCTCCGGGCACGAATGCACGCCGCACGGAGGTCCGCCAGCTCCTGGGACCACCAGTAGAGCCCCTTCCTTGGAGGAGGACGTCGCACACGGGGCATGGCCAAGTCGCACACCTGCGTAATCGCAGCGCGAAATCGGCCAGCCTCAACGTCCACCCCCTCGGTCAGGGCCGGTGAGGACAGCCACGATTGAACGATGGCTGCCTCCGCCAGTAGGTCCCTATCTAGCCTGCCCACAGCCCACCGTGGGAACGCGGGAGTTCTGCGCACCGCGTGACCCCTACTGGGGCCCTGAAGAGACCGGGAGACCTCAATCCGGATGTACCGATGATCGGACAAGGTCTCAACCTCCTCCAGGACACACCAGTTCCTCACTCGCGCTGCGACGTCGGGGCTAGCGAACGAAAGGTCCACTATCGACCCACCCCGTCGCCGCACGCACGTGTTGACGGAGCCTCTGTTAAGCAGACAGAGGCCCGTCGACGCCGCCCACTCTACCACCGCCGCTCCACGGGCGTTCGTCGCAGGGGACCCCCACGCCGTGGATTTGGCGTTGAAGTCCCCCACGACCAGAACGTGGCTAGGTGCCAGTCGCCGTATCGAGGTCTCTAGGCTGTTAAGCCAGACCCCGAAATCTGCCAGCCTCCGGTTAGGGGAGAAGTATACGCCATACAGCGTAACTCCCCCCCAGTCGGCCGCAACGTATCCCGTGCCCCTGTCTCTGATCAACAAGGGCGGGGAACGAAGCGCCGTAGAGCTGACGATTGCCACGGAGCCATCACAGCTGCCCGCCCAGTGAGGGCGGTCAGGAACGCAATAAGGCTCCGCGGCTACGGCTACACCAATCAACCGCTCCACCATGGTTTGCAGGAGTAAATCCTGCGCCCCGGCGGCGTGGTTGAGATTCGCCTGAAGGAGGATAGTGTCACGGTTGAATTTTAAGCCGTAACCATATCCTCCTCCACCCGCGACGGTGGCGAAGCCACGCTAGGGGGGGCAGCCTGGGCCGATTGGCTGGTCCCCCCCTTTTTTGGGCCTGTCGTCGGGGGTCTGCATCCCTCCCGCCCCATGCAGTGCTTGGCAGGCCTGTTGCCTGCAGCGCACGCGGGGCAGTAAGGGGCAGCGGTGCAGGTTGCCGCCCGGTGCCCTGCCTGACCGCAGCGGAAGCAAAGACCGCTGCAATCAAAGCAGTTAGTGCACGTTGGCCGGGTGTGTCCGACCGCCATGCACTTAAAGCACCTCGCGGGCCGAGGCTCCAGCACGGTGACCCGCGCGGAACTCCAGCCCACGAGGAGCCTGCCTGCGTCAGCCAAAGTTTTGGCCGCCGCGACAGGGCAACTCGCCCAGACGGCACCTACACCGCCGGGACCGGTCCGAATGGAGCCCACTCTGACGGCATTCGAGCATCCGGTTTTCGAGGCAATAGCCTCCCGGACGTCGTCCGCCGTCACTGAGTCATCCAGACCGGAAATGCGCAGTTCAGCGCACTTTACCGGTCTGGTGACACGGACTCCACTCCCCTCGCCAAACAGACCCGTCAGCCTTTCGGCCACCGTGTCGGCCATCCTAGGGCCCTCCGCCCCAGGGAACTCGAGAATTCGAGCCCCTGTGCGGGCTAGGCGGGTCCGGGCGGCGACGATTCCGATGTCGGAGACGTCGATTTCCTCCCGGGCCTTCCTCAGGATGGCCTGATATGTCAGGCCCGCTTCCGCCTCCGGCAGCATGGTGATTACCACCGCTGCCGTTTTCGGCGCTTGAAGCTTGCGCGGCTTCTTAGGGCCGGGCTTGCTCCCTGGCGCAGCGGGATTCGCAGCTTGGGCAGCAGCCCCAGTCGCGGCTCCCTTTTCCCTTTTTCCCCGGGATTTCTTCCTCCCCCTGCTCACTACATGCCAGCCCTCATCAGAGGGTGCAGGGCCGGTTGGCGCGGGAGGTGGGACACGTGGATCCCGGGGATTGGCCACTGGGGCCCGCGAGGGCTCGCCAGCACACGGAAGAGGAGGAAACTCCTCTCTGGGCTGGCCCTTGGGGCGCTGCCCAGCCTTCTGCGCCGCCTTCTGCGCCGCCTTCGCTTTGGGGGCTTTGCCCTGCCCCTTGGGCGACGCGGCCGCGGTCGCGGAGTAAGTGGATTGCTCATACCCAGAGATCAGAAAAGGACATACCTTTTTTTCATCCCCGAAAGAGGGATGTTTCGTGTGGGATTGCCGTGACGTACTTATATTTACCATTTTGAAGTCCACGCAGACGAAATTACGGGCAGTAGCTATTACGTAAATGTAAAACAAAAACCACGCGGATAGTAGGTATAACAATTTTTTTTTTAATATTCACCACAAAAGTGATATTGTTTATAGTCGATATCGATAGTTGTAGCGATCATCACGAGTCCGCAGGTGCTCGGGCGGTACATCGTTCCTTTCTGCGGTGCAGCCCGGGCAGATCGCCGCCAGACGACCCAGCTCTTTAATATTTATTTACAAATGCAAATTTGTGCACACTCGGCCAAAACACTGCCACGATTGCACTCCAAACCGAAATGTGATGACTAATTTTACGAGATTCGCTAACAATGTGCTGACATTTGACGACCTTGTTATTGTAGGTGTGTTAGATAATCTCTGTAATTTTACATAAAAACTAGATTTGTTTAGAAAATACTAGAAAACTACCTATCTAAATGATAGATTAACTCAATTTTACTGTAATATTGTGTCAATTCATATAAACAAGTTAATTCAAATTAATAAAAAAAAATATCGTACGCATACAATATTATTTCCTGATTAAACATTGCAAACAGTTGCAGCCAAGTTTATATTAATAAGAGTGCTTTTTTTTAAACATATACCTATACAGGATACATTGCGGAGTGTTTATAAAATTTTATTTTATTTTATAAACTCTGTCCGCAGTGTAAACTCGTGTTACGATCTGCTTATTCATTTAAGGATAAAGGCGTACGACTATAGAAATGGTTATGGAAGGTTGGTTTCTAAGCTACTTTATGCAAATATGTAAACCCCTGGTCCGATATTGGCCAACCAAAATTGTTGAAACCAAAATGTTCTGTTTCCGGTATATAGACACTCACAAATTTTGGAATTTACAGTGTTGTTGTGGTTAATATAGCCTTGGTTAAAGTAGTAACTCTGTTATATAATATTTTCATACCAAGAGAAGGAAGACTCTATTTAGAAAAAAACCGCAGTCCTGGTACGATGGCTGAGACTTTCATCATAATTGGCAGACGCGAACGGATGTAAGCTACAATTCTGTGTATAACTATCAAAATATACCGAGAAAATCAAGAGATTCTTATCAAAGATTTACACACAGAAGAGAGATTCCCATCCATCCATCCATCAGCCTTTCGACGTCCACTGCTGGACATAGGCCTCCCCAAGGAATGGGGGATAGTGCCGTAATCGCCACGCTTGGAAGGCGGGTTGGCGATCGCAGTGGATGTTGTTAATACTCGAGGGAGTGCTGCTGCCCACTGTCCCGGTATTCCCTCAGTCCTCTTACGACTCCCATGGGTGGAGAGGGGTGGGACAATTCTAAAGCCAGCCCCACAACGCTTGAGATTATCATATTAATAATCACTTCTCATAGAACTGAAGGATTTAAAGAGGGTTCCAACTACGGTGCATGTGAATCCTATTAACTGGTGGTTTGTGCTGAAAAATAACGCTGCCTATACATGGTTGAAATCTAAATCTTCGTCACGCACACTAGGTATAGGTACTACGTATCGACTGTCTGTAAAATTTGACATGTAAATATTTTAGATCTACATGTTTTTATTAAGTACCTACTTAAAATGTTTATAATTCGTAAGGTTTAGTGTAGTGGCGTACTCGATGACAGTTTATGTTTTGGCATATTGGGATAAGCTCATATCAAATGAGGTAATCCCAATATGCCAAAACATCTTTTACATGTTTGCCGCATCCAGTCCACTCCAGCTCATCATCTTTTTCAGGTATTTCCTTATGTTAAGATTCACGGTATTCACAAAATGTTTGCTCTAACAAGCGTCAGTCCTCTGACAGACATGACTAGCCTACTATTTATTAGTAATATGCTAATTGTACACCAGTAAAAGCTAAGTCGGTGACTCTAGTTATCTGTCAGATATATAAAGTATGTTTAGGAGTTCATTTTTTAGAGAAACCTAAAGCATAGCTCGCTCACACTATATTTTTACAATAAGCTGACAATACAATTACAGGTTCACAAAAACTCAAAACTCTATGCTTACAAACCTGACTAGCAATTATGGAGCTATAAGATATTTTAAACATTTTTGTCCCTTATCACTTGATAACGTTAAAGTGAACACTGGATTTATAATTCACGCGTCATGTTCGAGTACTTAATATACGCGCATACGATATTAGGGACGGAAAACGCCTCCTTTAAATACGACCGAGTAGCATAAAAGGCGGCGGACAGCAATCAGACATTATTAATATGTTATTTGTGTGAGCAACCACTAGTTTAATTTGATTTAGTAAAAATTACGTATCGTACGTACGTTAGTTTGAATTATTTAAATGAAGTTTGGCAAAGTTTTAAGTTGACTTTGAAAGCGAAATATATCGGGAGCCATATTGTCTCCTGCTGTAGTTTATAGCCTATAAGAACACGCAGAATTTTTTTGGGACTTGAATGCGTGTGTTTTATTTCAGGTTTGCAAACGATGTTGCGAGTGCCTATATAAAACTCGTCCCTTACACTTTTGCCGTCCGATGCGGCTACTTTTCGGTAATTTGAAATTTCTGACTTACCTAAGGTTCGTATTGGAATATTTATTTAATTATCGTATACCCTTATAGTTAAGTATCTACTGTTGTTCGTATTTTCTAGACCCATAAACTATGCTTTTAAGAAATTGAAAAGGCGAACTATTCTAAAGATTGTATTGAAGAATTTCCAAGTATTATTTCCAAGGTATTTGGTACTAGCTGCAATTAGTGCTGAATTTAGTTTTTTTTTTTTTGCGTAAATATTTTTACAAAATAAAAGGCCTTTAGACAGCAGCTACCTGCCACTGAAAGTCGGGACTTTCAGCCGGAGATAAGCTGAAACAAACACAGAGACAGACAGACATTTTTTTTTTATAATTTACTATAGGTAACGTATATAAGTATATATACTCTCATATGCATTTGGTAAAAAGCGGTTATTTAGACATTATAATCGAACACTTAAATTTTATTTATTTCTATAGATATACTAAGCATACACCTAATTTATTGGCATACATACACATTATTTCTGAAATTTATAATTGATATACGAGTATACTTTGCGTTGTCAGTCAACTTGTTTCCGGTAGCTTCGCATCAACGAAAATATTTGGCTTAGTAGCCAAATACTAATACAAACAAATAGCTTTTTATTTTGCGCGACCTAGGTTAGCGTCACAAACACCTAAATATTTTAGTTTTAAAATAATTCTCACATTCATATTATGTTGAATTGAGATTAAATTGTAACGCATAAATAAGTTTTTATTGTTTTATAATTTATGGACTTGACATGCTCGACAGACTATACTTTTCGAGCTGGCCTATGTTCGTAGTTTCTATTTCACACATTCAGAATACATTAAACACAAAGTGAAAAATGTGAAATCGAAAATAACAGTCAGGAGCAGGATTTGAACCTGCATCTTCTGGATACCGTCCAGGTGCTTTACCAATTCAGCCATCCTGAATTCACATTTTTCACTTTGTGTTTAATGTATAGTGCTAAGCATGTCAAATGCTAAAAATATATATAAGATAGAGCTGTTCAGACATACCCCACATGAACTACTTATCGGAGTAAACAATATTCAATATGCTTCCCCAGGCTATAATTTATATATATGCCAAACTTTAATAGGTAATTTGCAAATAATTATATAATTTACGGTAACTATATTTTTTTTGGGGATAAAAAGTATCATGTATGTTAATACAGTGTACCCTATATCCACCTATTTTTTGTTAAGGCTGGAAAAAATTTTCCTAACCGCACACCCCATCGTTCGGGGCAACGAACAGGGTAGTGTGGAGTATATCTATCTACCAAATAGCATTCAAATCTGTTAAATGTGAGCGTGATTAACGGACAAACATCCAGACATACAAAGTTCTGTACAAACTTTCACATTTATATTATTTGTAGGAAGTAGGATACTGAAATAATAAATTACCACTGAAGTAATATCAGCTCCTGTGGTCCACCTGTACAGACGGAGAGACGTCACGCGGCGGGTTTGTTTAGAGGGTGGGGGCCCCGCACTACACTTTTAGATGCCCCGAACGACGGGGTGTGCGGTAAGGTACATTAAATCCCGCTTTAAAAAAAGCTGAAACTATGTAATATTAAAAAAAATGGCGATGATACACGCAACAAATCATACTTTAGACTTCTGTTATCAATGATTGTACGTTTTTTCTATTAGACGCTATATGCGTCTAATAGGTATACATTTACTACATATACAGACACATGTCTAAGTAGCAAAAAATATTGATTGATTTATTTCTTAGAATCTGTGGAGTACAGGTTTGAATATCAATTAATTATTGTTACTTGGTAGAGTCTGTAGGGACTTGTGAGTGCGTACGAAAGTGGGTACGTGATTTCCGTCATGGGATCGTGAATTAACACGACCGATTATTGTCAAATATTTCGTGGTAATCGGTAATATATTCGTCTCTAAAAAAAGGTAAGGTGATAAAGGTAGACAGAACTAAAATTAAGCAGACTTGTTGTTGTATGCTGTGAGAGAGGCAAAAAGAAATCTCATGCCAGCATATCTAGGGGTTTGGTATGGATTGCTGGTGTCCTACAGAGGGTCGTGGAAGATGTAAATGATACTAGCCCACAATTCTTGGCGTTGATCATTTACAGCAGCTCTTTTATGAAGATAAAACTTTTTAATAAACCATTTAAGTTCCAAATTCCATTTAAATACGTATAGCCATTTTTGCGAGATAGAGTAATATAAACATCTAACATACAAACTATCACATTTATAATAACAAAGGTGGATGATGTGATAGTTTTATTTTTTAATTAAGTTCTGTTTCTACTTCTGTCAAGAAGTCAACACAAATTTTGAGTCTGGGTTCTGTATGTCTTATTTCGTTTTCATATACCTAGGTACCTTATGTAAGAACAAATAATTTGCCTGAGTAATAAGTTTGTGGAAGTTGGATAGGAATTCGTTCGGTGTAAACTGGTGATCAGCTATAACAGAATAGATCGAAGACCGATCCCAACAAAAGCTTGGTATGAGACTGGGGAGGTGATGACATTTTTTTTAGTAATAGTACCAGAACATTATATCTATATTTTTTTTAGGAAACGTATCCTAATGTTATAAAATGCAAATATGTTTGTTTTTAGGCGACAAACTCTGAAACTAGTGAACTGATCTTAATCATTCTTCAGCTATTGAAACTATACTAGATAATTATACAAAATATTCTACAAACATGTACAAAAAATAAGCATTAATAATCTTTAAAATTAATATTTCTAGTATGTTACTAATAAGGCATTACTGCTGTTAGGCCTATTTTCTATCAGAAACTCAGTCTGCCTAAGCTATTGAAGCTGTTGGTAGTGATTGTATTAGCCCTTTTTTTTTTTTTTTGTTAAGGCGGGAAAGAATGTTCCTAACCGCACACCCCGTCGTTCGGGGCAACGGACAGGGTAGTGTGGGGCCTGCACCCACTAAAGAAACCCGCCGTGTGCCGTCTCTCCGCCTTTATTGGCGGGCCACTGGAACTGTGTTACATTCCTTCGGTGGTGATTGTATTAGCCCTACTATCCCGCCCGTGCTCTTCTTCAGCATGTATCCGTCCTGCATTTTTAGAAACCCTTATACCATAATTTCCAACCATTTTGCTTTCACACTTTTCATCTCCTTTTATAGTGAGAGGGATTTTAGGTGGCAGTCCATTACGCTGGCCCAGTGCGGGTTGGTAAATTTCAAGCCGATGAGAAAAACTTAGGCATAGAAAGAAAGAAAGATTTATTGCAACAAACAAAGCACATTAACATACAGGTTACCTCACCGTGTTTTGCTTCACCGAGTGGTCATAACTTGTGAACAAGTACACACATAATTGCGTGACCTGCGAGGAGGTACTTAGACTGGGTTTCGAACACAATACCACCGTCTTTGCAGTCCTTCGCTTTACCGCTAGGCTTTCTACTACGGTTATACCATGAGAGTGATAGAGAATTAAATATTGAAGTTCCCCATCAAAGGCCTGGCGTATGTGTACCTTCAAAGTTTCAAGCGTTTGATACGTTCGGAATTTTCTTGGACAGACCAGAAGCGTCAAGGGAAGAAATGAAATTAACTTGCATAGTAAAAAAGCTTTTAAGCTTTCAGTGTGATGAAAATATGCAGTGAAGGAAAAACAAATGACGTGCTCCTTATCTTGATTTCGAAATTAATTTTCTTAGTTTTTATTTTTATGAATCTCTCGCAAATTTAGCATATATATCACCTAGTTTTTAACATTTTGTAATTTTTTAGAACTTGTGGTGCATACGTTTGTTGTTTGGAATGCATGCGCAACGAATATGATATCATTATAGTCGTACCTACTAGCCTTTGCCCGCGGCTCCACCGCAGCCAAATGCTCATTTTTATATAACCTTATCTCTGGTTCCCGATATAGTATAGGATAAAATGTATACCAGTTTTTAATTATAATCAAGAGCTATCAAATAAAAGTTGCATCAAAATTAATTTAGTAGTTTTTAAGTGATGCGCGAATGAACATACAGACAGACAGATAAATAGACAAACAGACAAAAAAAAAAATGTTTTGTGTTTAGACACGCCTATAGGTATAGCCCAATACAGTATTTTTTCTCAAATATATTAAATATACAGACACAGCTCTGTTAGAGCTTTATTAGTTAGGATAGCGTAATCACGATTCTCCTGGTAATCTCCTTGTAATCCGTTTACGAAAACCTAATATATTTATTTAATATTGTATAAAGTACAAATGCAAAGTTTGTTTGGTTAATTTTCATTGTAGACAGCCAGATAATATTAAATAAATAAGAGACTCAAGAATAAATATATTTTGGTGACTTATGTAATCTTAATGAACATTTGATTTTGTATTAGTATAGCATACTTTTTAATTGTAAATGAGTACGTTAATTTAAATTCAAATACTTTTTCTTTGTATAATTTAATTTGCAGACATCATTGCTGGTTAATTTTATATTTTAAATTAAAAGACGTGAGCATATTACTGGGCAGCTTACACACACGTGTAAAATTTAGGATATTAAAGATCGTTCCTTCAGCAGATGCGTAACGCGGTGTGGATGCCGTCCCACCGGTCTGTCAGCCGGGCGCCACGAATCATGTCCAAATATCCACACCAAATAATGATGATTATTTATAATGATTTACCTAAAATATCTTATCGAATTATGGCTTAAAATAAACGTACGTCAGTAAATATTAACTCAGAGTACGACTTTTGGAAATAAACTGTTAATACAAGTTCATTAAATATGTGACTTAACACACTGAATATTGGAACACAATAAACGTCTCTAGGAATACCGCTACTGGAACGTTCAAGTTCTGCTTGTAATTATTATTTTCGATTTCACATTTTAGTACTTAGTGTTCTAGGCCATGTCAAGTGCTTAAAATATATAAACAAACAATAAAAATATCCATCATGAACATTGTCAATCGATAATAGAGTAACAGATTCATGAATCAATTGAAATTAGTAGTCATTACAAATGAAACTAAATTCAGTTACTGGATAATAGAATTCTTGACCAAAAATCTATTAGGTCAACAAAGTTTATAAGAAATTAATTTTATGGAGTGAACTTACTATCTATTTCAACAAGAAAAAGGTACCTAGTTAAAAAGTTTTTAGCTTTTTTATTTCAGTCATGATATTTTCACTGAGCTGTTGGTACGCTCATATTTACTACAAAACTCTTATCGCAATCTAAAAACGGTTTGAGAGGTTTGGTGTAAACTAGGTGTTCACTATTTCTACTACGTATAAGTACGGACAACACGCAACAATTTTTTATCTGAAAAGTGAAAAATTTTCACAAGCATTATGTGAACTTTTTTACAAAGCCCTTCATGATACAAAGTATTTAATAATTATTTGACAAAGAAGGAGGAAGCAAAAGAAATTTAAAACCACTAAAGAATTACGTCGTGAGAGTTGACGCTACAACCGGCATGCAACAATTATAGCAAGCTTTAACTAAGTTTGATTTTACAACATTAATATTATTAATTTAATTTGTAGGAATATATTTGATAGAGTCAGACGAAAATGGTAAGTATCCAACGGCTCTATAGGTGGATTTTCATTTCAGGAAATATCCTTTTATTTAGGATTTTAATATTCTAATATCTAATGATACATATATTAAGTGACATAAATAATTTTATCAATCGATTTTATATTTAATAGATTAGAGTGTATGGCAGTACGCTCACCTGCTGCGGGTCTCGCGAGCACGAGCGGCAGCACGAGCAACGGCAGCAGCGGCAGCCGCATGCTCCCGCTAGCGTCGCATGGCGGCGCGTGCGGCGGCGTGCGGCGCGGCACGCGCGGCTGTGGCGCTCCCCGCCGCCCGCGCCTGCAACAAGTCACCGTCGCTGCACCGCGCGCGCGACACATCCACGGCCGCGCGATGCCGCCGGTGTTGCCTTATCGGAGAGTCGACGCGGACTGAGAGCTCAGACTGGCCGCCGAGCGCGGTCAGCCGCCCGCGGCCCCGCCGGCTCGCGAGTGCAAGTGCAGCGAGCGTGTCGACGACCCGCGCCCGCGGCCTTCCGCCTTCTGCCACCATCACCGTCTAACCCAACCACCAGCGCTGGACTCGCTCAATGCCTTTATACCACCAAAATTACTAACCGATGAGAACTAGTTATAGGTTACGCAACACCGAGTAATATGATTGTACTATTGAAATTAATCTGATTAAAACATGCTCGATAATAGTTTTGGATCAATGAACTTCATGACAGTTAAGCGTTGAAGTCTTTTCAAGGGCGCATATTACGTTACATTCTTAAAAAACAAGTTTGTCTTACATCACAAAATAACTGCTCTATCTTCGAAATTTATTTCTTTAATATTTAATCTAGAATTAATCGTCATGGATTACTATGGAATGTATAATAGTTATCGAAATAATAATTGCACTTATATTGAAATAATTTTTTTATATGCAATTGAGAGTCCAAGGTAGAACTGATACAAGTTTTTGAAAAGCTTTAATTTCTGGTAGCATTTATTATACGAGTATATATTGAGTACACAGTAGCCGGCGACCGATTATTAGTGGTAATGGTTCAAGAAATCAACATTGATTACGGGGCTCGGTAGCAGTACGTACGTACCTGTGCGAGAGAACACCACGCAACGCTTCAATACAAGATATAATCTGCATGTTTTCATTGAGTCTGCGATTTCCGTCAAACGGTACCAACGGATTTATAAAAGCTGTATCACCACAACGATAAAAAAGTTGGCGAGACCCCGCCTGTACATATTATAAATGAAGTCTTGTTACCCAGACCATAACATTACAATACCTACGCGATGTACCTTACAAAGTTATGAACCATTAGTTTACGTCAAATTAAATGGTCACTGGGACCAGTCACTCGTGACTACAGTGTCCTTTTACGTTTAAATGTCATTTTTTGTTTTTAAATATAGAGATATCTGTGACTGTGCAAGATGCATTAAATGTGTAGACGGATGTCATACCAAATTTGTTAGTTGTCGACAAATTGTAGGACTTAGATAGCATCTTAAATCAATCAATAATTCGCATTTTTTATTTTTTATAACCTCACTATTTTATCCCCGAAAGGTTGTCAGACTACCTAAAAATATAGACGGAGCATTACTAACAACCCAGTGAAGCCCTGTATATGTATAACCATGCCAAACTTGTAATTACACGCGCTTACGTACACAAATACAAACAAAACCACGCCAAAACGTAGTGTCATACTCATAAACCACAAGTGTTATTAGCGTATGATTTAAAATTACCCCAAATGACTCGAAGATTTCGTACGTACGTTACGCACATGAATAGATACGTCGTTAGCGCCATAATATTCCCCATAATAATATGATTTGATGTAAACTTACTTTATACTTTTACTTCCTTTATGTTTTACACATAAAACTTTTAAAAATTTATCCAAATTATAGAGATTAATAAGCACTTTCACGCACTCAACTTTCAAAAAGTGGCTTCATTTTTTAGTTAGTTTGAGGCACGGGTATAGTACGCGCACATTTTTAGCATGCAATTTGAGTACAAAGCAACAGGGAGCAAGCCTATTACTGGCTCCCTGACTCTGTGCTGTTACTGAAATCGCGGATCGGAGACCCTAAAACCACTTTTTGCCTTATTGAGGAATAGGAGAAGAGAAAGCCGTTCACTGAAGAAATGTCACACAGTACAAGCCAGTACAACCAATACGGGTGGAGACACAACCCACGACAGCTTATTTTAGCGGGCGAAGACGCCACAGTCAGCCCTTCCCTGTTGCCTCGAACGATAGAGCCGATGAAACTTTTTTTTTTGCTTAAAATAAATTATATATATATTAATGCGAGTTTTGAAATATTTCATAATCGAGGCAATCATGTAATTTGTTATTACTGTAAATGTGGTATTAAGTAGTGTTTCGAATTTGTACATCAATAGACCTTATGGTACAGCAAATTACTTTACAGGAGGCATATTTATTGGTTATTATATTAATCGCCTCGGTGATCCAGCGATAGTGTGAGCGATTGCTGATCATGGTACCTTGGCTTCGAATCCCGGGTCGGGCGGTGCTATTGAGCTTTTTCGTAAAAAGAAAAATTCTTAGTAGCAGCCCGGAGTTTGGAAAATGTGCCTGGTAGACGGCAATAGGCTCGCGCCCTATTAAGTTGAACTTAAACATAGTTGGCAAACCGTGGGTGTGTAATACACCTCTGCCCACTCCTTCGGGGATACAGGCGTGATGCTATGTTATTTGTTTTTATATTTATTGATCTAAATTCTAGCGTTGACTGTGTTCCTCTTTTAATTTTTACATAGGACTATTATACTATCCACTCTTCTGTAATAATAATTTTGAATTCTTACTAAAATATTATTTTTTTGAGTTTGTTTGTTGGTTACGCTTTCACGCCATAACTATTGAATCAATCATCATGAAATTTTTGATGTACATATATTAGCTATAGCTATTTTCCATCCCGGAATAAAATAATGGGGGAACCATTAATTGGAATACTTATATTTACATAGCGATAATTAATGTACTGTGGAATGGTGTATTTGTATTCTGAAGTCCACGCGCAGGGAGTTTCGGGCACAATCTAGTACTTATACCGTATAGTGTAGTAGTAGAGGTAATAGCCTAGTTGTACACTTGCAGTTCGAATGCATGTTTAGCGCAAATTCTGCGCAAATTCTCCGCCTGTATTGGTAGACCACTGAAACTCTGTGACATGAGTGGTATCAATGTGCACTCTAGGTACATCAAACTGGTCGTGGATTATGTCACTGAGCGCCTCCTAAGACGCTGGACACATTAGGATGAATTTTTTTGTGTGTGAAATTGTTTGAAGCCTCTGGATGGTTTAGATTCACCCGATAGGTAACGCTGCAATCATATATTAAGTTTATTATTTAAAACTTACCAGTGATGACATATGCCTCGGTGGTGAAGCAGTAGTGCATGCGACTGCCGATCATGAGGTCTCGGGTTAGATCCCCGGGTCGGGCAGTGTTATTGAGCTTTTACGTAAAAAGAAAAATTCTCAGTAGCAGCCCGGAGTTTGGAAATGTGCCCGGTAGATGTCAATAGACTCGCCCCCTATTATGTGGGACTTAAACATAGCTGGCGAATCGTGGGTGTGTAATACACCTCTGCTTACCCTTTCGGGGAATACAGGCGTGATGCTGAGTAGCCAATGTTCAGGCACGCCAGCGTCTACTGGGTCCGCTAGCTGCACAGATTGCGAAGTGGTTTAGATACCAGCCTCTCACCCGAGTGTTGTGAATTCCATTCCCACACAGGACAACTCTTTGTGTGATCCACAAATAGTTGTTTTGAGTCTGGGCGTACTTTATGTGCGTGAAATTATATGTTTGTAAACACCCTCGCGATACAAGGATTCCTTAGTGCAGCTTATTGCAATTAAAAAAAATGAAAACCACCACATTTTGAAATAAACTATGTAATTCACTAGACTGGATTTTTATACAGGCAACTACTCAATGGAGCAAGGGATATGGGTTAGAGCCGGATAAATAACTGTCCAGGTGAAGTGCGCAACAAAGCTGACTTTTAACCGTTTAGCTGGGGTCATGTTTATTCATTAGGCAGCTTATCCGCTACGCACCACTTAGGTGGAAACAAGCACGATATTGTAGCTTTAGCCCACTCATTATTTTAAATTTACAACATTTTTTTATGTGATTTGTATTTTAGTATTTATGTGAAATGCTAAAAAATAAAAAAATGAAATGCTAAAGAAATATATAGAAATGCTTTAGCTACTTTACTTAGAACAAATTGTTTGTGAACGTGGAAAAAGAGAGATATAATATGAATAGGATTTGAACCTGCTATGCTCCAAATGCAGGGAGTGCTCTGGTCCGCTAAGCTTTCGCAGTCATCAGTGATGACTCTCAATCTCAACTTGACCCTTGTATATAAAGATATCTCTTAAGCTGCCAATCGGATGTATTTGCATGAATTCCGTGTGGTGACGGACTAAGAATACAAGTGTCACCACCATATTCTTTCCTTTTCGTACAAGGGGACTAAGGGAAGTAAGCAATTTGGTAATTGAATGGGTGATCCCATTGCATGACTAGTGGTAGGGCTGGGTACCAAATGTGAGTACTCAATTGCTATCGGGCCCGAACGGGTTGTTACCACCATTTTCCGTGTAACCGGCCAAGAAACAGATCGGTGTGTTTTGGTTGTAGCAGGAGATAGCCGTTTATTCTTTCATTTCATGTCTGTGAAATGAAATGATGTGCAGTGGCTTGACAATATTCTCGGTATAGTTGAGTCTATGAACGAGGGTTACCATTTACCGCCAAGAGGGCCGTGGCTAGTCTGCCACAATACGCAATAAAAAAAAAACCGATAGTATAAATCTAAGCTTAATTATTACAATTGAGAATAGATAGGAGAAGCTTTGATATAGTAGATACTATATTTAAGCTACCTCGACACATTCCGACGACGAAGTGGAGGCCCTCTACGAGGACATCTCGGAAGCTATTCACGCGTCTAAATGTCACTTCACGGTGGTAATGGGAGACTTCAACGCAAAACTAGGCATAAGGAGAGACGATGAGCTGAGGGTGGGGCAATATGGATTTGGGCAGAGGAACCACAGGGGTCAGGTGCTGTCTGATTTTCTGGAGAAGGAAGGCCTCTTTATGATGAATTCCTTCTTCAGGAAGCAGCCACAGCGGAAATGGACCTGGATTAGCCCTGATGGTTCTGTGAAAAATTAGATTGACTTCATCTTAACGGATAAACGGCACATATTCAATGATGTCTCAGTGATCAGCAGGATTAAAACTGGGAGTGATTACCGCTTAGTTAGAGGCATATTGAATCTAAATATGAAAGTCGAGAGGTCACGCTTGATGAAGTCTACGCTCCCACCAACGCCTGCTCAATACCAGAACCCCGAAAACTTTCAGATCGAACTACAAAATCGCTTTCAATGCCTGGACGAGTGCGAATCAGCGAACGATATGAACAACATGTTCGTGGAAACTGTCCACGCGGTCGGGTCGACTTTCTTTAAGACTAGTCGCGTCAATAGGACTCAAAAATTTTCGGACCAAACTTTTAAGCTCATGGCAAGATGGACAGAAATGACGGTGCAGTCTTCGGCTGATTGGTCCAATCAGAGGCGACTAAACAGGCAGATCTCCAAGTCTATGCGACAAGATATTCGCCGATTTAATACCCTGCGTATTAAAGAGGCGATAGAGCGGAACCGAGGTTCCAAAGTGTTCGAGAGAGATCTGTCTGTTGGGAAAAGCCAGCTGACCAAGCTGAAGACCAATTATGGCACTGTTGTTTCATCCAAAGATGAGATATTAAGAGAGGTCCATGAATTCTATGGATACAGATCCCAGAAGCCTGTTTTCAGCTTGGTCCATGAGCCCAGATCCAAGTTAACTTGGCATTATACCGAAGATATCCTGGACGTCAGCCTGTACGAGATCAGAATGGCTCTTAAACAACTAAAGAACGGAAGGGCACCGGGAGAAGACGGAATTACTATAGAGCTTCTGAGGGCAGGCGGAAAGCCGGTCCTCAAAGCCCTCCAGAGGCTATTCAATTCTGTCGTTCTCGGGGGCGACGTTCCAGAATCGTGGACCAGGCTCCACTACTTCCAGCCTCCCGAACAAGCCGGTTTCCGAAAAGGCTATAGTACCATAGACCACATACATACGCTGCGCCAGATTATACAGAAGACCGAGGAGTATAATCAGCCTCTGTGTCTAGCGTTTGTGGACTATGAGAAAGCCCTCGATTCGATCGAAACTTGGGCGGTGCTGCAGGCCTTTCAGCGGTGCCAAATTGACTATCGGTACATCGAAGTGTTGAAGTGTTTGTATAGAAACGCCACTATGTCTGTCCGAGTTCAGGACAAGAGCACAAAACCTATCCAACTGCAGAAAGGCGTAAGACAGGGAGACGTCATGTCCCCGAAACTCTTCACCACTGCATTGGAAGATGTTTTCAAGCTCTTGGACTGGACTGGATTCGGCATCAACATAAATGGCGAATACATCACTCACCTTCGATTTGCTGATGATATCGTGGTCATGGCAGAATCGCTGGAGGACCTTGGTACCATGCTCAATGACCTCAACAGTGTCTCCCGACTAGTGGGTCTAAAAATGAACATGGACAAGACGAAAGTCATGCACAATAACCATGTCATTTCAGCACCGGACCTAGTCGGGAACGCGGATCTCGAAGTTGTCGATCACTATGTATACCTGGGACAAACAGTCCAGTTAGGTAGGCACAACTTCGAGAAAGAGGTCAATCGACGAGTCCAGCTCGGCTGGGCAGCGTTCGGGAAGCTGAGGAAGATCTTCTTGTCCAATATTCCACAGTGTCTGAAGACGAAGGTTTACGACCAGTGTGTGTTACCGGTGATGACTTACGGAACAGAGGCGTGGTCATTAAATGTTGGCCTTATATCAAGGCTCAAAGTCGCTCAGCGTGCCATGGAGCGGGCTATGCTTGGGATCTCTCTACGTGATAAGATCCGTAATACGGAAATCCGTAGGAGAACGGGAGTAACCGACATAGCCCGCCGGGTTGCCATGCTGAAGTGGCAATGGGCAGGCCACATCGCTCGACGAACCGACAACCGTTGGGGAAGAAAGGTTCTCGAGTGGCAACCGCGTATTGGACGGCGCAGTGTAGGACGGCCTCCCACCAGGTGGACCGATGACCTGGTCAAAGTCGCAGGCATTCGTTGGATGCAGGCGGCACAGGACCGTTCGCTGTGGCGTTCCCCATGGGGAGGCCTATGTCCAGCAGTGGACGATGAAAGGCTGATGGATGAATGGATAGTTAAGCTTAATTATTACAATTGAGAATAGATAGAAGAGGCTTTGATATAGTATATACTATATCTAAGCTTAATTATTACAATTGAGAATATATAGATGCTTTGATAGTAAATACTATATCTAAGCTTCGATTGCTTAACTTGATTCGATTCGATTCGATCGAAACTTGGGCGGTGCTGCAGTCCCTTCAGCGGTGCCAAATTGACAATCGGTACATCGAAGTGCTGAAGTGCTTGTATAGAAACGCCACCATGTCAGTCCGTATTCAGGATAGGAGTACGAAACCGATCCAACTGCAGAAAGGTGTTAGACAGGGAGACGTTATGTCCCCGAAACTCTTCACCGCTGCATTGGAAGATGTCTTCAAGCTCTTGGACTGGACCGGATTCGGCATCAACACCAATGGCGAATACATCACTCACCTTCGATATGCCGACGACATCGTAGTCATGGCAGAATCGCTGGAGGACCTTGGCACCATGCTCGATGATCTCAGCAGGGTTTCCCGTCTAGTGGGTCTCAAAATGAACATGGACAAGACGAAAGTCATGTCTAATGTCCATGTCATTTCAGCACCGGTCCTAGTCGGGAGTGCGCTTCTCGAAGTTGTCGTCCATTATGTCTACCTGGGACAAACAGTCCAGTTAGGTAGGCACAACTTTGAGAAAGAGGTCAATCGACGAATCCAGCTCGGCTGGGCAGCGTTCGGGAAGCTAAGGAAGATCTTCTCGTCCAATATTCCGCAGTGTCTGAAAACGAAGGTCTACGACCAGTGTGTGTTACCAGTGATGACATACGGAACAGAGACGTGGTCTCTGAATGTTGGCCTCATATCAAGGCTCTAAGTCGCTCAGCGGGCCATGGAGCGGGCTATGCTTGGTATTTCCCTACGTGATCGAATCCGTAATACGGAGATCCGTAGGAGAACGAGAGTGACCGACATAGCCCGCCGGGTTGCCATGCTGAAGTGGCAATGGGCAGGCCACATCGCTCGACGAACCGATAACCATTGGGGACGAAAGGTTGTCGAGTGGCGACCACGTATCGGACGGCGCAGCGTAGGACGGCCCCCCACCAGATGGACCGACGATCTGGTCAAAGCTGCGGGGAGCCATTGGATGCGGTCGGCACAGGACCGCTCGTTGTGGCGTTCTCTTGGGGAGGCCTATGTCCAGCAGTGGACGTTGAAAGGCTGATGGATGGATATCTAATCTTAATTATTACAATTTAGAATACGATGATTCTTACAACTATTGGATTAATGGGAGTCCCCATTACGTTACTGCGAGAGTTTAGCGATCCAGAGAACCCCCCGGATTGAGAAGCACGCAGATTCAATTCCTGCTGAGTTTTTCTGCGAAACCTCTTTTATCCACTTTTACAAATTGTTTGTTTTATTACCTACAGCATATTTCTGTAGTGGACATGCAACTATCCTGAAATCAAGATTTATGTATGTCCTTTATTGCGGAAACGAGTTTATTTGTTTGTTGGCCGTAATTACTGAACCAACCAATTATGTAATTTTGCAAACATATAATATAGGTTCAGAAAAGAACAAAGGCTACTTTTAATAGGTATTTAACAAATGTATGGTTCCTCTGGGATATTTTTACATAAAGGTAATTAAGTTGCTATAGAGAGACGTATTTCTATTATAAATTGTTTTTTTTTAATAATATTTGTTTGTTCACGTTCACGTGAACGAAGTCACAGAATCTAGTAAATTATATATCATGATATCTTCTATAAAACTGTAGTACCTACATCACTTTGCTCTATTGTCAATAATTTACGCAGCGTACGCGATATAGGTTTTTTTTGTATTTTTTTCATACGTAGGATTACATTATCGAAATTTTCATACGGATCCCTAACTTTTTGAAAATATTCTATCGCCTATGTTCATCAGGAATAATGTAGGATCCTAAAAGCGAAAGAATTTTTCAAATTGGTCCAGTAGTTTCGGAGCCTATTGAATGCAAACAAACAATAAAGTCTATCCTCTTTATAATATTAGTATAGATTATTGTATATTTTAAATACTCGAATATCGCATGTTCTGGAAGAATTAGACGAGCATACGCTCAATCTAATGGTAAGCAGTTACCGTAGTCTACAAACGCTTGTAACATCAACGTCAACACTCGCGCGTTTCCAACTCCAAGGAAAGAGATACGAGCTCCGGCGCTCTCACTCAAAATAGTACGAGTACTTAAAGTTGTAACACGCTGATCTGTAACAGGTACTATTACAGTCAAGTCGGCCTATTCATACTGGGACAAACCAGGCTCTGCCTCTCTCTGTAAAAGGCAACAAAATTAGAGCCAAGATAACATACGGACAAGAAGAAAACGTAAAAGACTGGTTTCTATACCTACTGTCGTCAAAAGATAAAACAGCTTGATCGTGATGGAGTGAATATATTAAGTTAGTTGGAAATGCCCTCTCGGTACCAACATTAATTTCGATTTGCGATTACGTTTGACAGACGAGCCAATGCTCCAGCAAAAGTCATTCATAGACATAACTAATAATATCCCAGGAACAAGTCACTGGATATTTGTATGCTGTCTATGTTAAAAAATAGCCTGTGGGCCTTTTTTTGTTTAGGCGGGAAAATATGTATCTAACCGCACATCCCGTCGTTCGGGGCAACGAACAGGGTAGTGTGGGGCTCTGACCCACTAAATAAACCCGTCGTGTGCCGTCTCTCCGCCTTTATTGGCGGGCCACCAGAACCATATTACATTCCTTTAGTCGTCCACCTGTGGGCCTAGCCAAGTTACATTTTATGATCGCTAACGCTATAGAAAACTATAAAAATGTATGGAAATTTTACATCTCTAGCATTAAGTCACGTGACTTAACGTTGTAGATATCGTTAAAGCTATCAAATTACCATACATTTTAATAGTTTTCTATAGCGTTAGCGATCATAGAATGCAACTGGGCTAGGCTCTCTGCGCACTGCGCAGTTTACCGCAACAGTAATATTGAGATTTTTTTTAAATGATTACATTTGCGACTTTATAATTCTCGATAATACAGTGTAACCCCTTCACTTAATTATGTAAATAATACATTCAATGAAGTCACATATATGTAAATGTACAGTTGTATAAATTACTCGTTACTTGTGTCCTGTAGTTTCTATTCCGCTAGTTACAGTAATAACCTTAAATTACATTTACTGTATGCACAAAACAAGATAGTATTTGCATAGCCGTGTATACACGTTTGGGGTCATAGGGTGAGAGTTGTGTTAATTTGTAATAATTCATTTGAAGAAATATCTCACACTACATTAAACATAATTTATAGATTAATAAATAAATACCAACATCTGTACTGTCATAAAACCGTAATAGAGCTGTGTCTGCACATTTAAGATATTTAAGAAACAATAACTATTAGGTATTAAGGCTTCTCTGAACACATTTTTTTTTTAATTTTTGCGTGTAGCTTTTTTATGTTGTATCGCAAAACATTACGCAGAAACTACTGAACGCATGTTGATGAATCTTTTGATTGATACATCTTGATTAGACTAAAGAGCTGGCTGCGTTTTATCTTTTATCTCGCTACTATATCGGGAACCTGAGATATCAAACTTAAGAGACATAAAAGCTAGCTTTTCTCTGCGGTAGATACGCTACGCTGTCAGGGCAAACGTCTCTGAAATTATTAAATAGATTTTAATGAGTTACATAAAAAAAAACAAAGTTCGAAAATATGAAATCGAAAATAATAGTCACGAGCAGGATTTGAACCTGCATTTCCTGGAAAACCATCTCATATGCTTTACTAATCCAGCTATCGTGACGATTGCTCGGGACTGCTAATTTTGACAACACATTCCTTCTTAAACTTCTTCGTCATGGGTGACGCCTGCGCCATCTGTCGCATGTATTTGCTCGTGTGTCGTAGCTCCGATGACGAAATTTAAATTGAACAGATATCAATTATTAATTAATTTAAAAAAAAAACGCCTTCGAAAAACACCCAGTAACTAAAAAGCAAAAAATAATTGGTATTTACATACAATTTCCGTGCTAGACACCTACTGATGTGTTTGAAGCCGGTGCCAAAAATTTAGTAAATGTTGTTAATTATAAAGTAAAAATTATGTATTGTTTTTGTTATTATTGAGTATAAATATTGTATTAGTTATTTTTGGACTTTTGCAAGAATTTTGCAAATCTGTCTTTATATGACGGAGTTATGCTCGAACATATCTACATAAAATAAACTAGACGTCGCGGGACGTCTACCAGATGTGAAAACATCGAAATTATTTTATAGAAATAAAATGATCATAACTGGACAAAGTACTCCTCAAGACGAATCAAACGAGTATAAACTCAATAGGATTGCGTAGTTTCATTACAGAGTTACTGTGGCCACCTTCCAGCTCCATCGTCAGACCCTGGATAACATCTAGAGACAAAATACTCGTCAAGACAAATCAGACGAGCCCAAACTCGATGGAGTTATGTCGTTTTATAACGGAGTTCCTATGGCCACCTTCTAGCTCCATCATCAGACCCTGGATACCATCTAAAGACAAAGTGCTCGTCAAGACGAATCAAATGATTCCAAACTCGATGGGGTTGCGTCGTTTCATTACTGAGTTACTGTGGTCACCTTCCAGCTCCATTATCAGACCCTGGATATCATCTATGACTGAAGTTCTAGTCAGGATATTTCAAACGAGCCCTGACTGGATGGAGTTGCGCCATTTAATCATAGAGTTTCGCATGGCCACTTTCCAGCTTCATCATCAGCCCCTGGATACCATCTAGACACAAAGTACTCGACAAGACGAATCATACGAGCCCAAACTCGATGGGGTTGCGCCGTTCCATTATAGAGCTCTTATGTCCACCTTCCAGCTCCATCATCAGATCAGCTCTATGTCATCATAATATTGCATTGTCACGTGATATACACATGTTTGTAAAATTTCAGCTCCTTCAGAAACCGGGAAGTGTGTCAAATTTAACTTGCGAGATGTGAACGGGACAAGTACAATAAAAGCGTCGCCACGCTAACAGCCGATTTTACCCTCCCTCCGCATTAGATGTTTCACATTAAAAATATAAACTTACAAATTGATAACCTCCTCCTTTTTTTGAAGTAGATTAAAAACTCCGAGGAAGCAAGTAAGCAGTTACCCCCATTGTATTACTGATGGTAGAATTGGGTGCAAAATGGGAGTGCTCACTTGCTCTTGGGCCTGAACGGATCGGTGCTACCGTCTGCCTTGTGACCAACCGTAAAGCATCTCCATGTTTTGATTGTAGCGGGAGATAGATGGCAGTATTGTTGTATTATTGAGCAACGGTTAACGCATCACAGGTACTCGTACTATAAGTTGGCCGGTTGGTGTCTGCCCCCACATGCAGTAAAAAGAGCAGAACGCTCTAAACACGAAAGAGAGTATTGGTGTAAAGATAAATGGGAATGCTCCGATGGTTCGGACATGTGGAAAGAATTCCGGACGTGCGACTGGTTAAGAAGATATACAATGCGAAAGTGGAAGGATGTAGGTACAAGGGGAGACCGAGACTCACCTACCTAGACCAAATCGTTCATAAAATATATTGAAGGAAGGTGGAGTCAGGAGTCTACGGAACCGGCAAGCGTGTATGAAGAGAATTATAAAGTTGTAAAGTTGTTGAGGAAGTGAGAGATGTATGCAAGAATAGAGCCTTTTGGACTTTGTTCTCTCTACCTGCCCCAAGGGAGATGGTGTAATGATAAGTAAAGATATTTGATGTTGGTCTATTTACCCAGTGACTAATATATACTTGCTAATTTGGAGAACGTTCGTGATCAACAATCAACTGTACTATGATTTAAAAGGACTGTATAAAGTAAGTAATATCGTATATTGGTCAAGGTGCCCAATATCACAAGACGATAGCAATGGGGGCTATCGCATGTGAACTTGCCACTAGAGGCGCTTGTGTCGCGTGAGGTCCAATAACATTAACTTTTCACTGGTTTTGGCGGGCTTCGTAACATCAATTATAATTTCTTTAATTTACTTGTTGAAAAGTGATCTCCTTCGTGAAATTATCGCAAATATGGATTATTTGGGGATGAATGTGAACGCTTTGAAAGCGGAATTAAGAAATCGCCACTATTTTGAAATAAAACTACGTTTACGGAATCTATCGCGTTTACTTGATTTTCTAGTATCCCGACGTTTCGAATACTTTAGAGCATTCATGATCACGGGTGGACTTAGATGGTAGACGTCCAAGGCTGATGACTTGACTGGTGGTAAAAACGTCGCCACTAGCTACTGTTTTAGAAAAGTTTTATCTTTTGGAAACATGTGTCCTCCTTTTTTTCCGAACATAACGGAACATTGCGGCATAGCTACTCGATATGATGATAGTTATTTATAATTAATAAACTTAATGAGATTCAAGATTTAAAACTTTGTTTCGGCGCCAATCTTATAAAGTCGCCTTTGACAGCTATACCTCTGGACCTTAGTCAACAGTGGCGCCAACTAGTGAGCAAAGAAACGATAGTCCCTATTTGGCAATAGCATTTTAACAATATTGAAGGTACAGCAGCTAAAATATTAACTACTAGATTTATTTAGATATTGTTTTTATACATGTTTAGCATTTGATATGCTTTAGCCATATAAATAAACACAAAGTGTGAAAATGTGAAATCGAAACACCCAAGACGTTAAGAATGAATGTGTTATCGAAATTAGCAGTCAGGAGCAATTGTCACGATGGCTGAATTGGCAAAACATCTGGACGGTATCCAGGAGATGCAGGTTCAAATCCTGCTCGTGACTGTTATTTTCGATTTCACATTTTCACACTTTGTGTTTTATAACTAGATTGTCTGTAGACCATGCCAAGATTTCTTCTCACTATTGCTTATTGATCAGTGACATATTTCAAACGCCTCAAGCGCCTTACGCACCTTCCATCCCCGCTGTACGTCCGCTCAAGGCCGCGGTGCTGGACGTAGCATACGCACCATCGTGCGTGTGGGTGCGAGCATCCAGCGTGAGGGCTGTCCACTTAAAAAATATATCGATATTTATGGACGATTTAAAAATCGAATCCCAGTATCGATATTTATTGATATATAGCTTGAAGAACATCGGTATTTTTTGCAATATCGAATACTATGCATAAAAGCTTAACGTTAGATACCTTTTTCCAGTCAAACGCAAAAAGCTAGCTACTGTATTTGATTTCCTATGTGTGAATGTAGAATCAGAGATCAGAATTTCATAGCTACACGAGTAGTGTACCTAATGATAGAGGTTTTATATGCATGTTACTTGAATAGAACTGTACTACTAAGACAGTGGTGAGATAAGTGTGATGAGTTATATTATATGTTTGTAAGTAAAACGACGCGTCACCCAGGACGTTAAGTTTGAATGTGTTGTCGAAATTAGCAGTCGAGACAGTTGTCACGATTGCTGAATTGGCAATACATCTGGACGGTATCCAGAAGATGCAGGTTTAAATCCTGCTCGTGACTGTTATTTTCGATTTCACATTTTCCACTTTTTTGTAATTATTAGTCCGATATATTTTTTAATAGATTTACCAAAAAATAAAAAGGAATATTTGATGTTTATATAAATAAATATATCGATTAATCGAATAGAATAAATATTTGTCAAAACATCAATCAATCATCATCAATTCGATATATAGTATGGAAAACATCGAATAAGTTCGATACATCGATATTTAGTGAATACCCTAGTGCTAGATGTAATCTATGAATAAACTGAGCGCACATGTTTTAGGTAGGTACATATTTACATGTTTAAAATGCCACCAGTTTTATCAAAACGACAAAAAATGGGAGTTTTTGTTGACAACACCAGAAGAGAGGAAAAAAATAAGAAGAGAATTTGTATACATTTTTTTTTGTTTATGTTGTAGTTCACGCCGGAGACATTTCACAGACAATTGTAGCACTTGCATCTTTCAATAAATCTAGCTATTTTTTGCTATCCTATATTTGTCACAAGCTCTAAATCCTGAATGAATCTGCTGGACAACAAGCTTAAGCGCTTTCCATTTTCTTATACGTCCCGCCAAGGACATGCACGATGCACGACGAAAACGACAGTGAATAGTTTCGACGTACGTCAATAATTATTATTAATTGCTTGCTGGACGTGCACGACCCATTTTGCATCCAGCAAGCACCCCCACCACTTCGAACGTCGTGCAGATCTAGCGAGCAAGATCTCTAGTTATCATATATATATTCTTCAAGCGATATATCAATAAATATTGATACTGGGATTCGATTTTTAAGTCGTATATAAATATCGATATATTTTTTAAGTGGACAGTCCTCACGCTGGATGCTCGCACCCGCACGATGGTGCGAACCGTACGTCCAGCACCGCGGCCTTGAGTGGTCGTACAGCGGGGATGGAAGGTGCGTAAGGCGCTTAGGAGACAGTTGCCTGAGAGTGTCTTGGACAAAACATAAGCAACTCAATTCATTCACTTATCTTCTATACTATTATAAAGCTGTAACAGAGCTGTGTCTGTACATTTAAGATATTTGAGAAAAAAAGACTGTAATAGGCTATATAGACGTGTCTAAATACAATTTTGTTTTAGAATTTTTGTCTGTTTGTTCGTTCGCGCTTAACGCAAAAACTACTGAACGGATTTTGATGCAACTTTTTTTATTTGATAGCTCTTGAATAGACTTTAAAACCTTTTATCCCACTACTATATCGGGAACCTGAGATATATCCTAAAAACTAGCATTATACAAAATTAAAAACTGACTGATTTTTCATAGAAATTTTACCCCAAAGTACGTAAAATTCGGACTAAGAAATGTATTAATAATCTTCTTTATGTATTGTTAAGCCTTGGTATGCTTGAACATATAAATTAATATACAGTACGAAAATGTGAATTAAAAAATTATAGCCACGAGCGGGGTTTGAAGGGTAATTCAGAAGGCGCGAGCTCAAACCCCGCTCGTGAACTTTCTATTTCACAATTTGTGTTAATCTTCACATCTTAATATAATATAATAGCTATTTATAAAAATATTATTGTGGAAACTTGAAAAGTGAAGTAATGACTACTGAGAATGTTTTTTATAGAAATCTATTAATCTTAACGAAGATAAACCTGTTTTATCTACTTTGTAATAGATTTCAGCCCGGTTGAAGTATACGTGGAAGTCTGTCAGTTGATGAAGATAAGACTAAGACGGTGTGAAAATTTTTCATAAATTATTATTCGATTGGTGATAGAAAACTAGGCACATAGTTAATTACGATTATAATATAAACACAATATATTTAAATAGTGTACACTTCTGTTTGGTTAGGTAATTATCTAAACGAATTTTAAGGTATTTATTTCCAATATATTTTTTCCATTTATTTGCTTGTACATACATACGTATTTATTTATTTTCATTAAATTAGTTTTCAATTATTGAATTCCATCCATCCATCTATCAGCCTTTCATCGTCCACTGCTGGACATAGGCCTCCCCAAGAGAACGCCAAAGCGAACGGTCCTGTGCCGCCTGCTTCCAACGAATGTCTGCGACTTTGACAAGGTCATCGGTCCACCTGGTGGGAGGCCGTCCTACACTGCGCCGCCCAATACGTGGTCGCCACTCTAGAACCTTTCTTCCCCAACGGTTGTCGGTTCGTCGAGCGATGTGGCCTGCCCATTGCCACTTCAGCATGCTGACCCGGCGAGCTATGTCGGTCACTCCCGTTCTCCTACGGATTTCCGTGTTACGGATCTTATCACGTAGAGAGATCCCAAGCATAGCCCGCTCCATGGCACACTGAACAAACTTTGAGCCCTGATATAAGGCCAACATTTAGAGACCACGCCTCTGTTCCGTAAGTCATCACCGGTGGTGCCCGTTGCACCGGTAGTGGTCTACGACCAGTGTGTGTTACACACTGGTCGTAGCACCCCCTGCTCCGCCGTTACCGGGCCAGCTACCGTTAGGCCACGGGATAGCGGAGCTGCCGTGACTGGGGGCCGATGTTTGTCTCTGTGCACTCATTTTGGGGGGTTTTTACCATAATCGCCACGCTTGGCAGGCGGGTTGGCGATCGCAGTGGAAGTTTTTAGTACACAGGGAACCGCTGCTGCCCGGTCTCCCGTTATTCCCTTAGTCGGCTTTTACGACTCCCATAGGAAGAGACGGGGTGGAGCTATTCTTGATGCCGGCCCCACACAGCTATTTATTGAATTAGTTTTGAATAAATTTACATGGAAGACTATTTCAATGAAAGTAAATAAATACATTTGTGATTGGTTCTAGTTTACTCTCAAATTAATGTAAATGAAGCAGTCTTTCCATGTGGTGACGGACTAAGAATACAAGTGTCACCACCCCATTCTTTTCCACGGGTGCCATATGAGGCGACTAAAGGAAGTAAGCAATTATTATTCATTGCATGACTGGTGGTAGAGCTGGATATCAAGTGGGAGTACTCACTTGGTATCGGGCCCGAGCGGGTTGGTACCACCATCTCCCGTGTGACCGGCCATGAAGCACATCGCTGCGTTTTGACTGTAGCAGGAGATAGCCGTTTATTCTTTAATTTCATATCTGTGAAATGAAATGGTGAGCAGCGGCTTGACTACTCTACTTTGATACTCTCGGTATAGTTGAGTCCATGAGCTACAACGACTTAATAATGATGTACTATATTGAGGATTTATCGTAGAAAAAGGTGGTTACAAAAGATCAGCGTGTAATAACGGTAGTTACTCCTAAAGTTGTATGCTTTCGTATGGTTAGTGAGAGCGCCGGCGGCCCAAACCCTCCCCCTATCTTCTCCTTATTATCCTTCCTATCCCTGTATTTGGAGATGACGACTCGCGAGTGATGTCTCTGGTGTTGCTAGCGTCTAAAGGCTACAGTAACCCCTTACCATCAGGTGGGCCGTATGCTTGTTCAAGTCATAAACTTTACACGTCATCGACATTCTATGCGAATCAAAATGGTAAATAAAAATATAGTCAAGGATGGGAGCTTAGTAAAAAACCTATTCACTTTAGCCAGACATCCACATTGTGATCGGATGGGAATATCGCAACTGGTAACTTATTTCATTTCATTGCTGTGCGTATTATGAAAGATAATCTTAATAGTTTAATTCGAAAAGATGGAACTTCTTCAACATACGGATGGAAGCCCTCCGTTCGTCTGGTCATCCGATGATGGAAAGAGGTTGGTGGTATTAAATCATACAATTCCTAAGCACACTCTCCAAAGTGCGGCTAAAAAAACTGTACGGCTGGCTACTTAACCCCTGTATTCAAGTTTCTGAAGATTGGTTTAAACCAGTTTGAGATCACTAATTAACCTTTTCGCACGCTTCTACATTGAATCCAAGACGGATAGATGACATTTATGAGCATCGGTTTAAACGCGACAACTAAGTACTCAAAGAATAATGCGTATACCTAGAAAATACTACTCCATGCATGACCGGACTTGGGTTTTATATAACATTAAAAGCCGTCCTGACGTATAGTACTGTCGCACTTTCACAAGTCCGCCAAGATTCCTTGTCGCTGCTTTTGCCTTAGATTCAATGAACCACCCGAATTTAAGGCTCGAAATCATCATTAAGCCCAGCAACTAAAGGTGGAAAAACAAATTTCATCTGAATAAAAATCGCTCTGATATCAGTATATGAGAGTAAATTAATGCAGTCTCCATTTCAATCTCAGAGTTCGATATCTTTTCCCTTTGTAAGGCTTAATAACCACATACCACACGACTTCTCAAAACGGTCCGAAATCGGCCGGCAAACATGTCACCTACGGTTGGTATATTTGACAACATAACTATCGATTGCTTTTTTTATAGAAACACCACAAATCTTCGTTTCCATAGATTGTTGTTACGGATCGTAACTGAAAACCCTCTCATCCGTTAGTTGTAAACTGTCAGTTAATTCACTTACGACTCGTATTTTATAGGAACAGACTATAATTACGCCTGGTTGCTACTTGCGTACTGAAGTCGTTAAAAATTAAAAGATGTTTTCAGTATTCTCAGGTTGCTTTAATTTTTATTTTCTTATCTCTTATACATCATATTTTAGATATTTTTAAATATATCATAAACATACACAATCACTCACACAAACACACTTATAAATATCCAAACACTAAATATAACAAATTTAAAAATGTATTAAATATTAGATCACCTACATCGGGTGCAGGGATCAAGCTACCGATGGTTAGGCCTCCAGAGAAAGGAACCTTCTTACAATAGGTGCCATGTCGAGGGGTGCTGTTGGGGTATTGTAATCTTTGGAGTACTGTTTTCTGTATCAAGCCCTCGATCCGCCGAGTCGAGACTCTTGGTGATCAACCCATTGACTGACAAGACTCTCGGGACGATAGTTGTCAAGTTAGCATCCCAGAAGCCGTGGATTAAATCCAATTTTTTTTTTCAGCTTTCACGAGATTCTCGTCATGTGGAATAGTGACATCGAATTATTATTATTATTACATTATTTTGGTTTACATTGATTGCATTACAACCGAAACCAATCAACATATGACCATCTGTCTGGTATGTCACCTTTATGTTCCATCCATCCATCCATCAGGCTTTCAACGTCCACTGTTGGACATAGGCCTCCCCAAGAGAACGAGTGGTCCTGTGCCGACCGCATCCAACGGCTCCCCGCAGCTTTGACCAGATCGTCGGTCCATCTGGTGGGGGGCCGTCCTACGCTGCGCCGTCCGATACGTGGTCGCCACTCGAGAACCTTTCGTCCCTAACGGTTATCGGTTCGTCGAGCGATGTGGCCTGCCCATTGCTACTTCAGCATGGCAACCCGGCGGGCTATCGTCGGTCACTCTCGTTCTCCTACGGATCTCCGTATTACGGATTCGATCACGTAGGGAAATACCAAGCATAGCCCGCTCCATGGCCCGCTGAGCGACTTTGAGCCTTGATATGAGGCCAATATAATAGATAGGATATTCAGAGACCACGTCTCTGTTCCGTATGTCATCACTGGTAACACACACTGGTCGTAGACCTTCGTTTTCAGACACTGCGGAATATTGGACGAGAAGACCTTCCTTAGCTTCCCGAACCTTTATGTTCACTGTCGTGCAATTCCCAATAAAAAAGAAGGAATAGTGAAAATAGAGAAAGTAGTGTACGGACCAGGAAACGTCCTCTAAACTCAAGGCGAACGAACCTATGAAGTTTCGGGGCTCCGGTGCGTGGAATCGTCGCACAGGAGAGGATACCTGCAAGAGGAAGCTGCCGACGGACCACTGAACTAATGTTATAGTACAGATAAAGCGGTCCACCATTAGAGGTGGAGATACGGCACACGGTGTGTTAATTTAGTTAGGGAGGGTCCCACACTATCCTGCTCGTTGTCCCTAATGAGGGGATATGCGGTTAGGAATATTTATATAAAAAAGCAGATTCATAAAAATTTGTTGGTTTTTGTGTTAAGTGTCAAACCTAGCCAAAGATATACTTTTTTTTAAAGCTTAGAATGACTTAAGATTTTCGTAAACAGAAACCTCGCCCGTTTATCATTTTTCAATAGGTTTGTTGGTTTGCCGTGTGGGGTCGCCTTTAGAATTGTCCCACCTCTCTCCACCCATGAGAGTCGAAAGAGCCGACTTAGGGAAGCCGCGGGAGGGGGCAGCAGCACTCCTTCGAGTATTAACAACATCCACTGCGATCGCCATCCCGCCTACCAAGCGTGGTGATTACGGCACTATCACCCATTCTTGGGGAGGCGTATGTCCAGCAGTGGACGTTAAAAGGCTGATGGATGGATGGATGTGGGTCTCAATTCGTGCGGATGTTGTCTAAGGGAACAGTTCGTTCCAGTGTAATACTGGGTAAAACTTACAACTAATTAGAAATCCTGCAGCCTGCCTAGCAGCCATGAGGACTGCCGACAAAAATGAAAACTGAAAACTATAAACAAACAGTTGTTATTTTTGGATATCCAAATTAATTGATTAAAACTTGTAAATCAAAATTATTCAATTATTCATTAAAAAAAAGTAAAATTATTATTTAAAATTATTTATTTCTTAATTTATTTCTAAGTTATACTAATAGGTACAGATATAGTGTTATCGTTAACACGTCACGTGATCATGTCGATGACAACTTACATGAATTTACTCCCTATCTGAACTTTCCTATAGAAGTTTTCACTTCAATAAATGGATGAAATGATTGCATTCCTACGCACAGGAACGCGTCGTGGTGCAGCAGTCTCGGTTGGGACACCTGATATTTAGGTTCTTTTAGCAGGATCAGAGCCACTAAGAACAGTAGCTATCTGTGAGTTAGTGAATTTTGATTAAAAATAATGAGATTATTAAAACGTATGCATGAGAAACCAGTACTAAGAATAATACATCATCTTCATGACTTTGATTTATAATCATGTGTCTAGCTAAGATATTATGTAGTTACATATATTTTTAGTATCAGTAGCCAAGTTAGTTGGGTGCTTTAAGATGAGGTAGGTATGTAACATTTTGTTTATTTATTAATGAAAAGTGAATCTCTTTGATCGGGTATTAATAACGCTCGAAAAATAATAAAAACATGTACTAGTGACACGGGCGATTCAACTAATTCCATCGATAAATCGATCTACTAAGATAATGATCTATTAAATTAGGTTCTTATTTTCCCGAGGATTCTACGAAGGTCGGTATGGTACCCGTTCACTATTACAGCCTCGATAGCACCCATTAACAAATACCAATATAAGACTTAAGCAGAAATATGCGGGCGAGCGCGCGATGCCAAGAATTTGGTCGAATCGGCGACTTTACACGGCACTTGTTTACCTCGCAACGACAGCTATTTCTGAATGTACACTATATTTACCACATTATCGATACACTACTGTGACTTCACACTCGTAACAATACATAAAAAGGTGCTGAGAAAAGTGTTTTAATCCATCACCTTAGAATGTGATTCACAAAATTGTATCGACATCGTATTGTCTTATTTGTGATTGGTAGAGAGTTAGACACATAGACGCGTGATGTCGCAATAATCGCTCAACCAATTACGATGACCTTTCAAAATCTCTCAACCAATGACAATGTCACGATGCGATGTCGATACGATTTAGTGAGTTACATTCTACGGGTCCTACCCGTTTCAGAAAATAGGTAGGTATGACTTTTTGCTGAGAACTGATAGGTTCATCTGAAAATTCAGTAAAATGTTCATTGTTTAATATTTCGTTTGCTATTTGCATATAAACTATTGATAAACTATTATTTATTACACAACTGCAGGCAAATTATGTATTATTATATATATTTAATGCATGAACCCGTTAAGATGAGATGGTAAAATGATATTACTATATATAACTCTGACAATATAGCTCATTACATCATGAATCAACCATCATCCATTCAGCATTCCTTTGCCATCCTGGCTGGCTGACCACCACAATAGAGATATTGAAAGAAGATCATGGATACGATGGTTTATGTCATATAATGATTCATTATTGTATCTTATAGTTTAGTGATCATTAGGTACATTTTTTTTCTCCACCAAAATAAGCAGTAACGAGGTTAAGCAGTCTATGATTGCTTAATCTCAGTGCTGGTGGTTAATCTAGAGATTGGGTTTAAAATTGAATAGCTAAATCTAATGTAGCTTGAAGCCTTGAAGTCTTAGGATAATTTAACATTAAGCGACCGCTAACCGTTCTATAAGAAGGGTAAAAGAAGGTCGACATACAATTTATTCATTCTTATTCTTTCATGAGGATCGTTAGGAGTACTTAAGACGGACAAATAACAATATTTAATTTTAATTACTACAGTAAATTGGTATCTTCACAAGTAAACAAAAAAATACAGAAGTTCAAACCAAATCCCAAAAAGTGATTCTCGTTATTTTTATAGTTTTGTGATTGCTTTACACTGCATCCCACTGTCGATGAGGTCGGAGAGGTCGGACAAGCACTTATTAATTAGTACGTCATTTGATGCCAAAGAATGCACTGTTGAGTTTTTAAATGTGCACATAACAAGTTTATTAAAAGCATAAACAGCTTTTGCCTGCGAATTTGTTCCCGTAGGATTTATCACAAAGGAAACTATAGGTATTGGGTAGGATTTGTAGAATATCCGTTTTCCTTCATTCCGTAAAAACCCACTACAGAGACATATGTCTACGTTCAGAAAATAATATTTTAGTTTTGGAGATCTCGTGAGTAAGTGGAGTATTTCGCTAAGGTATAGAATATTATATAGGTGTACTAAAAAAATCAAGACAATAAAAAAATATGACAACGTCATTGTGTTAGTTAAGACAAGATGGTACTTCGGCTCCCCTAGTGACTTGTCAAGTGGCATAAACGCTAGTAATAAAATAATTAATGTATTAGATTGACATAAGGCTACGACAACATAACCGACTGTCAATCCCATACTATGATTACCTATTCTATTCTAATTCTATTCTTTTCTACAACATTTATGCAACTTGGCTAGGGGGGGGCTGGTGTCAAGCGCGAATCCAAATTTAATTTTTTAACCTTAGATTAAATTATATATCTAGATGGACTGTCACTCTTATAAACGTCATAAAAATCGGGCGGGAATTATTATGCTAGTGTGCGTGACAGCTGTCATTACGCTTCGCTCGTGCAATTTATGTTTGTGTGCGTGCGTAATGATACTAGTTTCAGTAGTAGTATTAAATTATGGGAAAATTATATTATCATAGATTCAAGACATTCTTATACTACAAAATATTTCGTAGGTATAAGTCAATTATCTCTTTCTATTTAATTTTACTCTCATAATCTTAATATATTATAAAAAAATATATACTATTTAGATATTTTTATATATATTTTTAGCATTTGACATGCTTAGCAACACAAACAAACACAAAGTGAAAAATGTGAAATCGAAAATATCAGTCACGAGCAGGATTTGAACCTGCATCTCCTGGATACCGTCCAGATGCTTTGCCAATTCAGCCATCGTGACAATTGCTCCTGACTGCTAATTTCGATAACACATTCATACTTAACGTCTTTGGGTGACGCCTTTATAGGGTTTGCGTCATTATTAGGTAAAAGTCTTAATTGTAAAATTAAGTTTACCTGGTCAGTATAATGTATGAAAATACTTCCGACAGATGGTAGTGGTGGATGGAAAGCTGGCAATGTTTGTTGTAAGATTCGTAAAGAAGGACGTGACAGTTTTAATTTTAAAATACGTCACTACACTACTAGTCTTGATATTTATATTGATTTCCTTATAAATGTTCAGAATAGAAATCCCCATGTAAGTATTTATAATTTTCATTGTTTTAGATGTTTGAAGTGCTACGGCATTATTAAAGAAGGCACTTTAAGTTATAACGTGTTTTCCATGACTGACAAAAATAGGAAAATCTTCACCTAAAAATAGGACATTTGAATAGTTTTGGTTTAAAGTTGTATGTGGTAAAGAATAGTGGAATGATAACAGATTCTCAAAGAAGACAGACAATCTCTTAAACTAAGATGAAAACAATTAGGTAGATTGATCTCCGCACAAGTATTTACAACAATACTAAGGAAAATTATTAAATATTTTGAAATTTTTACGTTTTTTAAGCATTTGACATGCTTAGCTAGCCGTATTAACTGCTTTGCACTTTGTGTTAAAATTATTAAATGTTTGCATTTATAATAGGGTATTTTTTTATTAGGTACTATTTGTAGTTTTTTTAAAATCTCATATGCTCATATTCATACAATACTTATTTGTTTCTCTTCATTAGTCAGTTGAGTTATTTTTAAAGATTCATGGTAGCCCAAGCCTCAAGAAGGAAAATAAACATATGAATCACCTATTGAAAGATGATACCTGTGGCATCTATTGCGCGTCCCCGTCCAATCTTTCTTTCTCGCTGCATGCACAAACACAACATGGCGTTGTTAGACTGCGGTATTCTGTAAGGTGGTGCTTTTTCTCCAGATGACCGGCTCTTTGGGTGAAAAACATTATTCTACTTCAATCTTAGTTGTTTGAGTTAATGAAAGAAAAACAGTTTTGCTACAATATTACAGTATAATTATTGCATTATATGAATTAAATAAAAAAATTAAGTATCAAGACTCTTCATTCCAAATGCCCCTGTGTTATCAGTTACACATATTATATTTCCGAATTTACCATGAGATTCAGGTACTATACATTATTTTTAGAAATCCCTAAAAAGTTATTAAATTGATCCTTCCCAGCTATACTGGAAATTAAATAACAACGTAAATAGAATGTCACATGATTACTTATTCGCGTAATCCATTTTAATTGTTCTTCATTAATATACACTAGATGAATTTGCATAAAGCATCGTGACACTAAGACAAAACTATTGAGTATCTGTTACTAAATGTCTGCTGCGGCAAATAGTGAAAGTAAGTTTAAAATACACTATCACTATATCTATGCGTACCCCATAGTTATGCTCGAGCCCTCGCTACAAAAGAGAAATTTAATATATTGGAGGAAAATTAACTATTCTGCCCAGATGGGTTAGCTAGGCTTTTGGTCCGGGACACATTAGCAGCCAGACATGTGATTCGGTGGCGGCGACTCCCTTTAACATTTTGGAACATAATCGTGCAATTATTAGCTCTTTTTAAAAAGTCTATCATAATAGTGAAGTGAGACATAGAAACGGCAATCCAGATTTGTTTAAATTCATCGCCTATTCTTGGTTGAAACGCATGCATTTACATGCTATAAACATCGTTTTATTCTTCAAGCATTTTAATTATTTCTACCATTGATTAATGTACCGTGTTGACATATTAAATTGTTATTATGTAGACGACAGATGGTACGAAATCGTTTTTTTTTTAAATTATGGTTGGTAGCAACCATAAGAGACATACTGCCAAGCAGTTGCTATATGTGAGTATCCAGCGTTACCATTTCTTTAACCAATGTTTCCCTTTGAACAGAAATACATGGAGATACTTCATGGCTGGTTTGAATTACCATCTACCTCAAAGTTCAGCTTCGGAACAAGTGGGAACTGAAACATTCCGACTCAAATCCCAGTTCTGGTAATTAACATTACATAAAACTATATAAACTGGCTCGATGTTGCAGCGATAGTGTGTGCGACTACTGATCATGAGGTGTCAGGTTCGATCCCCGGGTCGGGCAATGTTATTGAGCTTTTTCGTAAAAAGAAAAATTTTCAATATCAGCCCGGAGATTGGAAATGTGCCCGGTAGACGGCAACAGGCTCGCCCCCTATTACGTGGGACTTAAAAACATAGCTGGCAAACCATGGATGCGTAATACACCTCTGCCTACCCCTTCAGGGATACAGGCGTGATGCTATGTTTTTGTGTGTTATATTCTGGTTATTTTGATACAAGTTGTTCTTCTCTAATAGGTTAATGGTTTTTCATCTTAGTTATCTCAGTGTAAACTAAACAGTCAATGAAAGAATGATATGCATAGCATCACACCTGTATTCTCCGAAGGGGTCCGTAGAGGTGTATTACACACCCACAATTCGCCAGCTATGTTTAAGCCCCACGTAATTGGGGGCGAGCCTATTGACGTCTACCGGGCACATTTCCAAACTGCAGACTGCTACTGAGATTTTTTTACGACACGTCTCAATAGCACTGCCCGACCCGGGGATCGAACCCGAGACCTCATGATCTGCAGTCGCTTACACTACCGCTGCACCACAGAGAGAGTTTTTATCTCTTTGTTTTTTTGTTTCAGCTAATCTCCGGAACTTCTGAACTAAATAAGAAGGGGCTATAACTGACAGATAGTTGATGTTATAACTATTTTTTTTCTTTATTTGTTATGCGGAACCCTAATTTATTTAGTAAAATAATTAGGGCTCTACATAAAAAATAAAGTAAGTAAATTCCACCTAGACGAAGTCGCAGCTAGCAGCTAGTCTCACTAAGACTATTACTATAAAAATTACGAACCAATAAACAGGTATAAAATTTAAATAAGTATAATGAATATCAAATAGAATTATTGATTGACAGCAATCAGTATAAGTAGACACATATTTTTTTAATTGAAATTTAAGTATTTTAACTAGGTTTTTTGTTTCACATTCAAATATCTAAGTGCGCATGGTAGCACGATTAATCATCTCATTGCATTACATTAGGAGGTTATCTGTGAATACAATGTTCACAGATAAATATTTAATTTTTTTAGACGCATGCCTTGATCTTGAGTTGAGGAGGTAGAGTTTCCAGGATCTGAAGCAGAATGCTAGCGAATGGATTAAACTTGAGATTTATTTCAGAGCTTGAATATTACCTGCTTACCCGGGTGAAGTCTTCGCATGGGTGACAGGTTATCAACACATAGTACTCGAATCGTAGCTAATAAAGTTATGGTAACTATCTATAATATTTGTTAGTATTACAATTACAACATGAATTTTGCAATAACATAACAAATAAATAAATATTCAAGGACATCGTTCACACAACGTCCGCTGGTCCCAAACTAAGCTTAACGCTTATGTTATGGGTAGCAGATTACGGATATAATACATAATTTTCTTTTTTTTTGTAAATACATACAAAAATAGATAGAAAACACCCAGACGCAGGCCAAATATCTGTGTTCATCACACAAATAATTATCCTGAGTGGGAATCGAACCCACGACCTCGTGCACGGAAGTCGGTCACACTACCGACTACGCCACGAGGCCCGTCAATGATAAATGGTTTATTGCGTATGTATACTGGTGTAGCTAGCGTCCATTGGCTACGGTTATGCATACCATCAGGTGGGCCACAAAAAAACAAACAAATATACGTTTGCCATCTATGTAGTATAAAAAAAATATTACGCAAAATATACTCGGCAGACGCGAATTGATAATAGGAAAATAGTAGTGTGGTCGTAGGGATGGTAACCTTGCAACGGTATGTTTATGAAAGAGTTTCAAAGCTTGATAGATGCTCTAGAATTAACAGTTTCTTATTGCTTATGATAGCAGTTACATTAATAATAATTCATTTATTCACATCTCACAAGGATTAAAGGTACATTATTTGGTATAAAATAATATTCAACAATAACATTCCACTGATGGTAAGTGGTAAACGCCGCTCGTGGACTTGACAGTAATGAAAATACTGAAAAGCCACCACTCTGAACTTCCTTTTGCAGATGGAAAATTAATTAATGGATGCTGCCACTACAACCAAAACAATAGATTCACAGTCGGTCACATGAAGACGGTGGGTACCGACCCGGGCCCAATATCAAGTGAGTACTCCCACTCGGTACCCAACCCTCCCATTTGGTACCAGTGTTGCAATGGGTGATAACTATTATTTCCCTTAGAATTATTATCTAATTAGAAAAAATTGGGGTTTTTCTAAGTCTCACCGACTTAGAAAAACCAAAAAGTTGAAATTGCAGGCTAGATAAATATAAAGTTAGACGTTGAGACAGACAACGTTGATTACCTTGATCGAATCCATTATACGTAGATCCGCAGGAGAACAGAAGTGACCGACAGCCCACCGGGCTTGCATTCTGGAATGGCAATGGGCAGGCCACATTGCTCGACGAACCGACAACCGTAGGGGGGAAAAAGGTTTTTGAGTGGCGACCACGTATAGGACGGAGCAGTGAAGGCCGTAGATGTAAGCCGTGACCGTTGTTAGATCGACGAACTGGTCAAAGCCGTAGGCAGCTGTTGTCAAAACCGCCTTCAAAGATTTTATTGATTCTCGCTCCCACAATTTTTTCAGCAAAGGACCAATGAACTACCGATAAAATGGCTAAGTGCATAGATAACAACAGTATATACTTTGATTAATTAAGAGCTCGGTACGCAAGGGAGTCAAGGGGTTAAAATACTTTCATTTAAAAAAACACGTTGTGCTTTTTGAGATTCACTAGTCAGTGGGTCTAGCCAAGTTGCATTCTATGATCGCTGACGCTAATAGAAAACTATTAAACTGTATGGAAATTTGACATCTCTAACGCTAAGTCACGTGACTTAGCGTTATAGATATTGTGAAAGACTTAGATAAATATAGGTTCTTTATCTATGGTTAAAGATATCAAATTGCCACACATTTATATAGTTTTCTATTAGCGTTAGCGATCATAGAATGCGACTTGGCTAGGCCGTAGGAGCGTTCGTAAGACGTACAGAATAATTAACGATACATAATATTCTATTGTTTTTATACAGCCATGTGGTGATGGAATAAGAATACTAGTGACACCACCTCATTCTTTTACGGGGGTTATTACCCATTGCATTACTATTGGTAGGGTCGGGTACCAAATGCGAGGTAGTACTGTCTGTCGTGATACCTTAGTACGTTTTGGTTACAGCAGCCGATTGTCGTCCATTCATTAATTTCCCTTTAGCGAAATCAAATGGTGAGCAGCAACTTAGCAGTATTTTTAGTAAGTAGGTATTGTTGAGTCTATCAGCAGTGGTTACCTACTAATAATAATCAGGTAGGCAGTCAGTTGGAAGGATGTAGGTACAGGGGGAGACCGAGACTCACCTACCTAGACCAAATCGGTCATTGAAGGAAGGTGGAGTCAGGAGTCTCCGAAACCGGCGAGCGTGTATGAAGAGAATTATGAATGTTGAGGAAGCGAGAGATGTATGCAAGAATAGAGCCTCTTGGCACTCTGTTCTCTCTGCCTACCCTGCAAGGGAAATGGCGTGATGATAAGTTAGTTAGTTAGTTAGGCCGTAGCTCGCCTCCCACTCTTGTTCTCTAGTTCTGTGGCGGGGCGACATATTTTTCTTTGTAATATATTTATAATAAAATGTAATCCGTCCTTGCATAAATGAATACGTCATCGATGAATCCACTAACCGTCCGTTCGACTGCTATGACCTCATTTGTATAATATAAATATAATACGTAATGCTTAACACATTTAGTTCAAAGAATCTCTGATGATTTTATGGTGGATTCGGATCTTCTCAGAATTTCTTCGCTAATGTAAAGATAGCCGTGAAGAAGTTGAATATCACAATGGCTTTTAGATATTAAACACAAAGTGAAAAATGTGAAATCTAAAATAACAGTCACGAGCAGGATCTGCATCTCCTGGATACCGTCTAGATGCTTTGCCAATTCAGCCATCGTGACAATTGCTCCTGACTGCTAATTTCGATAACACATTCATACTTAACGTCTTTGGGTGACGCCCGCGCGTCTGTCGGCCTCGTATTGTCATACATTATACCGACCAGGTAAACTTAATTTTACAATTAAGATTTTTATCTAATAATGACACAAACCCTATAAATATTTAGATATTTTTAGCATTTGACATGCTTAGCACTATACAGTCACGAGCAGGATCCTGCTCGTGACTGTTATTTTCGATTTCACATTTTTCACTTTGTGTTTAATGTATAGTGCTAAGCATGTCAAATGCTAAAAATATATATAAGTAAACATATGGCTTTTAGATAGCATAAAATTATGCTCGAGAAAGTCGAGAAGATGAATTGAAAAAGAAAAAAAAAAACTAAAAAAATCTGCTCTATATACATATTAGGCCAGATATTACGCCTAAGGCGGCGATATAGAGCCGTAATATTTGGCCGTATTTATATGATCTTCATCTGAGTGTATGAGTTTTATTTCTTTTCACAAAACCAATGCTAAAAATGGTATTTTACTGGTAATAGGGCTGGGTACTAAGTGGGAGTACTCACTGGTTATCAGACCCGAGCACCACCGTCGGTCATGTGACTCTGAAACATCTCGGTATGTTTTGGTTGTAGCGGGAGATAGCCATGCATTCTTTCATTTTGCATAGTGAAATAGTGAGCAGTGACTTGTTAGTAAGTACCTAGTCTTTACAGTATAGTTGCGTCCATGAGCAGCGGTAACAACATACGGTCAGGTGCAACATGGCTTATCTTCTGCCATACGCAAAAAAACATCCTAGGCATACGAGGAAAAAATAAATTCCGAACTCATAATAGTTTTTATGTATCTAAATATATCTCATGTGTAGTACGAATTGATTCCATAAATAGCTTTGTACCTGTATTCTAAATGTTAAGAATTTCGCACCGCATATCGGTGATGAGATCCCCCTGAAGTTTCAACTCCAAAAAAGTACCCTACACGTAACTTTTGTAGAGCCCGTTACAAATATGCACAAATTCCATGCAACTTAGTATAGCATTGGGAAGCACACAGGCAGGTGTAGCATTTTGTAGTACTAAGTTCTGTCCGTGTCCGCTCCACCGTGTGCAAAAGCGTTTTTTGACATTGGTACGTCTTGCAGGTCGTTTTTTGATAATTCTAAAGTAACAGGGCATTAAAAGTATCTTATATTGCAAGATAATAAGCTATCGGTGTGACACAACTCGTCTAAATCTGTGTGCCTGTTTGGAGTAATTGAGTAACTAAGAAATTTCAGCCCTCTAGCTAAGCAGCATAAACGCTAGAGATTGACATATTAAGGTGACGATAACGTAAGCGTAACCGACTCAGTCAGTCCCATACATTGATTATTCAACAAACGTTGTAACGTTTATGCTAATAGCCTACGGGGGCAGGGCTTTTCTAAAAAATAATGTCTTTATTTTTTATTGCTAATGATGGCAGACGAACCACGGCCTCCTGGTGGTAAGTGTTAACCATCGCTAATGGACTCGACTATACCGAGAGAACTGTCAAGTCGCTGCGCACCATTTCATTTCTCAGATATCTTCTGCTTCAGTCAAAACACACTGACGTGCTTCATGATCAATCGCACAGGAGACGGTGTAACAACCCGTTCGGGACCGATATTTAGTGAGTACTCTCACTTGGTACCCAGTCGTACCACCAGTAATGCAATAGGTGATAATTGCTTACTTCCCTTAGTCGCCTTGTACGACACCCGCGAGAAAGGATGGGATGGTGACACTTGTATTCTTAGTCCGTCACCAGATGTCTATGAACATATAATGTGTTATATGGAAAAAGTCGGCCAAGCCATAACTTATTGTCGTAATTATCTTACCATTTCTCTGTCTGCATGGAGATTTTCTAATTACGTAATTTTACTAACTAATATATCATAATATTTCTAACGTCTAGCTTGCGAAACACTTAAGTTATGGGAGCTTGAAAAACGCACTGCAATGCCTCGTGTAAAGACTCACACGTCATTGCTGGTACTTGGCCTATTGTTTTTTTTTTTACGCCATGATACGTGCGCTTAGATAGTATTTGTGTACACATCTTTAAACTTAAAGCTATTAGATTATAATAAATACGAATTTTACTGTATAGATGTTTAAATGTTTGGATGTGTTGATGTTTGTTCGTTAATTAACGTAAGTAAACGATTTAACTTTATAGATTAAACGATTTAACTTTATAGAACCTAATTTACAGTTTTATCAAAAGCAGATTTTGCGTGATTGAACGAATAAACAGACAAATTGACGTAAATTCTAAAAACATTTAATTTTATTTATACTATAAAACATTTATGGCTTCAGATACGTCTAAGTAAGAGCCTAATACAGTAAGTATGTTTTTCTCGAATATCATAATTTTTGTTTACTGTTTGACAAATGGCCGAGACAATATCTCAGCTCCAGTTTACGAGGAAATGTATTCCTTCACCGAACAGTGAGAATTTATTTAAAAATAACACATAATTTCGAAAAATCTAGAAAGGTGAGAGGTGTGTTCCATGCAAGGTCTGGACCTCGGACTATCGAACTCGATGCCACTGTTTTTGTTTTTTTGTTTTAACGCTAGCCTATCACTGTGTTAATATTATTTACATTTTCATTTCATTTTAGATCTATATTCATTTCAATCAAATTCACAAAGGCTTACAAAACTGGTAGTTCCAGAGATTAGCGCGTTTAAACAAATAAGAAACAAACAGACAAGCTTATAGTATATTTGTCACCTATAATATTATAAAGACGTGACAGAGCAGAGCTAGATCTTTAGGTACTTACATTTAATAGATTTGAGAAAAAAGCACTTCTTTCATTTTTAGGCTACTTAAGCGTCTCTGGGCCCGTAGAATATAACTCACTAAACCGTTTCGAAATTGCATCGTGACATTGTCATTGGTTGAGAGATCTTGAAAGATCATCGTGATTGGTTGAGCGATTATTGCGACATCACGTTTCTATGTCTCTCCATCAGCCTTTTAACGTCCACTACTGGACACAGGCCTCCCCAAGAGAACACAACAACGAGCGGTCCCGTCATGGGAGATAATGCCGTAATTGCCACGCTTAGCAGGCGGGTTGGCGATCGCAGTGGATGTTGTTTGTACTCCAGGGAGAGCTGCTGCCCACTCCCGCGGTATTCCCTCAGTCAGTTCTTACGACTCCCGTGGGTAGAGAGGGGTGGGACAATTCTAAAGCCAGCCCCACACGGCCTAATGTCTCTACCAATCACAAATAAGACAATACGATGTCCATACAATTTTGTGAATCACATTTTAAGGGTGCTGAACACGAAACATTTTTTTAGGGTTTTTGTTTGCTTGTTTGTTCGCAGATCATGCAAAAACTACTGAACTGATTTTGATGAAACTTTTTAGTTTGATAGCTTTTTATTAGACTTATATACTGGTATATGTTGTATCCTGCTACTATATCGGGAACCTCAGTTATCTCCGCTTGCGGTGAAGCGGCGAGAAAATGTCACTTGATGTATAAATCTCTAATATATACATCGGTGAAATAAGGACTATACTAGACCTAACAATATGCATGTTTATCTAAAATCCTTATAATAACTAGGTATGTGGTCAGCAGCTCTCCTTCGAAAGTTGTACAACTTTCTTCAGGTAAGTGTCCGTGTGGTGACGGACTAAGAATACAAGTGTCACCACCCCATTCTTTCCCACGCAACCGTGCTTACTTCCCTCAGTCGCCTCATACGACACCGAGGCGACTAAGGGAAGTAAGCAATTATCATCCATTGCACCGTAGTAGTGCCGTAATGGCCACGCTTGGCAGGCGGGTTGGCAATCGCAGTGGATGTTATTAATACTCGAAGGAGTGCTGCTGCCCACTCCCCCGATATACCCTCAGTCGGCTCTTACGACTCCCATTGGTGGAGCGGGGTGGGACAGTTCTAAAGCCGGGCCCCACACGGCAAGTAGGTAGTACGCTACCTGGCTGGGTAGGTAGTAGTAGTAGGGTACCTTATACTCAGAATAACCAAACGATATTCGCTGAAGGTCATACAGGTTTACGCACTGACCTTGACACACTCCGACGACGAGGTAGAGGCCCTATATGAGGACATCTCGAAGGCCATCCACTTGTCTAAAACCTATTTCACGGTGGTTATGGGAGACTTTAACAAACGAAACTAGGCAAAAGGACAGACGATAAGCTGAAGGTGGGGCACTATGGATTTGGGTATAATCGAATCGAAGGCTTTCTCATAGTCCACAAACGCCAGAGATAGAGGCCGATTGTATTCCTCGGTTTTCTGTAAAATCTGGCGTAGCGTGTGGATGTGGTCTATGGTACTATAACCTTTTCGAAAACCGGCTTGTTCGGGAGGCTGGAAGACGTCAAGCCTGCGCGTGAGTCGATTTTTAATGACCCTCGAGAACAACTTATAGACGTGGCTCAAGAGCGAGATGGGTCTATAATTTTTCAAAAGGGTTCTGTCACCTTTCTTGAAAAAACAGCACCACCACGCTCCTGGTCTACGACTCTGGAACGTCGCCCCCAAGAACGACAGAATTGAACAGCCTCTGGAGGGCTTTGAGGACCCGCTTTCCGCCTGCCTTCAGAAGCTCTTTAGTAATTCCGTCGTCACCCGGTGCCTTTCCGTCCTTTAGCTGTTTGAGAGCCATTCTGATCTCGTACAGGCTGACGTCCGGGATATCTTCGGTAAAGTGCCGAGTTAGCTTGGATCTGGGGTCTTGGACCAAGCCTACAGCAGGGCTTTGGGTTCTGTACAACTGTCCATAGAACTGCTGGACCTCTCTCAAGATCTCATCTCGAGATGAAATGACAGTGCCGTCGTTGGTCCTAAGTTTAGTCAACTGGCTTTGACCAACAGACAGATCTCTTGCGAACACTTTCGAGCCTTGGTTCCGCTCTATCGGCTCTTTAATACGGGTAGTATTAAATTGGCGAATATCGTGTCGCACAGCCTTGGAGATCTGTCTGTTTAACTGCCTTAGACAGGACCAATACCACTGAGGACTGAACTGTCATTTCTTGTCTCCTCTCAATGAGTTTGAGAGTATGGTCCGAGAGTTTACGAGTCCTACTGATGCGACGGGCCTTGAAGTAGGTCGGTACCGGACCGCGTGGACAGTTTGCACGAACCTGCTGTTCATATCGCTCGCTGATTCACACTCATCTAGACATTGGAAGCGATTTTGTAGTTCGAGCTGAAAGCTCTCGGGGTTCTGGTATTGGGCAGGTATTGGTCGGAGCGTAGACTTCATCAAGCATGACCTCTCGAATTTTGTTCTAATATTCAAGGTGCCCCTGACTAGTCGGTGATCACTCCCAGTTTTAATCCTGCTGATCACTGAGACATCATTGAATATGTGTCGTTTGTCCGACAAAATGAAGTCAATCTCGTTTTATACTGAACCATCAAGGCTAATCCAAGTCAATTTTTGTTGGGGCTGCTTCCTGAAGAAGGAATTCATGATGAAGAGGCCTTCCTTCTCCAGAAAATTAGCCAGCATCTAGCCCCTGTGATTCCTCCGCCCAAATCCATAGTGCCCCACCTTCAGCTTATCGTCTGTCCTTTTGCCTAGTTTCGTTTGTTAAAGTCTCCCATAACCACCGTGAAATAGGTTTTAGACAAGTGGATGGCCTTCGAGATGTCCTCATATAGGGCCTCTACCTCGTCGTCGGAGTGTGTCAAGGTCAGTGCGTAAACCTGTATGACCTTCAGCGAATATCGTTTGGTTATTCTGAGTATAAGGTACCCTACTACTACTACCTACCCAGCCAGGTAGCGTACTACCTACTTGCCGTGTGGGGCCCGGCTTTAGAACTGTCCCACCCCGCTCCACCAATGGGAGTCGTAAGAGCCGACTGAGGGTATATCGGGGGAGTGGGCAGCAGCACTCCTTCGAGTATTAATAACATCCACTGCGATTGCCAACCCGCCTGCCAAGCGTGGCCATTACGGCACTACTACGGTGCAATGGATGATAATTGCTTACTTCCCTTAGTCGCCTCGGTGTCGTATGAGGCAGGCTGATGACAGTTGTACAGAACCCAAAGCCCTGCTGTAGGCTTGGTCCAAGACCCCAGATCCAAGCTAACTCGGCACTTTACCGAAGATATCCCGGACGTCAGCCTGTACGAGATCAGAATGGCTCTCAAACAGCTAAAGGACGGAAAGGCACCGGGTGACGACGGAATTACTAAAGAGCTTCTGAAGGCAGGCGGAAAGCGGGTCCTCAAAGCCCTCCAGAGGCTGTTCAATTCTGTCGTTCTTGGGGGCGACGTTCCAGAGTCGTAGACCAGGAGCGTGGTGGTGCTGTTTTTTCAAGAAAGGTGACAGAACCCTTTTGAAAAATTATAGACCCATCTCGCTCTTGAGCCACGTCTATAAGTTGTTCTCGAGGGTCATTAAAAATCGACTCACGCGCAGGCTTGACGTCTTCCAGCCTCCCGAACAAGCCGGTTTTCGAAAAGGTTATAGTACCATAGACCACATCCACACGCTACGCCAGATTTTACAGAAAACCGAGGAATACAATCGGCCTCTATCTCTGGCGTTTGTGGACTATGAGAAAGCCTTCGATTCGATCAAAACTTGGGTGGTGCTGCAGTCCCTTCAGCGGTGCCAAATTGACTATCGGTATATCGAAGTGCTGAAGTGCTTGTATAGAAACGCCACCATGTCAATCCTTGTTCAGGACAGGAGTAAGAAACCGATCCAACTGCAGAGAGGTGTTAGACAGGGAGACGTTATGTCCTCGAAACTCTTCACCTCTGCATTGGAAGATGTCTTCAAGCTCTTGGACTGGACCGGATTCGGCATCAACATCAATGGCGAATACATCATTCACCTTCGATATGCCGACGACATCGTAGTCATGGCAGAATCGCTGGAGGACCTTGGCACCATGTTCAACGATCTCAACAGGGTATCCCGACTAGTCTTAAAATGAACATGGACAAGACGAAAGTCATGTCTAATGTCCATGTCATTTCGGCACCGGTCCTGGTCAGGAGTGCGCTTTTCGAAATTGTCGACCACTATGTCTACCTGGGACGTACAGTCCAGTTAGATAGGGACAACTTCGAGAAAGAGGTCAATCGACGAATCCAACTCGGCTGGGCAGCGTTCGGGAAGCTAAGGAAGATCTTCTCGTCCAATATTCGCGCAATTTAGCGTAGGACGGCCCCCCACCAGATGGACCGACGATCTGGTCAAAGCTGCGGGAAGCCGTTGGATGCGGTCGGCACAGGACCGCTCGTTGTGGCGTTCTCTTGGGGAGGCCCATGTCCAGCAGTGGACGTCAAAAGGCTGATGGATGGATGGATGGATGGATGGCATCAAAATCTGTGCAGTAGCTTTTGTGTAATGCGTAAACAAACAGACAAAAAATCTAAAAAACATAGCTTTATTCTTAACGTCTTGGGTGTTTCGATTTCACATTTTCACACTTTGTATTTATAAGGCATGTCAAATGCTAAAAAAGTATATAAAAAAAATATCTAAATAAAGCTAGTAGTAGATAAGCCTTGATATTACATACTTTATACAGTCCTTAGTCCAGTACAGTTGATTGTTGATCACGAACGTTCTCCAAATTAGCAAGTATATTAGTCACTGGGTAAATAGACCAACATCGAATATGTTTACGCCATCTCTATCATCACGCCATCTCCCTTGGGGTAGGCAGGAAGAAAAAAGTGCCAAAAGGTTCCTCTATTCAAAATTTATAATTCTCTTCATTCACGCTCGCCGGTTTCGTAGACTCCTGACTCCACCTTCCTTCAATATATGAACGATTTGATCTAGGTATCTATGATGCGTTAACCGTTGCTCAATAGTACAACAATACTGCCATCTATCTCCCGCTACAATCAAAACACATGAAGATGCTCCACGGTTGGTCACAAGGCAGATGGTAGCACTGACCCGTTCAAGCCCAAGAGCAAGTGCGTACTCCCATTTTGCACCCAATTCTACCATCAGTAACACAATGGGGGATAACTGCTTACTTGCTTCCTCGGAGTTTTTAATCTACTACTGGGTACTGTCCAGATGCTTTGACAATTCAATCAAGCCATCGCAACAATTGCTCCTGACTACTAATTTCGATAACACATTCATACTTAACGTCTTGGGTGGTTCAAATCCTGCTCGTGTAGAAATAATAATAATATAGAAAAATAACTAAATAAACATAGCTTTATGTTCAGCAACGCCTATATAGCCTATACAGACATTTTTTCCTCAAAAATCTTAAATGTTACAGACACAGCTCTGTTACAGCTTAATATTTGTTAGGTTGGTTTACAACCACACCATAAAGCGTCAATTAAAAAAAAACAACAACACAATACAAACACACACAACGACATATCATCAAACTGATAATATTTTATGTCTATGGTGAGATTGAATATTAGAAATGTTAGATGAATTTACTGCTAGACCATAGCCATATCAATTAAATGGTATTATCAGTACAACGCAGTGCTATTGAAATCGACTATAATGAAACAAAGTACGCACAAAATCTTACTATCCCAATAAATATTAGTAACTACGAGGGTAAAAAAAAAAATTAACGACCCACCTGATGTTAAGCGGTTACCGTAGCTTATAGACACTACAAACTCCAAAGGCACTCTTGCACCGCCAACTCCAAGTAAAGAGATCGGAGGTGGATAGGAAGAACAGAATAGGGTTTAGGCTTCCGGCACTCTCGCTTACCATACGTAACACAATATTAGTAATACCTACCATTGTTCTACGCTGATGTTCTTTAAGAGGTAGGTACTTCCCTAGTCAAGTCAGCCCATAGCACATGTTTGGATAAGCTTTTTTTTTTGTTAAGGTGGGAAAACATATTCCTAACCGCACACCCCGTAGTTCGGGGCAACGAACAGGGTAGTGTGGGGTCTTCACCCACTAAAGAAACCCGTCGTGTGCCGTCTCTCCGCCTTTGTTGGCGGGCCACTGGAACTATGTTAGATTCCTTCGGTGGTATGTTTGGATAAGCTACCGCTTAAAGTTTGTTTGTTTGTTACTCTGTTACACTTGTACGCTATACCTACTCATCCTTTCATCGAAAAATTTAGCATAGATATATGTACTCGTAATTCAGAATCTGGAAATTCTGAATTACGAGTATCATCATCATCCTCTCCTGGTGCATTTCTGCACATAGGGCTATCCCAATTTCTTCCAGTTCCACTATATCTGCTGCTTGATTAATCCAGTCACGGCCTGCATGCCCTCGGATGTCGTCAACCCATCGCTTACGTGGGTGACCACCTGGTCTGGTGTTCGTCCACGATCTCCACTCTAGTACCTTCTCTCCGTGCCCATCTATCTGTGCTCATTCAAGCCATGAGACCTGCCCATGTCCACTTTTGTCACGCGATGGTTTCCACCACATATCTCACGCGTGTTTTCCGCCTAATCCACACAATTATTTTTCGGTTGCGCAAGGAGATCCCGGGCATGGCTATCTCCATGGCTCTTCGCGTAACTCTGAGCTGATCGCTGCGTAAGTGACATGGTTTCGGTACCATATGTGAACACAGGCTTACGAGAGAACAGGATGACGAGTATTATCCATCCATCAGCCTTTCATCGTCCACTGCTGGACATAGGCCTCCCCAAGAGAACGCCACAGCGAATGATCCTGTGCCGCCTGCATCCAACGAATACCTGCGACTTTGACCCGCCACCTGGTGGGAGGCTGTCATACGCTGCGCCGTCCGATACGCGGTCGCCACTCTAGAACCTTTCTTCCCCAACGGTTGTCGGTTCGTCGGGCGATGTGGCCTGCCCATTGCCACTTCAGCATGCTGACCCGGTAGGCTATGTCGGTTACTCCCGTTCTCTTACGGATTTCCGTATTATTGATGAGTATAGCTATGTAAAATATTTTCCTTCTATTTATTCCGTAAACATCAATAGCTCCCGTGGGATAGCAGTGTCTTTTTTTTTATTGCATGTTGTGGCAGACGAGCCACGGCCCATCTGATGGTAAATGATAACCGTCGCTCATGGATTCAACTATACAGAGTGTATTGTCAAGCCGCTGCTCACCATTTCATTTCACCGCTATGAAATGAAAGAATAAACGGTCAAAACGCAACAATGTGCTTCATGGCCGGTCACACGGGAGATGGTGGTACTAACCCGCTCGGGCCCGATACCAAGTGAGTACTCCCCTAGGTACCCAGCCCTACCACCAGTCATGCAATGGATAATAATTGCTTATTTCCATTAGTCGCCTCATACGACACCCGTGGGAAAGAATGGGATGGTGACACTTGTATTCTAATTCCGTCACCACACGGATATGTCTTTTTAGATCATTAATGTTCCGTAGAGTGAGAGTCTAATTTATTAATCTATATTTGATAATCATGATATCTAGAACAATCAATCGGTTCCAATATATTACGATTGTTATATTTGCGAAACCCGCACAATGGTTTAATGCTTACGTGATTTCTCATCGTTATTTTAGTGTGCCTGCACTATTTTCTGCGAATTAACTTTTATAAAACATATGAATCAGCGTGGACTCAAAGAAAACAGATTTAATATATTAATTGGAAATCACGGATATAAAATACTTGATGATTCAGAATATCAGAAATTGTCATATCGAATCACAATCCGTGTGGGACCGGCACCAAGAATAGCTCCACCCCGTCTCTTCCTATGGGAGTCGTAAAAGCCAACTAAGGGATTAACGGGGGACCGGGCAGCAGCGTTCCCCTGTGTACTGAAAACATCCACTGCGACCGTCAACCCGCCTGCCAAGCGTGGCGATTATGGTAAAACCCCCCATTTTGGGGAGGCCTATGTCCAGCAGTGGACGATGAAAGGCTGATGGATGGTTGGATGATCATATCGAATCAGCATTTTAATTAATTTCTAAAAGATTGGGAAATCCTATACCTCAGAAAGCTTTTAAAAATACTTAAAATATTTTGAAGCACCTAATACTTATTTTGAATGAAGACCCAATACTCAAACAATGGGGTAATCAATCAAACCAGCACACCGTCCGTCACCTGGGCCGATGACAGCTATTACTTATGTGACATGTGTTTGATGACTAACTCTCATTCGAAAGAAAGCATTCAACAATTTGTTTTACTTGATTTATTATTAACAGGTATTTCCCATTTCAGAAATGTTGTATTTATAGGTAAGCGGTTTTTAGTTAGATACCTTTATGTAAGTATTTATGTCAAATTTCATTACACTTTCAGCGATTTATACGGGAACTGTACTGTTTTTCTGGGGTGAAAAATAGGCTTCGCTCTTATTTGCTTTGGCGAACGAAAAAACCATCAATAACAAATTTAAATTATTTAAGTATGTATTATTAAGAAATAAATGTATTATTTAGGTCGTAGCCTAGTTGTGCACTTGCAGTTCGAACGATCGGAAAGGTTAGCAGCTTTTGCTCGGCTGGCAATCAGATGGGTGACCAAAAAGTGCCACCTATTTGTGGACACCTGACCTCTTCCGCGCTACGAAAGGCACGTTAAGCTGTAGGTTCCGTCTGTCAAATAACACCCTGCCAGTTGTTACAGGATGTCAGTCCTGAATAAAAAATCTGCCTTCATCTTGTTCTATGGTCGCCAGTTGTCCCCTTAGTTTGGTCGTGGAGGTCAGATAGGAAGTCGTTCCGTGAAAATACTAGTGAATCAGCTAAAACCGAACAGATCGGAAGGCGACCGTTTTTTTTGTTTTTTTTTTTGTTAAGTTCGGAAGCCGACCCTAACAAATAGATTGGAATAAGGTTGGAGAGATGATGATGACGATAAAGAAATGAAACAAATTTTATTTTGTTTTAGTTTCTGATATATACATTGTGAAAAAAAATTACGCCACCCGTGTCTATGAATGCAGTAAAGTAAATATTTGAAACGTCCGGATAGTAGACAAGTTGACGCGATAGTAAAAGTAGTTATATTTTGTGATATTAAATTAGATTAGAAATAGTTCTTGACAAAATCAGTAATATTGGGATGTAGAGGGATCGGTATTTTTAAGATCCCATAGGAATCCCAACTACTAAAAATATTCTAAGCTCAAAATTAATTAGATACTTAGATTGTATATTTGTTAAATAATGCATTAATAAGATCAATATAAAATATATGATGTAATAAAATGAACCTTATACCACAGTAAAAGGAAAGAAGTAAGTTATTTTCATACAAACTAACAGAGCGCGGTTTGCATGCCAGTACCTACGAGTCACCGCACGCAACAATAACAAAATTTAAAGCTGCTAAAGGTGCTAGGTCTAGGCTGCGCCGTTTCGTACACATTGCCGTGCGCTCAGGCTGCGTTGATCGCCGCTACCGCATAGTATTTATTTATTCAAGTTCAAAGATGGCTACATATCGGAAAAGAAAATACTGTATTGTATTTTGATGAAATATAGACGGGATTCTCTCAAATCACAACACTAAAAACATGATTATAATTGAAAATAAAATACACCCAACTCCCATTCTAGGCATATCATACTTTATACTATAAGATTATAAATGTGAATGTAAGTTTGTTTGTTACGCTTTCACGTGAAAACTGCTTAACCGATCATCATGAAACTTTGTACACATATTCTCGGAGGTATTAGAAGTAACATAGGATACTTTTTATTAAAAAAATACGCAAAAAAAAAAAATTGTTTGTCACAAAATCTCAAAATCTAGCAACTTCAACGCCATCTAGCATTTCAGTAATGAAGTTCCAACCCCGAGTACTGTAATACCGTTGCACTGTATTACCGACAATTTCAAGGGTTGCTTTATTTATTTTTATGAAATTACTCACAGACGAAGTCGCGGGTAACAGCTATCTTTATAAAGTTTAAGTAACAAACTTTGTTAACTAAGTGCAACCCGCGACTTCATTCACGTGGAACATAGTTTTTCATTTTTTTGCAGTAACCTATACTCGTATTAATTTATTTACGCGAGCGAAGCCGCGTGAAACAGCTAGTAAACATATAATTAAGAAATTTTGTATTATATATGTCTGATGTTCTGCTTAAATTTCAAGATAAAATATTTTGATTTTGTATATAAAATCTAGCTCTGTATTTATGACGTTTGAATAAATTAACAGTGACCAGCCCTACGTGCACAGGTAATTATCGCGCGCGCGGGGTCTGAGTTACCGTACTTGTTTCCTTTTACTAAGCTTATACTTTCTAATATTTATTATTCTATCCTAATACTATAATTATAAAACGAATTTACTTCTAAAGTTTCCACGCCGTAACTATTGAAACAATTATTATGCAATATTGCATACATAAGTATAGTCTGGATCTCGGAAAAGAACATATATGCAACATTTTATTCCTAAAAAAATGAATGATTCCTGTACTGATGTCCATGCGGATGCAGTCGCGGGCAGAATCTAGTCCGTTAATTTACATATAATGAGAACAAAGTAAATTGTGATTTTATGTGTTGTACTCAGACGATCATTATGTCATCTCGTCTAGCCAGTATGCAAACAAACATCACACGATATTTACACGAACAAAGTGCCGCGTACTACAAATAATTGCACAAAAGTCTCGGGAATTGATGGATAGTAGTTTTTAAGGGTTATGTTTCATGTACTTGTGACAATATTAAGAGTATAAACATGTATTGAGTGAGACAAAGCTATTCAATAGTGGCGGTCAAAATAAGCGTAGTTGGCAGTTATTGCAAATACAAAATTTGTTAGAGAAAAATCACTTCTATTTTTTGGTGACTATCCCAAAAGAAGCCTTACATTATAATTTTTCCATAACATAAAATAATGAACTGCCTCTGTGGTGCAACGGTAGTGTGAGCGACTGCTGATCATGAGGTCTCGGGTTCGATCTCCATGTCGGGCAGCGTTATATAGCTTTTTCGTAAAAAGAAAAATTCTCAGTAGCAGCCCGGAGTTTGGAAATGTGCCCGGTAGACGGCAATAGGCTCGCCTCCTATTACGTGGGACTTAAAAACATAGTTGGCGAACCGTGGGTGTGTAATACACACGCCTACCCCCTCGAGGATACAGGCGTGATGCAATGTTTAATATGTTTATGTTTCCATAACTTAGTACTCTCGGTAGGTACCTATTGAGGTACCAGTAACGCAAAAGTCAGAAAGAACACGCAGCTAAATCTAAGGGTTGCGAAGAAGTCCAGTAGGTACCATAAATTACAAAAATATAACTAAAATATTTCTCGAGTGGCGACCACGTATCGGACGGCGCAGCGTAGGACGGCCCCCCACAAGGTGGAACGACGATCTGGTCAAAGCTGCGGGGAGCCGTTGGATGCGGTCAGCACAGGACCGCTCGTTGTGGCGTTCTCTTGGGGAGGCCTATGTCCAGCAGTGGACGTTGAAAGGCTGATGGATGGATGGATGGATGGAACTAAAATATATTTATAAATATATTTACAAATCTTCAGATACGTAACCAATTGCGTGGTAGGTACATATTGTGCTCATTTTGCACTCGATATTCCCCACTAGTTTTATATGTTGAGTTCTTTTTCTTCTACAGTCATATTAGAAGCTTAATTGTTACCCTTAGTCACCTTGTACGGCGATATTTGCCAGATTAATCTCATCTGTTCTCGTGTAGTCAATCTGCATTCATGGTTAGTCCAAGGTGACAAGTTGTAAAACTTCACCAGAATCCTTGCAATACTTATTTATGTTATCCCTAACTATTATAAAGTTGTAACAGAGCTGTGTCTGTACATTTAAGATATTTAGGAAAAAAATGACTGTATTAAGCTTTATAGGCGTGTGCGAACACAAAACATTTTTTGTAGATTTGTGTAGATGTGTTCGTTCGCGCATCACGCATAAACTACTAAACGGATTTTTATGCAACTTTTACTGAACGGATTTTTAGGCGGAGCGGCGGGCAAACGCTAATTATTACATAAACATGGATCCTCATACATATTATCGTAGTCATATCAATCATAATTACTGTAGGTTATGAAAATCATCGCCGTGAACTCGTCGCGGAAATAGGGGGGGACCTCTCGCTGCCGAGCGTCGTCAGAGCGATGCTTGGCAGTGACAGGAATTGGGCCGCGGTCGCTGCCTTCGCGAGGAGGTTATCTCGCGGAAGGGAGCGGCGGAGAGCGCCAGGGAGGAGGATTCTTCCGCTGACATACTTGCGCCTCATGCCGCCCTAGCTGAGGCTGCGGGTGTGGATGGACCGGGGAAAGTCCGCCACCCGCAAGGCCTCCCGCGAAGGTGCGACGCTCCATGTGCGGATGCGTCGCTCAGTAGAGGGTACCCGAAAGGGTAAGCCGCCGGCGGACCACCGAAGGAATGTAACATAGTTCCAGTGGCCCGCCAATAAAGGCGGAGAGACGGCACACGGCAGGTTTCTTTAGTGGGTGAGGGCCCCACACTACCCTGTTCGTTGCCCCGAACGACGGGGTGTGCGGTTAGGGACATTTTTTCCCGCCTTAACAAAAAAAAAAGGTTATGAGAATCATAGCCTTAATCATATTAATACCTGGTTTATCACTACTTTTAAGTAAATTGTCAATAACAAACTGACAATCCACGTAAACATACACGTATAAGCGATCAATATCAATATTTTTTGAATTGTTGTTCACACACTGACCATGCTGAATTTACTTAAACTTATTATCACTTAGTAATTAAAAAAATCTTGTGATGGCGGTCTAATATGAATTGCAGACAGAACAGTTATTAATAACAAATGCGTTTGTAAAGTCTCCAATGATACAGGGATTATTGCCTAATGCAGGTGTTCTCTTTATTAATAAAGGAAACTGCACAAAACCCTATGATTTAATCGTTCAGTATGATATTTATTTTTCCTTCCCATTATAAGGGAGGCTCACGGGCAATGCCCACCATTGGCCACGAGCATACATGGGCTATAAAACAACTGCCTAAGATCGTCTCAACACCCGACTATAGCAACAATCACAGTGTTGTAACTCATTATCCAACACACGTGTAGTGAATGGCCATATTATACGAACACGCGATGTTTTGTTTGTCGTTTCCACGAAACACAGGGTCCTGGAAACGCGCCGTCTGGTTTAGACCGTATTTACAAATTTTCTCCTGTTGTTATGGCGTCGGAGACTTACTTGGTATTTTTCTTGGCGTGGACTTTTCGCTTGCAAATTGTGTTTTTGCGTGCCATAGTAAGATGGAGGAGGCTCGTGTTAATTTATGTGATGAGCTTTATAGAAGAAGAAATTGTGTGCATCTCGAATACAATTTCTTGTTGTCCACGAATGGGTCTCTCACTCCATTATGGAACAAGTATTTTAGTAGTAGCCTATGTTATGATGAGTATTTTGGTAATCACAATCAATTGTTGCTATAAACATAGTATACGATTAAAGTATCAAACTAAATCTTTTCTCCTAGAGAGACGACAGTATATATAAATGCAGTAGACACGAGAGCTTTAAGAGCATGTGTGGAGTAACTTTAAAAGATAGAGTAAGAAACAGTGTAGTGCCAGAACGATGTGGTGTAAAAGAAGATATAGTGACAAAGATTGAGAAAGAAATATTAAAGTAGTTCGGGCACTTAGAAAGGATGGACGAAAGAAGGATGTTAAAAAAGATATAGGTATATGATGAGTGTAGAAAGTGTAGTTGGGAGGGGAAGGCCTCATCGTAAGTTCTTTGACCAAATTGGAGATGTCCTCGAGAAAGCCCAGGTCATAATAAAAAGGGAATGAGGCAAAAGAGATGAGAGAGAGCAAGGATCATAGTAAGCGAAAATTCGTTGACTCTGCCTACCCTTCTTTTAACCAGGTGTGAGTCAATATATGTATGTAGACAGAAGTAGAATGTACACTATACTTGCTTGCCAAGTGCGTCGTAATTTCATTGCAATCGTAATTATTTAAGCGTGTGATAATTAATTATGTCTATGGTCATAAGCTTTACTGCGACATGGATAACGTATTTTTAACTGAAATACTTGAGTCACGTTCCTAAGCTTGGCGATTGTTAAAAAAACTAGTGAAACCGCTAAGAGACACAGATACACACATTTTAAATACATATCTCTACTAGCATTTGAACTTTTTGCGCCAAAGTTGATGACAGTAAAAAAGTGTTCAGAAAAAGCAAAGTATGATATCATTTGTTGCTAGTTGAAAGTGGATACATAATATATACAAAAATATGCAATTACATAACAGGCCCTACATAATCATATATTTTTGTGATTTATGTTGTTTAGAACTTGACATACTCGGCTACTTTTAAAGAACAAATTGTTTGTGACAGTGGAAAAAAAAATTACTACGAGCAGGAATCGGAGCTGCGTACCTCCCATCCGAGACACTTCCTCTCTGAACCACTAAAAAATCATATAATAGTCACCTAATGATGACTCCCAACCTCCACTTCAAGAGTGGAGTGATGTGTGGAGATAATTTAAGTATGACTATTAGTTGTAATAATTAAGCTTACTTTATCAGAATAAAAATCTATGCAAATACATCCGACAGGTGGCGTAGGTCTTAAAAATATCTAAAACAAATATGAAGTGAAGAGTGGTTGTTACCATTAGGTGACTGTGGCTGAGTGATTCCAGAGCATTTCCCCTGATTAGAAGGGATGCAGGTTCAAATTCTGCTCGCAATAAATCTTTGTCTACTTTTACAAATAATTTGTTCTTTATAGGACCAATAGTTAGTTTGGCTTTGAATATAATTTGTTCAAACTAGGCTTCCTCAGAAGCATTTATTTATTTATTTAAGCTTTATGCAACAATGTACAATGGCGGACTTAATGCCTGAGGTATTCTCTACCAGTCAACCATGGGTGATGCAGAGATAATAGAAGGTAGATGCATTTCCAAAAGGTGCAGATAGCACAAAGGATTAGAAAATACCAAACATACATGAATTACATATACTTAATAATATACCAACCGAATATACTATAGGACTACATAAATGTACTACATACAATATATTAATATATATATATATTATAAATGTATACTCGTATATATACATATTTATATATGTATATATATATATTCACAAAAAAAAACAATGTATTTAATATTCAAAGATGGTTTTATGATTCTTCTAACTCCTTCAGAAAGTGTTGCCGGACTTTCATTCTAAAGACATGCTGATTCGTGGACATCCTGAAATCGAGAGGGAGTTCATTCCATAGTAATACTGATTGGACAAGGAAAGAAGAGTTAATGAAATCAGTAGAATGAGACGGACAACGAAGAAGAAGATTATTGGTGGAGCGCAAGTTCCTGTCATGACCTGAACATAGGTATTGGAACAAAGGTTTCAGATAGGAAGGTGAAGTGGGTGACATAAGAATAGAATATAAAAATGTGAGTGCTCGCATATTTCTGCGCTGACGGATAGGCAAGAGTTTAAGACGAGAACGATAAGCAGAAACATGGTCATACTTGCGAAGATTAAAAATGAATCGAATGCAGTTATTGAGAAGACGGTCTAGTTTATTAAGGAGATCTGCATTCAGGTCCAAATAACTCACATCGCCATAGTCGATTAAAGGGAGAATTAAGGCTTGCACAAGCGAAGTTTTGGTCTTAATAGGGAGAAAGTTTTTTAATCTATACACAGTACACATACAGATGATACGAACACTGAAGATTTTGAGATATGTGATTAATAAATAGAGAAAATAGTAGAGGAGAGAGTATACCGCCTTGCAGAACGCCAGTGCCGAGAACGCGCCAATGCGACAAAGTCTCATTGATTCGAACTGACTGCTGGCGCTCCCGAATATATGATGAGAACCAATTCAGTGCTGTGACTGAGATCTTAAGATGGGAGAGGATGGATAAAAGGATGTCGTGGTTGACGGTGTTAAAGGCGTTAGAAAAGTCAATTAGGACAAGCGCAGTGACTTTAGTGTCCTCCATGCCAGCCCTAATATCGCCAGTAACTTTAAGGAGAGCGGAAACGGTGTTGTGGCCTGGTCTGAAGCCCGATTGATACGGGCTTAAAAGATCATTGCAGATCACGAATTTAATGTATCTGTAATGTGATAATATTCTAAATATTGGCAAACTGATGTATATATAAAGCGACGCGACGCGATTCGGTTTCGAAACAGCTCAAAGAAAATTGACAATTGTTATGCAGGACCTCAGAGTGATATAAACAAAACCTAACCATAGTAGAAATAGTGGGGAAGTAGGCTATCTCCGGCCCATTCCGCGATATAATTACCTACCATACTTGCCTGTCTCAGGGTTGTCACTTTTAGCTAAATTTTAATTCAGTGCCTAGAAAGTAGCAAGGGCCGGGAAGTTGTATTTTTTACTTGTAATCGTTTAGATAAAACCGACCTCACTAACCCTGAACCCAGACACAGCACAGATTATTTTAACTTACGATTTTTACTTACGATTATTACTTAGTCACTATACCTACAATACTGAGAAATCGACATGACATGACATTTAGACAACCAAACACACAGCAATAAGTTCTCCTGCGATTATTACACATTTTAAATTTATTTAGCGGTGCCGAAAAGCCGTGACGGGCGAACCTTATGCGGCGTTAGCCCTTCCTGTTTATAATAAGGTACTCTGTGGTTAGCCCCGACTGGCGTACTGAGAAACGAGTCAAGATTTTGTTAAAGTGTGCGTACGATACTGTGGCGCACACATACAAGCCGCGAGCGGTGCATTTGTAAGAAGATAACCTACTTCCCACTCTTTCTACTATGACCTAACCTCATGTGTAACCTTCGACAATATGTCTAACAATATTTATGGTCTAACACTTAAGAATCACCATAGAGTAAAATTCCACACTATGGGCGACCATCCGTTACCAAGTTAGATCGATTAATGTATAAGTCCACCGTTACCCTCTATAGTTACCATTCGTAAAATATGTTGATAACGAAATTAATGTGTAGTTAACGAATGGAATGTTATTAAAAATTTTTGTGGTATTATTGTGGTAATTTTTTTTATACTATACGGGTAGCAAACAAGCGTACGGCTCACCTGATGGTAAGCGGTTACTGTAGCTGTATAGATGCTAGCAACACCAGAGGCATCACTCGCGACGACTCCAAGAAGGGATGGGAGGTGATGAAGAACGATAATAAGGAGAGGACAAGGGGGAGGTGTTCTTTGGGTCTACAGGGCTCTCACACGCCATACAAAACACAACTGTAGGAGTATATATGGTTGTTTTAAGCTGATCTTCTGTGAGCGTGTGGTACTTCCACGATCGAGCGGGCAGCAAGCAAATCTATGTCACTAAAAAAAATATATTATACAACCACCAATAAAATTTATTCATTAACCAGGTGCTGTGTGGGGCTCTCTTTAGAATTGTCTCACCCCTCTCTACCCACGGGAGTCGTAAGAGCCGACTGAGGGAATACCGGAGGAGTGGGCAGCAGCACTCCCTCGAGTATTAACAACATCAACTGCGATTGCCAACCCGCCTGCCAATCGTGGCGATTACGGCATTATCCCCATGAGGGTCTCATCTTAAGTGCCATAATTTTTGTCGTTATGTTAACTTCTATAGGTATCATTTTATAATCACAAACAAGTGTGAATTAGTTCCAAAATAGCAAGAGCTTTTGTGTATTTTTTTAAACTTGGAACAGTGGATGTATATTGTAAGCAAGCAACATTATGTTTTTATTTCCAATATACCAATGCCCACCTACATAATAGTCCGCTTTATTATGAATTGAACAACTCAAGCTGAGGTAGAAGATTGATAAACCTCGCTTTATCTAGTCTTTTTACTAAAATGGCATAGTCACTGGTCGCTGTTCCTCAAATAGTTGACTAAAATCAAAATATCGATATGTTATAACTGAACAGGATTCTCTTCGGAATGTGTTTAAAAATAAATTATAACGATTTTAATCCAATCAACACGACATTGAATATTATAAATGTTATTGCAATTTTATAGTGACTTGTTAAATGTGATCGTTTGATTGTAATATTTGAAGACTTATAGCAATTTAACCCATCCCACATGAATACTCATTTTTTCTATATTCCAGGGGGGTCACAATGTAGGTATCTCACTAAATTGTATCGACATCGCATAGTGTCATTGTGATTGGTTGAGAGATTACCGTAATTGGCCGACGGATTATAGCGACATCGTGTGTCGGTTTCTCTACCAATTACAAGCGAGATGATACGATGTCGATACGATTTAGTGAGTTACAGTCTACGGGCCCAGACTATACGTATACATATATAGGGTGTTGATCTAGACAGTCGCCATTTTTATACAGCTTCATGTACTCCTTGTTTAGGTCAAGAATCGATAAAAAAGTACCAAAAAAAAATATTTTTCTAAAATCTTTGCTGAAAAAAGTAATGCACCCCGTACTCAATATTACTTTATAAAATGACCCCGTGTGAAAACACTGCAACTCGCAGGAATAATCATAAAATAGGTACGTAGTTATACTTTAGCGCTAGCGCAACTTGCCGACAATCGCCCTCCGCCCGCACCCCGCCCTACTCAAACACCGTGCCGCCGAAGTACCCGTCCGGCCCCGAAATTCAGTCAGTTGACCGCCGCCCTTCTTACTGAACATTTTTAAAGTTGACAGTTGCGAACGCGCCGTTTTACGATTTCGTTATTCATTTTTGTGTGTAAGATAAAGACTCGTAGGTCTACGACTGCATTATGACGGAACGGTATTCCAATGTGGAACTAGTGGAAATGGTTCACCTGTACGCTATCTGCGGTGATAGTCTGCGGAGGGCTGTAGATATGTTTGCCGATATGTTCCCGAACAGTCCACGTCCATCACGGGAAGTAACGTAAGAGATTACGGCCAGTTTAGTGTCCCTCGCCATGCTCAAGGCCGCGGTAATGTGGGACTCTCGGTAGAACTACAAGAACAAATACTAGAATATTTTGAGACAGAACCACGTGCTAGTACCCGGGACGCTGGTCGCCGTTTTAGTGTAAATCACACTACTGTCTGGCATCTACTGAGACGGAATCAACAGCATCTATTCCATTTTAGAGCTGTTCAAGATCTGCACCCCACCGACAATGCAGCCAGGCTAAGATTTTGTCATTGGGTGCTCCAAAATCTTGATGCCAACGTATTGTGGACAGACGAAAGTTTATTTACGCGTGTTGGAATTTACAATGTTCATAACGAACACTGGTGGGCACATCGCGAACGTAATCGAAAAAATAAAGTTTTTTGCGCAAGCCTACATAAACTGTATCAATAAGAAATAAATCCTAAATGTAAACGTCAACCAATTGCATCTATGGACTCGAACCGCATAGTAATAGTCTAGATTTCAACGCGAAGAGTGAAATAAAATTAAAGTTTGTGGAAATTTCTTGTTTTTACCGTCAGTGTTATTATAATAATCAGTGGATAGTGTTTTTAAGTGTTTTAGTGCATAGAATAGTTATTATACTTCACAATAAACATGGATTTTTCAACAAGGGGTAAGTAGTTTTCATTTTTAGAATTGTTTTAGCAGAAATTGTCCACCCGTTTCGGGGCGCGGCCTCGCGTGGCTTTGGCGCCTGGTCAAACACTGTCGGTCGGCACGTGTAAGACTCCCGGGAGGACTCCATACACGTTTAGAAGTTATTTAGATAATCTAATAAAATAATAGGAGTATCAATGAGTTAACTACATAGCTAGGTAGGTGAGTAGGTAATGCTTTTTCTGTGGTCAAGTCAGTTACGAAATTTCGCGCCAAAACTTACAGGTGTTTAGTGCGAGTGTAAGGTGAATGAACTGTGTTGTGGCGTTATTTCGATAAAACTTCGCTTTTATCGGTGACTTGGGTTCCTATTCTGTGTTCCCTCGCGTCTTATTCTGGTTTCAACAGTAGAATCTTATCACCATATTCTCTTACTGAAGAAGCAAATAATTTTTTTACCATTTACTAATAACTTGTTATGACATTTACTATTATGTATGCAAGTATGGCGAGGCTTTAAATAAACAGCATGTATAGTCGGAAGCACAGAAAAAAAAACAAATAAAAAAAGTCAAACTTCGTGATGATCGGTAAGTAACAAAGTCACTTTCACATTTATAATAATAGTATGGAAGTACGTAAGTCATGTAAGGGTCAGTGTGAGTAAGGGTCATTCTTAATGAAGCGCGACGTCGGACCCGACTTGTCAGACGCCTTTTGGTTTTCGAGCTGGTCGTTCGACGGTCGACGCGATTATGCGCCTGAGAGCCGTGGCCACGGTGGTCGTCGCCGGCGTTGGTGCTGCTGGCGGTGTCGCTTGACATCGCCAACGCATTCAACAGTCTGCCATTCAGCTGCATCAGGGAGGCGCTCCGGTATCACGGGGTGCCTACATACCTGAGGCGGCTAGTGGCAGACTACCTTGAAGGCCACAGCGTTCTCTATGAGAGCCGCATAGGGATCGTTGTGAGGAGACTCATGTCGTGCGGTGTCCCACATGGTTCGGTTCTAGGGCCGCTCCTGTGGGACATCGGTTATGACTGGGTACTGCGCTGTCGGCTCCCCGCCGGGCTGGCGGTTATCTGCTATGCAGATGACACACTGGTCGCAGCTCGGGGCGGAAACTTCAAGAAAGTGGCGTTCCTGGCCACCTTAGGGACCTCAGAGGTGGTCAGGAGGATCGGGGCGCTGGGGCTTAGGGTGGCCCTGGATAAATCGGAGGCCCTACTTTTCCATGGGCCTCGACGTCGGCCACCTGCTGGCGCCTCGATCACAGTGGATGGGGTGCAAATTGAGATTCGGGCCCAGATCAAATATCTGGGCCTGGTGCTGGACAGGTGGTGGCGCTTTCGCGAGCACTTCCGCCAACTGTCCCCGAAGCTCGTCGGCGCGGCGTCCGCCCTTGCACGACTCATGCCGAATATGGGTGGACCCAACAATGCGTGCCGACGGCTTTACGCAGGGGTGGTCCGGTCGATGGTGCTGTACAGTGCACCCGTGTGGGACGGAGTCCCTGGACGCACTGAACAGGACTCAACAGGACTTCTGTAGAGACCACAGAGGATCGTCGCGTCCAGGGTCATACATGGATACCGCACGGTGTCGACGGAGGCGGCCTGTGCATTGGCCGGAATCCCCCGATGGACCCGGAGGTTCAGTGGAGATGCCTCCCCCTAAAATCGCCACAGTGGTTAGGGATAGAGGCACCAACCGGCCGGGGACGCTAGTCCCCCGCAATGTCTCGGCCAAAAGGGCTGAGACAGCGAATTTAAAGAGAACGGAGGCGGAGCAAACCGCTGAGGAGCGTTTAGCGCACCTCTCAGATAAGCTCCGCCTCCCAATCGACCAAGGCGGGCCACCCTCAGCGGCTCGTATAGCTGAAAGAGCCTCGGACAGCGTGGCCATCATCACAACGGTGGCCACGGGCTCAAAAAATCTAAAGGGCACCTTTGTAAGGTGCCTTAAGAATGCCGCCACGGAGTTGTCCGACGTGGTGGAGCGGCTGGTGGCGCACAATGAGCGCCTGGAGGTGGAGGTGGCCGAGCTCGGGGCGCAGAATAAGCGCTTCGAAGCCAGCGTAGAGGAAATGCGCATGGGATGGCCAGTATGAGAGCCGAGTTAGGGCTCCCTGAGGCCGTCCCGAAGCCCTCGGCAGCCACTCCGACTGCTTCCGCGCCGCCATCCGACCAGTCAGAAGAGCTGTTTCGCCGGCTAATCGACCGTGTCGCAGCGGTCTATGACCCGCGGATCAGTGCCCTCAGTGCCCGGCTCCCACCAGAGCCGCGCGTTCGTCCACCGCTCGCTGCAGATAAGAGGAAAGCCGCGGAACCCTCGGCGCCAGCGCCACTTCCATGTCAGGGTGGCCGCGTGGCCTCGTACTCTGCAGCAGTGGTGGCGCCGCCGCCGGAACGCGCCCCGAAGGTGAAAAAGGGAGCTAAGGCTGGGCAGTCATCTAAAGCCCAGCCAAAGAAGTCTCAGAGTCGGGAGGATTTCCCGGCCCTGCCATGCATTGCTGGGCCCTCGCGGGCTCAAGCAGCTGCGCCCCGGGACCCACCTCAAGACTCGCGCACTGCTGTGCCCTCCGACGAGGGCTGGCAGACTGTGGGCGGTGGGCGAAAGTCCCGGGGTAAGAAGCGCAAGGGCGCCGCAGCCCGAGATGCGGCGCCTGCTGCATCTTTTAGGGGTGTGTCCGGCGGCGGACAGAATAAAAAGAAGAGGTCGCGCAAGTTAAAAGTGCCGAAGACAGCAGCGGTTGTCATCACGCTGCTGCCCGAGGCAAAAGAAAAGGGCCTGACGTACGAGGCCGTCTTGAAGCGTGCTCGGCGGGAAATAAACGTCTCCGACCTTGGGGAAGTTTCCGTTCCCCGCCAAGCCCGGACAGGTGCTCGAATCTTCGAGTACCTGGGGCCAGAGGCCAAGACGGCCGACGCGATGGCCGCGAGGCTGTTGTGCCTGTTCCCGGCTGAAAGTGGTGTCCGGGTCGCCAGACCTGTGAAGTGCGCAGAACTGCGCATTTCCGGGCTGGACAATTCCGTGACGGCGGAAGAGATCCGGGAGGCAATCGCCTCGAAAACCGGGTCTCCCAGCAGTGCAGTCCGGGTGGGCACCATTCACCCAGGTTCAGGTGGCCGTCTGGGTATCGTGCCCTGTCGCGGCGGCCAAAGATTTGGTCGCCGCCGGTAGACTTCTGGTGGGCTGGAGCGCCGCGCGGGTAACCGCGTTGGAGCCCCGGCCTGCCAGGTGCTACAAGTGCATGGCGGTCGGTCACACCCGGCCGCTGTGCACCAACTGCTCCGACTGCAGCGGGCTATGCTTCCGCTGCGGTCAGGCAGGGCATCAGGCGGCGACCTGTACTGCCACTCCACACTGCCACGCATGCGCGGCGGGCAATCGCCCCGCCAACCACTGCATGGGGCGGGTAGGGTGTAGGCCTCCGGCCAAGTCAGGCCCTAAGAGGGGGGTGGGCAGCCAATCGGCCCCGGCTGCCCAACACGGCGCGGCTGGACCACCGCAGCGCATGGAGGAGGATGTTATGGTCTAGTTTATGGACCATGACTCTATCCTCCTCCAAGGGAATCTCGGCCGCTCCGCCAGGGCGCAGGACCTCTTCCTGCAATCCATGGCGGAGCGGTCGATCTGTGTTGCCGTAGCCGCGGAGCCCTACATAGTCCCCGATCGCCCCAATTGGGCAGGTAGCGGGGATGGCTCCGTGGCGGTCGCGGGTCGGCGGCGCCGCATTCCCCGCCCTTGTCAGTCAAAGACAAGGGCACGGGATATGTGGCGGCTGAATGGGGAGGGGTCACGCTGTATGGCGTGTACTTCTCCCCCAATCGTAGTCTGGCGGCTTTTGAGGTCTTCCTGCACAGCCTGGAGACCTCGATACGGCGTATGGCACCGAGCCCTGTGCTGGTGCTGGGGGACTTCAACGCCAAATCAACGGCGTGGGGGTCCCCCAGGACGGACGCCCGAGGTGCGGCGGTCCAAGAATGGGCGGAAGCGGCGGACCTCGTGTTGCTAAACCGAGGGTCCGCCCTAACGTGCGTGCGGCGCGGGGGCGGGTCGATAGTGGACCTTTCGTTCGCTAGCCCCAGTGTCGCCGCACGTGTAAGGAGCTGGCGAGTCCTGGAGGAGGTCGAGACCCTATCTGACCACAGATACATTCAGATAGAGGTCTCCCGGACCCTTCAGGGCGCTAGCAGGGGTCACGCGGCTGACAGAACTCCCGCTTTTCCGCGATGGGCTGTGGGTAGGCTCGACCGGGAGCTGCTGGTGGAGGCGGCCATTTTTCAATCTTGGCTGCCTCCCCCTCTGACGGAAGACGTGGGCGCCTAGGCTGGCCGCATACGCGGCATGCTTACGCAGATCTGCGATGCGGCCATGCCCCGCGTACGGCGCCCGCCTCGAAGGAAGGGGGTCTACTGGTGGTCCCCGGAGCTGGCGGACCTCCGTGCGGCCTGTATTCGTGCCCGGAGGTCCTACACCCGTAGCCGACGTCGCCGAATCCGCGATGAGGAGTGGGAGGGCTGGCTGTATGCGGCGTACAGCAGTGCGCGCGCCGCATGTAAGCTGGCCATCTGTCGCGCCAAGGACGCGAAATGGCAGGAGATGCTGGAGGGACTCGAGCGTGACCCCTGGGGACGCCCGTACCGCGCGGCGCTTAACAAGCTCCGCACCCAGGGCCAGGGAGACCCTCCAGCCGGGCTTCCTCTCTGAGGTGGTTGAGGGACTATTCCCTTCACGGGCGGTGCACACGCCACCGGTCATGGCTCCGCCAGATGACGACCGGGAGGCCGACGACGAGGAGGTACCGTCCGTGACGACGACGGAAATAGGGGTGGTGGCAGCGCGTATGCGGAGAAGCGCCGCCCCCGGGCCGGACGGGGTTCCCGCCCGAGTGCTGGCCCTGGTCCTCGACCACCTAGAGCCCCGCCTCAGGGGACTGTTCGACGCTTGCCTGGTGTCCGGACGGTTCCCTGACTGCTGGAAGGAGGAGAAGCTCGTGTTCCTGCCGAAGCCGGTACGGTCTCCGAATACAGTCGCGGCCTTCAGGCCCATCGTGTTGCTGGATGAGGCGGGCAAACTTCTCGAGCGGGTTGTCGCTGCCCGCATCGTCCGGCGCCTAGGTGCGATCGGCGCCGATCTGTCCGATGCCCAGTTCGGATTTCGGGCGGGTCGGTCTCAACGCCTTCAATAGTCTGCCTTTCGGCTGCATCAAGGAGGCACTCCGGTACCATGGAGTGCCCCTCTACCTAAGGCGGCTGGTGGCGGACTACCTCGATGGCCGCAGCGTCCTCTTCGTGGACCGGGAAGGGGGCGTTGTAAGGAGGGCTATGTCGTGCGGCGTCCCGAAGTGTTCGGTTCTAGGGCCGCTCCTGTGGGACATCGGCTACGACTGGGTCCTCCGTGGCCACTTCCCCCCGGGCTGGGCGTAATTTGCTACGCAGACGATATGCTCGTCACAGCCCGGGGCGGGACCCTCGAGGAGGCGGCAACGCTGGCCACCTCAGGAACCGCGGAGGTGGTCAGGTGGATCGAGGCGCTGGGGCTTAGGGTAGCCCTTGAAAAGTCGGAGGCCCTACTCTTCCATGGGCCCCGACGTGGCCCACCCGCCAGCGCCTCGATAACGGTCAACGGTGTAGGCTTTCCAATCCAGGCCCACATCAAATATCTGGGCCTGGTATTGGATGGACGGTGGCACTTTGACGAGCACTTCCGCCGTCTTGCGCCAAAGCTCGTCGGCACGGCGTCCGCCCTCGAGCGACTGATGCCGAATTTGGGCGGACCGAGTCTCGCATGTCGACGACTCTACTCGGGGGTAGTATGGTCAATGGCACTGTACGGCGCGCCCGTGAGGGCGGAGTCCCTGGCCGCTCGCAATAGGGCCCTTCTGTGGCGTCCACAGAGGATCGTAGCGGTCAGGGCAATACGCGGGTACCGCACGGTCTCGTGCGATGCATCCTGCGCGTTGGCCGGTACCCCCCCGTGGGATCTGGAGGCGGAGGTGCTCGCCGACGTTTAACGGCGAGCGTCGACGGCGCGGGCGGGGGGCAGCCGCCCCTCGCCAAGCGCAATCTCAGCGTGGCGGGAAGATGCCGGCCGTTGCGCGAGCGATGGTTGGCAGTGACAGGGCCTGGACCGTGGTCGCCGCCTTCTGCGAGGCTGTCATCTCGCGGAAGGAGGCGGCGGAGAGGGCCCGGGAGGAATCCTCCTTCGCGGACCCGACTCGCCGCCGGCGCGCGTGGCGGCGTGCACGCGCTTACCTGCGCCTGATGCCGCCCTAGCCGAGGCCGCGGACGGTGGGGTCGGGGAGTACCCTGCCGTCCGCGGAAGCCTATCGCGAAGATGTGACGCCCAAGTGGTGGTGGCCAAGGTTTTTAGTGGGTGAGAGCCCCACACTACCCTGTTGTCTCCCCGGGTAGCGGGGTGTGCGGTAGGACATTTTTGCCCACCTAAAATAAAAAAAGTCGTTAAGTTTCCGGAAATTTCCCAATTTTCGGTCAATTTTCTTAATTTTTCTTTCCGTAGGAACCTTCTACACGGTATTAGAATGCATGCAGCGCTGCTGGCCGCCTTCCTCCCGCAGACGCTTTCCAGCCCGCGGCTCTCTTGTGGGCGCGATCATCAACCAATGCAGCGGTTGCCATGCATTTTTCGGAACGTGAGACTTTTTCGTGCGTGCTACCGGCGTTCATAGATTTATAAGACGTTATCACGTCAAAAAAGATAAATGAAATCGGTAAAGTCGTTCTCAAGTTATGGCGTTACCAAAGGAAATTGCATTCATTTTTATATATCTAGATAGATAATTCATCTTTCAGACAGCCCATAATACTTGTCAGTTTTGTCTTTTAACTTATATTACACACTTTGCACATCCAACAGCTTTTCAATATTTGTTTGCAGACGCAGAACTGTAGGTTTGTTATTACGATCTGTTGAATGGTAAAATAAAATTGGAAAAAAATTGCTGTAGTTGGAAGTGTGTGAAGAAAGTTTTAACCAACAGTTAAAAAGTTGACACTGGTATTATGTTAGAATATGTAACAATAGCTCATTATGGGTATAAGAATAAATGACCCCTGCAAAGTATTCGCTATCATATTTGTTATCATAGTGCATATCTTAATGCTCATTATTACGGTTGATTAAATAACCAAAAGTAAATAACTACCCATTATTACCAGATGGACCGACGATCTGGTCAAAGCTGCGGGGAGCCGTTGGATGCGGTCGGCACAAGCCCGCTCGTTGTGGCGTTCTCTTGGGGAGGCCTATGTCCAGCAGTGGACGTTGAAAGGCTGATGGATGGATGGATGGATGATTACGGTTGATTAAATAACCAAAAATAATTAATTACTCATTATTACGGTTGATTAATAACCAAAAGTAAGTAACTACTCATTATTACGGTTGATTAAATAACCAAAAGTAAGTAACTACTCATTATTACGGTTGATTAAATGACCAAAAGTAAGTATTTGCTTATTTTGCAATTACAACGAGTATAATGAAAATTAAAAGTTTATTAGTATTTCCTTAAATGATAGGATGAGTTTAGGTACTTGGAATCGAAATGAGTTTTTGAAGGTAAAACATTATTTTTCAAAGTGGAAGCTTACGCCATGAACTCCAAATTTGCGAAGAGTGTAACAATCCTTAACCCCAAATGTAATGGTAATTCCACCAGAGGAGACACTGTTTTGCGATGTTAATATTATCTACCACATCTTTAGTTTTTCCCATTATTTCTGGTTTAGATTAATGTTACTTGAAAAGTTATAATCACCAGATTCTCTACACGCAAGGCTACATACGACGCACTTTTTAAAAAAAGCACGTAAATTACAAGCAGTTTTTATAGAGATTGAAAGTACGTTTGTAACTAATATTCGGCGCCCTCTACGCGTATCTAATTGTTCGGTAATTGACTGACTTTAATAGTTATTAACTAACTAACTTATCATCACGCCATTTCCCTTGCGGGGTAGGCAGAGAGAACAGAGCACCAAGAGGCTCTATTCTTGCATACTTCTCTCGCTTCCTCTACATTCATAATTCTCTTCATACACGCTCGCCGGTTTCGGAGGCTTCTGACTTTCTTCGATACATGACCGATTTGGTCTAGGTAGATGAGTCTCAGTCTCCCCCTGTACCTACCTACATCCTTTCACTTTCGCATTTTATATTTTCTTAACCAGTCGCTCGTCCGGCATTTTTTGCAGATGTCCGAACCATCGGAGCATTCCCTTTCGCATCTATACACCGATACTCTCTTTCATACTGTCTTTCATACCACCTCATTAATATACTAAAACGGAATACAGTACCATAGGGCATGTTTTTTTTTACTGCGTATGGTGACAGACCACAGCCACCTGATGGTAAATGGTAACCGTAGCTCATGGACTCAACTATACTGAGGGTATTGTCAAGCCGCTGCTCACCATTTCATTTCACAGATATGAAATGAAAGAAACGACTATCTCCTGCTACAACCAAAACACACCAATGTGGTTCTTGGCCGGTCACACGGAAAATGGTGGTACCAATCCGCTTGGGCCCGATAGCAGGTGAGAACTCCCACTTGGTACCCAGCTCTACCACTAGTAATGCAGTGGGCGATAATTGCTTACTTCCCTTAGTCGCCTCGTACGACACCCGTGGGAAAGAATGGGGTGGTGACCCTTGTATTCTTAGTTTGTCACCACACGGACAGAGTATATTTACATAACGTGAGAATGAGAACTCTCATCATTTTCTTATAATTGCGGGGGTCTGCTACCAGATTTTCGGGTCTCCACTCAGAATGAGAGGGATTGGATTGCTGTAGTTCACCACGCTGGCTCAGTGCGGGTTGGTAATCATCACAAGCTATCGAGAAAATCTCTCAGGCGTGTCGGTTTCCTCACGACGTTTTCCTTCACCGAGCAATGAAAATTTGTAAACAAATAATCATGTAATGTCGAAAATTCTTGAAATGTCAGAAGCGTGTGACGTGCGAGGTCCTCTGATTAAACATGGAACTTAATAACGCTGTTACAAGCAGTTAAATGTACCTACACTAATTGAACTTTACTTTGCAAGGAATATATATGTGATTATAATTTCTCTTTAATTATCGTCGTTATACATATAATGATTGGCGTTTGCATTCTTTATGGCCGAGAGCGATGTAGTTAAAAAGACGATTAAAAACGCATTATCGATGCAGACACTAAAAACTATAACTTTTTATAAAGTTATACGCAAGCATTTGTGTAGTTATATAGAAATTATACATCGCAGTTAATATTTTCTGTAGGTATGGTAAATAATGTGTGTTACCATGTAGAATATGCTGGAGTTCACGATGTTAAAACATTAATAAGCAGCATAATAGAAATTAAATGTGTTAGGGAAAACTAGATTGTGTTTATGTTCTAATAAATATTTTTAAAAGGTCAAATCGCAAAAGGACAAGCTAATGTCAAAGTAAAACATTTATATATAGGACATTATTTTTTAGTGATTGTTAATATTTTTGGTGTTTAGGTATTTACTATATGTATATTCATTTCTTTACTAAATTTTTGGACTGATTCAACACAGTAATATCTTGAAGTACTCTTATCTACTGGTCAGACTTAAAAAACATTTTTTTTTTTTTATTTTAGTTCGAAGCAAAGAAAATTTGTTTTGTAGATGCTTATTAAATTAAAAATTACAAAACCCACCAGCCGCTTGGGATACTCAGGGACGGCTATAGCGTAGGACTACAACCGCAACACACCAAGATTCCCTGGCAATCACATGGGCAGGTAGTGGTATACCCACCCGCTCGGTCTCAACACCAAATGAGAATTCTTTACCGTTATATATAACGGTTATAGACTGAGTACTCCCACTTAGTGGTCACCTATACATATACATTTGAACTCTTTTAGTTTATGATGGAAAACGGTTTGATGGTTGAGCTTAGGAGAGTCAGCACCGTAATTAAAAATAAAAATATGGTGCACTGCTAAGAAGTATATTTAAAACTAAACATAATGTTGAGCACATGAATAATATACAACGAAGGTGCATATAATGTTTGAAAGTAACAAAACATTTCTTAATACAAATTAAAATATCAGCTTTTTATTATCCACTATAAACACCATTAAACGTCCGTAATTTTACGAGCTCTGTAATTTATGTAGCGCACGTGAATCGATTTATTAAATATGCTATTAAATAAAAATCACCTGGATTTGCTTGAAATAGGCTAAGAGTCGCTATCGGCTAACTTATAGCGGGTGATAACTGAGTTGTAAGGAAGCTCACTGCCTTATAAAGGTCCTTGTGATTATGAAACTAATGATCATAATTTAATTTCGACCCTATCACACGGATAGAGGCCGCCACAATAAACTGCTATCTACATTGTACCAATTATCAGTCGCCGGTTGCTCTGAGCCATTACCTACTATTTATTGTGTGATGCCAGTAACTGTATGACTCGCTTTTAGATATCAACAGATTGAAATTCCACGTTGGTTTCATCCACAAATGGAGAATGTTAAGTGGCTTACTCGTAAATGCGACTAAGCTACGTATATATGGGTAATCTTTAAATGATATGTTCTGGGGGTTGTTCAATTTGTTGAATAACTATCATAATTTAATTTGACACGCCCTGTTAGTGACCTCCAACAAAAAACTCAAAGAAAACTTGTATTGACGATTGTAATGTCTTCAGTATGGTTGACCACTAGGCTACTAGAGGAGACACTGCAATAATGGCACGTTATACTAAAAAGAATACAAATATTACGATAGTTGTAGATGTTTGCTTTCTATTAGGTATTGTATCTACTATACGTAGAGCCGTATATTAACGGCGGAAGCTCACGTATCATTGAACATAGCTAGTAAATAAAGTTTTTGCATAGGAGTACTCGGTCAAACTCAAACTACGACACAGTAATCGCTAAGAGCCGCGAGTGCACCACACAATGCGCCGGAGTTGCTGGGTGCAACTAGTTTTTTCCCTCACTCGCACATACGCGTCTACGCCACTTTTTACTCCACCGGTGCGGTGCGTGTTTTTCTGTACGATCTCGATTGATGACCGTCTGGGATCTTGTCTGTGTTTACACGTCGCGTTCTATAGAATTTGAATTACTGTGCGTATCACAGTAGTCGTAACAAATGATCGTATAAGCTCTGTAAATAAATGCCTTTAGAAATGTATGGCATACAAAAAATGTTAGCAGTAATTATTTTTATGTTAGTGTTCATTTTTATAACTCATTAAAATCCGGGACTGGTTATGCCGAATTCACTGACTAAATAATTCTAATTCACTTAGGTACTTAAATTATCTAAGATGACTTTTTAAAATGTCTACAGTTCAAACATGATTATGTACTTTAAATATATATATTGTTTTTTTTTTTATAAAATTGTTTCGGTAAACTGAATACCAATAGCAGAATCTATTTCCACGATGCAGCCTTTGTTTTGCTCGCCTCATTCATTTTACTGATATACGATAGTTCTTTGTTCGCATATAAAAGTTATGCGTATTAATTAAAACGGTGTACTACACCGCCTGACGTTGAAATATGAACAATACGCATACAGCTATTAGTGCCTGCTACTGGATTGGTAATTGGTGGCTTTGTATGGACCATCACACTAGCTAGGCCAGACAGACGGCCTCCAGTGTCTAGACAGGCCATTGCGATTTGCGAGATCACGTTTCGGCCGGCCGAACATGCTAAGTGCACGTCTGGCAGTATACATGAACCACACCGAGATACAAATACTGCGATGTGACTTGCATACGTACAGCTATTACGTGTATTACTGCAAATAAATAAAATATAAATCGATCGGGTAGACGTAACCATTGATTGATTCACGAACAATGTGTTTAAAAGGGGTTTTCTGCGATTTTATCGAACGTAAAATGCGCTTTTTATTATTCTGCGAAGCATTTGAAGCTCTATATTTGGAAAGTGTTAAATTTAAGTGTTTTTATAAAAAACATAGGGGTTGGAACTTGGAATATTATTTGTATACAAGTAAGCCTTAGATACTAATAACATAAATGCGAAAGTGTGTTTGTTTATTTGTTTGTTACTTTCACGCCACTACCGATCGGTTCAGAATTAAATTTTGCATACATATAGTCTGGAACCTCAGACTAACTAAAAAATATAGAGGGAGCATTACGAACAATCCAGTCAAGCTATATAAAACCATGTTAAACTTGTAATTACACGCGCTCAGACACATAAAAACAAACAAAACCATGCCAAAACGAATTCTCATAAACCACGTGTGTTACCAGAGTATGATTTAAAATTACCTCAAATGACTCGACGATTTCGTACGTGCGTTACGTACATGAATACGTCGCCAGTGCCATGATATAATACCTATATAATTTGCTGTAAACTTACTTTATACTTTTAATTCCTTTATGTTTTAAACATATAAAATTTTTCAAGTGAAGACTCTTTTTAAGTGGATGAATTTGTATATCTTGGATGTAGATTCAGTCGGGATGGAAGGTACACCACTGATGTAGAGAGAAGAGTGAATGCGGGAAATAGAGTGAACGGAGCATTGGGACAACTTCTCGGCAGCCACCACCTCAGCCAGAAGGCACGTGTCGCAATACACAACGCAGTGCTTGTCCCAACGTTATTATATGGAAGCGAGAGTTGGGTATGTAAAAAGGAGCATGAGAGTAAAGTCAATGCGGTCGAAATGCGATCTCTGCGGAGAATCTGTGGAGTGAGGCTGACTGACCACATTCGTAACGTCGACGTAAGAGAGCGAGTATGTATGAAAGAGAGTATTGGTGTAAAGATGCGAAAGGGCATGCTCCGATGGTTAAGGACATGTGGAAAGAATGCCGGACGAGCGATTGGTTAAGAAGATATACAATGCGAAAGTAGAAGGATGTAGGCACAGGGGGAGACCGATACTCACCTACCTAGACCAAATCGGTCATGTATTGAAGAAAGGTGGAGTCAGGAGTCTCCGAAACCGGCGAGCGTGTATGAAGAGAGCTATGAATGTTGAGGAAACGAGAGATGTATGCAAGAATAGAGCCTATTGGCACTCTGTTCTTTCTACCTACCCCGCAAGGGAAATGGCGTGATGACAAGTTAATTAGTTAAAACTTTTAAAAATTTACCCAAATTACAGAGATTATTTATTTCTTCCCGGTGACAACACTTTCACGCACACATCTTTCAAAAAGTGGTTTCACTTTTTAGTTGACAATGCAGTGTCTTTAATTTTTAGTTAGTCTGAGTGTGGAACCCCGAAAAGTAAATAGTCCCAGAAAAACTGGAGGTTCCTGCGGTATAGCTATTATTCCATAGATGATATTTTTGAGATATATTCTGAAGTCCACGTGGACGGAGTCGCGGGTACAATCTAAATTTATAAGTGTGTAATGAGAAAGTGTAACTACACATATTTTTAATTATTATAAAAATCTGGCATATTATGTAAGTTTAAATGCATTTTTAGTAATAAAATATGATGTTTAATTGCATATCTGTATAAGGAATGTGTTGGTGAAAGCATGGAAATAAACTACTTTATGATTATACTACTTTATGATTTCTGTAGTTGATTCAGAATGTTACCTGTCATATTACGATAAAAAAAAATTGAGGTAAGATAATTAATACTTATGGCCCGGTTTTTCTTTCTAATCATGAGACAGGAGAGTGATGATGATCAATCCATCCATCCATCAGCCTTTCAACATCCACTGCTGGACATAGGCCTTCCCAAGAGAACGCCATAACGAGCGGTCCCGTCATAGGGGATAATGCCGTAATCGCCACGCTTGGCAGGCGGGTCGACGATCGCAGTGGATGTTGTTATTACTCGAGGGAGTGTTGCTGCCCATTCCCCTAGTATTCCCTCAGTCGGCTCTTACGACTCCCGTGGGTAGAGAGGGCTGGGACAATTCTAACGCCGGCCCCACACGGCCTATGATGATGATGAGCTAATACCGATCCTTTACCAAGGTTTTTCTTTTGCCAACGGTGGCAGACTAGCAAACGGCCCAGCTGATGGAAAGTGGCAACCGCTGTTCTTGGACTTTGGCAACACCAGGGGCACAGCCAAGCCGCCGCCTACCGTGAGTAAAGTGCTCTTCTCAAACCTCTTTTAAAGAGGGACAAGTCGTAACGCTGGGGAAACACCACAGCAGGAAGTTCATTCCAGAGCTTACACGTATGTGGTAGCTGAAAACGAACCGTCTTGGACGAGATCGTCTCCAGGTGGTATGGATGAACCCTAGTAGGATGTCTCGTGGTCCGGTGGTAAAACGGTGATCTTGGTACCACCTCAAACAGTTCCTCAGAGCACTCCCCGTTGAAGAGTCGATAGAGCACACAGAGAGCCTCAAAGTCTCTCCGCCGCCCTAACGACTCCAGCTCATCCGTGAGATTGAGATCATCGACAATCCGGACAGCACGCCTTTGCAGGGAGTCAAGTGGGTCGAGCTAGTATTTTGGGGCGCCTGCCCAGAGATGTGAGCAGTACTCCACGTGGGGGCGAACTTGTGCTTTATACAGCACAAGTCGCTGCCTCGGTGTAAAGTACCGCTTGCGTCACCCAAAGACGTTAAGTATGATGTGTTATCGAAATTAGCAGTCAGGAGCAATGGTCAGGATGGCTGAATTGGTAAAGCATCTGGACGGTATCCAGAAGATGCAGGTTCAAATCCTGCTCCTGACTGTTATTTTCGATTTCACATTTTTCACTTTGTGTTTAAGTACCGCTTGGCTATGTTTAGGACGCCCAGTTTCTTACTCGCCAATTTGGCTTTGTCCTCCAAATGACTCCCGAAATGGACTTTGCTGGATATGTCGATGCCGAAGATCCTAATACTTTCGGAGACTGGGAACTGGGGTGTCACGACAAATGCATCCTTTTTTTTTTGAACCAAGTTCTTTTCTCCCCATTCCGCGGCCCGCCCTAGATTGCGCTGCGCTCAACTTCAGACACAAGTTGGGTCCGCCTCTCCTCCAGCATGTTCCGAGGGACTTTCTGTTGGCCGGTATATCACGCATCACCCGTATTGTCATCCGCATAGCAATGCATACTCTCTATCGAGAGCAAGTCATTGATATGCAGGATGAACAGCGTTTGGGAGAGCACAGGTATGCGTATACTACACACAACACAGTGTCTTCGGGCCTACTTGATCATATGATAAATTATTCATCCTCTGATACCTTGGATTATAAGATTAATTATTTCTTTTATAACCAGAAGACACCACTCTACACGAGCCAAACATAATTTAAGGTTTAATTATCAGGGTATTCTGCCTCATTAAGGGAAGGCAACCGCGCAGTGATTCATACGTTATGTAGGTATACCCAACGAAATAGCATCTTTCATTGTTTTAACCAATACGAGCTGCAACTGTAAGCAACCTATAAAGTGATTTCTGCACTGTAACTGTATTTTTGTTTCTGTAAGTTTTTTTATATCTAAAAGATAGTATCTATATAAGCGCATATCATACATATGGCATAACGTCATACGGGGCTCGCGGTCACATCATAATGTGTACTTAATATTTAAAATATTCAAAAATGAGTTTATTTAATTAAATGTTAAAGAGTATGTTTAGACAAAAATGTTTTAGATATTTAAATATTACTATCGATCAATTAAGTATAAATTACATTATAACATGTAAAGATAACTAGGGTCAATTATCGTGTTCAATTTCGTTTAGTAACATAAATATACAACTGCTAAATTAGATAGTGAGGGTTAGAGGTTCAGGTTGTTTCAAAAAAGCTTTAGTGTTTATTTTTGAAGAATTTGATTCCATCATACCGTTATGCATCTGAAAATACTATTTTTCATATTACGCGATCAGTATCTTTGACTACTAGCACATGGATAGAGTAGTACTTGCTACCAGGGTAGTAAACACCTCCTTTAGGACAGTATTAATTATTATTGGCGCTATTTTTAGATGGCGTAAATTTTCATGCATTTTTTTTTTCTTTTCCGCATACTATTTCGTGTGCGTTTGTAGTCTTGCTTTGTACTAAGTGGTACGTTAAGTTAATCATGGAACTCATTTATTCTGAAAAACCATAGCGCGTTTGAGATGTATTTTAGGATACTGTTTTATGTCCTCTATATCGTCATAACGTTAGAGTCGCAGGAGCCCTAAAGCTGTATGCCATAGCTCCGTTATTGGCAGTTTTGCAGTGCAGGGATACACCTTGCAATAGGGATCTTGTTGTCAACTGCTATTTGGACTTTCTACAAAGTAATCAGTATAAACTCTAGTATTTCATGTTGATTTGGTGTGCTAAATCACACGAAGTTCATATAAACCGATTTATAAACACGACATTTACGAGAGTGTACTTGCGTACCATAATCACACATCCAAAACAAAGCGTGTGAACTATTCTGACATCAATGTACAAGTATATCTTCGAAAAGTTATGTACATGGTTTCACACAGTTACATTGTGCCTGGACGTACACAAAGACGATGATTGCTCAATACTTAGATATACACTGTGATGATACATAACAACCGTGACGAATTACTTTAATAACTCGTCAGGGGACACTGTTCGCAGATCCCAGATTTACGTAAGCGCTATTTAATTAGGCATAACAAAAAAATGGGCATTTTAGATGCATTGTTGTAAACCGTAACATGTAATCACACAAATTGTACATAGTTGTTAATGCGAAATCGTTTTTTTTTTGTGTATAATGAACGTGACCGACACACCAATTATTTTTGTTATATTTGTCGACTTAACGAGATAATGACTGGACCTAGACTTAATATCTGTTGTTAAGTGGTCACCAACGCATCTTTATTTATACGAAACCAGAAGCATGACTCACTACTGCACTCAGGGGAGGAATATGGGTAAAAATAGGTATCTTGTTTTCCCTATGACAACGTTAAACGGTTAGTTAAGATAGACAAAGTTGTTCGACCAAATAACAAGAGATAACTATCACTCACTTTAGGTTGACTGCACAGATGGCGGAGTGGTTTAGATACCCTTCCTCCTCCTCCCGCCCGAGTGTTGTGGGTTCGCTTCCCACACAGTACAACTCTTTGTGTGATCCACAAATGGTTGTTTTGAGTCGGGGCGTACTTTATGTGCGTGATATTATATGTTTATAAACGCCCCCGCGGTACAAGGATTCCTTAGTGCAGCTTATTGTAATTAAAAAAAAAACGAAAACCACATTCTGAAATAAACTATGTAATTCACTGGACTGGATTTTTTCTGAGTCTGGGTGTATTTTGTGTCCTTGAAATTGTATGGTTGTTAAATCCCCTGCGTTACAAGGATTATTCGTTAGTACAGGTTTAAAAAAAGAAAAATATAGTAAGAAGGCCCCGCGTTAATTGATGTATAAAAAAGAGAAAGCCCACAATTAGGCACTAAAAGTGTCAACTATTTAATGAGTGCAGTTTACGCTTTCCTGACCTTATTTTGTTTAGTTTTAAACATGCCTAATAATACTAAAATCACCTTTAAAAAACTCATTGACTGTCTCTTTTTTTTTCCTTCATTTTCTCTGAATAGTGTCATTACACTCATGCACGCAGTTAAAAGTTGTTACTATTTTATAAAATTAATGCGAAATGAATGCTATACATTTAAGTAAGATTATATAGACAACTTTTGCATCATCAACATTGACTGTCTCTGTGGTGCAGCGGTAGTGTAAGCGACTGCTGATCATGAGGTCTCGGGTTCGATCCCCGGGTTGGGCAGTGTTATTAAGCTTTTTCGTATAAAGAAAACTTATCAGTAACAGCCCGGAGTTTGGAAATGTGCCCAGTAGACGTAGACGTAGAAGTAGAGGTAATAGGGGTATTACGTGGGACTTAAACATAGCTGGCAAACCGTGGATGTGTAAGTCTCTTTTTCCGTACTCCGTGGTAATACACCTCTGCATACCCCTTCGGGAATACAGGTGATGCTATGTTTGCATCGATTTTTAAACACATTTGTATACTTTATAGATCAACAAATGAGCTCTATCTATACAATTACTGCCCTTAATCTGTTATCTATCTCTATCATAGCGTAACAGAGTATATTATATAGTACCTTATATCTGTCTATTTGTTTGTTCACATTTCATATATCACGCGTAACTACTAAGCCGATTTTGATGTAACATCTCTTGATTTAAATACTTGTATACGTTTTAACTCGCTGCGATATCAGAAGCCTTATCTAGCTTTTTTCTATGGCAGAGCTGCAAGCAAACGGTGATATTGTTATAAAATTGTAACAGAGCTAATCCTAAGAATATCCTTTAGTTTAAAGCCTCTGACATGCTAAAGATGTCGTTAGTTCTTGTGTAATTGAGCGTAATGGTGTGACCCAGTGCCAATCTCATTTATTGATTACAATATTTTTATAATAATTTATCCCTTTCCATCTAGAAATCAAAATACGCCTGATGTTAAATGTTATCAAGTCGATAAACCTATCTAAATATGTAAAATTAAAAATAATCTAAATCCTCTAGTGAAGTCTAGTGATAGGAGCCTTATCCCAGCATGAATGGGCTCGCTCGATCGGGGAAGTACGAGTGGTACTAAATAAATAATAAATATTCACGGACATTTTGTGAGAGTGCCGGTGGCCAAAACGCCCTCCCTATCCTTTCCTTAATATCCTACCTATCCTCTAATCCTGCCTCTCCATCTCTAATCCCTTTCTTTGGAGATGGCGACGCGCAAATGATGCCACTGATGTTACTAGCTTTTATAGGCTACGGTAACCGTTTACCGTCAGGTGGCCATATGGTTTTCCTTATCTTTCTTATTCTTTTTTTCTTATTCTTTGCACCATGCAATATATAAAAAAATGTCTGGACTTTTTACTTTAACTGTAAATCGATTTTGATAGAGCTTTGTATAAGGGTAACATTTTTTTTGTTAAGGCGGGAAAAAATGTTCGCACACCCCGTCATGCGAGGGCAACGAACAGGGTAGTGTGGGTCTCTCACCCACTAAATAAACCCGCCGTGTGCCGTCTCTCCGCCTTTATTGGCGGGCCACTAGAACTATGTTACATTACTTCAGTGGTTCGCCGGCGGTGTTAAAGGATACCCGGAACTCTGTCAAAGAATTAATGTTATTAAAGATACACATTTTACACAAATAGAAGTTTTCTCCAAAAATTTGAAATTCAGTATTTCTAAATATATTGCGAGAACATGCCAGAGATGATGTTGGAAAGTTATATACGTTGATTACACGCGTTGTCCGGTTGGGGCTAGCAGCCACAAGCCACAAGGCGGGTTTCGTCGGAACTCGGTCGTAGCCGAACCGACGCACTTCACGGGGACTATTAACCGTCTGCGACCTTGGCATCTTGACATACACCTGTTCGCATTCATTCAGCCATGGTTTTATATATTACCATAGGTATGAATTGGTCGCAGTTGAACCTACGCGCTCTACGGGCACTGAAATAGGAGCACTAAACATACTCACAAAGTCAAATGGGGTTCATTTCGTTTGGAAATCTGTATTTTTCTACCATCCATCGAGCCCGCAGCACCGTAGCTATTTGTAAATATATGATTACCAGTATAAAACATATAATATAGATGGTGACACAGGGACGTAACATTGGACAGCAGCTTTATTTTGTGACCGACTAAGTGTGTTCATGTACAAAGAAGTATTTTTTCAAAATAACTTTAATGAATGAAGAGACCTTTTGAATTTAAAAGACATTGCTCTGCATCCATACATAGTTTGCTCTAAAAAAACCTCAAAACTAGATCATGTGTTGTATTAAAACATATTATTGAGTTCCCATAGAATTATAATTTAATAACGCGGACTAGCTGGAAAATCATTCTATTACAAATACTGTCTGATTAATAATGAAGCTGGAATGTAAATGGACCAGTTTACGTATGACAGTAGATTGGTGTTTCACTATCTCTTGTAATAGTTTTCAATTCAGTTGGATTATAATCCTAGAGTTGCGTATTTACAACGCTAGACGGAGCTCTATTAATATTTTACGTGTTTCAAAAAATATTACTATTCACTATAACTATTCATTTTCTATATACAATAAAGATTAGATTACTTTATTATTTTAATTCAGAATGACATTTTAAGTTTGTCTTATATTAATAATAAAAATAAGTCTATTAAAAGCAGGGACATCTATTAACAAAATCTATTGACTAAATAAATTGTGACATCCAAAAGCTTTTAATAAAACAAAACCTCTGATTTTTGTCTAGATATATTAATTTTACACACAATATCTAAATAAATTCCAAAAGTGTAATTCAGATTTAAAAATAACCTAACAATGATAAAAAAAAATTAAAGAACGATTGTATTGATTGATGATTATACTTCAAGTAAACATGGCAGCGCATCGGATGTACGAGGAGGGATCAAAAAGTAGTGAGAATGAGATAGAATATAATGACTGGTGAATACTTAATAATTTATTTTTCTACATAGTCTCCGAGTCTCTCTGCACACCGAGTCCAGCGCTTTCCTAAGGCTTCAATCCCTTTCAAAAAAAAAGTTTTGTCTTGGTCGTGCAAAAACCCCGGCAAACTGAAACGGCATCCATCACCTCGTTATCGTCTTCGTACCTGTTTCCCCTTAAGTATTCTTTCAATTTGGGGAACAGATAAAAATCGCTAGGCGTCAGATCTGGTAAATAAGGGGTGGTCAACCAATTCGAAGCCAGCTTGCTGAATGGCAGCCATCGCAACTGCTGACCTGTGCGCGAGTGCGTTGTCGTGATGAAACAGCACGCCACTTCGAAGTTTCCCTCTGCTTTTCTCTTTGATGGCATTCCTCAACTTGGGAACTAAAGCTGCATAATATTGGCTGTAATAGTGGTTCCACGCTCCAGGTAATCAATCAACAATATCCCTTCTGAGTCCCAAAATATTGAGGCCATAACCTTGCCAGCCGATGCCACGGCACGAAACTTCTTCGGGGTCGGTCATGATGGCCGTTTCCATTGCGAAGATTGCTGTTTTGTCTCGGGATCAAAATGATGGACCCATGTTTCGTCCATTGTTACGAAACGAGACAAAAAGTTTTCAGAATCTTCTTGAAACTTGTCCAACAGTATCTTCAAAATGTCAAGTCGATTTTGTTTCTGACTGTCGGTTAACATTCTCGGCACCTATCTTGCGGAGACTTTTCTAATATTCAAATATTGTTTCAATATGGATTGAATACTTCCATATGAAATGCCCGTTTCTTGAATTAAGTATCGGATGGCAACTCTTCGATTGCTTAACACAATTTTCTTGACTTTCGCAACATTTTCTTGGGTGACTGACGTCGATGGACGGCCGCAACGATGTTCGTCTTCCGTGCTCGTTCTCCCTACTCGAAATTAAGAAGCCCACCTTGCAACAGTGGAATACGGCGGAGCAGACTCTCCTAATGTTGCCTCCAAATCGCAACGAATCTCTTGCGTCGTTAACTTTTTTAAACAGAGGTATTTAATAACAGCTTGCACTTAGTTTTTCTCCATTTTCGAGAACACGTTCCGACACGAAGCAAACAAATGACTACATTCAGAAAAAACAAAAGAAAATCGAATATTTTTTTCTTTTTTAATATTACAAATATATATCTGAGCTATGCCTGCCAGTATTTATTTTTTTTCTTACCAAAGAGTATGTCGTTCTCACTACCTTTTGATCCCTCCTCGTACCTACAAATAGTCCCTTCGAATACTTTTTTTCTTCATTATGACATGGAGCTAGTCCGTGTTAAGTTGTATTATAAAAAATACTAATAATTATCATAGCCCCGATGCTACTATCGTACAGGGCGAAAAATGGCTTTCTCCTTTATGTCATAATGATTCAATTGCTTGTTTAAACAAATATTAGAATGATAGTCTTTTTAACTTTATCAGATTTTTCCAACAGCCAAGAACAAATCACAAAACCCAAGATCAATTAGAATTTCCTTCATTATTGATTAGTGACCCTGTTGATAGCTTAAAGGGTGGATACAATACACAGGTAGCCATAACAAAAAATAGTTTCTTATAAAGAAACCATGGACATATAAGAAACCATAAAAGAAATTGTGACAATTTTATTACACGAACAAATAAAAACGGTGAAAGATAAAATTCTTAACGTGAGCATTTATGATATGAATAAACGAGATCTATATAAGCTTATATATCTTGATAAAGCCAAACTAACATATAGTTTCTTGCCAGACTATCATATAAAAAGCGTAATGCAAGCCTAATTAAATTACAAATGTGTAGTGGTGATGTATGTGTTCGCCCTATGTCTGCCGACTCCCCCGAGGGCACGTTGCGATGATACAGGCGACCTCGCTTGCACCTGTTGCGTACACACTTTATGCACACTCACCGGCGAAGCAGTTTTCGTAGGAATGATACGTATCTTAATTATTGCAACCAAACGCGTTACTTACTCTCTTTGGATGTACCCAACCTTTAGACGACACAACAATTATATTTTAAGTATATATAACTTGAAGCAGAATTTTCGCAAATAAGGCGTTAAAAGGTTGTATTAGTCATTAAGTTTTGAAGAGTGTAACTATCAGGATGGTATTTAGCCATTGTATAAGCATAATGTTGTGATCTATTCAATTTTTATTATAACTGTACTACTAATGTAGGCTGCAGTAGTCTAAATGATTTTTTCTAGTAGTAGGGCCTTGCTTATACCACCACCAAAGGAATGTAAAATAGTTGCAGTGGCCCGCCAATAAAGGCTGAGAGACGGCACACAGCGGGTTTCTTTAGTGGGTGAAGGCCCCACACTACCCTGTTCGTTGCCCCGAACGACGGGGTGTGTGGTTAGGAACATTTTTTAGCGCCTTAACAAAAAATAAACGGAACTTGTTTATACCAGCATGCACGGGCCGGCTCGATCGAGGAAGTACGATAGGTACCCTGTCTGTTTCACATTGTGAGCGAGTGCTGGAGGCCCAAACTCCATCCTTATGTTCTCATTATATTTTCAGTCTTCTCCACCTAATATCCCTTTCCCTGGAGATGGCAACGTGCGAGTGATGCCTCTGCTGTTGCTAGTATACTAGCTATTTCTATAGGCTAGCGTCTATAGACGCTAGCCTATAGACAATAATAGACATAGGCTACTGTAACCGCTTAGCATCAGGGGGGCCGTTAGCAAAAAATAGACAACCAATAGCACGCAGGGGTCTTGTAATTCGATCACTGGAGGAATGTAATATGGTTCCGGTGGCCCGCCAATAAAGGCGAAGAGACGACACATGGCGGGTTTATTTAGTGGGCGAGGGCCCCACACTACCCTGTTCGTTGCCCCGAACGACGGAGTGTGCAGTTTTCCCGCCTACATAAAACAAAAAAAAGGAGGTCTCGTAATTAATACCGACATCGCACACCTCCGTCATTTGGAGATTACTGTTGGCGTTGAAACATTAAAAAGTTATTCGTGCGGACCTTGTACATTATATTGTAATTCCATTCGATTCATTTACGCTATCACGCTGTTTTTAATTTTAACCGTATATTTAGCAATCGGAGATCGACGAATAGACCAGTATAAGCCATTGTTTAAAGTTTACAATTTAGAATTTACTCTAAAATTCAACGGTTAATATAAACAGTAGCCAATTTTGTAATGTTTACATATCTTTTAGCGAGAAAAACATATTCGAGACGAGAGTAAACACTAAGAGGTCGCACGCGGCTGTTTAGTGTTCTTATCTGCTAAATTTAGTTTTTGTTTAGACAAACCACAATCATTTTATAGCCATAACCTTTTATTGTATTTCTGCCTGAATACGGCACGTTTACCTATGCGACAAAAGTTTAATAATGGTATAACTGCGTGCGAAGTTAAAATAATATTAGTTTAATTCTGTCTAGACTATAATAGATAATTTTTGGATATTTTTTATTCATACTGGTTTAATTAATTATCTGTGTAAACATCAGTTGGTTGTTTTTTTCTCATTAAAGCAACAGTTAGGAGATGAGCAAATAATTCACAGCTTAAATTTAGTTTATGCGGTAATAAATATCACATTTGAATTTAGTATGCGATTATGATCATGATACCACTATTTACGACATCGTAGGATACAGGATTTCTACATCTTGTTATATATTTGACATGGGTCTGGTTGTGCTGTGGTTAATAATAGTTTATTTTTTCTCAAACCATTACTGTTATACCCATTGTCGGACATGTGTGTTTTAGTGAGTGCTTTAGTTAGACCGTCCAATCCAGGTCCACTAGGCATGTAGGCTTTTTCAGTTTTATTATTATTATATCTCAGGTTTCCAATATAGGAGTGGTATAAAATGTGTACCAGTTTTTAAGTCTAATCAAGAGCTATCAATTAAAAAAGGTTGCATCATAATCCGTTCAGTAGTTTTTGCGTGATGCGCGAACGAACAAACAGACAAAAATTCTAAAAAATTGTTTTATGTTTAGACATGCCTATATAGCCTTGCAGTCCTTTTTTCTTATATATCTTAAATGTAGATACACAGCTCTGTTACAGCTTTATAATAGTATAGATTGTATACATCATTTCGAAAAATATTGACTTCAACTGACTATAACAAAAATGAGCTCTTTAAAGATAATATTAAAAAAACAACATATACATATTTAAAAAACAGTGTAGAGTAGGTGAAAAATATATTTTTTTGTTAAGATACGAGTAGGTATCACTTTGTCGGCGTGACTGATATGTATATCCATGCCAAATTACAGCTCGCTAAACTGCGGAAAGGCAGCCGGACGGACATGGTGAAATTATAAGGGTTCCTTGTTGACTACGGAACCATAATAAAAAGAAAACAGTTAATTTGTGTCGGCTCGACGTTATGAAATGATTTATAGATATGAAAAGTTTTTACGAAGTTGCCAATTAGAATCTTGTTGAATAATCAGAATACAACTATAACTAAATAGGTACCCACTCTCATATAATGGCAGTAATTATGAGTATGATTCATAATTATTATACCTCAAAACGACAGCTGTTAGTTTTATTAATTGCTAAAACAAATGAAAAGTTTTATGATAGAATTTAATAATATTGCTGCTTCGTTCTAGATATGTATGCACATTTATCTCGGATTCGAATTATGTGTCGGGAAAGAGTCATTGAGTTTTTGCGTCGGATAAATTTCGGTAGCTATCTTGAATGTGCCCGATAGCTGAAGTTAATCAAATTGTTGCACATGAGACAGCCTCCGTATCCACAAATCATTATTAATTTAAGGTGATGCCTATTGTATGACTATGAAATAATAGAGAACCAGTTCACCACATCTGTTATATTTCCTTATCATAGTGACATTGTCTCATCTAAAGATTAGATATCGCTGGTCATTAATTACAAATGCGAATGTTGTGTATCAACAATAACATCTCTGCTTACATTTTTGGTGACTTGCTTATAAAAAATACCAATATAAGTAGGGTAAAATATACCTCTCTACCCATGGGAGTCGTAAGAGCAGACTGAGGGAGTATCGGGGGAGTGGCGGTTGGCGATTGCAGTGGATGTTGTTAATACTCGAGGGAGTGCTGCTGCCCACTCCTTCGGTATTCCCTCAGTCGGCTCTTACGACTACCATGGGTAGAGAGGGGTGGGACAATTCTAAAGCCGGCCCCACACGGCAATTTTTTTTATTAATTGATTACTTAGAATGTATTTATTCTTTTGGGTTACCTAGATCTGTCGTCTGCGTCGTGTCTAGTCTGGGATTCGAAATTATGTCCCTTCCATTCCAGGGAAGGGCTCTAGACCGCTAAGCCATCGTAGTCACCAACGGCGGCTTCCAATCTCCACTTCACAATTACTATTAGATGTGTAGCTGAGCATGTCAAGTGCGAAAATACAGATATAATAGCCATGAAGTATGTTGCATATCTATTTCGCGTGTGATTTGCGGGACAGGGTTAAAATCAGTTGTACTGAAATGCTGGTAGATGAAATTACAAATCCCTTATATGTACCTATAATTATACTTTACTTTGGTGTCTCCACTAATAAGGCATGGATGTATTTCACTTGTAATTAATTTACATTAAAACAATACAAGATGAAATTTCACTAACGGTCGACTGGCGGGTCGGGGTGAGGTAGAGAGGTGTGGGACTGCACAGGAAACGCGGCAGACGGCGCACCCGCCGGCGGCGCATAACTAATGCGTGACAGAGGCGCCACCTGCTGGCCGGCAGGTCACCCTGACCTTACTGTCTCAAGTGGAAAAGCGCAGGTTTGCGAGGAAAATCTACTGAGAAATTTCTGTTATCTTTGCTTATAATTTGACATCGCATAGTTACAAAGTTAGTTGTTTTATATTCGCCGTGCTATCCAGTTAATGTGCACACTTTTAGAATTGTCTATTGTGTATACTTAAAAATTAATTGTTGTTTATTAGTCTCGATAAAACTCAACAACAACTGATATGATATTTGAATATTTTTTTCGTTTCATTCGCTCTAATAGGTGGTATTGCTTAGGACTTACGATGCAGATTGATTAGGATTGATATTCGCTGAAAAAATATGATATTTTAGGTGATACGATGTTCACCGGGATGCTAGATGAGTTTATCATATTTTTTAAAAAATCTCCTAATTTAGCCAGGGCGTGCATCAAAACCACTGAAGTAATGTCACATAGTTCCAGAGGTCTGGCCAACACAGGTGGAAAGACTACGGCACACTGCGGGTTTATTTAGTAGGTGAGGTCCCTATTTCCCTGTTTGTTGCCCCGAACGATGGGGTATTTGCGGTTAGGTACATTTTTCCCGATTATTAAATAAAACTACGTTTCCGGAACCTATCGCGTTTACTTGATTTTCTACTATCCCGACGTTTCGAATACCTTACAGCATTCATGATCACGGGTGAACTTAGATGTTAGACGTCCATGGGTGATATATAATTTTATAAATATGAATAATAACAATACGGCACAGGCCTTCTTTTGTCCAGCAGTGGACGAAAGAAGGCTGATAGATGTGTAATGAATAAATGGATGGCTAAGTCCCGCTACAACCAAAACACATTAAGGTGTTCCACGGGCCATACCGACCTCTCCGGCCCTGAAACAAGCGAGTACTCCCACTTGGTACCATACGCTACCACGTTTAATAGGTACAATGGGTGATAATTACTACCTCCCAAAGTCGCCTCGGACATCACCCGTGATATGACACTTATATTCTTAATAGGTCATCACACAGACCTGCTACATACCTACTTCTTCTTTACCTTTTTTAAATAAATGTTGCTTTATTAATTGAAGTAAAAATAAATGAATTTGCAATGTGGTACTACAACAAATGTTTATCAGTTTAGGATTATTTGTTTTAGGTTAGTATTTCAAGAAATTCATTTATAGTTATAAAACAAGGCACTGTAAAGATAATGGTATCAAGTCCAATCATTTAATTTATTTAATTAAACTTTATGCAACAAATGAGAGTAGTTACAGTGGCGGACTTAATGCCTGAGGCATTCTCTACCAGTCAACCATGGCTGATGCAGAGATAATAGAAGGTAGATGTATTTTCTGAAGATACAGATAGTACATATAAATACATTTACATTATAAATATATGTATATAATATTCAAAGATGACTTGAAGATTCCTCTAATCCTTTCAGAATGTGTCGCTGGACTTTCATTTTAAACACATGCAAATTTGTGGACATCCTGCTTTGAGAGGGAGTGCTTTCCATAGTATTACAGACTGGAGATGGAAGTAAGAGTTAGCAAAATCAGTAGAACGAGACGGACAGCGAGAAAGTAGAACTTGAACAAAAGTACTGGAAATAAGGGTTCAAATAGGAAGATGGAGTGGGTGACATAAGAATATAATAATGTGAGTACTCACATATTTCTGAGGTCAATTAGAGTAATTTTCAAAATTGTTTTCTGTGATATAAGTGGCCGATGAGTTTCTTGGCCGGGTTCTTCTTATGAAAAGCTTTACTACGCAATTGTCACTTTGTTATTGCGGATGCACTCGCCTCAGGCGCTCGTGTTAATTATTAATGTAATCTTGACGATTTTAAGTGATAGTAATAGACCTATAAAACAAAGATATTTTTGAATTTGAATTTGAGTCTAATCCAGTCAGTCAGTCATCAGTCTTATCAGTCATCAGATCAACAGTCTGAGGACCAAACCACGCACAGCACACACTCTCCATGTACACATTCACAGGAGGCATTGCATATTGCACCGCCCAGTGGACGTTCCCCCATCCATCTGCCGCATGAGGCAGCAGCCTCAGCTAGAGCGGCATCCACCGCAGGTACTCGCGCGTGCCTAGTCGCTGACGGCGGTTCGGGTCAGCCAAAGGGCTTATCTACCTGGCCCTCCTCAAAAATTTTCGAAATGAAATGTATGTGTATTTGATTACAAATTATCGCTACTCGATGAAGGAAAATATCGTGAGGTAACCTGCATTCATGAGAGATTTTCTCGACGCGACGATTTGTAAAGTACGTGGTGGGCTACAGCCTAAATCTCTCTTAAGGGGAGATCCGTAGATGGGTTGAAAAAATAAACATATATATATGTACTTACAAAATTATTCTAAAATATCTAATTAAAATCAATTTTGAACTGTACACAATGTACATTTTAAGAGATGGATGTCATGATGTAAGCCAAACTTCATATCCTGATCTTTCGTACTCATAATAATTTTGTCCGTCATTTAGTGACTAACACAAAAATCCTTCTGCGAATCCATTTGTCTCAAGAATTGCTTCGCCTCAGTATTTACCAATGAACGATAATTAAATAAATGTAGCTTGTGTCGAAACCGGGTTTGGGAGATATAAAACATGATATTTACGATCATGGACCATGCGGATATGCCTTCTTCATCCACATAAAATTTACAGGTGGAAAAACCATTGTTTTATGATTGAAATACAATTAATGTTAAAGTAACTATGCGTCAATGAACATGTAAATAACTGTAAATCTATATATATCTATAAATGGTATAAAGTATTGTCGATATCCGTGTATAATTGTTCGCTTTCCTCGTCTAAGCCCTGCAACGAATTTTGAAACGGTTAGAAAACCGTGTCGTTACGTTCCAAAGAAGGTTTGTATGATCCAAATAACACTTATTAAGTAGAGAAATTATATGATTTTTAATCAAGTTAATTTACGGCATATGCTGCCTATACCGCAACCTATACTACTTTAAAAAACTGTAAAAGAGAGTTGTAGATTTTATAAAATCTTAATGTAAGGTGCGGCGCAGACGACGTACTATCCGCGGTGCACTTTTTAGTCTGTAAAAATAGAACCTATGTAATTATATGCAGTAACGCATACGACGCACAAAAAGTCCGGCAGATAAAAAATCCGCGTGATTCTTGCAGACCGCACCGCGCCGCACCGTCTAATAAGTGCGCGAAAAAAATAGAACGTTTGCTTCAACGAGCGTTAACGCAGACGGCGCACACTTTAATCTGCAATCTGCACTCGTTAAGTGGTGGAGGTAAAGTATGGTGCTAGAGATCGATGTATCGATGTTAATACAAGAAGTACAAAACAGCCCAACAATTTGTTTATGATAAATACTTCTAAGCCAGAATATCATGATAGACATTTAAAGAGAAAAATGTGGGCTGAAGTGTGCTGTAGTGATCGTACGATTATTATACCAATTCACAACAATATCTTTTATAAAATGGCTCATTATGTAAACACTGTTGAACACAACAACACAAACTGATAGAGAGATTACTTTTGTACCAGACCAGAGGGGTCTTTACAGGAATCATAGAACTTCAATTAATAATATATATAAATCGATACACGACAGTAAATATATCTATGTGAGGAGGTTGAATGGAAAATACTATTATCCCCACAACTTCAAGTATAATATAATACATCGCGATCTCTGCATTTCCACAGCGTATACGTCTTCTGCCGACAAAATGATCGTAGATGTGCGTCGTGTGCGTTTTAAAGGCCTCGACACACAGAGGCGGTAGCCGCAGGAAAGCGATCGCGATCCGTAACGGGATTTTTTTGTAATATTCGAATTTGTATGCAACCTGTCACATAGGAACGCGCTCGTTGTGTGACCCGCCTTTAAGTCTGCGAAAAATCCGCGACGGACTTTTAGCGCGCATGCAGACTTTTTGTGCGTCGCAGATTCGATCGCACAACAAGTGTGTCGTCTGTGCTGCACCTAAAGGATGCAAGTCAATGTCAGTTGTCCTATAGGCTATAGGTAAAGTCGCTCGTTACATCTGGCTGTTTCTCAGCTTCCTTAATAGATACTAACAGCAAAATAATATAGCTACTAGAATAGTAATTTCTCAAAAAAAATTGGTACTACACTAGTTTTTTTAAAGCCTTTATGCTCAATGCTATATAGAACAAACTAACACATTGCGTTTTAGCACTATAGTTTTTAACTGAATGCCGATGTAATACCAATAGAGGGCGAAACCAATAGAGGGCGAAGGCTTCGACGGGCCTCGTAGCGTAGTAGGTAGTGTAACCGACTTCCGTGTACGAGGCCGTGGGTTCGATTCCCACTCAGGACAATTATTTGTGTGATGAACACAGATATTTGTACTGCGTCTGGGTGTTTTCTATCTATTATATGAATGTATTTACAACAAAAAGTAGTATATGTATTATATCCGTAATTGGCCGTGTGGGGCCGGCTTTAGAATTGTCCCACCCCTCCCACGGGAGTCGTAAGAGTCGACTGAGGGAATGCCAGGGGAGTGGGCAGCAGCACTTCCTCGAGTATTAACAACATCCACTGCGATCGCCAATCCGCCTGCCAAGCGTGGCGATTACGGCATTATCTCCCATGACGGGACCGCTCGTTGTGGCGTTCTCTTCAGGGGAGGCCTATGTCCAGCAATGGACGTTGAAAGTCTGATGGATGGATGGATGGATCCGTAATCTGGTACCCATAGCACAAGCGTTAAGCTTAGTTTGGGACCAGAGGACGTTGTGTGAAAATATCCGTGAATATATAAATGTAGGTATCTAGTATCACCTACCAGACACATTTCTATTGTAGACGCTGAAGATTTTCTGACGGAAAAACTCAATAACAAATTTAGCCTGGTGGATGTTTTCCATGTAGGTACCCTCGCAACAGAGACAGTGACGCTCGACTCAAGGTAACTCACACGCTGTATAAGTCGCCAGTTGCGGTCACTGTCGCTTGTGCCTAATATTCTGAATTCATGCATTACTTGTGGTAGGGCTAAACCCTATAGTTCCGACGGCACACGGCGGGTTTATTTAGTGGGTAAGGGCCTCACACTACCCTGTTCGTTGCCCCGAACGACGGGGTGTGCGGTTAGGAACATTTATTCACATTTTCCAAAAAAAAAAGAAAAAAAAAACGGGCTAAATCCTACTGCAATCAGGAATCGAACCACTAGTGGAAGTACTCACTTGTTATCGAGCCAGAGCGGGTCGGTGCCATCTAATAGGAAGGTTAGTTAAGCCTTTCTGATAAAACTAAATTATGTCAATGCATACTACTCCTTAAACTGTCAATGCATATTGTACTGGTTCCTGGGAAGAAGTCTCCGGACCGTAAGGGCGCTCCAGCCGATTTTGGAGGAATGGATGGGGCGGCGGCACGGTGAGGCACCTCTCCTTCCGACTGGTACAGGTGCTGTCGGGGCATGACTGCTTCGGCAAGTACCTGTACACGGTCGCTAGGAGGGAGGAGACTCCCTGCTGCCACCACTGTGACTGCGGCGAGGACTCGGCGCAGCATACGCTCGAGTCGTGTCTGCCCTGGGCTGAGCAGCGCCGGGATCTCGCTGCAGTCATCGGAGAGGACCTGTCGTTGCCGGCTGTGGTGCAAGCTATGGTTGGTGGCGATAGGTACTGGACCGCGGTCGCCGCCTTCTGCGAGGATGTCATCTCGCGGAAGGAGGCGGCGGAAAGGGTCAGGGAGGCCAATCTATCGTCTGGCCCGAAACGCCGCCGGCGCGCGGGGCCGCGGGGGCGCCCTAGCCGAGGCCGCAGGCGGATGGATTGGGGATCATCCGCCGCCCGCGTTGAGCCTACCGCGAAGGTGTGACGTCCCAGGTGCGCGGGGAAGTCACTCAAAGCAGGAGCCTGATGGGGCTAGCCGCTGCTCGGACCACTAAAGAGAATATACGCGATACCAGTGGTCCGCCGAGTACGGGCGGGTGAGGGCGCACGGCGGGTTCCTGGGAAGATTGAAAAAGCTGCTAGTTTCGTAATCATTAGTTATTGCTTGACCGGATCTAAGAAAACTGTAGTCAATTAAGTCCATAAGTGCCCATCAATCAATTACTATCACTTTTCTGAGGGTAAGCTTTCCTTTAGGGCATTGTTTTGGTTTTTCATCTGGGGTCAGGCATTACGTTGTTTGTGATTATCGTAAAGGATCCACTTTTTATCAGATGTAAGCTCTTAACAAGGCAAAGCAAGCTTCAACACACGTTGGACACGGACCTGTCAATGTTCATTATTCAGATCGAAGTTTCTCTTACAAAAGCAGTTAAGCCAATAGTGCATGGTGCGTTCATGAGCCCAGTATCCCTCTTTAAACACAGCATTGACGGTATGAGCCGTTTCTCCTGCGTTAGTCCCACGTCGTCGAATATCCATAAGTAATATTTGAATATTATTCTGGTTTTCACGGTATCCATCTTCAAATTAAAAGCTAAAACCACTGAAGTAGGTAATGTCACATAGTTCCAACGGTCTGCCCAATACAGGTGAAGAGACGGCACACGGTGGGTTTATTTATTGAGTCAAGGCCCCACGCTACCGGGGCTCTCACCCACTAAATAATCCCACCATGTGCCATTTCACCACTTGTATTGGCGGACCATTGGCACTGTGTGACATTACATCAGTGGCTCTCATTTAAACCCCTATCAATACAAATAAGTATCTATCTCTTTCAGAGGTTTATAAACAAAAAAATAACAAAAACGACTAAGAAAAACGAAAAATGTATGTAAAAAAAAATTAAAGCAGGTAAATAAAAACAACTCTAATTTTTATTGCTGCTTTTATGGGATGACCTACTCGCGTGTTCACATGCCACCGTCAGAGCTGTGCCACGCTTCCGGAACTTTAATCACAGCTATGAAAGGGTATGTCGCAGTGTTGCACACGAACCTGCTAATTCATACCTTTAGGATTATTTTTAAGGAATTATCAAGGGGAAACAATAGGTACCAAATATTGTGAATGTTTTTCCCTTTTTCAATAATTTAAATCAAAATAAACTAGATAGGTTATTTACTGTACCTATATAAAAAATGTTAGCGTCAAGTTGATTTTTTTATTTAATTGCTCACCCTCGGTATCTGATTTTTTTTTTGCATTTAGTGGCAGACGAGCCACGGCCCATCCGATGGTAAATGGTAACCGTCGCTCATGGACTCAGCTATACCGAGAGTATTGTCAAGCCGCTGCTCACCATTTCATTCCACCGATATGAAATGAAAGAATAAACGGCATAATCTCCTGCTACAGCCAAAACGCAACAATGTGCTTCATGGCCGGTCACACGGGGGATGGTGGTACCATCCCTTAGTCGCCTCATACGACACCCATCGGAAAGAATGGGGTGGTGATACTTGTATTCTTAGTCCGTCACCACACGGATTAAATAATAATAGAATAGGAACAATATACGTTTCCAATACAAATACTATATGTACGTATAATAGGCATTGGCGTAGCTAATATAGCTTTCAGAAAGGGGGTTCCATGGAACAAAAATCTACAAAGACTCCAGCATGCACTGGCCGGTTCGACAGGTGAAGTACCACCCTCTCACAAGAGATTAGCGTGAAGCGACGAGAGGTACCTACCTATTGTTGTGTTTTGTATGGTGAGCCAGATCACCGTAGACCCAAAACGACATCTCATCCCTTCCATGTTATCCCTCATCATCATAAGCCAATGTCACGCTAACCTATTGTTAGCCAGAGAGCGCCGCGAAGAGGAAAAGGCTGCTAAGGCTACTGATGGCCCAGCGCCAGAGGTCTCACAGTCGGGAGGCCACCTTGAGGTGGACCTCAACAATTCTGGGGCCCTGCTCTTCCACGGGGCCTGACGCTGGCTACACGCTGGCGCCTTGATTACGGTTAATGAAACAGGGGTAGGAATCCAGGCCCATGTGGAGATCGAGCCATGATCGGCAGTTGTAGGAACTGGATAGCTGTCGCGGCCTTCTGGGGAAATGTCATCTCGCAAGGCTGCGCGGGCGCGATACCAGCGTCTAATACCAACCTTTTTTTTTGTTAAGGCGGGAAAACATGTTCCTAACCACACACCCCGTCGTTCGGGGCAACGAACAGGGTAGTGTGGGGCCCTCACTCACTAAAGAAACCCGCCGTGTGCCGTCTCTCCGCCTTTATTGGTGCACCACCGAAACTATATTACATTCCTTCAGTGGTGTCTAATACCACCTTAGCCAAGGCCACGGGCGGTTGGATCAGGGATTATCCTCTGCCAGCGTAAAGCCTACCGCGAGAGCCTATTGTAACGTCCTAGGTGCGGAAAAATAGCTCACAGAGAGGGTATCCGACCACTGAAGTCAATATACGCGGTACCGGCGGTCCGCAGAGCACAGGCGGATGAGGACGCACGGCGGGTTGTTAGTGGGTGAAAGCCCCACACCACCCCACTGTCTCCGGACAGGGTGTGCGGTAGGTACATTTTCTTGCCTTACTAAAAGAAGGCTATCATAATAACCAATTGTACAAATTAATTTTTAAGGTTGGATTACATGTCTTGTTATATCCATGGGTTTCAGTTATAGCCAATATTTATATAATAATAATATTTATATAACAATATTTACATAGACAATTGTTACGATGTAACCGGTTAAATAATTAAATAAATTGTAAAGTCGCATATTCGATTATACCGGATACGATATCCGCAAACTTAAAATGCGCGCGTTGCCCAGACTCCCTACTCAGCTAAATAATTACCAATGGGTCGCTGGATTCCACTCCCACAAAAGCAAATAATCACATTTCATTACCATATATGGCCATCCCGGATGCGAGCAGAGTATGACCAGGGTTCGAGGACTATAGCTACTCCAATCGCAAGCGTATAGATTGGAAAAGTTCTAGAACTTAAAATGATCTACCAATGAGCAAGTCGGGATGCAATAGCGCGAGAAAGGGATGGCCATATAATTGTAGTGGAAAGTAGGTATCAGAATCAAACTATAAGAGTTCAGGTCGGGTAGATTTTTTTTTTCTCACTCTGATTTATTGTGTGTCGAGGCAGAAATCTAACACTGAGTATTTAAAATAAAGTAAATAATTACTAGAGTTATTTTGCATAGTATATCATTTTTGCATATATATTTTTTGCAGAGTTATTAAGGAAAAGTATAGTGTGTGACTAGGAGACCCCAGAGAACTGCAGTAGCGAGCGTCGTGTCTTATACATACCGCGTTCGCACATATAATTATGATCTAAATATAAGCTCCTGGGGTTCCTGGTCTCGACCAGATCCTGGTCACGGCGAGTTCTTGTTCCGGCAACTGGTGCCGGCTGCACTCGCCTTCCAGCACTACCTGCGCACCCCCTAAGTGACGGTCCGGGGAACCCCCTAAGTTGCGAACCACCCCCCTGATTTCTCATTGCTCTTCTTTTTTCGCCCAATTAATTTCAAAATTAGCATATTTTTAATTAATTAATTATTTTTGTTATGTTTTTTAATTAAATTGTACATTTTAAAGTTTACATTTATTTTAAATTGTTAGGGATTTTCCCCGTAACAATCTTCATGCTGCTGATGCACATCGAGAGCATACGGAATTACACCAATCGAAAACCCCGTAACGTCCTCTATATTCTTCTTGTAACTAAACAATGACACAAATTAACATGAAATAATTATAATTTCGTTAGTTATATTTTTGTGTTGCCGTGTGGGGCCGGCTTTAGAATTGTCCCATCCCTCTCTACCCACGGGAGTCGTAAGAGCCGACTGAGGGAATACCGTGGGAGTGAGCAGCAGCACTCCCTCGAGTATTAATAACATCCACTGCGATCGCCAACCCGCCTGCCAAGCGTGGCGATTACGGCATTATCCCCCATGACGTGACCGCTCGTTGTGGCGTTCTCTTGGGGAGGCCTATGTCCAGGAGTGGACGTTAAAAGGCTGATGAATGGATGGATGGATATTTTTGTGTATTAAATTGATTGGTCACATTAAGTTGCGTTTTATAATTATTGTCTTGAAATATAACGGTTAATAACAAACTAAATATTATTTATTTTAAGACTTCTCTATAACGCTAATTACTCATTTATTAGGGTAAATATTACCGCAGCTTTAGCGGCGATTTTATTGAAATTATTGTGTAGATTTCTTGGGGCAGCCATAAAATTACAGCCGGCCTGGAGTGTTTAGAACTTTGCCAATCATATTTAATAGTCGCAGCATTAAATAATTGTGAGACGTGTTTTAAACAATGCATTTTAAATATTCACGTATTCATTTACCGCTGAGAAAACATCCGTAATCTGTAATATTTTTCAAAAGTTCACGGCTATAAGGAATGTCGGTATTTTAATTATGTTTTAATAAGAGGTATTTTAATCAACATATTCATACCTTATTAAAATTACAACGTCGAATCTAGTTCAGGGAAGTTTGCCTACATAATTATTGTCGCATTTTTTTTTCTTTTCCTTTATATATATATATAACATCTGGCCGTGTGGGGCCAGCTTTAGAATTGTCCTACCGCTCTCTACCCACGCGGGAGTCGCAAGAGCCGGCTGAGGGAATACCGCGGAAGTGGGCAGCAGCACTCCCTCGAGTATTAACAATATCCATTGCAATCGCCAACCCGCCTGCCAAGCGTGGCGATTACGGCATTGTCCCCCATGACGGGACCGCTCGTTGTGGCGTTCTCTTGGGGAGGCCTATGTCCAGCAGTGGACGTTGAAAGGCTGATGGATGGATGGATATAACATCTAATGATTCTATTTAGATATTTTTATATATATATTTAGCCTTTGACATGCTTAGCACTATACATTAAACACAAAGTGAAAAATGTGAAATCGAAAATAACAGTCACGAGCAGGATTAGGTAAAAATCTTAATTGTAAAATTAAGTTTATCTAGTCGGTATAATGTATGAAAATACTGCCGACAGATGGCGCAGGCGTCACCCAAAGAAGTTAAGTATGAATGTGTTATCGAGATTAGCAGTCAGGAGCAATTGTCACGATTTTACCTAATAATGAAGCAAACCCTATAAATATTTAGATATTTTTATATATATTTTTAGCATTTGACATGCTTAGCACTATACATTAAACACAAAGTGAAAAGTTATAATACTCATATCATATACACATTGTAATATTATCAAATATATATAAATATCAAATATACATTTTAATTCCCATTGTGTTTTCTCATTTTCGCGCCAATTTGTGTTAAATACCTTCCAGTGATATTAAAATAGAGTGGGGTGATAAAAAGAACTGAATTACTATTCTAGCTTTATCCAAAGTAGGTATGGCGCTAAACACAATATTTTAAAGTCTCGATTGCAATGTTTAAAACTCCTCATCCGCGTGATATTAGTCGAATGTTTGTCTACCGATTGATAGGTACCTACAATGAATCGTCCTCTGTGAAAAAACAAGTTCTGCCCGTCCACGGAGTACCTATTCATTAAAAGGCGATCAAAGCAGTTAAGGAAAAAATCATAGAAATCCTGTCCTAAAGCAAAAATAAATAAATAAATATTCACGGACATTTTCACACAACGTCCTCTGGTCCCAAACTAAGCTTAATGCTTGTGCTATGAGTACCAGATTACGGATATAACATATATTACACTTTTTTTTGTAAATACATATAATATATACAAAACACCCAGACGCAGTACAAATATCTGTGTTCATCACACAAATAGTTGTCCTGAGTGGGAATCGAACCCACGACCTCGTGCACGGAAGTCGCACATTACCGAGTACGTCACGAGGCCATCAAATATAATCTCAGGAAATTAATATATAGCCTAGAACCGTGTCGCGTATTATAAACGATGACTTAGGACTTTCAGCATATAAGAGATGCATTGGTTATTATTTAACCGATAATTTAATAAATGCATAGGTATAAAAATTGTCAAGGTAGAGCCGTAGCTGTCTAAATTATTTCCTTGTTTCGTACTTTTTAGATCACTTTTTTATTTCCGTTTAAAATGTATTTAAAATCCGCGCTAAAATAACACTATTGGTGAAGTCGGTTAAAATGTAGCCTATGTTACCTGGACCATAATAACAATTCGACTGACACCTTATTGATCAAATCGCATGAAAATAGATTAGGCACTATGGAGGAACATACGTAAATACAACCATACATACATATACATATATAGACTGCTAAAATCAGCAGGCCATAAAGTCACACAGTAGGTTGGAAAATAACGTTTCTACCTCCATAAGAGTTGAAGACTTGCCGCATCTAATCCCAATCTTAATCCGCTGAATTATAATTTATGGTCAGTTTTAGAGATTATGATATGCTCTATACCAGGCGACGTAGAAAGTTTTGCGACAAAACGCCGAATAGTATACCAAAAAATGCCTGCCATAAGTTGTTCATTGAGATAACAAACGACCGAATACCATGACAACGCGCCCGCGCACTCAGCGCTCAAAACGAGGGACTTCCTGGACACCACACCGGTCAGTCTTGGGTCACTCTCCTTACAGTCCTGATCTGGCACCGTATGACTTCTTTTTATCCCCTAAAATAAAAAATCAGCTGAAAGGGATACAGTTTTCATCGGCGGAAGACGCGCTAGCAGCGCTCGAGAAGGCCGTGGAAGAGATGTCTGCGGCGGACTGGAAAAAATGTTTCGAAAATTGGTTCAGACGCATGAAGCTTTGTATAGAGGCTGGTGGAGAGTTCTTTGAAAAGATGTAATTAAACTATATTATCCATAGAAGTTAGTTTTTTAGTTTTACAAAACATTCTGAGTGTCCCACGTATACCATGATAATTTGGGAATCCCTAAAGTAGTCCATAAGATCGGCAGTAAAATAACTTTCCCATGGAAAAAGTGCTTGTTTCTATTGATAACTATAATAGCCTCAACGTTTAAAGGATTGTATTCAGGCTAAGGAGAGCTTAATTCCATTACATTTTGATTCAAAATTTTGAATGAGCTGTATATTTTTTAATGGTATTATTATATTAATGTATATCAGCTAAAGCAAACTAGAGTAATAAATTCTTAATGAAATAGAAATAAGATCTTTTCCTTGTAACAATAATTTATTAGCAAGACTTGCATAAAAAATAAAGTCGGGTAGTTACACTATTTATAACTCAAGAACAGCAGGACCGATTTTTATCATCTTTGATTTATTGGATTGTTCTCCACCCGGAATAGTAAAATATTACCTAATATTGGAAAGACAATAAAAATAAAATATTTTCTCACAATATTGTTCAATGAAATTAAAACGTATTTCATTTTGATGTTTGTACATTTATTAAACTTAATTAATTTTGAGTATTCATTTTATGAACACAACGTGCCGAATTCCGATAACATATTCCTTCTTTTTGTTTCGGGTGACGCCTGCGCCATCTGTCAGATTGATATCTATGCTATTATAAAGCTGTAACATAGCTATGTAGGTATGTACATTTAAGATATTTGAGAAAAAAATACTGTAATAGGCTATAAATATAGGCGTGTCTAAACACAAAACTATTTTTTTAGATTTTTTGTCTGTTTGTTCGAACAGATTTTGATGCAACTTTTTTTATTTGATAGCTCTCGATTAGACTTAAAAACTGGTATACATTTTATCCCGCTACTATTTCGGGAACCTGAAATATAACTCAAAAACTAGCTTTTGGCTGCGGCGTAGCCGCAGGCAAAGGCTAGTTTGTAAATATTTTTAAGAATATTAAATGAAAAAAATAATATCAAAATATTGATTTTATCTTATACAATATTTATTGATTCTGAGGCAGTACGAAGTACCGCCCGTCAGCTAACTACTTGTCATATAATAAAATAAGTCTAGGAACTGAAAAAAGTAGTGACTTTTTAATGACAACCTGCGCCAGAAACTAAATTAATAGATTGCGGTTATTAATTGGCATGGGAAGTTACCTACTACTTAAACCAATTGCATTTTCAACAGCACACATCTATTCCATATGTAGACTTTTTTAAATAGAACCTTTCAACTATTTTAAAATTGACAGTCGCGACTTTTATTGAAAGCAAAATTACATAGCGAGTGAATTGACAAGAAGCAGTGCGTGCGATGGCGCACCGCGGCTCGTTTCTAGGAATGACAGTGAAACGCACTCGTATGTCATTCGTTCACTCTTCGAGAACTTAGATTAATTATGTGTTCTTAGTACTTACCCAAGCGACTTTAATGTGATGTTTCCTCAATTCAAGCGAGAAATAACCGCTATTTCTTCATCTCGATGTCTAATGTGATGTACAAATGATACAGTGGTGTTGCCAGGTGCATATAAGCAATAACTTAACTACTTCGAACTGGTGTAAGTATATTCTGTGTGTTTATATAATTAACCGCTTCCTTTACAAGTTAAATAATAGTTGCAATATCTGGGAACTGCCGAGGCTTGTACAGTGCTTTGAAATCTATGTCTAGTACCAAGAAAACATTAATTTATGTCTTTTTCTCAAATAACACATTAGTTATTTAATTAAATAAGATTTATTGGCGCGCCTTCGTTATTAATATTGCCCTAAGATTTTACTGCTAAACATAGGTCCCTTAGCTTTCTACAGTGCTGCTTGTCACGTATTCTTTAAAACAATCTTTGTTTCAAACTGCAGTGTGAGTGACTGCTGAACATGAGGTCTCGAGTTCGATCCCCGGGTCTGGCGGTACTATTGAGCTTTTTCGTAAAATTCTCAGTAGCAGCCCGTAGTTTGGAAACATGCCCGGTAGACGGCAATAGGCTCGCCCCCTATTACGTGGGACTTAAACATAGCTGGCGAACGTGATGTGTAATACACCTCTGCCAACCCCTTCGGGGAATACAGGCGTGATGCTATGTTTTGAAGTGTTAACTTCATTAAGCGCGTCGAGCATTTTGTGGTTGAACAAAAATCATGGAACTCGCGTCATCGTCACCGAACGCTTTGGTCACGTGACGTGTTAACGATAACACTACCTATATCTGTTCCTATTAGTAGGTATAACTTATTGCTCTGGGCCAGCTGTGAATTAAGAAATTAATAATTTAAATATATTTTTTTTATGAAGGAATGAATAAGTTTTAATTTAAGATCAAATAATTATTTTGGATATCCAAAAATTACAACTGTTTAAGTTTTCATTTCTATTGGCAGTCCTCAGGACTGCTTTGTATTATTTTTTTTATTTCAAGTTTCATATTAATATAGCAATCAGAGATGGGCCGAATGTGATTTTAACCCAATACCAACTTCGGCCGAACATTCGGTAAAAATACAAAATTCGGTGTGCTTTCTCGGGAGTAACAAGTCGTGCTCTGTGTGTATGTTATATTTCAAATTACTGAGTTTATCGATTCATAGACTCCTGTATTGCGTAAAAAACTAATTCATTCATACATTGTAATTTATCTATAACAATTATAGCACAAACAACCTTCGGCGCCCGGTGCGCCTTTTGCGGCAGGGGAGATGGCTGGTAATCTTCCGCTCACGCTCCGCCGCCTCCTTTACGCGCATCACCTGCTCGCAAAAGGAGACAGCGGCGTCCCACCCACTCTCGCTCCGGACCATGGCCTTTATCACGGCTGGAAGCGAAAGCATTTCCACCCTGACTTCCACGGCGAGTATCACGGTATGGTCCTAATAAAACTCGATAAGGACATTCCCTGTACCATAGTTCAACTACCTATGTTGAGTGTGGTGACGGAATGAGAAACAAACGTCACCAGATCATTCTTTCCCCCGGCACGTATAGCGACTAGGGAAATTAAGCAATTATCACTCATTGCATTACCGGTGGTAGGCCTGGTTACCGAGTGGGAGTGCTCACTTGTTATCGGGCTTGAGCGGGTTGGCACCAACGTCACCCGTGTGACTGGCCATGAAGCACCTCAGTATTTTGGTTGTAGCGGCAAATAACCTTTCATTCTTACAAGAAATGCCGAGCAGCGACTTGACAGTACTCATAGTACAGTTGAGTTCATGAGCGAAGGTTGCTATTTTCCATCAGGTGGGTAGCGGCTCGTCTGCCACGTATGTAAATAAATATAATTTAAATGTCTGTCTTTACTGTCTAAATAAGTTTTTTTACTAAATATCTATGAAAGTAATACGGTACTAATAACAAATATTTTTTTTCTGTTTGTTCCTAATCCTCGAAACGGCTGGACTGATTTGAACAGGATATACACTGGCAGATAGCTGATCTTATAAGGACTTTTACTTTGAAAAAAAATAATTAGGGTTTCGCGTAAAGAAGTAAAATGTTAAATTACATGCAGACGAAGTCGCTGGTAATAGCTACTAAGCAACATGGTGCTGACAAAAATTATATAAAATCGTTAGGCAGTTAATAAAACTAGTGAGTTAAAATATAGGCAGCATACGTGCCTTTATAGTTTTATTGTTCAGTACAATGTTAAATAGTAATATACATTCACATGAATAGTTAAAAGCTAGCCTAAAACTAACGTAGACATTTACACAATATTTACAAACTCAAAATTCGTTCTCATAAAACAAGTGATTGTATTGCAATTCCAAATTATTAACTAGATTGCCAATCTACATATTATTATTGAAATAACCCTTACTATATTTATTAACGGTTATGAAATGGTCGGTAATATACAAATGCCCCAACAGACCTAAGGTATTCGGATTATGCAACGAATGCAATATTGATAGTAGAACTATGTTATTATATTAATTTTGACTTTCGCGAATATACTCAATATTCTTTTTTTAATACCACGCGGGTGGCAAATAAGCATACACCTTGCGGTAAGATGTTACAATAGCCTATAGACGCTAGCAAAACCAAAAGCATCACTCACGCGTCGCTAACTTCAAGGAATATGAGGTATTCCTATATACCAATAAGGACAGAATGTAGTATAAAGAGAGGGTTTGGACTGCCGGCGCTCTCACTCACCATAAAAAACAACTCTAGAATGATGGGACCAGCAAAGCTTTATCACTAATAGATATTACATAATATTGAAACTACAACTACCAGACGTTGACACGTTGCTTTGCAGCAACCACCTGTGCTCAAAATGCTCAAAATTTTTTTAGTGATCTTTTCCTGAGTACACAATTAATAACTATTATCGGACGAGATGGCTTGTCACTAGAACTAAAATCATTTTCAGTACTATTATCAGTCTATCATTACAGTTTATAACATTTTTATCTTTTTAGACACAAAAGAAAATCATTTTTGATCTATATTTTTTAGCATTTGACATGCTCAGCTACTTTTAAAGTACAAATTTATTTGTGAATGAAAAAGAGTTTTTTTTTTTTAATCGAACCTGCGTCCCTTCCAATCCGGGGAAGTGCTGTAAGCCACTGAGCTACCATTTTTTTTTATTGCCTGTAGTGGCAGACGACCTACGGTCCATCTGATGGTAAATGGTAACCGTCGCCAATGGACTCGACTATACCGAGAGTATTGTCAAGCCGCTGCTCACCAATTCATTTCACAGATATGAAATGAAATACAAACTGCTATCTCCTGCTACAGCCAAAACGCAACGATGTGCTTCATGGCCGGTCACACGGGAGATGGTGGTACCAACCCGCTCGGGCCCAATACCAAGTGAGTACTCCCACTTGGTACCCAGCCCTACCACCAGTCATGCAATAGATGATAATTGCTTACTTCCTTAAAGTCGCCTCATACGACACCCGCGGGAAAGAATGGGGTGGTGACACTTGTATTCTTAGTCCGTCACCACACGGACAAAACACCATACCAACCTTACGGTCATCCCGTAAAGACAAATGTCGTAAACACAAATGTGATAAGGAAATTGGGATGACCGTAAGGTCGGTACGGTAGCTCAGTGGCTTAGAGCACTTCCCCGGATTGAAAGGGACGCGGGTTCGATTCCCACTCGTACTAAAACTCTTTCTTTCCTCATTCACAAATAAATTTGTACTACAAAAGAAATTCAATAAATAGTGGGATTTCTCACAATACGAGACACTGTTTTGATATTTGCCTTGTCACTTTCCGTCTGCCATAGACCGCGGGTTATTAGAATGCATCTCACTCAATCGAATCGACATCACATCGTACCATTGTGATTAGTTGAGAGATCACCGTGATTAGCCGAGGGGTTATTTCGACATCACGCGCCTGTTTCTCTGCCAATCACAAGCGAGACGATACGATGGCGCTACGATTTAGTGAGTTACATTCTACGGGCCCATAAAATTACAGTCACAACTGTCACATAGGGGACTTAAGAACGATAAGGGTTAATCTGTCAATCCTTTCCGTTATGCTTCATTGACGTTGTCAAGCAGAATTATTCGGAGTCTTCATCTAAAATGCCTTGAAAAGCTTTTGCCGGTGGTCTTAGCATCTTGGTTCTGCTGGCCAGTCTCATAGTGGCTGTACCGATGGAGTTGGCTGAATTATTGGCCTTGGGAACTGCACCCAGACCTGTTTTGCCTTCGTTAGAAATTAGAGGTACCTGTAACAAAAAAGAAATGTACTTACACATATATATATATATATATATATATAGGTACGTATTTGGTATATCATATCGTACGTATATTGATATACGTACGAGTATAGACGTATTTGGAGATGCTACGAGTAGAATTGGATCAAATAGAATAGAAAGATCAGTCATTTTATAAATTAGTATAGAATTATCACAAATCTATGAGATACGCGAAGTGAGAGTTAATCGTTGTACCGTAATATTTATGTCAAGCACATAAGTTTTATAATTGGTTTAGATTCATTTTCTCCCATGGAAAAACTGGGCACAGAAAATATAATATCACTATTATCATTTTGAACCTATATCTGTTCCACCATTGGACGCGTGTCTCCTCTCATGGTGAGACGGATTAGGCCATAACCCACCACGCTGGCCCATTACGGATAGGCAGACTTCACAAACCGTCGAGAAAATCTGTCAGGCGTGCAAGTTTTGTCGCCATGTTTTCCTTCAACCGATATGTAAACAAATACATACAAATTTGAAAAATCTCGAAAGTCAGAGGTGTGTACCGTACGAGGTCTGAACCTTGGAATCGAAGGATCGAACTCGATACCACTGTCTATGGAGTCCTTCGTTTTATCGCTAAGCTATCACCGCTGACACATTACCCATGAAAGTTATTAAAATTATATCATAACTAGCTGACCCAGCAAACGTTGTTTTGCCATATAAATTTTTTCTACATCGGCAGTAGAAGGTTGAAAATTTTGGGGTTGTATGTATTTTTTAATGCCGAATCATAATAAAATAAAAATAAAAAAATATATCTAAAAATAAAAATAAAAAATAGGTGTGGACTACCCTTAACATTTAGAGGGATGAAAAATAGATGTTGTCCGATTCTCAGACCTACTCAATATGCACACAAAATTTCATGAGAATCGGTTAAGCCGTTTCGGAGGAGTACGGTAACTAACATTGTGACATGGAAATTTTATATATTAGATAAGGTATTCTGTATAATAAATCATTTAGAGACCGTCGTTTTTTCGCCCTATTCTACTCTATAGGAAGTATGGAAAGCAATTTAATAAAGTTATATGACAATAGGATATATGATTTAAGAGTAAAAAAAACATGGCAACACTAATGTGAATTTCTATTTACAAATCTCCCATCGCATATCCGTGGGCACACAATGGAGATTTTTAGTAACAATCATTCATCCGAATGACGGCGATGTCGTTCACCAACCGTCACGTTCTCAAGGACGCAAAAAGTGAGGATTGGAAGGCCGTTTTATGGCAAATGGGGAACTATTATCTCAGCATACCACACTGGGAAGCAGGCGTAAATCGTCTCAGTCGCTAGGAAAATATAGCTTCTGTAGATACTACACAGAGCTGTTAAAACAATTAAATAAATAAATATTCACGCACATGTCACACAACGTCCTCTGGTCCCAAACTAAGCTTAACGCTTGTGCTATGGGTACCAAATTACGGATATAATACATATATTAATTTTTTTTGTAAATCTATATATATATATATAAGCGATTTACCACTCACTGACTCATCACGATATCTCCGAAACCGTACGTCCGATTGACTTGAAATTTTGAATAGATGCTCCTTTCATGACGTAGACGCTCAATAAGAAAGGATTTTACGAAACTCCTATCCAAAATATATATTTATGTCTGCTATCGTATTCCATTATCACAAATACACCAACTACCTATCACAAAATAACATGTCATCCGTTGCTATGGTAACAATTAATGTTGGTTTTTAAATGGTTTTTAACAAAATAATTTTAGTTATGTTTATAAGTTAAAGAGTATTTGGCATTAGTTTAATAGGTTTTTTAAAGACTTATTTTAGATATTCCGATTTCTATAATATTTCAATTGGCATTAGTTTAATAGTTTTTTTTAAGACTTATTACAGATTACAAATTATTTGTGAATGTGGAAAAAGAGAACTATAGTACGAGCGGGATTCGAACTGCGTCCCTTCCATTCCGGGGAAATGCTCTAAGTTGCTAAGCTATCGCACTGACTAACGGCCATTCCCAAACACCACAATTGTCTTTACGACCCACGCCACCTATCAGATGCAACGTATTTTGACCAGATCGGAGACGTTCTTAAGGAAGGCCAGGTTTAGAGTACTCGAAACCAACGAGCATACATGAAAGCGCTGATGAAAGTAGATGAAGCAAAAGATGTGTGTCAGGATCGTAGCAAGTAGAGAGAGTTGTGGTCTCTGCCTACCCCTACGAGAAAAAGACGTGACATATGTATGTATGATTTTATAAAATAACTACTCTTACTCTTGCTCACCCGGCGAACTTCGTATCGCCATATTTTTTTTTCGTGAATATTTTGCAATGAAAATGATTAAAGTACTAATATCGCTATTAAAAAAATAGGGGTTGGCAGTAGAAGGGTGAACATTTAGGGTTGTATGTATTTATTAATGCCAAATCATAAAATTTGGCATTTTTTTTTTAGGTTGGACCGCTTATCACGAAGTTTGAAAAATAGTTTACATCCTATTCTGAGACTTACTGAATATACATATCATAAGAATCGGTCAAGCCGCTTCGGAGGAGTATGGCGACAAACACTGTGACACGAGAATTTAATATATTATGTAGGGACACAATGTACCTTACGTAATACATGGTTATATGTAGGTTAGTGTAGCGTAAGCAAAATACATGTGTGGTAGAGGCGGCTGCGCCCGCCGTGTAAGACAGTCGAGAATAAACGCAGTTTATGTGAATAGCATACCTTTATTTCATATACCCAATAAGTAATCGTACGACACTTCAGCCCCACATATTAGATGAGCTGACCCAGCAAATGTTATTTTGCCATATAAATTATTTCCACATCGGCAGTAGAAGGGTCAACATTTAGGGTTGTATGTATTTTTTTAATGCCGAATCAATAAAATTCAAAAGGTTGACCAAAAATTAAAAAAAAATTTTAGGGGTGGGGTCACCCTTATCATTTAGGGGTATGAAAAATAAATGTTGGCCGATTCTCAGACCAACACTATATGCACACAAAATTTCATACAAATTGGTCCAACCGTTTCGGAGGAGTTTGGTAATTAAAGAATTTTATTTATTAGATAATAACTATTACTGCGTGCGTGAGCTTAATGACACTATACAGAAAGAACGAGAGAAAAAGAGATAGTCAATGAGTTTTTCAAAAGAGATTTTGGTATTATTAGGCACATTGATACGTTGCGGAAAACAATACTAAACGAAATGAGTGCAGGAAAGCGCAATCTGCACTCATTTATAGTGGACACTTTTAGTGCCTAATTGTGGATCTTCTCTGTTTTGTACATCAACTGCCTCTGTGGTGCAGCGGTAGTGTAAGCGAATGCTGATCATGAGGTATCGGGCTCGATTCCCGGGCTGAGCAGTGTTATTGAGCTATTTCGTAAAAAGAAAAATTCTCAGTAGCCGCCCGGAGTTTGGAAATGTGCCCGGTAGACGACAATAGTCTCGCCCCCTATTACGTGGGACTTAAACATGGCTGGTGAATCGTGGGTGTGTAATAGACCTCTGCCTACCCCTTCGGGGAATACTGGCGTTATGCTATATTTTTGTTTATACATAAATGTTTATTCAATAATTATACTAGGCTGTACAGTTTGATGGTGAGTAAGACGGTAAGTTTGCCACCCTCTGAGTGGTTGGCGTGGTAGCCTATAGACCAAAGACAACCTTCGCGAATAATCCAGCCCAAGAAAAGCTATAGGACATGAAGAGGAATGATGATATAGAGAAGATGAGGAAATGATCAGTTAAAATAATAGGAAGAAAAAGAGGGGATGGTTTGATAGGTTTCTAATTTAGAGATAGAAACACACGTATTTAGGGTTTTTTGAATTAAGAATGTTAAATTTCATTTTATATTTGATATAGGATACACGTATATTTCAATGGTTTTAAAAAATAGGTAAGTAAGTAAAATAGGAGTCGAATTAGGAAGTAAATCATTAACGCTGACGAAGTCGCGGGTATTAGCTAGTACATTCATATAATAGATAGAAAACACCCAGACGCAGTACAAATATCTGTGTTCATCACACAAATAAGTGGGATTCGAACCCACGACCTCGTGCACGGAAGTCGGTTACACTACCGACTACGCTACGAGGCCCGTCGAAATAAAATATAGATATCAATTAAATTATTGATATCAAAATTGTTAAATTAATCAACCGATCATCATGAAATTTAGCATACATATAGTTCAGAACCAAGAAAAGAACAGACTCCTTTTGATCCCGAAAAAATGGATCGTTTCTGTGCGATTAGCAATTACTACATAAAGAGCATTAGTATGCCGTAGAATTACGTATTAAATATTCTGAAGTCCACGCAAAGTCGCGGGCAGAGTCTAGTATGTAATAACATTTATAATATAAACAATTAAGATACCATTTTTAGTAATCTGTTCCGTATGAGAGTCGCAAAACATGTCACGATACATAAACCCATTCAATACTCAATTTACATTTATTAGTTACATTAAAAATATGTACCTAATGAGTTGCAAATGTTAATGTATATGTCTGCGTTATTGAGTGTGTGAACTGTATGACCGCTAGACAAAACCAACTTTGCAATTAATATTTAAATTTTAATTATATATTCCAGACGCTAGTCTATACACATATGAGTTAATGGCCGTAAGCCGGATCAGCTACGTGTTGAACAACAGAACTGTAAGGGCTGCTGCGTGATTCATGCGCAGTAGTAGCAAGTCACTGTGTGATACTTACAAACCTTTGTGGTGATCCTTAGCATTAATTAAGTTAATGTTTTAATAATGAACTCACGTCCTAAACCTGAGATCAGTTTTAAAGATACATCCTAAAGAACAAATTATTTGTGAATTTGGAAAAAGATACTACTGATTTTCCAATCCGGGGAAGTGCTATAGACCGGTAAGCCATCGCAGTGACCGACGGCCATTCCCAATCTCCACATCACATTAGTCTTTACGACCCACACACAGAATAAGAACAACAAGTCATTACAACAGTTTTAATGAATTGAGTAACTTATTACATATTAGTATAAATGCCGTAATTAGGTCACTAATTGGGCGTGGAATCGCGGGTGTTTGAACTTCTGTAGTAAAGACTAGGATGTATTGACTCGAATTGTTACTGGCGATGTAGCTTGGGTTCATCCCATCCCGTGAATCTGAATGCACAGTCAGCTGGGAAAATTATGGCGACAGTCTTTTTGGACTCGGAAGGAATCCTATTGATCGATGACAAAGATCAAGGGTTAAAGAGGCGGGTGTACTGCAGTACTGACTTGGTTCCCAGGGATTATTACTTATTCCGAACTTGAAAAAAGAATTTTTTAGTAAAAATTTGTCAAGTGACGAAGAACGATGCAGTGTCAATGCTTTTTCTGACTAATATTTTTTTTAATGTATAGGTCTATACATGATGAACTATAAGGGGGGTGGGTTCATACTGGGACAAGCAAGGCTCTACCACTAAACTAGTTTTTGGCTACAATGAAGCCGCGGGCAAAAGGTCGTCCTAACTATTATGAAGCTGTACCAGAGCTGCCTGTGCATCCTTGTTAATATAACGAATGCGAAGGTTGTTTATATATTCGTTTGTTCGTCACGCTTTCGAAACATAACTACTGAACCCAATATTCATGAAATCTTGCGCACATATATAGTCAGTATATATAGTCTTGAGCCCAAAAAAGGCCTAGGCTACTTTTCATCCGAGAAAAATGAATGGATCTCTTGGGTAGCTATTTTTACAAAGAGATAATACTGAACGGAATTTGATGCAACTTTTTTTGTTAGCTCTTGATTACTTAAAAACTGGTATACGTTTTATCACGCTACTACATCGGAAACTTGAGATATAACCTAAAAACTAGCTGCGGCGGTGCAGCGGGCAAAGGCTAAATTTATAAAGATAGCGGCGATTCAAAAGGCGCCATATGTGTTCTTTTTAGTTTATTAAACAACTTGTTTGCCTGATTACAAACATAATACGAATTTTAAGTCTATACACAAAAATAAACGCAATTCATAAACTTTCGCAAATCTAACCGAAATTCTTAAGGTTGACAATTAATTACATTATAAATATAGTCTAAGTTATGGTTAAAAACCTTATTATGGGCCATACCCACTCCCTATAATCTCCTTATTATCCTTCCTTTCCTCTTCTGTATAGTATCCATTCTATCTTCTCCTTATTAGACCGCTTCTCCGCCTCCCTATCACTTCTATTGGAGATGGCGACGTGCTAGTGATGCCTCTGATGTTACTAGCGTCTATAGGCTACGGTAACCACATACCATCAGGCGGGTCGTACTTGTTTTCCACCCATGTAGTATAGTACAGGAGCCGCCGCCTATTTTTTTAATTGATTAATATCAGGTTCAATCTTTGTGAGTGAGTTTGTTATTTAAAACTTAATATCCATCCCCACGAAACACACGTAGTATGACACCATATAAGAATACATTTTTCTTTGTGATAGTGTGTCTTATGGATATATAATTCCCGATTGCAGAGGACTTTACAAGCATACATTTAACGGACACAAAGTATACCCAAACTGAGAACCAGAGAACCATATTTGTCCTACTGATTATCCTATGTAGGAAACGAATCCATAACATTTGGCATGGCAGGTCAGTACAAAAAAAAACCACTGAATTAATGTCACACAGTTCCAGCGGTCCGCCAGCAGAGGTGGAGACGGCACACCACGGGTTTGTTGGGTAAGTGAGGGCCCCACACTATCCTGTTCGTTGCCCCAAACGACGGCGTGTGGGCAGCACAAACAAAAAGATTAGACGAATTTTCGTTTCGAGTCATAGTGGTTGATCAATAGTCCGGCGCGTGATTCTTGATTAGTCGAGATTTCGACGCGTGATTCAGGCCACCAAACACAATGAAGCGAAACGAAGGTTTGTCTAAGGATTCGTTTTTCATTCTAAGGGGGCTGTACATTTTTTCCAGTCTTACAAAATCCGTGGTGACGGACTAAGAATACAAGTGTCCACGCCATTCTTTCTCACGGGTGTCGTACGAGGCGACTAAAGGGAAGTAAGCATTTATCACCCATTGCATTACTGATGGTAGGGCTGGGTACCAAGTGGGAGTACTCACTTGCTATCGGGCCCGAGCGGGTTGGTACCACCATCTCCTGTGTGACAGGCCATGAAGCACATCGGTGTGTTTTAGTTGTAGCAGGAGATAGCCGTTAATTCTTTCATTTCATGTATGTGACAATAGGTACTCTCGGTACAGTTGAGTCCATGAGCGACGGTTACCATTTACCATCAGGTGGCCCGTGGCTCGTCGTCGTCCACCATACGCAATAAAAAGAAGTCGGTACATAAACCACTATGCCATACGAACAGTCCAACAACATTACATTAAGTAGCAGACTGACACACATACAATGTGTGACTAGTGATTCATTGTCTAGCCGGGTGAATATCCTAGACGAGCGGAAGTCCAGATTTCCTGTGCCATACACATACAAGCTGACGAGAGCCGTCTCTATAAGTGTATGGTGATTCGCGGAGCGATGGCACGCATGTAGTCAGACATTTCCATGTATAGCGGATTCAATGCCGGTCACTACCAGGCTAGACAATTTTTTGTGCTTAGAAAAACTGGTAGATACGAGTACTTACAATACTAATCGCATTCGAAAAACGTGTTTTCGTTATTGGCGGTACTCTATGGTATCAAAATGATACCTAAACATTTAGCTCGTATAATGTTAATAAAAAGTTTTGTATCTGACGCCACCTTCAATATTTTATTTTTTTATTTTGTTTTAATTTACCTAACCAATTAAATCTTTACTAATAAATGGAGAGCCGGTTTTTTTGTTCGGTTATACTGCGAAAACTACTGAACCGATCGGAATAATACTTATACCATAAGATGCAGCGTATTTCGGATGATATGTTGGTCATTACTTATCCGGAACCTATATTTTTAATGTGAAATGAATCGGTGTATTTATTATTATTTATATATATAAAAAAGGTTGGTGAAATGTATGTACGCGCATAACTTCCGAACGACTGCACCAAATTGGATAATTCTTTTTTTTGTGATCTTTATTGTCATGACAAGTTTTGTGTAAAAGAAAATTAAAAAAAATGAACGGAAAATCTCATAATATAAAAAGTGAGTGACTGAATGAGGCAGAAGACTGTTAGAGATCTTCAATATACGTATGGACGTTCAGTTGTGCAGCCAGCCAAAGCCAAAACACGTTTTTCAGGATTTTTTAGAAGAAAAGCATTCATGAAAAATATAATATGGTGTTACGAAGTTCGCCGGGTCAGCTAGTAAAAAATATTATTATAAATATCCTAGATCTACAAAAGTTAAGGTGCGCAAAGAGATAAGATTTGAACTCACATAATATTACATACAGGCTCATTCTAATACTGTGGAAAGCGTTGAGCGACCACAGAAACATTATCTGCCATAGCAGCTCTGTGGTGAACCACTCGCGATAATCCCACGCGACAATGTTGCTGTACCACTTGGAGCGTCAACCGACAAACTACTAGCATAGCGGAAAATGTACATCCAGCGATGTTTTCTTTTTTCACTTCGTAACGATAGCACATGCTCAATAAAGCGTGTGCTTCCACCGCAGCAGAAAATAAGTGGTCAGGATCTTGGAATGTAATGGGATGATAACCTTTTTTCCAGTACTGACACATGAACATTCGTCATTCAAATGTACTCTCATAACTAACTAAACATTGCATGAGACCTCTTTGACGTCCCTAAGATAGGGATCTCAAGCGCTATTAAAGGAACATGAAAAAATATATGTTATCTTTATTATGTCTTGTATATTTATGCACTCACAAAATTATATATTAAATTAATTTGCGTTTTATTAAATGTGTGATCCTATCATAATAAATGGACTATGCAAGTTGGATAGTACCTGCAGGTACTTTTAAGTTTGTTCCAAGACATTATAGATATCTTTTAATAGTTACATTCGTTATTTGTTGGATTATATTTCACAAGTGCGTTAGCTTTTTAGCTTATCCAACTCCGGTCACAGTGATTTAAAAGCTGAATTATAAATAGGCCGTTAGCTCGTCGTAGATTTGGGTGGCTCATTTTTTTATTTTAGACTCTAAAAATCATAAAAATATGTATTCATTGACCAACATGAACTTTTATCATTTTGTTTTTTTTTTATGCTACTTGGCACTTGCATTTTAAAAGTTATTTCAAGTCAATAAAACAAAAGGCAGACGTTGGGCAAGATTTTAGAGCACAAATGATTAGAAATGATTAAAACAGAAATTACGACAAAAATCTCTTAATTTTATTTATGCCTTTTGGCAGATGCATAATACAAATTTATTTTAAGCTTTTACAATTGAAGACAGAAGGAAGTGTTAAGCTTAGCTTTCATATAAAGAACATTCGGGTTAAGGTAAAATACAACGTAGGTTTGTCTATTATTTAATTTTCCATGTAAGCTTTTTTATTATTTATATATGTATCTGTTAAATTCGTTTATTGTAAGTAAAAGAAGAATGTAACTACTCACTTATAAAGTGTAGAGGGAGTGTGATTCGCGCCAAAAATATTACGCGACTTTTCATTGTTTTTTAAATGTTAAAATTTATAGTAGTACATATTTATGGTCCAGGCAACTTTTAATAATAAAAAATATTATTATTAATTATGCATTTGCATTGAGTGCAACAAAATTTCAGATATTGGTGAGTATTTTCATAATTTTTTTAAAATATTTCGTAGTTGTTATTAGGTTATTCTTTTACATTAACTTAAATTAAAATTAAAAACATGAAAAGTTCGTATAGACAAATAAATAATATACAAAACCATTTATTTATTTCATCAGAGACAAAAAGCAGCTACATAGTGTGATTACAACAAACTTCTTAGATGCATTAAGTGATCATCAGTAATCCGAATATGGAACTAGCCACGTATTAATATAATAAAACATTTATATAACTTATCTTATCCTTCTTTTCTGTAATATTTTCAATATACATTCTGTTAATATTATATATGCCTCTGTCCTAATATGGGCATTAAGTACAATTACGAGTATGCGGCTCGTAAACGGTGCATATGCACGGGCGCAGGATACCGCGATGTAGTTTAGATAGCCCCTGTCGTCGAGTGACGCATTGAGTCTCAAGTTGCACTACATGTATTCAGCTCTTGTCTAATAGTTTAATATTTATCTGCAGCATAAACAAATTAATAATTTTAAATTATTCTCTCGACCGGGCCCGTTTACACTTTCTAGGCTAGAAGTTCGCATATTATAATATCTTATACATAGTTACGGTTGGTAAGCAGTTATTTGGTTATTTTACAACTACAACATGAATTATTCGAAAATCAAACGATAATTAGATATTTTTGACGCAAATTGAACGTTTTTTTTTATTGCATTTGGTGGCAGACGAGCCACTGCCCATCAGATGGTAAATGGTAACCGTCGCTCATGGAAAACTATACCGAGGGTATTGTCAAGCCGCTGCTCGCCATTTTATTTCACAGATATGAAATGAAAGAATAAACGGCTATCTCCTGCTACAACCAAAACGCAACGATGTGCTTCATTGCCGGTCACACGTGAGATGGTGGTACCTACCCGCTCGGGCCCGATAGCAAGTGAGTACTCCCACTTGGTACCCAGCTCTACCACCATTACTTACTTCCCTTAGTCGCCTCATACGACACCCGTGGGAAAGAATGGGGTGGTGACACTTGTATTCTTAGTCCGTCATCACACGGAAAAAATCGTGTCGTTGATGTCACGATCATTCGGATGACTGTTGGTTATTAAATCACCATTAACGTAATGGTGATTTAGTAACCAACAGTCAACATTAACGTAATGGTGAATTAGTACAGGGCCTACAGGATATCTTGATACACGTGAAGGATATTTTTTTACAGAATTTCGAATAACCTTTAGGGTGCTGCTGACCCTTACAAACAAACAAAATGTATCTTAATTCATCACTAAAACCACAGTAAATATATAAGCTAAAGCAGTAGTGAAACTAGGCCTATTCGTTGAAATAATTACCTACGATTCGTTGGAGCGTTAGGGTTGTCCCCGTAAGTTCATACAAATTAGCACCCGACCACATGTTGTTGTGGTTCGTGTGAAACAATGTTTACGATTATCTTAACAACTAAATCTGTAACAGAGCTATGTCTGTACATCGAAGATAGTAAATGTGACTATATTAGGCTATTTATGCGTCTTTGTTTTTCTTCATTCTTCGTTTCATCCTCCATCCATCCATCCATCAGCCTTTTAACGTCCACTGCTGGACATAGGCCTCCCCAAGAGAACGCCACAACAAGCGGTCCCAACATGGCGGATAATGCCGTAATCGCCACGCTTGGCAGGCGGGTTGGCGATCGCAGTGGATGTTGTTAATACTCGAGGGAGTGCCCACTTCCCCGGTATTCCCTCAGTCGGCTCTTACGACTCCCGTGGGTAGAGAGGGGTGGGACAACTCTAAAGCCGGCCCCACACAGCCATCATCATCCTGCTACTACTATATTGAGATATAACTTAATAAACTAGCTTTGGTCTGAGCCGAAGCCGCCAACAAAAGCTTTTAATGTTTATAAAATTGGAAAGTGTTTTATTATATACTAGCTGCCCGCCCTGGCTTCGCAAGGGCATTTTTTTTTTAACATTTTGAGATAAAAATTTATGCCGGATTAATTTTTTTCAAATTAATATTTATAGTAATAATATAGCCCGTTATTTGTATACTTTTAAAATTACAAATCATTCCTCTTTATAATATTGGTAATAAATTTATTACGATACATAGAACAACTCAAATAACGCATGACACAACCACTCATCCCGACGCGACACCCGATACTTTCAGCACTGCCAGGGGTGCTCAGATTCTCGTAGATGCGCGCGTCTGTGTGAGTGGGCCGTTTCTAACGATTTGTTCCTAGTTTCCGTACTGGTTTATATATTTACTGTGCTAAAACTTACCGGGATTTATCGGATGGCAAATATGACAATTAATCTTTTAAGCCACTCTCTGCGCCAATGTATTCCGTATTATACATATTGGTAAAATAAACAAACTACTTCCTTCATTAAACTATCAAGGCACACCGATTATTACACATAGTTGTGTTAATAATTAATTAGTAGGTACCACAAATAAAGAGCGAACATCACGAATGAAAATGAAATTATTGTTAAGTTTCAAGCATTCTGCGTGGTAAAACATATCAGGTTCGATTTGGGTTTTTTACGAATTTAAATCTCGTGACCTCATAAGACAGCCTTTTAACCGCGGTTCAGTAATGATGATAAACTACTCCACGGTCTCTCACCACATATTGAGCATTTAGACGATTACAAAGTTAAAGATCATCTCTTCATCGTTTAGGTAACAAACAAACATTTAACGGCTTTGATATTTTTTTTAATACTACTTGGGTGGCAAACAAGCATACGGCCCTCCTGGATACTAAGCGGTTATCCGTAGCCTATAGACGCTAGCAACACCAGAGGTATCTCTCGCGCGACGCTATCTCCAAGGAAAGGGATAGGAGGTGGATAAGAATGATAACAAAGAGAGGATAGGTAAGATACTAAGGAGAGGATAGGGAGGGTATCTGGGCCTCCAGCGCTCTCACCCACCATAATAAATACAACGGTAGGCGTAACTACCGTTACCGAAGGAATGTAACATAGTTCCAGTGGCCCGCCAATAAAGGCGGAGAGACGGCACACGGCGGGTTTCTTTAGTGGGTGAAGGCCCCGCACTACCCTGTTCGTTGCCCCGAACGACAGGGTGTGCGGTTAGGGACATTTTTTCCCGCGTTAACAAAAAAAAAATAGGCGTAACTACCGTTGTTACATGTTGTTTTTTTGTGAGAGGGTGGTACTTCCCCGATCGAGCAGGCCCATTCGTACTGGGATACGCAAGGCTGTACCAATAGACAAGACAATATACTTAGTTTAGTTTAATTTGTAACATATATACCTATAAGTCTTATAAAGAGAACATCAAAAAATTTAATTAAATAGAAACAATTAAGTTGTAGTATTTCCTTAGTACATCAGAATTAACATTGCAACTTGCCAAGATAAATCAGTCTGATGCACTTGGCGGAATATAAATTAGATAGGTATATAGGTGGGAGTATCTAGTTTAAATATGATAAGATTATATCTCGCAGTTAGTTACGATGTATCCAATGTTCCTATTCTATAAACAAGGTATGTCACGATATTATAATACCTTAGTTATATTATCAGAATTCCTTGTTTTACGAGGAGGGATCAAAAAGTAGTGAGAATGAGATAGAATATAATGACTATTGATAACTTAATAATTTATTTTTCTACATAGTCTCCGAGTCTCTCTACATACCGAGTCCAGCGCTTTTCCAAGGCTTCAATCCCTTTCAAAAAAAAAGTTTTGTCTTGGTCCTGCAAAAAGCTCTCCACGGCATCCATCACCTTGTTATCGTCTTCGTACCTATTTCCCCTTAAGTATTCTTTCAATTTGGGGAACAGATAAAAATAGCTAGGTGCCAGATCTGGTGAATAAGGGGGGTGGTCAACCAATTCGAAGCCAGCTTGCTGAATGGCAGCCATCGCAACTGCCGACCTGTGCGCAGGTGCGTTGTTGTGATGAAACAACACGCCCCTTCGAAGTTTCCCTCTCCTTTTTTCTTTGATGGCATTCCTCAACTTAAATCAACAATATCCCTTCTGAGTCCCAAAATATTGAGGCCATAACCTTGCCAGCCGATGCCACTGCATGAAACTTCTTTGGGGTCGGTGATGATGGCCGTTTCCATTGCGAAGATTGCTGTTTTGTCTCGGGATCAAAATGATGGAGCCATGTTTCGTCCATTGTTACGAAACGAGACAAAAAGTTTTCAGAATCTTCTTGAAACTTGTCCAACAATATCTTCGAAATGTCAAGTCGATTTTTTCTGACTGTCGGTTAACATTCTCGGCACCCATCTTGCGGAGACTTTTCTCATATTCAAAGATTGCTACAATATGGATTGAATACTTCCATATGAAATGCCCGTTTTTTGAATTAAGTATCGGATAGTAAATCTTCGATCGCTCAATACAATTTTCTCGACTTTCGCAACATTTTCTTGGGTGACTGACGTCGATGGACGGCCGCAACGATGTTCGTCTTCCGTGCTCATTCTCCCTACTCGAAATTAAGAAGCCCACCATGCAACAGTGGAATACGGCAGAGCAGACTCTCCTAATGTTGCCTCCAAATCGCAATGAATCTCTTGCGTCGTTAACTTTTTTAAACAGAGGTATTTAATAACGGCTCGCACTTCGTTTTTCTCCATTTTCGAGAACACGTTCCGACACGAAGCAAACAAATGACTAAATTCAGAAAAAAAACAAAAGAGAATCAAAGATTTTTTTCTTTTATTAACATTACAAATATGTATCTGAGCTATGCCTGCCAGTATTTATTTTTTTTCTTACCAAGGAGTATGTCGTTCTCACTACTTTTTGATCCCTCCTCGTATTATTCTTCATATATACGACACGCAGCCCACGGTTGGTTGAGTTTTCTCGTAAAATGAGGATAATTGGCATATTATACCATACCGACCGAATGTATAGTTAGCTGAGTTTCTCAGATTCCTGTTGTTGGTAGGTACACACCTTCATTTACTGCCCCAAGTTGCGTTTAACGACATTCGTGGAATGAAATGATAGTTATAGAAACATGCTTCATAGAATCTTTATAATGCAATCTGTCTTTGTATTTAGGATGATTTGTAAACTAGAACAAACTTGCAAGATAACATTCATACTTGAAAGGTCGACATTTTCAAGGTTACCGGAACCCTTAACACCTAACAGCGCAAAATATTTAATAACGTTTGCCGTATTTTACCAGAAACTAGGGATACCGTATTAGACAAATATGGTGGTGCCCACCTTTTCAGACCTGGAAACAACCCAAAATAGCAAAATGCTAAAATACCGAGTAAATACATACTAAACTATACCTTTTTTTTTTGTTAAGGCGGGAAAAATATTCCTAACCGCACACCCCGTCGTTCGAGGCAACGAACAGGGTAGTGTGGGGCCCTCACCCACTAAAGAAACCCGCCGTGTGCTGTCTCTCCGCCTTTATTGGCGGGCCACTGGAACCATGTTACATTCCTTCGGTGGATACCAAACTATACCTACCGCTGCGATATATTAAATAATTATTAGCTATATTACTAGCATAAACTAGGTTTTCTATTAGGTTAACGCCGGGCATGATTTTTACGTCATCTTCAACAGTCATCGTCATAATTCATCCAATTTACATATATTTTTTTGTTCCTAACCGCACACCCCGTCGTTCGGGGCAACGAACAGGGTAGTTTTTACGTTCGTTGTGCCAGACAGTAGCATTTGGGAATAGATCAGCATTTAATCCGATTTGCCTGATGAACATTTTATATGCTGTGTTTCGGGTGTGAAACATAATTATTTCAAATCCTTTACAGAAAAAACAAAAGCGTGGTTAAAAGCTAGTTTAATTATAAAACCGTTATTTTCAAAAGAAAAGCTGTTAGTACAGTGTAGTTACATAGAAGTTATTCAATCACTAAAAGAATACATTTTGATTCGCATCTTGAAACTAAATAAAATCCTTAATAACAGAAGTCTATGCATTGACGGTATAAAATTTCAATCACATTTTATTTTATACTCATAAGGTTACTTATACTTAACGCGACACATTTATGACACATCATCATAATGAAATACTTAATACACTACACTACCAACCCTGTAGTGTTATGAGATGTAGGTGATATTACAGAGACAGCTATAAAATATTTAATAAAAAGTTAAATGCTAGATAAGGTCGAAACGAGCTGTATTGGTCCGTTTGCAGCCTACGTCGTTATATTTTCACATTTAAACACAGAATCAAATCGATAATGACCGTAAATTTTCGATTTAAGTGACTCGAGTCTACGTTCAGCTTATTTCAGACATCGACCTTCATCCGCTTACGAGTGGCGGATGTGCTAAAAGACATACTAAATAAGCCCTCATACCGAGTAGCCACGCATTTAAAAATATAAAATACTTTTAACGATAACGTTTCGATATAGTGCTTTGAACGAGAAATGCGAATGAGATATAATAAAATGTCTTATATGATATGATATCTCGATACACGAGCTCTATTTTCTTCCGTAATGAACGCGGCCCTGTCATTCTTAATCTATCTATAGGTACTATTATAAAGCTGTAACAGAGCTGTGGCTGTACATTTAAGATATTTGAGAAAAAATGATGTATAGACGTGTCTGAACACAAAACAATTTAAAACACAAAACAATTTTTTTTAGATTTTTTGTCTGTTTATCTCTTTGTTTGTTCGCGCATCACGCAAAAACTACTGAACTTATTTTGATGCAACTTTTTCTATTTGATAGATCTCGATTAGACTTAAAACTGGTATACATTTTATCCCGCTACTATATCGGGAACCTGAGATACAACCTAAAAACTAGCTTTTGGTTGCGACGGAGCCGCAAGCAAAGGCTAGTTCTAACATAAACGAGTTAGTACAAATGCAACTTATATTGCAATATATTTATCAATGTTAAGTACCTATATCATTTTATCACTGTGCTAACTGCGGAAAACAATTTTCGAATGTCAAAATTTCATTGTAATAATTTCCTGTGACATAACTCGAAACGATTTTATCGGAATAACTGTATCGAGTTTTTCGACTTTAAGAGTTATTCGGACTATTATACATTACGAAACAAATTCATATATAGATCAAAAGTAAGCTTTGACACAAAAAACATCGTGCGATAAAGACATTCTTAATGTAATCATATTGAAAAAAAATAAGAGCGACGAACTCCACAAGCAATAAAATAATACGAGTATGGTCAGTAAACAGTACGCAATACAAATAATTAAACACTGTTTTTCAAATTAGGGATTGCAAATGCAAAAAAATATGAAAATGTGGCATCACCTAATTATTGATTAACGAGGCTTGTCTCCTTAGTATACTTTTAATGTTAAAAGGTCTATTTCTATATGGCTTTCTACTGCTTTCTGGCTTTGTGTTTCCCTATAATTTTTATTACCTAAAAATATTCACTTGCCTACAGATTTTAAAGATATTAAAAAAAAACATGCCATGTTGAAATCACGTACACTAAAAAAAATTGCTTTAAATTGTATAATGTTGGTCATAGCCGCACGCGTAACGTAATAGTATAATATACAAATGTAATTATTAGTAATTACTTAAGAGTAGAAACTTAATATGTGTAACTGTGGGGTCCCCGAATCGGTTTCCAGTCTTTGATCTGATTTCCAGGATTTGATAGCACCTAATAATACAATGAAAAGCACTGGAAAATCGTCTTAGGAACGTGATCAGTCCTCTACTGTGGAGAAAGAAACACAGATTCAATACGGATGGTTAAAGTGAGTCAGACACATTCGGGTTCAGGAATGAGCAAGACCTCTCACTCAATACCTCGAGAGGTTTACTTTGAGAAGATGAATAGGGTTCAACGTGATCGAGGGCTAATCACCGACTAGCAATGGCTCCGCCTGCCCAACTTACCGCATAACTTTATCTTACTTTACCTTTTTTTAGCTTTACACTACTTAGCACTACTACCAACCTGTTGTCTTTTACCGAGTCATTAATACAGACAGTAGACGCTAACAGTCAATTCGACGTAATTTACCCTGATTTTAGCAAAGCTTTTGACAAAATGTCCCATTCTATACTGCTATAAAGCTGTCAGCAAACGAAATTTCTGAAACTTTGCTAAAGTGGATAGAGTCCTACCTAACCGTGAGGGAGTTTTATGTGGTTTGAAATGGCTTTCAGTCTCGGAGCCGTGATATTACTTCGGGTGCGCCTCAAGGATCACATTTGACTCCGTTTGCTTTCATTTCTCTAAATGTTATCTTTATACCGATGATTTAAAATTTTCTAGAAAAATCGAATCGTCAAGTGACTCAGTGTTATTGCAGGAAGATTTGAACCGACTTCTGGACTGGTGTAAAAATAACAACATGGAACTTAATTCCAAAAAATGCTATCATTTAAGCCTCTCAAGAAAAATACACACTATTCGCACGCAATACTTCATAAAACATAAGATCCAAGAAGTCAAAAAAATATCGAAGCATATATAGAATGTTAGGATTCGTGATTATAAAGGAATACATAAAGGAATATATATATATATTCGGAATACTAAGTGGTTAAAAAATAGTAAGTCTAAGATATTATTATATAATAGCAAGACTATTATATAATAATATATTTGAATACGGTAGCGGCAAATAAAATGTGTAAATAAAATCGACTGTCCCAACTTATTAAGTCTTCTAAGGTTTCGGGTTCCATATAGATACCCTCGAAAAAGTATCACACCTTTGTGCACTCCTCTAAGAAGAACAGTACTTAGTACAAATTGACCTATATCAAGAGTGTGCGCAAAGCCCTGAACAGCTGTTCAGACCTTGTGGATATATATAATGCTAGTATAAATAAATTCCGCAAAATTATTGCCGAATATATAAATATTTTTTTATTGCCAAATGTGGCAGATGAGCAAACGGCCCACCTGATGGTAAGTGGTAACCGTCGCTCATGGACTTTGGCAACACCAGGGGTACAGCCAAGCCGCCGCTTATCGTGAGTAATGTGCTCTTCTCAAACCTCGTTTAAAGAGGGACATGTCGTAGCGCTGGGGGAATACCACAGCAGGAAGATCATTCCAGAGCCTACACGCACGTGGTAGAAAAGAGCGCTGGAAACGAACCGTCTTGGATGAGATCGGTTCCAGGTGGTGTGGATGAACCCTACTACGATGTCTCGTGGTCCGGTGGTAAAAAGGGGATGTTGGTACCACCTCAAACAGTTCCTCAGAGCACTTTCCATTGAAGAGTCTCCATTTAACACAAGGTGAAAAATGTGAAATGGAAAATAACAGTCACAAGCAGGATTCGAACCTGCATCTCCTGGATACCGTCCATTACACTTTGTTTTGATCTGTGCCATCTAAATAATTGTTTGTCAATCAATTGTTGATTTTCCTATAATAAATAAATAAATAACGTAACAGTCTATTTCAATTAATTCCCACGATTCAGAATTGTGGTTATTTATCAGTCCACATCAACAGCAGTTTAAATAAATTTATTATTATAACGACAACTAGGTACGAATTGATAATTGTAAATATGTTAGAACTATTACAATAAATTCGGGGGTAATAAAATGCAAATTAGGTGCTAGTTATTGGGTTGTTTGGAGTTATGAGTATTGAAGTGAGGTCAATTTTAGCTGTTCATGTAATGTGTTTTGGTTGTTCATGAAATGTGTTCATTAATTGAATTACGGTATACTAGTAAAGTGCGCAAACAATGTTGTCAGGACAAGGCAGACATTGTGAGCGTGTAAAGATAACAGGTCGTGGTGATTTGTAATAAGCCACAGAGCGCAGCGCTGCCAACCCACGTTAACATTGTTAGCAGACAGCTATTAGCGCATGCACTGCGCTAATAGCTGTCCGTATCGTAGGTAAATGTATTAGCTGTGGTTAGTTTTTTCACATTTTTGTGTACATTATCCTTCGATCAAAAATGCAATAGACTTCGCATTTACCCGAAAAAATCGTCTCGGTAAATAAGAGCGCACTTGAGAAGTGAGCTCTTATTTTGTTTAGTTAAATTGTACTTTATTTGTTGCTACTTAAGCTTGATTTCACAGTAAATGTATATTTGTCTTTTCACTTTTAAATGGCAGTAATAAATTATTGCTTTGATCGTTTTTTGTGACGAATGACCGTAAATGTAAGATAATATTACTAAATGCCATGATTGTAATTAAGTTGAAGTTAAAACTGTTTTAAAACCTTTGTCTCAGTTCGTTAGTCAACAGATGTAGCTGTACATTCACACGGACAGTTTTTAACTTGATTTTGTTCGAGACAATGTATCTTGTTAGTAGTAAGACATTATCCTATTACTTTGTCTGTAATGTATTCAATATTTTTGATCTATCCCCGCTCGTACAAAAAATCTCTTTTTCGTTATTCAGAAATAATTTGTACTTCACAAATAATTTGTATTCAAAATTGCTTGCGAATGGACTGATTTTTTTTAAGAACCGAAGAATTTTATTACTTACTATGCCTATCGTTCGGATTGTGAATTATATGAAACCATGTAACTTTATAGTATTTAAAATTGCATTAATTACCTTAGCTATAAACACTAAGACAACTTCTCTATGCAACTTTCCCAATTTTCCTTTCAGAAAAAAATATTATCGTAGTATACAAAGCCTAATTTTTGCTTGAATATTATAAAAAAACAATTGAACCTTCTCAATAAGTAGATGCTAAGTTCCACCTTTACAATGTACTTAAATGAAAGATAGATTGTAATCTTGCAACATGTGCTTGTTTAGTCCCGTAAACTTACTCGCTCCTCACCCGATGAGACAGCTACGACGCTGATTACACACACAATGTCCAACACGAATAGGAGTATCAGCGAGCTATTTACGTAGCTAACGAAGTATTATGATTTGTACAGTATATTTAATCTTAGATTCTTGTCCTAATATAACAATTTTGAACTAGTCATAAAGAGTCACAGGTAAATAAATAAATATTCACGGACATTTCACACGTCCTCTGGTCCCAAACTAAGCTTAACGCTTGTGCTATGGGTACCAGATTACGGATATAATACATATATTACTTTTTTTTTGTAAATACATGGGTACATATACCTAATAGAGAGAAAACACCCAGACGCAGTACAAATATCTGTGTTCATCACACAAATAATTGTCCCGAGTGGGAATCGAACCAACGACCTCGTGCACGGAAGTCGGTTACACTACCGACAACGCCACAAGGCCCGTCAAGCAAAACAGCGCAGGCATTTATAGTTCTTGTCCAAGATTTAAACATTTGGTTTTAATTATAATTACTAAAATGCGTTTTATTAATAAAGAAAGAGAAAAATAATCCTAATTGCTGATACAAAATTAGATTAGGCTCGAACTCAATGGGCAGAGTAGAACTTTCCATTACTCTTCGACTGAACTTGTGCATTAACACAAAGTGCGAAAATATGAAATCGAAAATAACAGTCCCGGGCAAGATTTGCACCTGCATCTCCTGGAATACCCCAGATGCTTTGCGAATTTAGCAAGCCTTTTTTTTTTGTTAAGGCGGGAAAAAATGTTCCTAACCGCACACCCCGTCGTTCGGGGCAACGAACAGGGTAGTGTGGGGCCCTCACCCACTAAAGAAACCCGCCGTGTGCCGTCTCTCCGCCTTTGTTGGCGGGCCACTGGAACTATGTTACATTCCTTCGGTGGTCCGCCGGCGGCTTACCCTTTCGGGTACCCTCTACTGAGCGACGCACCCGCACATGGAGCGTCGCACCTTCGCGGGAGGCCTTGCGGGTGGCGGACGTTCCCCGGTCCATCCACCCGCAGCCTCAGCTAGGGCGGCATGAGGCGAAAGTATCTGCGCCTGCGCCGCCCCGGTCGCTGGCGGCGGTTTGGGTCAGCGGAAGAATCCTCCTCCCTAGCCCTCTCCGCCGCTTCCTTCCGCGAGATAACCTCCTCGCAGAAGGCAGCGACCGCGGCCCAATTCCTGTCACTGCCAAGCATCGCTCTGACGACGCTCGGCAGCGAGAGGTCCCCCCCTATTTCCGCGACAAGTTCACGGCGCTGCTCGGCCCAAGCCGGGCACGACTCGAGCGTGTGCCGCGCCGTGTCCTCGTCACAGCCGCAGTGGTGACAGCCCGTAGTCGCTTCCCTCCTTGCGACTATGTGCAGATATCTGCCGAAGCAACCATGCCCCGACAGCATCTGCACGAGTCGGAAGGTAAGGACTCCATGCCGTCGCCCCGCCCACTCCTCCAGCACTGGCTGGAGCGCCCCTACAGTCCAAAGACCGGCCCGGGGCGCCTCCAACCGTGCCCTCCATCTGGCCATGGCAGCTCGGCGGGCGTCGCCCTGCCACCTGGCCACCTCTCTGGGTAGGGGGCGTCCGCCCCCCTCCCGCTCTGTTGACGCCCGCCGATACACTTCAGCGAGCACCTCCGCCTCCAAGTCCCACGGGGGGATTCCGGCCAACGCGCAGGCCGCCTCCGTCGACACCGTGCGGTATCCACGTATGACCCTGGACGCAACGACTCTCTGTGGTCTCCACAGAAGAGCCCTGTTCAGTGCGTCCAGGGACGTGTGCGCCGTACAGCGCCATCGACCGGACCACCCCCGCGTAAAGCCGTCGGCACGCATTGTTGGGTCCGCCCATATTCGGCATGAGCCGTGCAAGGGCGGACGCTGCGCCGACTAGCCTCGGGGACAGTTGGCGGAAGTGCTCGCGAAAGCGTCACCGCCCGTCCAGCACCAGGCCCAGATACTTAATCTGGGCCTGCACCCCAATCTGGACCCCGTCCACTGTGATTGAGGCGCCAGCAGGTGGCCGACGTCGGGGCCCATGGCAAAGTAGGGCCTCCGACTTGTCCAGGGCCACCCTAAGCCCCAGCGCCCCGATCCTCCTGACCACCTCCGAGGTCCCTAAGGTGGCTAGGAACGCCGCTTACTCGAAGTTTCCACCCCGGGCCACGACCAGCGTGTCATCCGCATAGCAGATGACCGCCAGCCCGGGGGGGAGCCAACAGCGCAACACCCAGTCGTAACCGATGTCCCACAGGAGCGGCCCCAGGACCGAACCCTGTGGGACACCGCACGACATGGGTCTCCTCACAACGTCCCCTATGCGGCTCTCATAGACGACGCTGCGGCCCTCTAGATAGTCCGCCACCAGCCGCCTCAGGTATACAGGCACCCCGTGATACCGGAACGCCTCCCTGATGCAGCTGAATGGCAGACTATTAAATGCGTTGGCGATGTCAAGCGACACCGCCAACAGCATTTCTCCGCCGTTGACGACCGCCTTGGCCACGGCCCTCAGACGCATGATCGCGCTGACTGTCGAACGACCAGCTCGAAAACCAAACTGGGCGTCCGACAAGTCGGGCCCGACGTCGCGCAGGTGCTGGACAATGCGGGCAGCGAGGATTCTCTCCAGCATCTTACCCGCCCCATCCAGCAGCACGATGGGCCTGAAGGCCCCGACCGAATTCGGCTTCGGCAGGAGTACCAGCCTCCCCTCCTTCCAGCAGTCAGGGAACCGTCCGGACACCAGGCACGCGTCGAACAGTCCCCTGAGGCGAGGCTCCAGGTGGTCCAGAGCCAGGGCCAGAGCCCGGGCAGGTATCCCGTTCGGGCCGGGGGCGGTGTTCTTGGAACGAATTCGCGCAACAGCCGCCCCCATTTCCGACGCAGTGACGGGTGGTACACTTAAGTCAGCCTCCCGGTCGCTATCTGGCGGTGCCATAACCGGGGGCGCGTGCTCCACCCGTCGTGGGAATAAGCCCTCGACCACCTCGGTGAGGAGGCCGGGCTGAAGGGTCTATATGAGAGGAGGGCCCTGGGTGCGGAGCTTGTTCAGCGCCGCACGGTACGGGCGACCCCAGGGGTCACGATTGAGACCGTTCAGCATCTCCTGCCTTTTCTCTGTTTTGGCGCGACAGATGGCCAGCTTGAACTCGGCCCGCGAAGTGCGGTATGCCTCGTACAGCCGGTCCTCCCGCTCCCCATCGCGGTTGCGCCGCCGACTGCGGGTGTAGGACCTCCGGGCACGAATGCACGCTGCACGGAGGTCCGCCAGCTCCTGGGACCACCAGTAGAGCCCTTTCCTCGGAGGAGGACGTCGCACACGGGGCATGGCCGAGTCGCACACCTGCGTAATCGCAGCGCGAAATCGGTAAGCCTCAACGTCTACCTCCTCAGTCCGGGCCGGTGAGGACAGCCACGATTGAACGATGGCTGCCTCCGCCAGTAGGTCCCTATCCAGCCTACCCACAGCCCACCGCGGGAACGCGGAAGTTCTGCGCGCCGCGTGACCCCTACTGGGGCCCTGGAGGGACCGGGAGACCTCAATCCGGATATACCGATGGTCGGACAAGGTCTCAACCTCCTCCAGAACATACCAGTTCCTCACACGTGCTGCGACGTCAGGGCTAGCGAACGAAAGGTCCACTATCGACCCGCCCTGTCGCCGTACGCACGTGTTGACGGAGCCTCTGTTTAATAAACAGAGGCCCGTCGACGCCGCCCACTCAACAACCGCCGCCCCGCGAGCATTGGTCGCAGGGGACCCCCACGCCGTGGATTTGGCGTTGAAGTCCCCCACAACCAGGACGCGGCTAGGTGCCAAGCGCCGCAACGAGGTCTCTAGGCTGTTAAGCCAGACCCCGAAATCAGCCAGACTCCGGTTGGGGGAGAAGTACACGCCGTACAGCGTAACTCCCCCCCAGTCGGCCGCGACGTATCCGGTACCCCTGTCTCTGATCGACAAGGGCGGGGAACGAAGCGCCGTGGAGCTGATGATTGCCACGGAGCCATCGCAGCTGCCCGCCCAGTTAGGGCGGTCAGGAACGCAATAAGGCTCCGCAGCTACGGCTACACCAATCAACCGCTTCACCATGGTTTGCAGGAGAAGATCCTGCGCCCTGGCGGAGTGGTTGAGATTCGCCTGGAGGAGGACAGCGTTACGGTTGAACGTTAAGCCGTAACCATATCCTCCTCCACCCGGGACGGCGGCAGAGCCGCGCTAGGGGGGACAGCCTGGGTCGATTGGCTGGTCCCCCCCCTTTTTTGGCCCTGTGGTGGCTGGAGGTCTACACCCCTCCCGCCCCATGTAGTGCTTCGCAGGTCTATTGCCTGCAGCACACGCGGGGCAGTGAGGGGGGGCGGTGCAAGTTGCCGCCTTATGCCCTGCCTGACCGCAGCGGAAACAAAGACCGCCGCAATAAAAGCAGTTAGTGCACGTCGGTCGGGTGTGTCCAACCGCCATGCACTTATAGCACCTCGCAGGTCGGGGCTCCAGCACGGCAACCCGCGCGGAACTCCAGCCCACGAGGAGCCTGCCTGCGTCAGCCAAGATTTTAGCCGACGCGACAGGGCAACTCACCCAGACGGTACCCACACCGCCGGGCCCGGTCCTAATGGAGCCCACTCTGACGGCATCCGAGCATCCGGTTTTCGAGGCAATAGCCTCCCGGACGTCCTCAGCCGCCACCGAGTCGTCCAGACCGGAAATGCGCAGTTCAGCGCACTTCACCGGTCTGGCAATGCGGACTCCACTGCCTTCACCGAACAGACCTCGCGAATTTAGCAATCCTGACAGTTGCTCGGAACTACCACGATGTAATTTTAACTGCCTACCGTAGGTATTTATTTATCAGAAAAGAATCCATCGATTAAAATTGAAATGTTGACATAACCTGGCATTAATAATAAAAAGTTAACTTCGGATAATATTTTGTAATATTTACGCGAATTTTACACATTACGAAATGAAACTACATGTTGTTAGAGTAGCAATAGGAAATGGTGTGCTAGAACAAGTGGATGAATTTGTATATCTTGGATGTGGATTCAGTCGGGGTGGAAGGTACACCACTGATGTAGAGAGAAGAGTGAATGCGGGAAATAGAGTGAACCGAGCATTGGTACAATTTCTCGGCAGTCAACACCTCAGCTAGAGGGCACGTGTCGCAATACACAACGCAGTGCTTGTCCCAACGTTATTATATGGAAGCGAGAGTTGGGTATGCAAAAAGGAGCATGAGAGTAAAATCAATGCGGTCGAAATACTATCTCTGCGGAGAATCTGTGGAGTGAGGCTGACTGACCGCATTCGTAACGACGACGTAAGAGAGCGAGTAGGTATGAAAGAGAGTATTGGTGTAAAGATGCGAAAGGGAATGCTCCGATGGTTCGGACATGTGGAAAGAATGCCGGACGAGCGACTGGTTAAGAAGATATACAATGCGAAAGTGGAAGGATGTAGGTACAGGGGGAGACCGAGACTCACCTACCTAGACCAAATCGGTCATGTATTGAAGGAAGGTGGAGTCAGGAGTCTCCGAAACCGGCGAGCGTGTATGAAGAGAGTTATGAATGTTGAAGAAGCGAAAGATGTATGCAAGAATAGAGCCTCTTGACACTCTGTTCTCTCTGCCTACCCCGCAAGGGAAATGGCGTGATGATAAGTAAGTAAGTAACTACATGTAAGAATACTTTACAGCATTTATATACACGGGTGGACCTACTAAATCAAATCCTAAGAACATGATTTTAGGTCCAAGTATCGGTGGAAACTGCGATAGGCGTTAGACCAATGGAAACTACCTAAATAGAATATAGAATCAACTCGGACAGGTAAGATACCAACCTCCCGAGCCAAATAAATTAAATAATTATCCTGTGGGTTCGATTCCCACATACATACGACAATTATATTATGTCATTCGTAAACGGTTGTTCCGAATTATTACGTAGTAAATCCGATCCTGATCTGTGTTTTCGCGAGCTGACTTAGAGACAATTAGAAAAGTTGTTGTTTTTAAATTAGAGCATTGGTTGAATTATGTTCACTACAATACTTTTATTTACCTACGTTCCTGTATATACAGTATAAATAATCTAGCTAGTATTTAGTAAAATCAATCACTGTCTGCAAGGAAAGATCATTGTTTGATAATATAATACCTCTGTCAAGAATACTCCCGCCGACTTATGAATGCAACAAAGTTGCCTTTACAAAATAGAGCAAAAAAACTGAACGGAAACATACCACGAACATGAACCAACTCTGACAGCTTGGACTGACAAATGTTAATAATTATACTTAAAAGTACGGACACCTAAGGAGACAACTACGGTAAACGGTATTTATTATTGCATATAGGATTTTTTCCTTTGGAGAAATGATTATTCTTGGTCTTATGATGACTAACTGTTGCTATGACGACCTAGAAATACAGCAAGCAAAGGATAGAATCCATTTATAAGTACACTAGCCTTTGCCCACGGCTACGCCGCAGTCAAAAGCTAGTTTTTAGGTAGATATATCTCAGGTTCCTGATATAGTAATGCGATAAAATGTGTACCAGGTGCTTAAATCTAATCTCTTACTATTAAACAAAAAAAAAATTTTTTTAGAAGAAGACCGAACTAACAGAAAAAAACAATTTAAAAAAAAAATGTTTTCAGAGACACCTAAATTATAGCCTAAAACTACTCTGTCAAGAAAGTACCGGGAAAAGATCAATAATACACATTTTTTTTTGTTATTCATCCAAATTTATTTTATCACCTTCAAAGTATTCTCCTTCGGAAACGATAGACTTACGCCAACGAATAATCCAATCATCAAAACATTTTTTAAACGCTGTTTCCGGAATTGCCTTCAGTTCTCGCCGCGAACTCTCTTCTCCTTTATGTCTTCTACCGATTGAAAACGGGTGCCACGAAGTGGATAATTAGAGTTTAGGAAAAAGAAAGAAGTCGGCTGGAGCCATATCTGGTGAATACGGTGGTTGCTCGATGGTATTTTTTGAGTGTTTGGACAAAAATTCATTCACAATGATGGCCTTGTGCGAAGGCGCATTATCGTGGTGCAACATCCAAGAATTTTCTTTCTACAAATCTGGCCTTTTTCGTCAAATTTGCTCTCTTAAACGCCGCATAACGCTCAAATAATATTCTTTATGTACCGTTTGACCTTCTGGTAAGAATTCCGAGTGCACAACACCGCGATAGTCAAAGAAAACAGTCAACATGACTTTGACTTTAGCTCGACTTTGGTGTGGTTTTTTCGGTTTCGGTTCAGTTGGAAGTCGCCACTCCAAAGCTTGTTGACTAGTTTGCATGTCAAACTCGTAAACCCACGTCTCGTCACCAGTAACAATGCGTTTCATGAATGTTGGGTCGGAATTGACTCGTTTTAGCATGTCCTGCAGCGACTCTCATGCGATTGAGTTTTTGTGGAAAATTCAGGTCTTTAGGGACTAGCCGAGCGGAAACATGTTTCATACCCAAGTGATTATTTAAAATGGTACGGATCGACTCGTGAGACACAGAAAGTTCGGCGGCTATCTCTCTCAAAGTTGAATGAGGATTTTCAGTCACTATTTCCTTCACTTTTGCAATGTTAACTTCAGTTGCAGACGTTGATGGCCTACCAGAGCGAGGCAAATCTTCCATCACATCTCGACCGCTTTTAAACGCTTTGTACCACTCATAAGCACATGTTTTTGATAAAGTCGATTCACCGTAAGCCTTCTGTAACATTTTCAGTGACTCCGAACACGAAATTCCATTGGCGATGCAAAATTAAAGACAAACTCTTTGTTCGATGTTTTTGTCCATTATGAAATTCGCAATACACACTAGATATGATATAACTAAAAACAGCACTGTATTTAATATAAATAAAAGATACAACTCAAGCTCCGCGCCAAAATGGCTAACAGGTGTGCCAATCTAACAACAACAAAAAAAAACAAAAATTTTAATTTGGAATCATAAACAAATCATCCATTCCCAATACTTTCTTGACTGAATGTACTTTTACTTTTTCTCAAATTTCTTAAATGTACAGACATAACTCTGTTACAACTTTATAATAGTATAGATGCACGAACTATGCTTATGGATAACAATATTCTATAAAATCACTCTTAAGACTTCACTTCTTTACATATATGTTATATCTACCGCCTATCATAACAATATGTCGATAAATGTAAACCAGTAGAATTGATCTCGAGAGCAATTATTTAAAAAGATCCAGATATCACGTTAAGTTCATTATTTGTATTCGTATACCTATATCGTTTCAGTAGTTTCATCAAGTAAATTAACCTTGTTACTTTGAATAACATTTAACCATTGAATTTTATTACTTTCGAAGGCTTAATGGTGAAGTTATCCACCGGTATCGCGTGCCACTGCTGCCCACGCCGTACTGAGGTATCCAATTAGCAAACATCTATATTTTCTCTAACGCCTCTACATTTTTAAGGGTCAACATTGAATGACTCAAGAGATTCGGTTTAGATATCGTAGTAGTATCAATTAAGAGAAATAATATCAAATCTATATAGTAGAATCCGCATGTATAGACAATGGTCCCGGAACACACAATATGTTTTTTAGAATTTTTGTCTGTTTGTTGGTCCGCACATAACGCAAAACATACCTACTGGGCTGATTTAGATTTTTTTGTTTGATAGCTTTTGATTAGACTTAAAAACTGGTATAAGTTTTTATCCCATGCTACTATATCGGGACCCTGGAGATAAGCTAAAAACTAGCTTTTGCCTGCGGCGGATCCGCCGGCAATGGCAGTGTAGTGTATAGACATTATTTTAAAGCATAATAAAGAATGAAAAGGACTATTGCTTCTTCAAAGAATGGACCTGAAATAAAATGAAAATACAACACTCTTAAAAATGAAGATGGAAAAGATATAAAATGAACACAACGCCTAAACTAATAATGCGGTTACTAAGGTGATCGCTTGAAGTCAGTGAGCAAATGTCTCATTCCTTAATTTGTCGTGATGCATTCCTATCATGTGGCACGTTACTATGACACTGATATTCTGCAGCGTGCAGACCATACAACGTTCGCTGTCAGTCTTTGGAGCAGCTAGCTACAATTGCTTAGTACTTTGAGTTACTTATTCCTATTGAGAATAAAAACGCAACCACCATATTTGTAAAAGGCGAATAAAGTAAGTTGGCAGATAATGTAGTAAAAACTACCAATAAAAAAATAATCTACATGACATTCTATATAGGTATATACATAATATGTCACTATATATTTTTTGGTTGGCTTTGCCAATTCAGCCATCGTGAGATCCGTGTGGAACTACTAATTTCGATAACACATTCCTTTCTAATGTCTTGGGTGACATCTACGCTATCGGTCGGGTATTTGCATACACTATTCCTACCAGGAATACTTAATTATTACAATCAAGATACATACCAAATAATGACGCAGCCCTATAAATATTTTAATATTTAAATAAATATTCACGGACATTTCACACAACGTCCTTTGGTCACAAACTAAGCTTAATGCTTGTGCTATGAGTACCAGATTACGGATATAATACATAATATTACTTCTTTTTTTGTAAATATATACATATAATAGAAAACACCCAGACGCAGTACAAATATCTGTGTTCATCACACAAATAAATACTTGTCCTGAGTGGGAATCGAACCCACGACCTCGTGTACGGGAGTCAGTTACACTACCGACTACGCCACGAGGCCGCCGAAACCCCGTTTTTGATGTATATTTTAAGAACTTGACATACTCGGCCATTTACCACACAAAATGCGAAAATATAAAATGGAAACTAAAAGTCACGAGCATCTCCTGAAAACCGTTCTAAAGCTGATTACTAAGTCATGGTCATGTATGTGGCATTGTTGATTCCATACATAAAAACATAGCATCACCCCTGTATCCCCGACGGGGTAGGCAGAGGTGTATTACATACCGACGGTTCGCCAGCTATTTATAAATCCCACGTAATAGGGGGCGAGCCTATTGCCGGCTACCGGGCACATTTCCAAACTCCGGGCTGCTACTGAGATTTTTGCTTTTTACGAAAAAGCTCAACAACATTACCCGACCCGGGAATCGAACCCAAGACCTCATGATCAGCAGTCGCACACACTACCGCTGCACCACCGTGGTAGTTTGACTCCATGTGGTTGATAATAATATATTCCTAGTCATAGCCAACCAAGGCTTTTCGGTAGACAGCTGTATGGTGGTGTATGCAACTCCATGTACAGTGGCCCCTTATTGGCAGATAAGTCGTGGCATAGGCTAATAGCAAATGCAATAACTTTTAGCACTGCAATCCAAAACACATTCCAGATTGACATTCATTATAACACACGTTCAATTGACATTTGCTAAATTTTTATCTTAAATTTTTTTATTGATATCCAACCGGTTAAAAGGCTGCATTTTCGGTAAGTTATAAAGGATAGACCTTAAAATATTTTGCAGACTTAAAATAAAGTTTATATCTGACAGATTGCGTAGGCAACACTGGCCTTTAAAAATAAAAAAGTGTTTCCCTCGTCTGTCGACTTTCCATAACATGGAAGGAATATTTGACAGCATGATCCGTGTAACAATGTCTGTGAAACGTTACAACATTGTACGCAAGGCATTACAGCTTATTAATACCACGAAGTTTAATATAATTTAAATATTTTTTCACTCAAGACCACTTTCTGTGTTTATTAATATTAATAATGCATTCAGGTTACTGTTTATTGCAGACTTGTTTATAGTTTTACGGTATGTTAAACTTCAAAATTGTTATTATTTGTAAACTTACTACCATGAAGATAATAACCAAATATCCAAGTATTTATTTGTATTTAAACATAAGAACTAAGGGGACATATTAACAAATAAAAATACCGGAACCTTTTAAACTTGATAGCATTTTAGTGTTTTTAAAAAGACGTTTAAAGAGAGCCGTCACTCACGGTTTAACAGTATGGTTGAGCAGTAGTGATGTCCACATGCGAACTTTAAAAATTCCTGAATTTAAAATTAAAAGTAGGCTATTCTATGACACGGATTGAAATATCTAAGTGCATCCATCTCAGATAATAATACGTGAATTATTGAAATATTATAGTTACACAGGTATTATAATTAAAATGAAACACTTTTTTTTACTGTTTACAGTAACAAAATAAGACTAAATGGATGCATAGGACAGCAGCATAAAATTAAGAACAATTATTATATTTTTGAATGAAACCTTTTTTTAATAATTTCTTCTGCTCTATGGTCTTTAGATATTTGTATACGTTACAGTTTTGTACAAGGTCTTCTTAAGGAGTCTCTGTCATAGACTGCTATATTAATATGCTATATTAATTGTCTACTATATTAATATGGTGCTAAACTTATTATACATATAGGTTGTATTATACAAATAGGTTGTATTATAGATGCCCCTGCCGTAATGACTAGTTAATATTATTATTTAGTCTTGCGAAATGGAACGGACCCAATCCATTTTTGTGGGTCGTTTTCACTATGTACTCCAAAGGCGGACTATGTTTTAAATTAATTCCTTATTTGAATATAACCTCAATTAAACTTAATTCAATTCTTGATTTAATGTCAATTAAAGTTAATTATTCACATTACATGACATGAATATGTCATCACCATGACATGAATATGTAAAGTTACCGTTTCGGAGTATCAAGTTTTAGCAAGAGTACTGTACTGCACAATATAATATAAAAACAATTAGTACTGCATTTCTTAAGAACATAGTAAAATTTAGTCGATTTACTGTTTTTTATCTGACTGCTATTCTATCACTGTTGTGCCTTGTGCCTTTGAATTACATAGTACCTAGCTCTATTGTATTATCTGTAGTGCAGGTTTTAGCTTGATCACCACATTAATCAGTTGGATGTGTCGGCAACATTGCATGAGTATATATTTAAAAGTTACACCCCTAATTATTTTCGCTTCGGTTACGAATTATACGGACATTATAATATCATGACGTAAATCGAAGTGACAATTTTATTTTGAAAAGACTTTAAATTGCATAAGTACATGTGTATTTTCAGTAATTAGGTAAGCACAATAAGCATTCAAGAGACATTTAAAGAAAATGATTATTTATGTTCATATAAAGGTTTCTTAAATAAACGAGCTTGTCATCGTGAAAGCGACTCACAGCATTTTCCAAAGTGCTTTAAGTCTATACACATTAGGACGCAAGAGTGGAGACAGGATACTTCACTTATTGACAGACCACTCACACTTATGTCGAGAATGCATCACAAAGCGACAGACATCTTCGGACACTGCACAATATGCAAACTCATCAAGGACAAGCCAATATGTACGACTGGCGAATGAATCGCTGACGTGACATACAATACCCTGGTAAATGTACGAGTATTAAACATTATTATCTACGAGTGTTATATGGAGAATATCGCTACGGTATTCTCAGTCAGCTGTCAGTCGCATAACTCTTGATATCTACACATAACTTATTATTAGTAGATAGAGTATCTAGATAAGATTAAGTATTTAGTTAACTTAATAATTGGCAAAACGTCAAGATCATGTCTTCCGTTTCGACGTACAAATTCCTTAAATGCTCGTACTACCTATATCTGATTGACTTCCACTTGACTGTGCTTCTGGTATTGCCGAGTCTATACAATCACTTACTATCGAATGATACCACTTGCTATCGAGTAGATCGTGTGTGTAGTATATAGTTAAAATGAATTATATTCATTGTAGATTGATAAAAATGTATAAGCTTTACAGCACATAAATGCCTTACGCAGAATCCAATGTATGATTTTTTCAATAACATTATCATAATCTTTATGAAAATCTCGACAAATATTAAGACTGCAATATCAATTAGGTACGACACTTTTGTGAGAAGCATAATATTGTATTCATAAATATTATTCAAAAATAAAGTATCGACAAGCTTCGTTTACCATAGCCCCAGCTTGTCGAGAATATAATTAACGATGTGTAGAAGAGACGGTGTAGGCTTATGTTACAAAGATGCAACATTGTAAGTAGCGCGGGCAGACACAGTGGACAGCTCAGACATGCCCGAAGGCAGACACTCGACAAATGACTAAATTATCTTGAGACCAATAACGGAAAGATATCTTATATGAGATTTGGTTTTATTTAAGGGGTTGTGGTGACCACGATTTAAGTGATCAAGACTTATTATCCATCATTAAGTGATGGTTAGCACATTTACTGTTTTTTAGAGTTTTCTTCTTAACTATTAAGTTGTAACAAAGCTGTGTCATGTACATTTAAGATATTTAAGAAAAAAATGACTGTATTGGGCTACATAGGCGTGTCCGAACACAAAATATTTTTTTCTTTAGATTTTTTGTCTGTTTTTTCGTTCACGTATCACGCAAAAACTACTGAACGGATTTTTGCAACTCTTTTTATTTCATAGTTCTTGATTAGACCTAAAAACTGGTATACATTTTATCCCGCTGCTATATCGCAAACCTGAGATATACTTAACCTTTTTATTTTGTTTAGGCGGGAAAAAATGTTCCTAACCACACACCCCGTCGTTCGGGGCAACGAACAGGGTAGTGTGGGGCCTGCACCCACTAAAGAAACCCGCCGTGTGCCATCTCTCCGCCTTTATTGGCGGGCCACTGGAACCATGTTACATTCCTTCTGTGGTTCGCCGGCGGCTTACCCTTTCGGGTACCCTCTACTGAGCGACGCATCCGCGCACGGAGCGTCGCACCTTCTCGGGAGGCCTTGCGGGTGGCGGACGTTCCCCGGTCCTTCCACCCGCAGCCTCAGATAGGGCGGCATGAGGCGCAAGTACCTGCGCCTGCGCCGCCCCGGTCGCTGGCGGCGGTTCGGGTCAGCGGAAGAATCCTCCTCCCTGGCTCTCTCCGCCGCTTCCTTCCGCGAGATAACCTCCTCGCAGAAGGCAGCGACCGCGGCCCAGTTCCTGTCGCTGCCAAGCATCGCTCTAACGACGCTCGGCAGCGAGAGGTCCCCCCCCTATTTCCGCGAAGAGTTCACGGCGCTGCTCGGCCCAAGCCGGGCACGGCTCGTGCGTGTGCCGCGCCGTGTCCTCGTCACAGCCGCAGTGGTGGCAGCCCGGAGTCGCTTCCCTCCTTGCGACTATGTGCAGGTACCTGCCGAAGCAACCGTGCCCCGACAGCACCTGCACCAGTCGGAAAGTAAGGACTCCATGCCGTCGCCCCGCCCACTCCTCCAGCACCGGCTGGAGCGCCCCTACGGTCCAAAGACGGGCCCGGGGCGCCTCCAACCATGCCCTCCACCTGGCCATGGCAGCTCTGCGGGCGTTACCCTGCCACCTGGCCACCTCCCTGGGTAGGGGTCGTCCGCCCCCCTCCCGCTCTTGCGATGCCCGCTGATACACCTCGGCGAGCACCTCCGCCTCCAAGTCCCACGGGGGGATTCCGGCCAACGGAGATATACTTAACCTAAGAACTAGCTTTTGGTTGCGGTGGAGCCGCGGGGAAAGCCTAGTATCTTATATTGCTGGTCTGCTTTATTTTACTTCATTACGTAATTATAATAAACGTTAAATGAAATAGTGGCTATGTAAAATATTATTAATTTGTAATCAAATAAGCAAACTAAGTAGTATTTCATTAAACAATTTCAAACAGAAGATACTATTAGGTGGGTAGCTCGTATGTCATGCTCAATGAATGATATAAAATTATATTAAACACGTAATCATAATTAAGTGGTACTTAAAATGACCTAGTTGATATTGAGACTGGTAAATATTTATAACTTTGGAATAAATCTTTTTCGAAATTATTTTATTTTTAACCGACTTCAAAAAAGGAGGAGGTCCCCATTCGACTGTATTTTTTTTATGTTTGTTACCTCGGAACTTTCGACTGGGTGAACCGATTTTGATAATTCTTATTTGAAAGCTGGTGCTTCCCGTGTGGTGCCATTTTATCCAATTTGGTCCAGTTCTGACAATGACATCCATGAGAAAACCGTCGTAACTAGAAGTCTGTTTTTTTTTTGTTAAAATTTTAGTTATAAGCATTTGACGTGTTCGGCCATTTACTAGAACAATTATTTTTATTACTGTTCTGGTAAACTTCTGTTAGTGTCAGAATCGGGATTCTCACGCAGTATCTATCTAATATCTTTAAACGAACAATTCTTATATATATATATATACATATATATAATCTGAATCTTGGAAATGGCTCCAACGATTTTCATGAAATTTAGTATGCACGGGGTTTCGGGGGCAATAAATCGATCTAGCTAGGTTTCATTTTTAGAAAACGTCGTTTTATCCGGGTTTTAAAACTGCTACAATATTATTGGAATACGAAGGTAAATTTCGCCACCATCTACAAGGTTATAATAGCTCAGGTGGGAAATCGGGCGGTTCCAAAACAGAAGACCCCGGTTCGAGTCTAGATGTCGCAGTTCATTTTTTGTTTTTTCAATTCTTTGTTTTGTGAGAAAAACTCACGATTTACCAAAAAAAGAACCGAGCATAGCTCGGCCATCCAGGTACTAAGTATTTATACAAATCCTGGGTTTAGTTTCAGTCCGTGAATATTGTATCTTTATGAAGTCCCCTACGCTACAGGCAAGACAATCATCTGTAAGAAAAAATGACAATAACTATGTTTAACCCAAGAATACAAAACTGTATCTTATTTTACTAGCTGCATTCTTGTACTATTTTGAAAACACACAGTTTTATGTGTATTAAATTAACGTTGAAGACTACAAATGTAGAGCTGCGCTTATTTTCGAAGTCACGTCAACGGTTTACTCTTTGTTCTTCTAATTGTGTGAGGTGTTAACACAATTACGTTTGGTTATAGAACTTATGCGAGTAAGGTGGGCGTGTGTCGAGTAAAATGTGTTGCTATGCAAAACTGCGTTGAGTTGAAACGATTTCAGTAGTTTTAATACATAATCTTGAACATAAGCCAATGCATGTTGACTATTTTGTAAACCAGCACCAGCTGTAAAACGCACAGAGATGACGAGAACAAGATCTAAATTTAGGATGGACCTTTTTATAATTATTCGGGTACGTATGGTAATGGATCACACGCTATTACTGCACTATCCCATGTACCATGTACCTACCCTACGCAGTAAATTGCGTTATATACAGGCGCAAAGATGGCACACGGCGGGTTTATTTAGCGAGTGAGGGCCCCACACTACCTTGTTCGTTGCCCCGAACGACGGGGTGTGCGATTAGGTACATGTTTCCCGCCTTAACAAAAAAAAAGGTATTTGGACTAGGGTTTTCGTGCATGTGCATCTTCGTTATATCTGCCCCAGTTAGAGCGTTTTCATATTTAACAGTAGTAGACGGCCCAGAGACCTATCAGGTATATAGTATCCGTTTGAGGATTTAGCTATACTAGCGAGGATACAACGTGAATACTACCACACTTAAGTATAGGAGCGCCAAGGTCCAGTGGACACGTCGCTCAGTAGAGGGTACCCGAAAAGGTAATTCGCCGGCAGACCACTGAAGTAATGTAACACAGTTCCAGTGGTCCACCAATACAGGCGGAGAGACGGCACACCGCGGGATTGTTTAGTGGATGAGGGCCGGGGGAGGTTAAAAAAAATAAAACCTAACTACGCGGGTCTGACAGTAACGCTACTATAATTTTTTCACAGAGGATACCGGCAAGGGTATGCCACCGGATTATTAATGTTATACATTTCCAGTAATCCGCAAACACAGGCCGAGAGACGACACACCGTGCTACTCTGCTCAATGCTCCGAACGACATGGTGTGCGGTTAGGTATATTTTATCGCCTAATACAAAAAACGTAATACAGGTGTATATTGTAGTTACTCGTACGGCATTGCCTCGAACAATAATAAAATCGTAAATACACAAATATTGCTAGAATAAAAAAAGGTTTGCAATTACTACATTCAAAGTTTGTAGTAGGTATAAGTTGTCGACGAATGCAAAAGGCTTTATTATATGAGGTACAATGATTGATGACAATCACTTTTGAAGCCAAGATATGCAGGTATTTGCTGGAATAGTGACTCAGTACTCAACGTACCGTCCACCTTGGATCAGCCCTGCGAGACGTTAATTCGCGACAAATGACTGCGCATTTCGATGTAGATACTTTGAACATAATTAATTTAAAATTTTGACGGCTTAACTTCGTGAATCAGGTTTTATAAGGACGTTTTTAATATACCTGAAAATATATAAAGAAATCAACAGCATTATCCAATTATTTAAATTGTCAGTGACACTATAGTGTCATGCTCTGGCTAGATTATAATAATAACCCTAAATCGCACAATAAACCATGAATTCCGTTAAAAAAAATCCTCACTTATTTTAAAAGGTTGATTGGATGAATGGATTAATCAAAATACTAATTCACTATTCAGTTTTTTTTTATTGCATGTAGTGGCAGACGAGCCACGGTCTGATTCCATTTACATCTGATGGTAAATGGTAACCGTCGCCCATGGACTCGCCTATACCAAGAGTATATCAAGCCGCTGCTCACCAATTCATTTCACAGATTGAAATGAAATATAAAATATAAACAGCTATCTCCTGTTACAGCCAAAACGCAACGATGTGCTTCATGGCCGGTCACACGGGAGATGGTGGTACCAACCCGCCCGAGCCCTATACTAAATGAGTACTCCCACTTGGTACCCAGCCCTACCACCATCATTCATATTCGTCATGCAATGGATGATAATTGCTTACTTCCCTTAGCCGCCTCATACGACACCCGTGGGAAAGAATGGGGTGGTGACACTTGTATTCTTAGTCCGTCACCACACGGGCAATTAAAAAATTGTATGCAATTTCTAGCTAGATCATATAAACTAGAAGGTATGAAAGTGGTAAAGGCTAGCTTGTCCCAGCATGAATGGGCCAGCTCGATCAGGGAAGTATCCCCCCCTCCTTATCCTCTCCTTATACGGTGCGCGAGTAATGCTTTGTTACTAGCATCTAAAGGCTACGGTAACCGCTAGACATCAGGTGGGCCGTATGCTTGTTTGCCACACGCGTAGCATAAAAAAGATATACAGCAAATTACGCTTTTTATTGATACTTTAATATAGAGATAAGACATAGATAGATTAGGCTTGCTCTTGTTTTGCGGACTTATAAGACAAGTCCGGAAAAACAAAGACCCACATCGTGAGCCACATCTTTCACTTTGTGTTTAATGTATAGTGCTGAGCATGTCAAATGCTAAAAATATACATATATAAAAATATCTAAATATTTATAGGGTTTGCGTCATTATTAGGTAAAAATCTTAATTGTAAAATTAAGTTTACCTGGTCGGTATAATGTATGAAAATACTTCCGACGGATGGCGCAGGCGTCACCCAAAGACGTTAAGTATGAATGTGATATCGAAATTAGCAGTCAGGAGCAATTGTCACGATGGCTGAATTGGCAAAGCATCTGGACGGTATCCAGGAGATGCAGGTTCAAATCCTGCTCGTGACTGTTATTTTCGATTTCACATTTTTCACTTTGTGTTTAATGTATAGTGCTAAGCATGTCAAATGCTAAAAATATATATAAAAATATCTAAATAATTATAGGGTTTGCGTCATTATTAGGTAAAATCTTAGTTGTAAAATTAAGTTTACCTGGTCGGTATAATGTATAAAAATACTTCCGACGGATGGCGCAGGCGTCACCCAAAGACGTTAAGTATGAATGTGATATCGAAATTAGCAGTCAGGAGCAATTGTCACGATGGCTGAATTGGCAAAGCATCTGGACGGTATCCAGGAGATGCAGGTTCAAATCCTGCTCGTGACTGTTATTTTCGATTTCACATTTTTCTCTTTGTGTTTAACAATTAATCACATTCACCATACATACTTACTCTTCAAACGAGGGTAATTTTAACATGTTCCTTATGCCCGGTTCCTATAATAATAAAACGGGTGGTTTTACTTACAATCGGTAGAATATTCTACCAGGCGTAAGCAAAATCTGTTCCTATAAAATACGAGTCGTAAGTGAATTAACTGACAGTTTGCGACTAACGGATGGGAGGGTTTTCAGTTACGATCCGTAACAACAATCTATGGAAACGCAGATTTATGGTGTTTCTATAAAAAAAGCAACCGATAGTTATGTTGTCAAATATACCAACCGTAGATGACATGTTTACCGGCCAATTTCAAACGATTAATGTAATAATGAAACGCAAAGAGGGTCATCGGTATTCTTAACTGACAGTTCTTCGTTACTGCTAGACATGATAATAATTTTGTGAAACACCTGTGAAACCTCGGTATCGGTATCTTGAAAACTTCTGGTAGCTTTCATACAATGACGATTCGTTGAATATAGCCGGGCATTAGCGAGTATGTTGTCCATCGGTTCAGAAAAATTAAAGACATTATAGTTAAAATACTTCCATATTCAATATTTGTCCATTCATTCCTTCTATATGCAACCTTTTTCCACCTACGATACGATATAACAACCACTTTAGTCTGCGTTTACACTAGAGATGTGCTACGATGATGTGTCAAGACGCCTAAATAGGCTAAAGCCTAATACAGTATTTATTTCACACAGCTCTGCTGTTACATCTTTATAAAATGCAATAGAACATATGGACAATAATGAGATTCTTAAAAAAAATCTAGACATTACGGGTTCAAATGCATGAGTATGAGCAAGGTGAAATTGGGAATGTTAAAATATATATTTTTTTAATATTTTTGCGACTAGTCACAAAATTCATATTCTACACGCATGGTATATCAGATAGCATCATGAGCACCTATTTATTTGCGGCGGCGTTAATCACCATCCAGCGGGTCCGTCTGCAACCATTGGCAAAAAAGGCGGGTTAAAAATTAAATATTATCATGAAATGGAGTGGTGAAAAGACAGATTAAAACATGCAACATTGTTGATACTCGTTTCTATAAAGACTGATGGGTGTGGCACCTACCAAAGACATACGAATGATTATTCGTGGTTATTCGCCCATTGTATCTGTCTCGAGTGCGCCGGAGTGATCCTTGACACGTAGCACTTACTTTCAATCTTTTATTTGCGCTCAATAGCCCGGTGAGACAGCTAAATGTAACAATTACCGCATCGCGACTATACTCATTCACTATCCAAGCTGCATACGATGATGTTCTAAATATGGAAAGAATAAAATATAGGAGTGTATGATATTTTAATATATAAAGTCACGTATCGATATATTCGTCTTCGTAAAGAAGGACCAGTCGTAGCGCTGGGGAGACACTGCATCAGGAAATTCATTCCAGAACCTATACGTACGTGCTAGAAAAGAGCGCTGAATAAGAACAGTCTTGGGCGAGATCCTCGTTCAACGTGGTATGGATGAACCTAGCAAGGTTCATCCATACCACGTTTAACAACGACTCGTGGTTTGGTGGTAAAAAAGCGATGTTGGTACCACATCAAAAAGTTCCTCAGAGCACTCCCCATTGAAGAGCCGATAGAGCATACTGAGAGATCAAAAGTATCTTCGCCGCCCCAAGGAGTCCAGTCCGTCTGTAAGATTGGGTTAGCTGGCTGGATTGGCTATTTGACAATTCAAATAGCACACCTTTCCCACTGGAATATCAGCTTGACCCACTGGTCAATTCTTGGTTCCAACCAATTGGTCAATTAGGTGATATTTAGGTGCGCCTACCAGGAATTGTATGCAGTATATTCCACGTAAGGGAGAACTTTTATGATTTATATAGCACAAGACATTGGAGTGAAGTACCACTTGGCTCTTTTGAAGACGCCCAGTATTTTGTTCGCAATTTTGGCCGGAGATGGATATTGCTCCAATATTTCGTCAATCCCTCGTTCCACAAGAGATGAATTGACACTAAATCACTGCCATAGGTACGCATAGATACGGATTGTCTCTCCATTTTCCACACGTAGCCACAAAATAGATAGGTCACCATGTTTAAGACCTCGAATGTAGTGACAGCAGACATCAAACCGAAAGAACGCACGCAAAGCACGGCTTTACGATAGAAAGAGTGTCCCAGTTTGTAGCCAGGGTTTTTCGGGTACGAGAGGTGTTCGGGCCATTTGCACTTATTTAAAAATATTGTACGAAAATCGGAGTCCATTGTCAACTGAAAACCTTTTAGATTGTTTATTGTTAAATTGCCTTAAATAGTGCTGTGCAAAGTAATTTTGTTAATTCAATTAAAATTGTAGTCATCGATTGAAACAATCGAACAAACCGTTTTCTATAGAAGTGAACTCAGTTATATATTTAAAAGTAACACAATGTAAAAAATGTATAAAAATAATAGTTTTAAACTTGATCTTAAGTAGTAGTATGGATTACTATGGATATACTCATCTGATAAAACTCATTTCATACGTCCTGCAACTAGCAATATTATACATAATTTATAGCAGCCTTTGCAAGCGGCACCGGCGCAGTTTGGAAATGTGCCCGGTAGACGGCAATAGGCTCGCACCCTATTACGTGGGACTTAAACATAGCTGACGAACCGTGAGTGTGTAATACACCTCTGCCCACCCCCCTACCCCTTCGGGGAATACAGGTGTGATGCTATGTTTTTTTTCCACCGCAGCCAAAAGCTGTTTTTTTTTATATCTCAGGTATACATATAGTGGAGGGATAAAATGTATGCCCAGTTTTTAAGTCTAATCAAGAGCTATCCAACAAAAAAGTTGCATTAAAATCCGTTTTTGTGTGATGCACAAACAAACAAACAGTTAATTTTAAATTATTTTAATATTAAATTATTTGAGTTTTTATTCGTCATTCTTTTAGTGTTTTAGTCGTAGGAAAGTGAACTTCTAACCAAATAGGATCAATATCATTAATCATTATATAGTATTAGATATTATAATGATTATTGCAAATCTAAAAATTAAATTAGATAATATCTTGATTTGATTTAATAATTTCAATTAAATTTTTATGAAATATTATTTTTGATAAAATTATCAAATCGATTAATTGATTGAGTCGAATGCTTATCTGTAATGATCATTACTAAATTAGCTTTCATCGTGTGAGTGACCCTTTGGTTTACATTTTTATTCAATTGATTTGAAACAGATTATACTATAAGTAGAGAACATTAGTTAGTTACATTCCATACTACAGGTACCGTACAGGTCCGTTGACGAATTACACTATTACAAGGTTTCTTACTTGGGGGGTTAGATGGAATCTCATATCTCACAATCGACATCGTATCGACTCGCTTGTGATTGGTAGAGAAAACGACGCGTGATGTCGCAATAATCCCTTGCCCAATCACGGCGATCTCTCAACTAATCACAGTAATCACTATACGATGTCGATTGTGAGATATGAGATTCCGTCTAACCCCTTTGGCAAACAAAATCCTATCTACAAGTATACTAAGGAGAAGAGCTGTGATCAAGACCGAGAACTGCAAAGATACTGTTTAAATAATCTGTATCAAAAGACCAATGTCTCATACAAACACTACCTCGTAACTGTGTGGGCATTGTACCCATAAATTTTGCCTTTTGGTCACTTCACACGGCGAAATCGTAATTGGAAACCTTAGTTTTCATAAATATAAGATATAATTATCATTAAAACGTCGCCTCTTATATATGTGTTGACATTTTTATGGCCTAAGTATAATATTATCTTCAAAATAAAGCAACCAAACTGCCAGAAACAGGAATTCAATTAGGTGTCCGCTTTACAATGAAAATTGTGAACATTATTCTAAAACTAACTATAACCACCATTTTTGTATTCTATAACCAGCACCCGTCCACCATTATTCGTATTCTATAACCAGCACCTGTATCAAAAATTATGCCTACCAGGATCCGGTTTATTTTAGTGCAACTAAATGTTAACACTGCAAATTAATTTTTAACTTGGTAGGTACGCTCTCTGTGAAGAAATTAAAAATGTATAGTGTTTAAAGTTTAACGTTTTAAGCTAATGAGTTTTAAGCTAATGAGATCAGAGGGGTTAGGCAGAATACCATATGTCACATGTCGATTGTATCGTGATCACTGTGATTGGTTGAGAAACCGACGCGTTGATGTCGCAATAATCCGTTGGCCAATCACGGTGATCTCTCAACCAATCACAGTGATCACGATACGATCGACATGTGGGATATGAGATTCTGCCTAACCCCCCAGGGGGTTGAGAAACCGACGCGTGATGTCACAATAATCCGTTGGCCAATCACAGTGATCTCTCAACCAATCACAGTGATCACGATACGATCGACATGTGAGATATGAGATTCCGTCTAACCCCCCTGGATCGTCATACTGCTAGTAATGAGCAAAATTACTGTAATAAAAAAAACCGTTGCAGTTAAAGGAAGCGCCATCTTATAATGAAACTAGTACTAAACTGATAAATTATCATACTACTGATATTATCAGTGATGATAATAATTTAAAGAAATTGATAGTAATCGGATTAACTACCCCGTCTGCCCCTGTGGTGCAGCGGTAGTGTGAGCGACTGCAGCTGATCATGAAGTCTCGGTTTCGATCCCCGGGTCGGGCAGTCTTATTGAGCTTTTTTGTAAAAAGAAAAATTCTCAGTAGCAACCTGGAGTGTTTGGAAATGTGCCCGGTAGACGGCAATAGGCTCGCCCACTATTACGTGAGGCTTCTTAGACATGGCTGGCGAACCGTGGGTGTGTGGTGCGCCTCTGCCTACCCCTTCGGGGAATACAGGCATGATGCTATGTTTATGTGTGTGTTGTGTTGATAACAATCAGCCAGTCATGTTTTTTCTTTACGTGGATATAAGTATATCGTGCGGGTTTATATGAATAGGTCACGAAGTATCTGTATGTCAAATTTCGTCCGAATCTGGTCAGCCCTTTTACGTGACTGAAATTCCAACAACAAAATCATTTATCCAAAAATACATACATCCAAAATATATTATATAAAATAACAACAGCAAATACGCTTTCGCATTTAATAATGTTGGCATTCGATTACATCTCCTCTGGTTTAGAAAAAGGTACGTGTATAGTATAAAATCTCCAAAAATATCTTCCTTTAATGGAATTCTACATAATATATTTGTATCCAGGTACTCACAAAACTTTATAGTATTTATATCAACATAAACACATGTAGGCGTACGTAAACGACACCGTCTGGACCCTTAATGGCAGACCATCATTCGGCCACGTCTAATGCCGCGACCGCAAATAAAACGAGTGCACAAATTGTTTTAAATGGACAGGTAGGCTCGCGTTCGACTGACCTACAGGCACCGGCTTATTGTGCAAAATGAACAAAACCTGCTACGGTTTAGAGTACCGTATAACTAACATATTTTTTTATTAATTTTGTATTCATAACGTGTTGACCTTTTATTTATCTCGGAGGGGATAGTTTAATGTAAAAATGTCAAAATGTGGCTAACATGTGCATCCAGTAGTTATTCGGTATAATCGGAATACGTGATGTACATTTATACTTCTTTTGTTTCCTTTATATCGGTGGGTTCAGCACAATATATGAATAGAGCAAATCTCGTGAATTATTATGTAGCACAGGGGTTTTTTATTTAACTGACTTCGTCCGCGTGAACTCCATCATTGCGTCAATATACACGTTAATTATCTCTATGCAAAACTTCTTACCCCATAAAAATAAAATAAAAATGTCCTTTTAGGGGTCCTGGGCTATATGTATGCAAAATTTCACGATGATCGGTTAAGTATTTACGGCGAGATAGCGTAACAAACGTATAAAAAACCCACTTGCACATTTATAACATTAGTAAGGATAAGGATTTACACAGTATGACAGAAATTACGGCCAGACCCCGAACTTGGGAATTTGTGAATACACTTACCTATAGGTTTCAATAATATATATACTTGGTAGGTATACTTGGTGGTAAGGTATCTAACCTTTTACTTATAAAGCTTTGTTACAATATTATAACACTGGAAACATTCCTTGTAACTGTAATATTTGTGCAATTTCACTAAATTGTGTTGCGTTTCACATTAAATATGCGTCCAGTGTAGCGATTTAAATCAGTTTGCTTGCAGTAGGCGTGCTAAAGTGTGTACTCTCTTAAAATATTACAACTGCAGGCAATGAGCAACGTATATTATTGTAATCGATATAATGTTGTAGTGACAATGTCAGCTTCTCTTTGCAACATACGTAAATAGTAAAGAGACAAACTGTTTGAATTTACATTTTTTATAGAATTTACAATTCAAACACGAACTGGCAATTCCAACGAATGTATTTTATTAATACTTTAAAAAAAATAACGCTTGAATCGTAAAACAACAAAAAATAAAGTTTTATTATGCTCATAAAATTTACAGGATTCACAAAAATGCACATATTCGCTATATTTATTGCCAGTCTCTCCCTATTTACAGGGAACCAAAACCACTATTATAAACATACTTCTTTTTGATACACCCAGAGGTGAAAATAATAATAAACATTTGGCAATAAAAATTCTCATGTTTTATAAGCATCAAGTGCGACTCGTGCTTGGCTACATGTACAGACTATACGATGCAAGGTTAAAGATATTATTTGGCCTCAACTAATTCGTCACGTCAAAGCAAAATGGAGATATATTATTCATTTGTGGTAACTCATCGGATAATGGGCTATTATACTTTTTTAACTGTAACCTTTGATATGAATTTTAATTTTATTTTCTGTCTGAATTCTCATAATTTGGTATTCGGCCCTACAGAGTCATCGACATCGTCATTATTATACCATTATCGCCCTACCACTAAGGGAAAGTTACCCCAAAACGGGTTTCAACTGTCTGCTCATTAAATGCAGACTGCAGTTCAATATTTAAACTTTCAATTAAAAGTTTTCTCCCCAGATCTTTTTTAATTAGGCCACGATCCGACCCAGTTAAAAAAATCTATACTAATATTATAAAGAGGTAAAGTTTGTGAGGTTGTAAGGGGTAATCTCTGGATCTACTGAACCGATTTTGAAATTGTTTTTACCAATAGAAACCCACGTTATTTGTGAGTGTCATAGGCTAAATACTAACCCGAAAAATTATAAGACTTTTTCGTAGTAGTCGGATTTGCAAAGTAAGTCGAAGAAAAAACGGTCGAACGAAAACGTTTCTTACGAACGCTATCTTAACGATGAGAGATAGGTATATGATTGTGTTCTAGAGAAAAGTTGTAGAGCTTGATAATGCCTACAAAAAAGATTGTTATTGATATTAAAAAAATAATTTAAATCAGTAGGTCAATGTTTATTGGTCATATTATCAACAATTATGAATTCTTATCAAAATAAGTAAATTTATCATTTCTAGTCGTTATTTTAAACAAAAGACTTTTCCCTTTTACTGCATATAATTTGGACGAATGGTTAAAGAGCGACGAATGGTTAACAAAGGTGTGGAACCGCGACCGTGTCGTAATCTATTGAGTGATAATCTATTGGACGTTTTTTTTAAATGTTTACCGCCCAACGATGTGAGCACGGGTCAGCTAGTTATAGATAATCGTGATAAATAAAATTACTTTTGCACGCCTCATATGTGAAGCGTTGAGGTGTGTACTATTCTCGTTTCGCACAGAAAAACTGATTTTTCTAACTTAAAATGTCTCTATTTATCATATATTACACTTGTAAAATAATATATACACACACATATCAAGAAAAAACCCTATTTTTAACACTCATGATATTTTTGACGCCATTTTTGTTATTTAAACTAGTTAAAAACTGAAAAAGTTCTGTCTTGGACGTCCGTCTTTTCAGGGTCTGATTCGATGTGGTTTAATTGTTATTAAAAAACAAAAAAATTGTGAATATTTACTTTTGATTCGACACTAAAACCAGCGCCACCTTATTTCGTAAGAACTATTTCTTTAGACCAATATAGAAGTGTTTCTTCAAATTAGCGCTAGATGGCGTATAAGACATGAGATGTACTTTTTGAAATTAGCGCTATCTATGTGATTTATTGAAAACTACTTAGTAAGACCAATACATTGTTAGTTACTTATCAAATAATCAATTTTATTGTGAAAAATGAAGATTATGAGGTGTACACTTTTGAATATTCCAAAGTATTTTTAATTTTCCGCCAACCACTTTGTCAGTGGGCTTCGAATTACTTTATGAACCGCTTAACAATGGTCGTGCGTGCGTGATCTCTAGTACAAGTCAGTTTTTTGTCCATACCAGATACTACTAAGATACTACGTATGATTCAACCACGGTTCATGATGTCATATGATGTTCGTGGTCAGGAAATAATGTGTATTATTTATAACATTATATCCATCCATCCATCCAGCCTTTTAACGTCCACTGCTGGACATAGGCCTCCCCATGAATGGGGGATAGTGCCGTATTCGCCACGCTTGGCAGGCGGGTCGGCGATCGCAGTGAATGTTGTTAATACTCGAAGGAGTGCTGCTGCCCACCCCCCCGGTATTCCCTCAGTCAGCTCTTACGACTCCCATGGGTGGAGAGGGAAAGGATGGAGAGGGAACATTATATATACTTACTTAATTACTTATCATCAGGCCATCTCCCTTGCAGGGTAGGCAGAGAGAACAGAGTGCAAAGAGGCTCTATTCTTGCATACATCTGTCGCTTCCTCAACATTCATAATTCTTTTCATACATGATCGCCTATTTCGGAGACTCCTGACTTCATCTTCCTTCAACACATGACCGACTTGATCTAGGTAGGTTAGTCTCGGTCTCCCCAGTACTTATATCCTTCCACTTTCGCATTGTATATCTTCTTAACCAATCGTTCGTCCGGCATTTTTTCCACATGTCCGAACAATCGGAGGCATTCCCTTTCGCATCTTAACACCAATACTCTCTTTCATACCTACTCGCTCTCTCACATAGTCAGTCAGCCTAACTCCACAGATTTTCCGCAAAGATTGCATTTCAACCGTATTGATTTTACTCTCATGCTCCTTTTTGTATACTCAACTCTCGCTTCCAAATAATAATGTTGGGATAACCTCTGCGTTGTGTATTGTGACCCCTGCCTTCTGGCGGAATGATGGCTGCCAAGAAGTCCCAATGCTCCGTTCACTCTATTTCCCGTATCTAATCTTCTCTCTATATCAGTGGTGTCCTTCCATCCCGAGTGAATCCACATCCAAGATATTCATCAACTTGTTCTAGCATGCCATTATATATTGTTGCTCTAACATCAGTTCTGGCTTCTCCTCTTGCAAAGACCATTATTTTGGACATTACATTCACACGTAGGCCCCTTTTACTTACAATCTTCTGTCATTACGTCGACTAGGGTTTGTAGGTCAGTCGCTGTCTAATAATACCGCATTATCTGCATATAACAAAAAAATAACCACTAAGTCGCCCATTTCAACTTCCACATCAATTTCAATCAACCTTTAGAGACATTTATCCAGATATATGATAAACAGTCTGGCTGACATAACGCAGCCCTTTTTAACGCCGATATTTACATCAAACCAGGGGGACATTCCATAATCCAGCCACAAACATGCCTTGCAGTGCAGGTAGTAGGACTGCACCGCTTGTAGCAGTCTACTACTGTTAATACCATACTCCGGCAAAATGTCTCAAAGTTCCTTTCGTACATCATGTCATATGCTTTCCCCAAATCTACAAAACTACAGAAAACCATCTGGCCTAGAGCCAGATGCTTCTCCACAATGATGCGCAGATAAAACACTTGATCCATGTATCCCAATTATGAATTTAAGAAAACATTCACCAATTTAACTCTATATTGAATTCCTCGGATGAATTTGATGTTTTTTACAATAACTTAGGAAAATTTAAATCTCTAATCTATACTCATCTCAATTGCATGTAAGTGTTATAAGAGTACCTACATAATGTTATTATCTTTTTTATTAAACTCAAATACTTACGCTCTCTCGCCCCCTATTACGTAGGACTTAAACATAGCTGGCGAACCGTGGGTGTGTAATACACCTCTGCCTACCCTTTCGGGGAATTCAGGCATGATACTTATTTTTGTTTTTTTATATGTTTTTAAATACCCTCTTTATTTGAAGAACTATTTTTTTTTCTCCTTAATTGTAACTTGTTATTGTATTAGTAATTTTATTATTGTAATTTAATTATGCATTTAGTTTAATATTCATTTGTCATTTTACACTGCACGATGTGATCTCCTATAATTAAGGAAGCACAAGGACTAGGTACCTATATCGTTTTTTTTACATTGCTTGTAAAGTGTATTCTTTGTTGGAGATCCTTATATAAATAAATAAATCCCCTTCCACACCTGAACCCTCCTTGTGCCTCACACAATAATCCATCAGACATCATCCTCCTTCCAGTTTTCCTTTCACATTAGAAAATGTTTAATTATTTTTTAAAGAGTATGATTAAAACTAAATATTTTGTATATTTAAATATTACTATTAATAGTTTTCGATATAAATTTATATGAACTTATAACTAGTATCAATATTTCGTCTTTGCAGGAGTCCATATTGGTCAACATCAAACATAGAGGTTTTGTTGACTATATAAAGTTAAATAAATGTACTTACCGGTTCGGTGTCACCTTGGTTGTCTTTGCCTAGCCCTTCGCCCTCGTTCCAGCCCATTTTCTCCAACAATTTAAAGCCTTTGTTGTCTGGTGTTATGGACCTGTGATGACAATTGATGAAACATAAAAAAACTACTTGCGTTTAGTAACATTTTGTAATACTTCAAACCGGAACATACCGGTATGGTTTACGGTTGGTAAAAAGTCAAATAGTCTGTGACAAACCCATTTAGGTTCGCAACTTGTGAGAACTATTGTCAGCGTGTAATAACGCGCTTTTGACTGCGGTGGAACTGCGAGTAAAGCCTAGTATTACTAAACGTGTCATCCGATGTCAATGATTTATATTAGCTATTTTAATTATTCAAGAAGATTCTTTTTGTAAGATAGGGGGCACCAAATCAAACTGATTTTTCAATGTAATTCTGGAGAATGTGGAAAAAGAGATATTTAGTGCGAGCGGAATTCGAACCTGCGTCCCTTCCAATCCGGGATGTGCTCTAAGCCACTAAGCTATCGCACTGACCAACGGCCATACCCAATATCCACATCACATTTGTTTTTACGATCACGCTATCAAACAGTATGAATTTTAATTATTGCAAAATTAAATTAATGCATGTAAATGCATCCGATAGGGTGCGTGGGTCGTAGAGACAAATTTGACGTGTAGATTGGGTATGGCAGTTGGTCAGTACGATAGCTAAGCGGCTTAGAGCACTTCCCCGGAATTTTTCCCCGGAATCATTGGAAGGGATGCAGGTTCTAATCCCGCTCGCACTAAAGTTCTCTTTTTCCACATTCTCAAATAATTTGTACTTGAAAATAAGAAATTAATAATACTGACGTGGCAATGTCGGTTGCTTGCGTCTTCTCTGCGGAGTGTGACGAGCCGACAGCGTCTCTCCTCGCTTGTGCCCTATCGTTATACGGAGTTTCTTCAATAGCCAACATTGGTTTTACGCCATATACGTTCTTCAGTCTGGCCAGCTCAAGTTCATACTGTTTCTTCACGCTGCACGTCCGTGTGTACGCGACTTTCTTCTCTTTCTCCACATCTGGAGAGTTCAGCATATGTTATTTATTTGAAAGGAACGTACTTTTTATAATTTTGTACGACCATTATAAGGATAATATAAGTGGTGAATAACAATAGAAAAACACCAAGAAAAAAATATGAGGAAAATTTATTTTCTCACATATTTTGTATATATTTTTTCGTGAAAATATTATTTCATTCAGCTAAATATATAATAACAAATTAAGGTGATGAAGTTCTAGTCTAGCCGTGCACTTGCAGTTCGAACGATTGGTAAATAAAATAACTTTCGGCTGGCAATCAGATGGGTGACCAAAAGTGACCCCCAACTCCTCCGTGCTTCGAAAAGCACGTTAAGCGATGGATCGCACCTGTTAAACAACATCCTGGAAGTCATTATAGGTCAAATTCCTGAATAAAAAATCTGACTCGGGCCTTGTTTTAAGGTCACCAGTGATCCCCTTAATCGGGCCATGGAGGTCAGATAGGCAGCCGCTACGTGTTAATACTGGTGAATAACAGAAACACAGAACAGCCCCCTTAGAATGAAAAACGAAACGTTAGACGAACTTTCGTTTTACTTCATTGTGATTGGTCGCCTTAATCAAGTAAGAACATGTAATCAGACACATGATAGGCCATTTAGAATCTAATAGTCCAAGATCGGCAAACCTCAGTTATTTAGCTGACTAACAACTATTTTGGGATTAAATAGCGAAAAATAAACTATTAAAATAAATATTAAATTTAAAATTAATAAATTTAAAATATTAATTTATTTTTCGTCATGGCGGGAAAAATGTACCTAACCGCACACCACGTCATTCGGGACAACGAACAGGGTAGGGTCCTCGACCACTGGAACTTTGTGCCTTACTTCACTATACTATCGGCACGCTATGATGGCCGTTTTGACGTTTGTCCACTCATGAAGTTCCGTATTAATTAATAATTACATTTGAAGGAGCAAATTGCTGTTCTTTGTTGTCAATAGTGACGTGCAGTTAGTCATAAAATTTATCGAATGTATAATTTTAGGCCACAAAATTTATTTATTACATTGATTTCTTATATATATTAGGGTCACGCGAACATTTATTTTTTATTTTTATAAGATTTTTGTTTGATTATTGGTGTACTTATTTACCACACAACACGGCATTTGTTTTTCTGCTCTATGCCAAACAAAGCAGTTTCGACTTGACGTTGCTTCGAAAAGTACAAACTGTGAGTGCACTGCGATTGCGATATAGTTTTGACCTGGCTTTGGATTTCGGATATTGATACTGCATTACTGTTCATATTTTCTTTATTAAACCTTTTTAATCAGGTACTACTTGCAATAAAAACTTATAGATTTGATTATATTTTTTTCGAGAATAAATTGACAATTCACATCACTATTGTAATATGTCAAAACGGCCATCATAGCGTGCCGAAACTATAGTACCTACATATCCACTAACCTAGGTCGACAGCTAATTTGTAGATATCAGGTAAAACTTACGTAAAATAATTACTCACTTATTTACTTATCATTACGCCATCTCCCTTGTGGGGTAAGCAGAGAGAACAAAATAATTTCTTACTTTTTACGAAGTGGCTATGAATTATGTTTCACAGAATATTGTTAAAAATTATAGAAATAACCAATACATAAGAATAATTATAGAAGTAATCTGATTAATGTTTAGATAACATTTTCTTAATTTATATAGGTAATGTGTATAATGTGCTAAGGCAAATATACCAATACTATTCGTTTGTATCTTTCCAGACCATTCGTAGAGAACAAGAAGTAGCGGTAAAAAAATTCAATAGATGTGGTTTTTGAGCTCATAAACAAAAAAAAACGACTATCGAACTTCTAAAAAAACTGGAGGGATTAAACTGTGCGATGAAATTATGTGTAAGATATTAGAAATAGGAATATGCAGGTTTAGGCTTTCAATCAAGAATCCAATTTAAGGACTACTCACACGTTTCGCTGAACGATTTTGGTCACACTTATACAGTTCTGCTTCTATCATTCTACAGCGTCATAAGAATGAGGAAAAGCCGTCATTATCTCCATAAATAAAACTATTATAATTACTACACGTCCGAACTCTTTTAATCCTCGCGTCCATTATGATAACGTAATAATAAATCTAATCTATTCAGGAACTGTGCAGGGTGGCAACTTCTCGACGAGTAGTCAAGAACTATCCGTATACAGCGCTGTTCCGCCGCGTTCGACGCTGAATGGGGTGGAACAGTGCTGAACTATAGCACTCGCATGATAACACATTTGTCCTCATTTTATACTTGTTTGCCGCAAAAGCTGAATAGACGCGAAAAGCTAAACGGATGCGTACCAGTCTCCATACAAAATTGTTGTTTTCTATGGGCATAAGCTGAATAAAGCTTAATAGGTGTGAGTAGCTCCTTAAACTTTAAAGCCAGTTTCAGTGATTTACAAAATCGTATCTCAAGGGCGTAAAATATGGGACCACCGAAAGAATGTAGCATAGTTCCAGTGGCGGGTCGCCAATAAAGGCGGAGAGACGGCACACGGCGGGTTTCTTTAGTGGGTGAAGGCCCCACACTACCCTGTTCGTTGCCCCGAACGACGGGGTGTGCGGTTAGGAACATTTCTGCCCGCCTTAACCAAAAAAAAAGCGCGTAAAATATGGGGCTTGAATTTAAAACGTAAAAAAAAAATATCGCAGGCGAGTCGCGGGCAATTACCAATAAGTACATAAAACAAACGGATACATAATATCAAATATTAGATTAGAAAATCTGAATATATATATTAAGCCGATTAAAACTTCTTCATAAATAAAGTCCTAAATGGACACGATTAATTGATCAGCACTCAGGCTGTCATAAGTAAAATACATAACGGGTTGTACAGTATTTTTTATGTTTAGTTCAAAAAATTGCTAATCCGATTATGATATAATTTAAATGGGATTGACTTAGATATTTACCATCGATTAAAAAAAGAATCATAGAAATCAGTCCAGACTTCAATTAAACCAAAGATATTGCTAAACATACATACAATAAGTTAATTGCATTGAGAACCTCCACAGTCAAAAATTACCTTCAATGAGTAGTCCTGGTTCACAATGTCCACATGTGTCGTTCCCACGATGTATGTGACATAACAACTTAGTTTCGCCTAGTTGGAGGGTACTGCCGTGAACTATCTAAAATGCAAGAAAATGTGTATACAGTACAAATAAACAGTAGAACAAAGAACTTTAGGAGCGACGTACAAATGGGAACTATGCATTACTTTGTCTTGTGAAGGGTTAGATTTCGAATAAAGTACTTATTTGATCTTGAAGTAAAGGAAACAAGGCTTTCTTTCTCATTGTAGAGGTTTCCAACTTGGGGTATTGCAGTACATTTATCGTATTTTTTGAGAAACGTGGTAGAAAATTCATGTTAATTTTTACACTATTATATTTAGTAAATTTGGTTGTTCACAAGAGAGTAAGCTTTTTGAACTATTATCAAAAGAATTAATAGTTACCTCTACAGGGTCGCTGACGATCTGACACTCGGATATACGACTGCCGTTCAGAATGCTTCCGTTTCTTGAACCGAGATCTACTGCCATATATGACTGACGATTGCTATCGTATTTTATTATCATGTGATTCTGAAAGATACAAAAACGGCAATATTTATTTTTTGTATATTATCTTGAGTTAAACTTACTTGTAAATTTTCTTTTTTTATATTATTTTTATAAAAGCTTTCAGCCCTTTGCTAAGGAATAGTCCTTGTATCGCGGGGGACTTTACAAACATACAATTTGACGTACACAAAGTACACCCAGACTCAGAACAACCATTTGTACACAAAGAGTTCTGTGTGGGAATCGAAACTCGAGCAGGTCGGTATATAAACCACTCCGCCGTTTGTGCAGTCAATATCATTAGTTAAGTATAATATACATCAGTTGCTAGTAGCTAAATAACAAAATTAAACTCTGAATTGGTAGACCAGGGGGCAGGCCCTGATACCGCATCGACGAGTCCTCGCCGGGAATCAGTCTAAACTTTCTTAAAACTACTCATTCTTATAATACGAGTAATATAATATTAACGGAAATTTCACACAACGTCCTCTGGTCCCAAACTAAGCTTAACGCTTGTGCTATGGGTACCAGATTACGGGTATAATACATATATATTACTTTTTTTAGTAAATACATACATATAATAGATAGAAAACATCCAGATGCAGTACAAATATCTGTGTTCATCACACAATAATTGTCCTGAGTGGGAATCGAACCCACAACCTCGTGCACGGAAGTCGGTTACAGTACTGACTACGCCACGAGGCACAAATACTGCTCGAAGCCGTAAAGAAGCCGAATATAATGTCAGCCTTGGCTAGATCAATCAACAAGGTAGAAGTTAAGAATGCTGAGAGTCAGTCAATGAGAGACACATGGATGGAGCCAGTCAATGACAGACACATGAGACAATGACAGGTACCTAACCACACACCCTGTCGTTCGGGGTAACGAACAGGGTAGTATGGGCCGTCACGCACTAAATAAACCCGCCGTGTGCCGTCTCTCCGCCTGTATTGGCGGAACGACTGGAACTATGTTACATTACTAATACTACTTGTGGTATTACAAGCTCACCCTAGACACATTGGTGTCCCTCAACAATATTGCATGATGTTCGCCCTCCCGCCCAACTGTACCGCCATCTTTAGTCACGATGAATAGAGTACCTACACGAAGTTTTGGTAACGTCGTTTCGCGGACTATCACTCGCATGCAAGGTGGATGGCGCCTCGCTATTGATTCTGTAAAAAATCAAACTAATTAGACTAAATATTGGATTTTTTTATTGCGTTTGGTGGTACAGGAGCCACGGCCCACCTTATGGTAAATGGTAACCGTCGCTCATGGACTCAACTATACCGGGAGTATTGTCAAGCCACTGCTCACCATTTCATTTCACAGATATGAAATGAAAGAATGAAAAAATGTTTTCTAACTATCCCTTGAAGGGCAAGACGCATTAATCTTTACTTAGTAAACCAAACTACAACAATTATTTATAAATATTATTATAAGTAATATACCATTGACAAAGTGAGGTGCTAGAAGTCGATTTTATGGGGCCAAAGTACTTTAACATTTTAATCTAAGATACAATAAAAATATTAGTTATGTTGAGGCGTAAAAATACCCAAGTCTCATTGGATCATTTAAATGTTAAAACTCATGATGGTGTTGAGACTATGACAATTCAAATTACTGTTTACAATTTACCATCATCGCTACTAGTAGACATATCAGCATCAACTGCTGCATCTCCATCCTCAGAACTTGTTTCACTACATTCTCCATCTTCTAACTCTTCTGTTTCAGCATCATTTTGTACCTGCTCTTCTTTTTTGTTCTCATTTTCATTGTTATCCAAATTAACTTCTTTGTCTTCTTCACTTCTTTGAAATATATCATCATCTTTCTTCTCTTTAGGAAGTGTAACAGTGTTCTCTATCTCTATCTTACTTTTCTTTAACTTGGATTTTTTTTCATCAATAGCATCCTCTTCACCACCCTGGAATAGATTTAAACTTTTGGTATTGGTGAAGTTTTCATCAAATTATTTACCTAAGGCAGTTTGGCCTCGGAGTGAAACCTGAGATAGATTTTTCGTCAGGTTATCAATGTCCTCTTCAGCTTTTTTGTCCTGAAAATAAAATATTGGTATTTTATAATAACTATAAGCAATTTTACAAAAGAATAAGCTAAAAAACATTGACACAATAAGAAAAAAAATTGTTCTTAATTAATCAGCTGTTATTGTACTATACTTGCCGTGTGGGGCCGGCTTTAGAATTGTCCCATCCCTCTCCACCCATGGGAGTCGTAAAAGCCGACTGACGGAATACCGAGGGAGTAGGCAGCAGCACTCCTTCGCGTATTAACAACATCCGCTGCGATCGCCAACCCGCCTCCCAAGCGTGGCGATTATGGCACTATCCCCCATTCTTGGGGAGGCTTATGTCCAGCAGTGGATTTTAAAGGGCTGATGGATGGATGGATGGATGATATTGTACTATGCCACTTACCAATTTGTGCTTTTTAGCTTTCCTCTTTTCATGTGCTAATAATGCAGCTTGTGCATTTGCTGCACTTCTGTCTGGATACGAGTGAAAAACAAACGATTGTTTTTCATCTGAATAGTAATAGTAGCACTCTGTGTCAGTATGATAATATAGACCTAATTCCTGGAAATCGATAAATCAATGTTAATAATGAAGAAAAACTAGCTCCGTCTGTCCTAGATTCACTGCAGCAGAACAATATATTTAGGATTTATTTAAAACTAAAATTTCCTACACCACACACTATACTACTACTACTTTGATGTAGGTCTTAAGGTTCAGTCAGTTGTCACAAATAGAATTTTTGTGACTTTATAATAAAATATAGAATTTTCCTACTTGTAAAAGTTTAATTAGGATGTGTTATACATACACCCTATCGTTGAAAAAATATCTACAATTTAAAATTATACATACTTACTTTCCTCGAAAAAATGAAAGTGAAAACCTTTTCAAACTCCATTGTGTGGTTGAAAATAATTGTACAAGGAAATAGACAGAAATGGCAACTTTAAAATTTAAATTATTTATGGAAAAATGTTTTGATATAACCTCTGGCTAGGAAAGCTAATTTAGAGAATAGTAATGGCATCATGAAAAATTAAGCCCACTTACAGAATTATAATAATATCCAGTTTTGTAGTCATAGTACATGCCAGCAGATTCCACATAGACCATACCAGACTCTTTCATGGCATCTTGAGCAGCTTCCTTAACTTGTTCAGCTATACTTTTTGTCTCACTTTTATTATTAAGTGTCCATGCTGAATTTTCAGCCTTTATGCATGTGTCCTTTGGTATAATTTTATTTAAATTATCAAAGTCAGTCTGTGATGACTTATTTAGAGTCTTTGGATTGTGTTGACAAACTATGTTATCATTGCAAAAATCTAGACTTCTTGTACTTTTTGTCTCAAGAGGTATAGTTTTATCATTTTTTGTTTCAATTTCTAAGCCATTAAGTTGTTTAACATTTTGTGCAGGTGAACTATTTTCAGATATTGTGCTGTCCTAGAAGTTAATAATAAAGGTTAGATTTGAGAATTAAATTCAAAAGATACCTAATCTATACAAATATTATAAAGAGGCAATGTTTGTAAGTTTAGATATCAGGGGTAAAAAAAAACTACTCACCGATTTAAAAAAAAAAACCTTTAATAAATTAATATAGTGTGAAAATATGATACAGAAAATAAATTACGGTTAGAACCTGCATTTTCTAGAAAACCATCCCAGATGATTTGCCAACATAGCTGATTTTCGAATTTATATTTTAGCACTTTATATTAATTTATATGGCTTAGAATGCCAAATGCTTAAAAAAATATAAAAGTAATAAAATCTCTTTCATAAATATGTAGAATGAAAATAGGAGCCTCATCAGCTATATTATCCTGAAAAAAACAGGGTTTTTCATTGCGGAGCCGCAATCACAGCTTCTTAAGAAGTTAGAAACTAGGAATATTTTAAATCACTACATTTCCTATTATAACTAAAGCTGTAACAGAGGTCTGTATATTTAAGACATTTGAGAAAAAAATACTCTTATTAGGTATATAGCCGTGTCTGAACACTAAACAATTTGTTTTAGATGCATTGTTTGTTTGTTCACGAATCACACAAAACTACTGAATCGATTTTGATGCAACTTTTTTTATTTGATAGCTCTTGATTAGGCTTAAAAACTGGTGTACATGATATCCCACTATAAAATCGGGAACCTGAGATATAACCTAAAAACTAAAGACTGCGCCGCGGGCAAAGGCAGTTTCTTATTACAGTAAAAGTATTATCTATTAAAACTTACCAGTTCTTTCAATCGGTGTTTTAGCTTCACTAACATTGTGTTTTTGCTTCTTATACACCGTCTCATTTTCAATATAAGGTTTAGTATTTCAGGTCGGTATTTCAAAGAAATTCGAAGACTCCTCAGATTAAACTTAGGTTTAGGTTTACACATTTTCTTAGGCGTTTCCATAATAGTTATTATCCTCAGATATTCTTACTTAACTCTAATTAAATAAAATTATAAATATTTTACAATTAATTGGACAACATAGGCTAACTTTTAATAAATTAAAAAAAGCAAAATATTTTCATTTATTGACATTTATTATAGAATGTCACAACTCACACTCACTGACACAGATCCATTGAGCTCTAAACAGGGGAGAGAAGGAGGAGGAGAAATAACTACAAATTTACCAGCCAAGTCCTTGAACTCCAAAAATGGCGGAAATTGCTAAAGAAGCGTGTAAAAAATATCGATATCGATACTTCAGTCCAAGTAATCTATAAATTTTAGGGTGTACAAAGGTTTTTTTAATTGCGTAAATCTTTATCCTCATATATATCATGTACCTATAATTATATCTATGTGTGTCAAATTGCAACCCAGTCCATTCAGTCATATGAGAGTGGTTGATAGATCAATCAGGCATGCCTTCTTTTTAAACAAACTTAAAATTAAGGGCATAACACTCTATTGAATAGATTTGGGTTGTAAAAAGCATAAAGAAATAAATCATAATTTAATCCTGGGTATAGACGTTCATTCTAAGTCCAAACATACCTATATAAGTTTGTAATGTGATGACATCAGGAGAAAAAGATTTGAAAGTGAGGTATTACGATAACTAAAAACAAGTATATAATAATATTTTATTCCATCCATCAGTCATTCGACGTCCACTGCTGTACATAATAGGTATCCCTAAGAGACCGCCCAAGCAAGGGGGACAATTTCTGTCAGAAAGAAGGATCCTTTCAGATAATTTTATTTAATAATGAAGATTGACTAAAACTAATAAGTTAAGTTGAAAGTTTATTGTAGGGTCAACTGAAAATCAGTGTTTTGCAATTAGCACAACAAAAACTGAGCTGGCTACCTTTGCTACACTATTGATATTTTATATTTGTTCGTATTTTTTTGTTCTTTCTAATCTTGTGTAAGCAATTTGAATGCTAATAATAATACAATTCAAATGATTAATCAATTTGATAAATTAATAAAAATTAATATTTAACACTTTGCTTCTAAGCCACTGCTCAGCACTTAATTCCGAGTACACAAAATTAATAAATGGACGGCTTCTTCCCACTGTATGAAAATTTGTGACGAATAAAAATCACAAATTATTAGTGGTTGATGCTAGGTTGGAACCTAAATAGCGCAAATTGTATATTTTTTAAATAAAGGTATTTAATATACCAATATTTTTTAAAACATTGATATATCGATAGTTGTTGGTTTTTCCTGCATCCCTAATTGACAGCTGACATACAACAGATAAAGGCTTTGTTCCGATATACACTGCGAGCACTGTGATATAGTTGCGGCACGCTATGATGGCCGTTTTGACATATTACAATAGTGATGTGAAATGTCAATTTATTCTCGAACAAAATATAATCAAATCTATAAAGGACATGTACCATTTACGGCCTGTGACGGCCATAATGTTTTCAATATTTAAAATTAAACTAATAATTTATAAAATCCGTCAGTGGTTTTCTTTTCTTGATAGAACTTCAGAAAAAGATTATAGTTTAAAAAGCTATTATTTTGAATTTGTACTGTATCGTTATTGGTGAATTATTGCTATCTGTTGACAATCAAATAGGATATTGCCACTACGCTGAATTGACAACATTAAAAACTTTGGTACTATTATATTACAAAACAATCTTACGTAGTTATTTCTGAAATAATTTCGTGAGAACAGTAATATGACTATTTAAGAAAATATTTTTTATAATTATTTGGTGAAAACTGATATTAATTCTAATCAAGAGTAGCAATTATGATTCAAAATATTGGCAAAACATTTTACATCTGTCATGTCATGTCATTCTGCTCGTCTACTATTGTTATTGTGTATCGTGAATATTGTATTGTGATTTTATGAGTGTAAGTTATATATTTAGAGATATTAAGCCTCATTATTTGTTTATATATGTAGATATTATTTTATTTATTTATAATTATGGTGTTATTTTAGATCAAATATTCGATTTTGAGGTATTTCAATTTCAAAATTATATCCATCTTAGATGTCTTTTATTACATCATCCAGAAGTTTTAGTGTGAAAAGAAATACACAGGGCAATAGGGTAGTCATTTATCTTCAAAAAACATATTATTTTATTTTTTTATACATTTGGTACATCTCCTTTTTATTGCAAGTAGTACCGGATTAATAAGGTTTAATAAAAAAATATAAATGTTTACTTAATATATTGGAACGAACTGAATATTGGAATGAAAATAAATATACATACTTTATATGCACACAAGAAACCAATTAATACAAAAAGAGACCAAAAAAGGTGCTAAAAAAGGCCATATTTAATCATATTCGTCCATACTGCTATTTTCACTGTCGTCACTGCTATCATCACCTACATTAATTATAAGTTCTTTTTCTAAAATATTATCCATCCATCCACAACAAAAGGCGTAAACAAAGTCCAAATTAACGAGCAAGGGTCAATAGTAATGCAGTATCAATATCCGAAATACAAAGGCAGGTCAAAACTATATCACAATCGCAGTGCACTCACAGTTTGTACTTTTCGAAGCAACGTCAAGTTGAAACTGCTTTGTTTTGCATTGAGCATTGACGCGAGTTTGCCAGAGGTAGTAGTTGTGCTGGCCAGCGATCCTAGTGACGATCATATTAGATTTCATTTTTAATTAATTTGAATTTCGAAAAACAAATGCCGAGTTGTGTGGTAAATAATATAAATACACCTTTAATTATAATCTTATAAAAATAAAAAATTAAATGTTCGCGTGACCCTTATATATATAGTTTAGATCTCAATGTAATAAAAAAAATTTGATGACTAACTGCACGTCACTATTAATTAATACGGAACTTCATGAGTGGACAAACGTCAAAACGGTCATCATAGCGTGCCGATAGTATAGTTATAGTCAATCTTCATTATTAAATAAAATTATCTGAAAGGTCCTCCAAGACAATTTTACAGCGAGCATACTCCTGTATAGTTCTTCAATCTAAATACAACCACCCTATGACATCAACATAATCCCTCTAGGGTAGAAGTGTTCTGTGAACATAATCTACACAAAAATAGCCATCCCACAGGAGACCTTCTCCACTTAAACAATAGTTAGTAGCCTTTGTCCTAATCTGTACTCCAGAGTTTTACATATGCGACAATTCGTGATGATTAAGCAACGGAAGAATTAGCAAACAAACAAATTTACTTTCACATTTATAAAACTAGTAAAACTGTTATCGGCGTAAGATTGCTGGAATTCAGAGTCATAAGAAAGGCCTCGAAATTGTATGTTTGTGAAGTCCTGTGCGATACAAGGATTATTCCTTAGTGTAAAGTGAAAAACAATTTTACCGATATATCGATATTTAATCTGCAAGCCTACTGTCCATGTTCCGTGGTGTCAACGATATATTTATATTAACGATTTTTGCCTAAAATCTGCGGATATACTGTGATTTTTACAGAGATAAAAGTTAAAACAGATAACACATGCCTTCATGTTCAGTAATTCAGTTCAGCACGAAGAAAAGTCAAACCCGATTATCCATCCATAGGTTAGTACTAGAATTTCGAATAGCTTAGCTAATTATTTCTAAAAAGTGCTTCACCTTCCAGCTCCATCGTCAGACCAGCTACATGTCATTATAATATTGCATTGTCACGTGATATAGATATGCGTATAAAATTTCAGCTCAATCGGAAGCCGGAAAGTGTTTCAAATTTAACTTGCAAGATTTGAACGGGACAAGTAAAATAAAAGCGTTGCCACGCTAACACCCGGTTTTACCCTCCCTCTGCATTAGATGTTTCACAGGAAGGCGCAGCATAGGACGACCTCCCACCAGAAGAACTGACGACCTGGTCAAAACCGCGAGGCGCCCTTTGATGTAGTCACTAGAGCATCGGTGTGGAATGTCTGTGACGGTCCTATGACACTCCATTATGATGGAAGAAGCCGTCGCGGTCATGTTTTAGTCGGTATTATGGCTCATGAACTCAACACAAGAGTCGAGCCTGTATGACATCAAGCCCGACACTCCCCCTGGATCCTATTGGTACCCCAGTGACGTGCGTAAACTTGCAATTTGGACCGTGTTAACAAAAAAAAAGACCGCTTGTTGTGGCGTTCTCTTAGGGAGACCTATTATGTATAACAGTGGACGTTGAATGACTGATAGATGGAATAAAATATTATTATTACTTGTCTTTATTTATCGTAATGCCTCACTTTCAAATCTTTTTCTCCTGATGTCATCTCATCACACACTTATATAGGTATGTTTGGACTTACAATGAACGTGCTATACCCAGGATTAAATTATTATTTATTTCTTACTGCTTTTTACAACCCAAATCGGTTTAATAGCGTGTTATGCCCTTATATTTTCTGTTTGGTTAAAAATAAGGCATGCCTAATTGATCTATCAAGCACTAGCTCATATTGCTGAATGGGCTGCAATTTGACACACATGGATATAATTATACAGATAGATAAAGATTTACACAATTACAAAAACCTTTGCCCACCCAAAAATTTATTGATCGCTTGAAGGACTGAAGTATTGATATCGATATTTTTTACGCGCTTCCCTAGCAATTTCCGCCGTTTTCAGTTCAGACTTAGAAATCTCGGTAAATTTCATGGACCTATAATACATGTTACTTCCATGGTAAATTTGTAGTTATTTCTTCTCCTTCTTTTTACAGCTCAATGCATTATTGTCATTTATTATGTCATTCAGCCAAGCAAAGCCTTAGATAAATATATCTTGTGTCTATAAGTCTAACAACGCCATTAATCAAGAATTGAATTGAATTGAATTGAATTAAATATATCTTATCTTATCTTCTTGTTTAATGGCTCTTGTTGTGGCAGTGTGAGCACAATTTCGCCAATATCGAGTATTAATTTAAGGTAGACCGTCAAACGAAGGAAATTTGTTCGGTGAAAGAGAAATAAACGGTGAAAAATGAGTCCAACACGACGGATTACCATGAGATACACTGAAACAAAAAATACAACTCTAACTACATGACATAAAACTACTTATAGGAATACAATATAAACAAAACCAAAACTGTTTTTTTTTAAACTAAATACCCTTTACCTCTATAATATGTACATACATTTACAATTTAATCTTATTAACTTTTATGAATTTACAAAGTGTTTTAATAAATGGAGTAAATACAAGAGACAAAAGAAGTTTAAAAGATGTAGGACGAGAGATTTCAGTTGGTAAAATATTATATAAAGAACAGTTTAATTTAGGGCAGCAAAAGAATATATGGTTTATATTTCCTTGAGCCAGACCACATTCGCAAATGGAATTATCTCTAATCCTAAGTTTAGCAAGGAATACCGGAGTGCAAGAATGGTTTAAACGTAACCGACTGATGGTAGAGTTGGTAGCCTTATCAGCCTTTTTGAATTTAGAAAACCAAGGTTTGTGGGGAATCTCAGGTTGAATATCACCATAAAATTTCCCTTTAACGTTTTTAGAAATATGCCATTGTTCAGTCCAATCCTGAAATAGGACTGATTTCAGGGAGGCACAGATGTCATATGAATATACATGAAAATGATCAAGGGAACCTACAACTGCTGCAGACTTGGCACACCAATCAGCTGACTCATTACCTAGGATACCCATATGACCAGGAATCCAAGCCAAAATAATATTAATACCAAGTTTATGACATTGGAACAATTCATCTTTTATTTGAAAAATAATTGGAAATTTTGATTTAGACCTGAAAGGATTAGATAATATTGCTTGTAGACAACTTTTAGAATCTGAAAATATTAATGAATTATTTAAATTATGTGATTTCACAAATTTAATTGCTTCTAAAATTGCTATTGACTCTCCAGTAAATACTGATGAAGCAGATGGACATTTATACTTTAGCATGATTCTTGTGAAAGGTATCCAAACTGCTACACTTACTGCATTATCTGAAGATTTAGATGCATCAGTGTACAAAGTGTACCAGTTCTCAAATTCACTTTGAATTTTTTGTTGGAAAACCTTATTGGCCTCCATTGTATCTTTATCAATGCCAAAATTCAAAATAATGTTGGGCTGGAAAATCAATGTATCATAATCAAGAGAATATAATGGTAGGCTGGGATTTTGATAAACTGGATTGGCAAGATTGTTAGATAAACAATAACTGCGGAGAATACAAGGGAAAAGGTGAGATGATTGTGTGTTATGAGAGTTATAAAGTTCAGACAACTGTCTCAATTTAGGTATACGGGGATGATCAGACCTTTGAGTTAATTTAAAAAAAAATCTGTTGGCAAGGTATTGCCTACGTAGTGAAAGAGGAGGTTCAACACACTCTACTTGCATCGCATTAATAGGTGAAGACTTCATAGCCCCTAATATTATACGTAAACATTAGGCTTGAATTTTGTCAAGTCTCTTAAGAACGGATTTATTACAAGGGTCTAAGATAAAAGAGGCATAATCCATATGGCTACGGATTATGGCATTATATAATAATTTCTGAGTAAAAGGATGAGCACCCCACCATACCCCAGAAAGAGAACGGAGGATATTAATGTTCTTTTCACATTTCTGCATAACATAATCAAAATGAGAAATACCAGATAATTTTGAATCAAGCCATAATCCTAAAAATTTTACTTTGGTCTCTTGAGGTATCACATTCTCATTAACTCTAACTGTGATATTAGGAATAATCCGTTTTTTAGTAAATATCACTACTTTACTTTTAGAAGCTGATATAGAGAGACCATGCTCTAGGAGCCAGTCAGATAAGTACCTTAGAGCAGAGTTTAATTGGATTTCTGCTTCTTCTATAGATTTAACTGAAGTATAAAGAGCTATATCGTCCGCATATTGCAAAATTTGACAAAAAGATAGTACTGTAGACTCTAAATCACTGGTGTAAATACTATATAATAAAGGACTTAATACAGAACCTTGCGGTAAACCTTTCCAAACATATCTGGGTGGAAGGAAAGAATTTTGATGTTTAATTGAAATGGATATTTCCATAAAAAGATTACATATAAAACGTGTCAACTTTGTGGGAATATCCAAATGTAGGAGTTTATTTTTAAGCACAGGCAATAATACATTATCATATGCTGATGCAATGTCAATAAAAACTCCAACTAAATACTATTTTTTTAAAAATGATATATGATTATCAGTAGATAGTATACTAAGACTATCTACTGTACTCATACCTTTCCTAAATCCAAATTGTGATTTTGCTAATAACTTTTTGTTTTCTACCAACCATTCTAAACGATGCTTGACCATATGTTCAGAGATTTTGGATAATACAGAAGAAAGGGCTATGGGTCTGTAACTATTAAAATCTGATGCATTGCATCCAGGTTTGAGCAGGGGGATAACAATTTGATTTTTCATGTCCTGAGGAATTATACCATTTTCAAAACAGATGTTAATGAGGTCTAGATAATATTTATTTGTATTTGGGGAAGCATTTTTTAAAAAAGAATAGGGAATTCCATCCATCCCGGGTGAGGAGTCTATTAAACCCTCTAAAGCGAGACTGAGCTCGGAAAAAGAAAAAGGTGATTCAAAATAATTAAAAGAGGGAAGGGAACATGGAAAAGAGGGAAATATATTTAAATTTGGAACAAAAGGAGGCGCCAACTTATCTGCAAATGCCTCGAGCCATACGGAGGGATCATTGGAAGAGATATTGTTATTTTTAAAGGATCCTCTAAATTTTTTAATATGATCCCATACTAAAGATGATGGAGTTTTCGGAGACAATTGTTCACAAAAATGTATCCAACCTTGTTTCTTTTTCTTTTTTAGAAGTCTAGAAGTTTGTGCAGCATTTTTTTTATATTCCAAAAAATTTTCTGTTGTCATATTCAAATTGTAACGTCTTTCAACTGCTTTCCTATTCTTAACAACTTGCGAACATTCAGGATCCCACCATGGAGGGGAAATTTTGAATTTAGATTTTTTTTTCGACTGAAAAGTCTGATCAGCACTTGAAGTAATTGAATAAACAAATTTAGAATAAATATCAACAATATTACTGGAAGATGCTGGAGGAAGGGATACTACTTTACTGTCAAGTGAAGATGCATAAGATGACCAGTCTGCATTTTTTAAACGGTATTTAAAAGAAGGATTAAAATCAAAAATTGGAGTAGATCTTGATATGATGTTGATAAGGATATGAAAGTGGTCACTACCATAAGTGTGATCCAAGACGTTCCAAGACAGAGTGGAAGCAAGAGAAGGGCTACATGCGGTAAGATCCACTACACTTTGAGGGTTTTGAGATGGAAATACCCTCCGAGTAGGAGACCCGTTATTAATAATACATAAATCAGCTTCATCAAAAATTTCTAGTAACAGACGTGCAAAAGAATCGTCATGGCTAGAACCCCATGAGGTGTGATGAGCGTTAAAATCACCCATCAAAATAACAGGAGGAGGAACAGATGATATTATGTACAAAATGTCTGAAATTAAGGATGAATGAGGGTGAGGGATGTATAATGATATAAATGAGATGTTAAAAATATTTACAGCGAAAACGTTAATGTCAGGAGAAACAGGAGGAAGATGAATTTAAAAAAACAAAAACCCCAAAATCCCAAAATGGGAATTAGGAACTAACCATGTCTCCGAGATGGCAATGACAGATGGTTGAAATTTACTAATTAAAAAACGAAGCTCATGCTTCTTATGTCTAATGCTTTTTATGTTCCATTGCAGGATGGTAACTTGATCCATTATTGGAAGTTAAAGAAATTATTTGGGAAAGTTTTTGGGCAACGTGGGACGGTAAGTTTGATTTAGAATTTAATAAATTAATGATCATTGTAAGAAGTATTTCCAGGACACTATCATCCTGAGAAAGTGGTGATGAATTGGAATAAGATGAAGAAGAAAAAGTACAACCATTGGACATAGACGAAGATGGATTTGAAATGATTGCCTGATGAGCGGACTTATCATATGTCTTGCCCAATGGAGCATGAGTATGTGGAGAAGATAAAACAGTTTTCCTGTATGAAATGTTAGAAGGGGAATTATTGGACTGTTTAGCTAAATGGGATGAATTAATATGATGAGATGAGATGAATTATTAAATTCACCACCTTGAGCAATTTCATTAAAAGGTTTAAGTGATTTAGGATGACGACGAGATGCTTCATGATATGATATGTTTTCGTTAGTCATTAAGAGTTTTATAGACTTCTGTCTACCCTGCTCCGGACAATCCTTGCTGTTAGCAAAATGGTTTCCAGAACAATGCAGACAAGAAGCATCAGTCTCAATAACATTGCAAGATTCACCTGCATGGGGTTGAGCACAACGAAAGCATCTGGGTTTTGATCGACATTGGATCTTGACGTGACCAAACCTGTAGCAATTGTAGCACTGAATAGTGGGAAATTGATATGGTTCAACCAAAAGGGAAGTATAAAAACTAAATATTTTGCTGGGTAGTAATTGACCCTGAAATGTCAGTACGACTGTTTGAGTAGGTGTCCATGTTATGTTACCACTATCATTATTTTTCCTATTAAGTCGCCGAGCTTTCAATATTGGACCACATCCATTAGGAAGCACCACAGAGTTGACAAACTCATCCATTGACAAGTCTGTAGGAACTTGTCTAACAATGCCCATTTTGGTAATATTATAAATCGGAACAGTAGCAGAGAATTTTGAAATTTCTAAAATTGGGTTATCTAAAAATTTGTTGGCATCCAAGGCAGTTTCGAATTCAATAGAAACTTTATTTCTACCAATTTGTTTAACACCATCCATGCTAATGTTTTGAATTTTGTTACGAGATAAAAATTGACCAAATTTAATGGGTTTTATTGTAGTTCCCGCAACGGGGTCAGGCTCAGAGCGCGAAATATGAACTATAAAGGGGCCCTTATCAAAACTAGTGTAAGCTTTAACACCTACAGCTAATCTTGGATGTATATATAAATGTTGGATTGAGGCTACTGTAATTTCTTTTCCTATAAGAGGTTTTTTGGCATTTGAGGTGTTTATAACCTCATCCTCTTGGTGTCGACGTCTAAGATTCGCAACCTTAGATTATGGAATACTAGGCGAAGTCGCATCACTATGGATATCTGGAGGATCTGGAGGATCGGGAGGATCAGGCTCCAAAGGGTCCAACCATACATCCTTACTCATCTTTCAGTTCAATTTTCCACGAAAAAACAAATGAATAATAAAGAAAAAAATGACAGTCAAACCTATTCTAGAAGCATGAAAATACAACTTACCGAGTTTATTTTACAACTTACTTTAAATATTTACACACTAATTATTAATTACATCAAGCTAATTTACTTTAAATGAGAATTTTGATATTTTTAACACAAAATATTTAAAAAATTTGAAACGAAATTCTCTAACACGTGTGACAGCTACCTCATCGACTCTCTCTACTAGATAAATATAACAATCTCCTTCGTTTGACGGTTTATCTCTGCCACGTGACATTGGCAAAGTTGTGGACATACTCCTGCAACAGCCATAAATCAAGAAGAAGTAGATAAATATAGGTTTTGTATCTAAGCTCTTTAGTACCTCTTTGTACACGCCATAATAATTATTTAGGCCGCTACTTTAAGCAACATTTTTAATTTTTTATTAAGGTGGGCAAAAATGTCCTACCGCACACCCCGCTGCCCGGGGAGACAACGGTGTAGTGTGGGGCTCTCACCCACTAAAAACCCACCGTGCGCCCTCACCCGCCCTTGTTACGGGGGATCCGCAGGCGGCAGTCCCTTCGGGCACTCTCTCTTGTGCGACGCCCCGTGCACTTGGGCGTCACACCTTCGCGGCAGGCTTCCGTGGACCACCCTGCCTATCCCTTCGGGAATACAGGCGTGAAATTATGTTGGTTTTTGTTGTTATGTACTATATTAGATATTGGGGATAGCTATTGGCATGCTTGTAACAAAAACTTCTGCAACATCTTTCATCATTTGTCTGTCAATTCCAAATATAGAGCTTTCAATACTTAGCGTCTTTAAATGATCTAAAATCCTAGACCAGACCCTTTAGACTTAAAAATTTTCACAAATAAGTCAATTATTTGAGTTCAAATAAATCTTCTCTTTATTAGGTACTGATAACAATAAACTTACTGCCTCGGTGGTGTAGCGGTAGTGTATGCGACTGCTAATCGTGAGGTCTCGGGTTCGATCCCTGGGTCGGGCAATGTTGAGCTTTTTCCTAAAAAGAAAAATTCTCAGTAGCAGCCCGGAGTTTGGAAATGTGCCCGGTAGACGTCAATAGGCTCGCCCGCTATTACGTGGGACTTAAACATAGCTGGCGAGTCGTGGGTGTGTAATATACACCTCTGGCTACCCCTTCGGGGAATACAGGCGTGATGCTATGCTGTTATAACAATAAAACAATCAAAATAGACCATGTTTCATTTATTTGAAATAAAAAGCTCATTGAATTACATAAATGATGTGCGTATATAATTAGAGTGAATCAAAATAAAAAAGCTGCTATTGAGGATAGTAAACATTGAAAATTTTCCGGTTTGGATGTACATAATTAAGTACGCATATAACTTAAAAAGGAAACAAAAGAGCCTAAATTTCTGGCCTATATTATTGTACAATAATAACACTAAAAAGATCTATAAATGCAAAACTCTAAATGAGTATACAGTAGAAAAAAATACATCCAAAGAAAAAAATTACCATTACAGCTCATTTCATCAAGTCCCTAATTTTACACAATTTGTTAACCTTATAACTATGGTAATATTAGACAAGTACAAAATGATATTCCATCCTTAAAAATATCTATTCGTAGACTATAACTAGAGTAAGTTGTATATTTTATTACAATAGTAAGTTAATTGTAACACACAGGTTAAATGTAACCAACTCATGTGTTAAACATACAAAACAGCGATTCATTAAATTGTAGGCGCCCTGATTATTTGTATCAGTTGCGCATAAGCCCCCTAAGCAAGTGGCATTGGCGCTAGTAGAATAGAATAATCAATATATTATTATGGGATTGGCATAAAAAAAAAATTGGTTACGACAACGTTGTCGAAACCTTATGTCACTCCCATACATTGATTATTTTATTTCTATTCTATTCTACAACGTTTGTGCCACTTGTCTACAAGGCAATGGCGGTTACTAAGGTCGAACTTTTGCTATCTCAAAAAAAAGTGAGATTGTGTTGTTGTTTGATGGTATACTATGTGTGAACAAAATCAGACGTATTGCAATTTAAATGGTGGTAAAATAAGTTGCATAAGCCTACAAGTCAGCAGTTCAACCTGAAACTCAATACAGCGAAGTTAAATCAGACGTTATTAATATAATTGAAGCTGTACCTACAATATATCGCTGAAAGAAACCGCCTTTACTAACACACAAATATGTACTTCACATTCACACTCGCTACTTATAAATATAACGTGTATGGAAGATCTAAGCTAAAGGCTAAAACGTTACACTTTCGATATGTTTACTTTAAATTACATTATTTAACAACTTTCAGAACTGGCACATTTTTAGCCAAACTATTATAAGTATTAGTGTTACACTTTTGGTACAATAGCGATATAAATAAAATAGTGTCGATGTGCCCATATCGCTTATTATTTAAATGCTACTAGATAGATCTGTTTTTACTCATTCTAAACCTCAATCTGCAAAAAATATTTCCTTTTTTTCCCGGGGCTAAGAAAACTTATGTCTTTGTTAATTATGAGTCCTTTTGTAAAAAAACAATAACATTACATACATTTCACACATTAACTCTACTATTATTTGACTCCTTGAGGTCGAAGGGCGTATTTGTACTAAAAATAATAGCTGCTGCATTTCATAAGAACATAAATAGCAAAGGAAATTAATTATTACAACTTTGATAAATAATTGACACAATAATTACTATAAGGAAATGTTAAATAATTTTGAAAAAATATGATGACTGAATCTTTTTAATTTACTAAACATTGGCAAAATTGTGGCTATTCGTCTAACAAAGCCATTATACAAGAAAAGAGATAAATTAATTTTTTGTTTGAAAAATCTTTCACGCATCTTCGGCTTATGCTACGAGCTAATGTAACGTCATCTACTTCAACAATAACACTAGGTACTTTATGGTGAAGTCTCAGTTTTACATAATTGAAACATCGATTAATATCACCGACAAATCATAGATTCGTAAGGTTCGAATAGGAATTCGAAGTCACGCGTAAATGTGCACAATTCTCGATAATTTAGATACTAACTATAAATGCACCACGGTGCGTAAATGCCACTTAACGAATTTCATAAGTTAATAAATAAGTCGTTGCGATGTGAGTGGCGGCCACGCTTTGACTAGGTTAACCGCGTGTTAGGAAGGTGAATAATTGGCATTGAAGTATAAAGTTGGATAATCTGCCGTCTAAAGAGAGGCTTATGCCAATGTTTGGGCCATTGCATTTATTAAAATATAATCGTATCTTATAGCAAAGCGATATCTGCAATGGGATGGTAAAAACAGTTTTTGTTTAGACACAGCAATTTCTAAAACAGATTCAATTATTGTTTCCCGTCAGATTGGTTATCAGACGCGTCCTTTTGGCTTAAGGCGGCAGTACCTAAGACGTACATTTAAAAAATGCGCTGACTACCCTCTTTTATCTAAAGGCGGCAGATTAATGGTAGTAAGTTGGCAGTATTATGTTGAAAAGTAATATTCAGAAGAATTATGGCGGTACGTATGGTGGTGGTTTCCTGTAGGTGGGCGTGGCCTTCGGCCGCGGGGGCGTGCGGGTGGCGGCGAAGGGCGGTGGGGGGCGGTAGGGCGCGTCGTGGGGCGGCGCGGAGGAGCGGTAGTCGGGCGCGGGCGGCAGCAGCGGCGGCTTCTCCTCGCGCATGATGACGGGGCTCTTGTGGACAGGTTCTGTGTCCCCACGTTCCTCTAATTCGTCTTGGAAGATCACCGGGATGCCCTTCGACCGGAACGCTTGACGCTCCTCCTCGTCCCCCATGCTCATTTTGCCTGAAACACCTGCGGTTGTTAATTATGTCTGGTGTCTAGTAACGTATTGGGGTGGATTGTTTGGTAATTTGGGATGACCAAATTCAGAAGATCAATTAACTTGACTATTTGCTACCTGACCTTTTTACAGAAATTCGTTGCATATTGGATTAACGATATATCCCCATTTTTTCTACGGGTATCGTAAGGACAACACAGATACTGTAACCCGTGTTTATCCGCGTGGTGACGGACTAAGAATACAAGTGTCACCACCCCATCATTTCCCACGCGTGTTGGCCGATTAAGGGAAATAAGCAATTATCATCTATTGCATCACTGGTGGTAGGGCTGAGTACCAAGTGGGAGTACTCACTTGGTATCGGGCCTGAGCGGGTTGGTACTACCATCTCCCGTGTGACCGGCCATGAAGCACATCGTTGCGTTTTGGCTGTAGCAGGAGACAGCCGTTTATGCTTTCATTTCATATCTGTGAAATGAAATGGTGACCAACGGCTTGACAATGCTTTCGGTATAGTTGAGTCCATGAGCGACGGTTACCATTTACCATCTGATGGGCCGTGGCTCATCTGCCACTAAATGCAATAAAAAAAAGACAATATTTTGGAGGACTATAAGAGCGAATGTGCCGCCGATACCAGAATGATATTGGAATTTCTATTAAATGTCTCGTGCGAAGTACATTATTTTCGTAACATTAAGGTATAAGACAGTATAGTTTTATTACCAAATAGCAAATAAGCCATTTGCGATTAGTGATATTTTTGTGGATACAAGCATTACTGTGAATGGATTTTTTGACTATTCATAGCCTATATAGGTATAAGTGAAAAGCGATATTATTTAATTGAGAATATTGTGATATGATGAACGTATTAATAACACGGCTTTGTCACCTTAATCAAGCATTTTCAGTATTGTCACCTCCTACAGAATTGAAACGATTTATTAGTCTGCCAATATAAAAATATATATGTATAATAAAGTTAATTTCCGATTCTTTGTAGTCGGCTCGTATTTATGTATATAATATATTATATAAAATAATTGCATGTTGTGCCTATAACTCCATGTAAGTCTGTCAAGTAAGGTACAAAAAGTACACAAACACATTCACATTTTTTCCAACATAATAGAGGCGAAATTATTATCATTAAGCCGACTCAGTTTCAGTCTTTGTGAGAAATACTCTTTGTACGACGTATGAAATAGATAAAAAGACCATATCTCGACACAATACACAAACATTTGGTATATAAATGTTATACCTGTTCGGCGCCTCCTGTACAGCACACAAGCGATGATACCGGCGAGCAGGATCATACAAACGATCACAACAGCCGGTATAATGAATGTCACCAAATAATTCTGATCGGCAACATTGCTAGTTTTACTATTCTGTGAATTTGGTGATCCAGTTTGTACTTGTACCGGAGTTTTTGGTATCTTTGTATTTTGATCGGCGCAAAGGCCTAAAGGTATCAACCTTATGGACATGACCTTCATTTCTTTGTCAAAGACGTGGTCAACGTTTTCTTTGAGAGCACCACCCATGGAGCCTCTTTCATCGACGATGATCATTTTGCGAAGCTCCTCGATCTCTTGTTTGGGGCAGCGATCCATAGGTAGACTTGTATTATACCTGTGTAAAATGTTTGTTAGATATTAGGGTAAATAATTAGGAATTGTGAAATGTGTGGTAATGTTGAATTTTTTTAAGTCTGGCGATAGTTTTTACTTGTTTATACATAGATATTAACTATACCACTAACTAACTAACTTATCATCACGCCATTTCCCTTGCGGGGTAGACAGAGAGAACAGAGTGCCAAGAGGCTCTATTCTTGCATACATCTTTCGCTTCCTCAACATTCCTGAGAGACTCCTGACTCCACCTTCCTTCAATACATGACCAATTTGGTCTAGGTAGGTAAGTCTCGGTCTCCCCCTGTACCTACATCCTTCCACTTTCGCATTGTATATCTTTTTAGCCAGTCGCTCGTCCGGCATTCTTTCCACATGTCCGAACCATTGGAGCATTCCCTTTCGCATCTTTACACCAATACTCTCTTTCATACCTACTCGCTCTCTTACGTCATTGTTACGAATGCAGTCAGTCAGCCTCACTCCACAGATTCTCCGCAGAGATCGCATTTCGACCACATTGATTTTGCTCTCATGCTCCTTTTTACATACCCAACTCTTGCTTCCATATAATAACGTTGGGACAAGCACTGCGTTGTGTATTGCAACACGTGCCTTCTGGCTGAGGTGGTGGCTGCCGAGAAGTTGTCCCAATGCTCCGTTCACTCTATTTCCCGCATCACTCTTCTTTCTACATCATTGGTGTACCTTCCATCCCGACTGAATCCACATCCAAGATATACAAATTCATCCACTTGTTCCAGCACACCATTTCCTATTGCTATTCTAACATCTGTTCTGGCTTCTTCTCTTTCAAAAACCATTACTTTGGTTTTGCTCACATTCATACGTAGGCCCTTTTCTTACAATCTTCTGCCATTACGTCGACTAGGGTTTGCAGATCAGTCGCAGACTGCGCTAATAGGACCGCATCGTCTGCTTCTATAGCAACGAGTTAACCACTGAGTCGCCCATCTGAACTCCCATATTCATTTCATTCAACCTTTGTAGACATTTATCCAGATATATGATAAACAGTCTGGCTGATAGAACGCAGCCCTGTTTAACGCCGATATTGACATCAAACCAGGGTGACATTCCATCATCCAGCCGCACACAAGCTCTGCAGTTCATGTAGTTGGACTGGACCGCTTGTAGCAGTCTACCGTTAATACCATAACTCCGGCACAATGTCCCAAAGTTCCTTTCGTACAACAGTGTCAAATGCTTTCTCCAAATCCATAAAACTGCAGAAAACCCTCTGGCCTACAGCCAGATGCTTCTCCACAATGTTGCGCAGAGAAAACACTTGATCCATGCATCCTCGTCCACACCTGAAACCTCCTTGTGCCTCACACAAAAATTCATCAGACACCATCCTCATTTCGACAGTGGGACCCCTGTAGGCTCTTGTATCCAGAATTTTACTTCGGAGGCGACTGTCTACCAGAATTAAATCTAACATACTTCTCTGTTCATTCCTTCTCCATGTATAAATATGGATGTCCTTACGTTAAAAAAATGTGTTTGACACAATAAGGTTTCTCTCCATACATACATCCGCAATGAGCCTACCTGCATCATTCACTCTCTTATCACCAAATGAACCAAGCACGTCCTCGAAGTCTGGACGCTTGGTCCCAACCCATCCATTCAAGTCTCCGCATACGATCACGTGTTCACTAGCTTCTGCCAAATCCAGAACTTCCCTAACATTATCCCAAAACTTCTCTAGATCCGACGCCACCGAAGAGCCTACGGAAGCATAAGCTGCGACCGTGAAGACCCTGGTGACACCTAGTTTTATTCGGACCCATAGAAGTCTGGGATCAAACATTCCGTAGTCTTTCACACCTGAGGCCAAGCGAGCGGACAGCAACACCCCCACTCCCATGCTGGCCCGATCGCTTTGCGGTACACCAAACCACAGAGCTAACCCGCCACCAGTAAGATCACAGGCGTCGCTACCCTTTCGCTTGGTCTCTGTTACACAGAGCACATCAAGCTGTCTGTCCGACATGACGGTTACCAGCTCGTGTAACTTATCTTCCACACCACCTCTTACATTCCACGTGCCTACTCGACACTCTGCTCCCCCCGACTCGCCAAACTGGGCAAGGTGTGATGGGTGGCGGCCCCCATCGCCGCATCTGCCGTTGTTCGTACCGACGGGGGCTGGTCGGAACGCGTCGCCTCTGGGGCACGCCCTAACCCGCACTGCGGTACGCATTCGAGCCGGATTGCAGCCTGTGGATTACAGGCTGGCAGGGATCGCGACGAGCACGCTCCGGACTATGATACTTACTTACTTAATTACTTAATTATATAGGTTTCCAATGTACTATGTAGTAGCCTTTTACCACATATTTTCTTTATCGACTAAAACAATCATGGCAGTCAATGTAGTTACTGTTAACCCTGGTCACGTAGCATACCTGATGCTACCATTTTACAATGAGGAGTGTTTTTCCAAAAATGCTTATTTCTCATTTTGGATAAATCTTTTTCTTTAGCGGTATTCACTCCCAATCTATATTTTTGATTATTTTAATGAAATATTTTTTTAACAGCATATTTTCTCAAAAAAAATAAAAAATCTACAAAGAATTCTGTTCTTGACTTACTTCTTAATGATTTGGCCCGACAATGCACTAACACATTCAAAAAGGAATGCTCTTTTGCAAAAAGTCACTCCATTAAACACACACTTCCCTTGTATTAAACACGTGTGTGGGGACTAGAGCTTAGTTTCAAATAGATTAAAATTAATAATGAATTAAACTCACCATATAATAGTAGTAGGATTATCATTGATGCTCTGTATTCTAATATTATCGGTCTCTTTCTGACCAAATAGTGCCGCTAGCTTCTCAACGACCTTGCGTTTGTTATTGGCATCATAGGCGAGTTTCGAGAATGGATATTCCATGGTCATATGAAATTCGACCGTCGGCCGGATTGTCGGAGCTTTCGCCACTTCTACTATTAAACTATCGTAAGCGCTCTTCTTGCTCGAATCTTCTGCGATCTATAATTCAAATAATGTTTGCGTTTATATATATTATGAAAAAAAAGTGTGTGTGTACTTATGTACACGCGTTAGAAGTTATACTTCTTTGGTGTAACAAGATAAAAATCTTTTCAAAATTTTTATCTTTCGCCTTATTCTACGTTTGTAGAAAAAACGACACTAACAATAGAAAAAATAGTATTTAATACATTGAAAGTTTTATTATAACTCATTATCTAAATAAATAAAGTTTATTTAAATATCACAAAAAAGAACAAAAATGTTGACTATAGCTAACTTCAGGGTGTCTAACTTCAGGATGTCGGTTTTTCGTAACGATGTACGCGCGCATCTTAAAAATTTACTCTCATCATTTTTCCCTAAGCCGCCAAAAGAAGTATAACTTCAAAAACTTAGAAACAAAAGAAAGGATATGAATTTCTTTTTTACTCATTGAGTTTGCCCTAAAGGTTAATAATATGTATTATTGTAGATAAGTTAATTAAGAAAATAATAAAAACACAACGCTACCACAGCAATCCTGATGGATGACATTTTTAATTTTCTTTTAACCCTATGCGTTGTCGTCACTACCATATTATGTAAATGCAATAATAATCCTGAGGCTTATAGCAATAACACCAAAGAAAAAAATTATTATTTGAAATTTAAACAATTAAAAGGACTTTGTTGTAAACAATGTAGACTACATTGTTTTAATAAATTTACTAGCCTTTGCCCGCGACATCACCGCAGCCAAACACTAGTTTTTTGGCTACATGTCAGGTTCCCGTTATAATAGCGGGATAAAATGTTTACCAATTTTTAAGTCTAATCAAGAGCTACCAAATAAAAAAAGTTGCATCAAAATCCGTTTTTGCGTGATGCACGAACAAACAGACAAAAAATCTAAAAAAAATGTTTTGTGTTCAGACACCTATATAGCATAATACAGTATTTTTTTCTCAAATATCTTAAATGTACAGACAGCTTTGTTACACTTTTATAATAGTATAGATGTACACATGTTCTACATGTTTTGTTTTCTTATGGTGGCTGTAACATATACAAAAATGCAACTTTTTGGTTAGGCTGTTTTAATGCCAGACATGTAGGGTGGCGCCATCTATGAGGTTGATGCACAACACCTGTAAGTATGGTCGTAAGTGCTCACTTGGACGCTATAGCTGCTGTTAACTGCACGAGGAGCAACCCACACACAAGACCACAGGTTAGTGCAATATACCAAAATAGCTTGGCGCGCCCTTCATATTCTGGCATATCCAGTATTCGTCCTTACCGCATTTTAAACGCAACCTTACCTCCGTCTACGAGGTCAGACTCAACCGCATCACCACATTTTTTAAAGAAAAATAAAATAATAACTGCCAACAATATTTGAATCTGCATCTCTCCCTTGCCCGGTGGAAACGCTTAACTTGAATATCCTCACATTTTTTTTGTTGACTACAAATGTTAACAATTATTATTTATCTATATTTTAGCACTTGACATGCTCAGCTACTCTTAAAGTACAAATTATAATTTGTGAATAAGAAAAAAGAGTATTTTAGTACAGGCGGGAAACGAACCTACGTCCCTTCCTATACGGGGAAGTGCTCTAATCCACTGAGCTACAGTACTATCTTTTAGACATACCCAATCTCCTTATTACATTTGTCTTAACGACCAACGCCCTCTATCGGAACGCATTTACATGCATTAACCCAATATAGTAAGTTTAATTTTGCAATTAAAATTCATACTATTTGATGGCGTGATTTTTTTAAACATTTTTGATCTATATTTTAGCACTTGACATGCTTAGCTACTCTTAAAGTACAAATTATAATTTGTGAATGAGGAAAAAGATATTTTATGTTTAAAAAAATCACGCCATCAAACAGTATGAATTTTAATTGCAAAATTAAACTTACTATATTGGGTTAATGCATGTAAATGCGTTCCGATAGAGGGCGTTGGTCGTTAAGACGAATGTGATAAGGAGATTGGGAATGTCTAAAAGATAGTACTGTAGCTCAGTGGATTAGAGCACTTCCCCGGATAGGAAGGGACGCAGGTTCGTTTCCCGCCCGTACTAAAATACTCTTTTTCCTTATTCACAAATTATAATTTGTACTTTAAATGTTAACAAAATACAAATCACAGATTATACCTAAAGATTGTCAAGAAAACTAAATGTTTAGTTGCTAACTTGAGAAAAAGTTCTTTTGCTGTTCTCACATACCAATTGATATGACACACTGCCTTCGTCACTGGGTGCCGGTAGACCGTAGAACTCTTGATTTTTGGCATCAAACTGCAACCAGTGACTCTCGGGTATCTCTGTTCGGTCGCTGTATCGGAGAGACAACGCCAGGTTACGTGTACCGCCATCTTCTGGGTCGAAGAATGTATCCTGGAATGATAGTTGCTAGTTTATTGAACGAGAAAAGGGTCTACAAAACAAATTATGGTGACTTATTTAATCGCTCTGCTCGATCGAGGAAGTATCATTGTCTCACAGAATATCAGGGTAGTGTGGGGCCTGCACCCACTAAAGAAACCCGCCGTGTGCCGTCTCTCCGCCTTTATTGGCGGGCCACTGGAACTATGTTACATTTCTTCGGTGGTACGTGAAGCCACCCTACTGTTGTGTGTTTACTTTCCGGTCTACTCTCTATTATCCTTCGTCTTCACCTCTTAAAAACCTTTACCTAGGGTTGGCAACGCGCGGCTGATGCCTCTGGTATTGCTAGAGTCTATGGACTTCCTTATTTCTCTTAATATAAAAAATAGTAGTATAAAAAAATTACAAATTTCTATAACCGTTTATTAAAATAAAGTTTTACCATTTCTTCGGACTAAAATTACGAATTAATTGGCTGCTATGGGCCGGAATACAAAAACGATGAAGATATTTACAAACAACATATTTTTTTTTTTATACAGGCGTGATGCTGTTTTTTTTTATATTTACAAAAGGAAATGGGATATATTTATAAAGTTTTGTTCCACCTCTACTAAGCCCAAAACATGATCCTGACTTGTGGCACGGATGGCAGTAAGCCTAGAATATTGGTCTCCATGCGAGGGACTTGCAACTCCGGTTGGCAAAAACCAGCCTTGGTATAGTTCCACGCCGTGTGGGGCCGGCTTTAGAATTGTCCCACCCCTCTTCACCCATGGGAGTCGTAAGAGCCGACTGAGGGAATACCGCGGGAGTGGGCAGCAGCACTCTTTCGAGTATTAACAACATCCACTGCGATTGCCAACCCGCCTGCCAAGCGTGGCGATTACGGCACTATCCCCCCCATATGAGCGCACAGGACCGCTCATTGTGGCGTTCTCTTGGGGAGGCCTATGTCCAGCAGTGGACGTCGAAAGGCTGATGGATGGATGGATGGTATAGTTCCACGCGCACTATCCTGAATAGGCGCGTCCACACAGAGCGAGCAGCCTCGCAAGGCAATTGTCGCCCGAAGCACCTCGGTTAGTGTGGTCATGCCTCGGCCGAGGCAAGCGCGTGCGTTGCCGCGGGCGAGCGACCAAACACCAAAAGTGTCGGCTTTTTGTTTTGCTCAAAGGCGCCTCAGTCGTTTGCCGCGCGCAATCTGGACGCTCGTGTATTTTGTTTCGTGCCTCACTCGAATTATTATAATTATGGATAAAGTTTTTAAAATTAATATCTCTCTATGGTATAAACACCTGGCTATGGAATGCGAGTGATCCTAATTATACAAATAGAGGACTTAGGGAAGATGCCTGGTTAAATATTAGCCGCGAGATGAATGTACCAGTTCCTTTTACGGTTTTTTTTTTCGTCTTTGTTTAAGTTTTTGTTGTCTTCTCTTTTTTATAATCCTATTTATAAGGATAAAAGCAACAGCTGAAATCGCAACACGTACATGTGTTGCCATGATGTCTTAATTCTCAACTGAACGAACGAACAAAATGGCTCGGGCTTGCCGTGCGCGGCAGCCTCGCGGTTATACCGAGGCTGCCGCGCTCGATGGAAGACAGTTTCTCCAGTCAGTAGTTCAGTAGCTCCGTGGGACGCGCCTAACGATTGTGACCTAAAAATGTGTATATTCGCTAGTGGCATAGTAGAAAGAGTGGGGAAGTACGCTATCTCCGACCCAATCCGCGATATAATTACCTACCATACTTGCCTGTCTCAGGGTTGTCACTTTTAGCTAAATTTTAATTCAGTGCCTAGAAATCGGCAAGGGCCGGGAAGTTGTATGTTTTACTTGTAATCGTTTAGGTAAAACCGACCTCACTAACCCGGAACGCAGACGACACAACACAGATTATTTTAACTTACGATTTTTACTTACAATTATTACTTAGTCACTACACCTACAATATTGAGAAATCGACATGACTAAACGTAAACAAAGCAATAGCGGCGTATCAATTTGACAGATCAAAAATACCTAGGTAATACATTATATTGGGCAAGTAGGCGTGCCTACTTCGTCTGTCTGATAAAACACTACTTAATACAACAAAAAAATAAGTAGGTATCTCACTCATCATCATGTAAATATTATAGGTATTATAAGTGACTTCCTTTACCTTTCTTGTTCAGAAGGTAATCTGAACAGAGACAACTCTGGAATCGATGAATTATTTAGACAGCCAAACACAGCGAAAAGCCGTGACGCGCGTACCTTGTGCGGTGTTAGCCCCAACTGACACGCTGAGAAACGGGTCGAGATTTGTTTGAGTGTGCGTACAATACTGTGGCGCACACATACAAGCCGCGCTTGGTGCGCTTGTATGAAGATAACCTACTTCCCACTCTTTCTACTATGCTAGTGGGCACAGTACCTCGGGCACTTTATAGACGAGCAGGTGTCCGACGGTGGCGGTGAAGTAGTCGACCTGGTTCCTGGCGACGGGCGGGTACGTGTATATTCGCTAGTGGCACAGTACCTCGGGCACTTTATAGACGAGCAGGTGTCCGACGGTGGCGGTGAAGTGGTCGACCTGGTTCCTGGTGACGGGCGGGTACGTGTATATTCGCTAGTGGCACAGTACCTCGGGCACTTTATAGACGAGCAGGTGTCCGACGGTGGCGGTGAAGTGGTCGACCTGGTTCCTGGTGACGGGCGGGTACGTGTATATTCGCTAGTGGCACAGTACCTCGGGCACTTTATAGACGAGCAGGTGTCCGACGGTGGCGGTGAAGCCTGGTTCCTGGTGACGGGCGGCTACGTGTATATTCGCTAGTGGCACAGTACCTCGGGCACTTTATAGAAGAGCAGGTGTCCGACGGTGGCGGTGAAGTGGTCGACCTGGTTCCTGGTGACGGGCGGGTACGTGTATATTCGCTAGTGGCACAGTACCTCGGGCACTTTATAGACGAGCAGGTGTCCGACGGTGGCGGTGAAGTGGTCGACCTGGTTCCTGGTGACGGGCGGGTACGTGTATATTCGCTAGTGGCACAGTACCTCGGGCACTTTATAGACGAGCAGGTGTCCGACGGTGGCGGTGAAGTGGTCGACCTGGTTCCCGGTGACGGGCGGGTACGTGTATATTCGCTAGTGGCACAGTACCTCGGGCACTTTATAGACGAGCAGGTGTCCGACGGTGGCGGTGAAGTGGTCGACCTGGTTCCCGGTGACGGGCGGGTACGTGTATATTCGCTAGTGGCACAGTACCTCGGGCACTTTATAGACGAGCAGGTGTCCGACGGTGGCGGTGAAGTGGTCGACCTGGTTCCCGGTGACGGGCGGGTACGTGTATATTCGCTAGTGGCACAGTACCTCGGGCACTTTATAGACGAGCAGGTGTCCGACGGTGGCGGTGAAGTGGTCGACCTGGTTCCCGGTGACGGGCGGGTACGTGTATATTCGCTAGTGGCACAGTACCTCGGGCACTTTATAGACGAGCAGGTGTCCGACGGTGGCGGTGAAGTGGTCGACCTGGTTCCCGGTGACGGGCGGGTACGTGTATATTCGCTAGTGGCACAGTACCTCGGGCACTTTATAGACGAGCAGGTGTCCGACGGTGGCGGTGAAGTGGTCGACCTGGTTCCCGGTGACGGGCGGGTACGTGTATATTCGCTAGTGGCACAGTACCTCGGGCACTTTATAGACGAGCAGGTGTCCGACGGTGGCGGTGAAGTGGTCGACCTGGTTCCCGGTGACGGGCGGGTACGTGTATATTCGCTAGTGGCACAGTACCTCGGGCACTTTATAGACGAGCAGGTGTCCGACGGTGGCGGTGAAGTGGTCGACCTGGTTCCTGGTGACGGGCGGGTACGTGTATATTCGCTAGTGGCACAGTACCTCGGGCACTTTATAGACGAGCAGGTGTCCGACGGTGGCGGTGAAGTGGTCGACCTGGTTCCTGGTGACGGGCGGGTACGTGTATATTCGCTAGTGGCACAGTACCTCGGGCACTTTATAGACGAGCAGGTGTCCGACGGTGGCGGTGAAGTGGTCGACCTGGTTCCTGGTGACGGGCGGGTACGTGTATATTCGCTAGTGGCACAGTACCTCGGGCACTTTATAGACGAGCAGGTGTCCGACGGTGGCGGTGAAGTGGTCGACCTGGTTCCTGGTGACGGGCGGGTACGTGTATATTCGCTAGTGGCACAGTACCTCGGGCACTTTATAGACGAGCAGGTGTCCGACGGTGGCGGTGAAGTGGTCGACCTGGTTCCTGGTGACGGGCGGGTACGTGTATATTCGCTAGTGGCACAGTACCTCGGGCACTTTATAGACGAGCAGGTGTCCGACGGTGGCGGTGAAGTGGTCGACCTGGTTCCTGGTGACGGGCGGGTACGTGTATATTCGCTAGTGGCACAGTACCTCGGGCACTTTATAGACGAGCAGGTGTCCGACGGTGGCGGTGAAGTGGTCGACCTGGTTCCTGGTGACGGGCGGGTACGTGTATATTCGCTAGTGGCACAGTACCTCGGGCACTTTATAGACGAGCAGGTGTCCGACGGTGGCGGTGAAGTGGTCGACCTGGTTCCTGGTGACGGGCGGGTACGTGTATATTCGCTAGTGGCACAGTACCTCGGGCACTTTATAGACGAGCAGGTGTCCGACGGTGGCGGTGAAGTGGTCGACCTGGTTCCTGGTGACGGGCGGGTACGTGTATATTCGCTAGTGGCACAGTACCTCGGGCACTTTATAGACGAGCAGGTGTCCGACGGTGGCGGTGAAGTGGTCGACCTGGTTCCTGGTGACGGGCGGGTACGTGTATATTCGCTAGTGGCACAGTACCTCGGGCACTTTATAGACGAGCAGGTGTCCGACGGTGGCGGTGAAGTGGTCGACCTGGTTCCTGGTGACGGGCGGGTACGTGTATATTCGCTAGTGGCACAGTACCTCGGGCACTTTATAGACGAGCAGGTGTCCGACGGTGGCGGTGAAGTGGTCGACCTGGTTCCTGGTGACGGGCGGGTACGTGTATATTCGCTAGTGGCACAGTACCTCGGGCACTTTATAGACGAGCAGGTGTCCGACGGTGGCGGTGAAGTGGTCGACCTGGTTCCTGGTGACGGGCGGGTACGTGTATATTCGCTAGTGGCACAGTACCTCGGGCACTTTATAGACGAGCAGGTGTCCGACGGTGGCGGTGAAGTGGTCGACCTGGTTCCTGGTGACGGGCGGGTACGTGTATATTCGCTAGTGGCACAGTACCTCGGGCACTTTATAGACGAGCAGGTGTCCGACGGTGGCGGTGAAGTGGTCGACCTGGTTCCTGGTGACGGGCGGGTACGTGTATATTCGCTAGTGGCACAGTACCTCGGGCACTTTATAGACGAGCAGGTGTCCGACGGTGGCGGTGAAGTGGTCGACCTGGTTCCTGGTGACGGGCGGGTACGTGTATATTCGCTAGTGGCACAGTACCTCGGGCACTTTATAGACGAGCAGGTGTCCGACGGTGGCGGTGAAGTGGTCGACCTGGTTCCTGGTGACGGGCGGGTACGTGTATATTCGCTAGTGGCACAGTACCTCGGGCACTTTATAGACGAGCAGGTGTCCGACGGTGGCGGTGAAGTGGTCGACCTGGTTCCTGGTGACGGGCGGGTACGTGTATATTCGCTAGTGGCACAGTACCTCGGGCACTTTATAGACGAGCAGGTGTCCGACGGTGGCGGTGAAGTGGTCGACCTGGTTCCTGGTGACGGGCGGGTACGTGTATATTCGCTAGTGGCACAGTACCTCGGGCACTTTATAGACGAGCAGGTGTCCGACGGTGGCGGTGAAGTGGTCGACCTGGTTCCTGGTGACGGGCGGGTACGTGTATATTCGCTAGTGGCACAGTACCTCGGGCACTTTATAGACGAGCAGGTGTCCGACGGTGGCGGTGAAGTGGTCGACCTGGTTCCTGGTGACGGGCGGGTACGTGTATATTCGCTAGTGGCACAGTACCTCGGGCACTTTATAGACGAGCAGGTGTCCGACGGTGGCGGTGAAGTGGTCGACCTGGTTCCTGGTGACGGGCGGGTACGTGTATATTCGCTAGTGGCACAGTACCTCGGGCACTTTATAGACGAGCAGGTGTCCGACGGTGGCGGTGAAGTGGTCGACCTGGTTCCTGGTGACGGGCGGGTACGTGTATATTCGCTAGTGGCACAGTACCTCGGGCACTTTATAGACGAGCAGGTGTCCGACGGTGGCGGTGAAGTGGTCGACCTGGTTCCTGGTGACGGGCGGGTACGTGTATATTCGCTAGTGGCACAGTACCTCGGGCACTTTATAGACGAGCAGGTGTCCGACGGTGGCGGTGAAGTGGTCGACCTGGTTCCTGGTGACGGGCGGGTACGTGTATATTCGCTAGTGGCACAGTACCTCGGGCACTTTATAGACGAGCAGGTGTCCGACGGTGGCGGTGAAGTGGTCGACCTGGTTCCTGGTGACGGGCGGGTACGTGTATATTCGCTAGTGGCACAGTACCTCGGGCACTTTATAGACGAGCAGGTGTCCGACGGTGGCGGTGAAGTGGTCGACCTGGTTCCTGGTGACGGGCGGGTACGTGTATATTCGCTAGTGGCACAGTACCTCGGGCACTTTATAGACGAGCAGGTGTCCGACGGTGGCGGTGAAGTGGTCGACCTGGTTCCTGGTGACGGGCGGGTACGTGTATATTCGCTAGTGGCACAGTACCTCGGGCACTTTATAGACGAGCAGGTGTCCGACGGTGGCGGTGAAGTGGTCGACCTGGTTCCTGGTGACGGGCGGGTACGTGTATATTCGCTAGTGGCACAGTACCTCGGGCACTTTATAGACGAGCAGGTGTCCGACGGTGGCGGTGAAGTGGTCGACCTGGTTCCTGGTGACGGGCGGGTACGTGTATATTCGCTAGTGGCACAGTACCTCGGGCACTTTATAGACGAGCAGGTGTCCGACGGTGGCGGTGAAGTGGTCGACCTGGTTCCTGGTGACGGGCGGGTACGTGTATATTCGCTAGTGGCACAGTACCTCGGGCACTTTATAGACGAGCAGGTGTCCGACGGTGGCGGTGAAGTGGTCGACCTGGTTCCTGGTGACGGGCGGGTACGTGTATATTCGCTAGTGGCACAGTACCTCGGGCACTTTATAGACGAGCAGGTGTCCGACGGTGGCGGTGAAGTGGTCGACCTGGTTCCTGGTGACGGGCGGGTACGTGTATATTCGCTAGTGGCACAGTACCTCGGGCACTTTATAGACGAGCAGGTGTCCGACGGTGGCGGTGAAGTGGTCGACCTGGTTCCTGGTGACGGGCGGGTACGTGTATATTCGCTAGTGGCACAGTACCTCGGGCACTTTATAGACGAGCAGGTGTCCGACGGTGGCGGTGAAGTGGTCGACCTGGTTCCTGGTGACGGGCGGGTACGTGTATATTCGCTAGTGGCACAGTACCTCGGGCACTTTATAGACGAGCAGGTGTCCGACGGTGGCGGTGAAGTGGTCGACCTGGTTCCTGGTGACGGGCGGGTACGTGTATATTCGCTAGTGGCACAGTACCTCGGGCACTTTATAGACGAGCAGGTGTCCGACGGTGGCGGTGAAGTGGTCGACCTGGTTCCTGGTGACGGGCGGGTACGTGTATATTCGCTAGTGGCACAGTACCTCGGGCACTTTATAGACGAGCAGGTGTCCGACGGTGGCGGTGAAGTGGTCGACCTGGTTCCTGGTGACGGGCGGGTACGTGTATATTCGCTAGTGGCACAGTACCTCGGGCACTTTATAGACGAGCAGGTGTCCGACGGTGGCGGTGAAGTGGTCGACCTGGTTCCTGGTGACGGGCGGGTACGTGTATATTCGCTAGTGGCACAGTACCTCGGGCACTTTATAGACGAGCAGGTGTCCGACGGTGGCGGTGAAGTGGTCGACCTGGTTCCTGGTGACGGGCGGGTACGTGTATATTCGCTAGTGGCACAGTACCTCGGGCACTTTATAGACGAGCAGGTGTCCGACGGTGGCGGTGAAGTGGTCGACCTGGTTCCTGGTGACGGGCGGGTACGTGTATATTCGCTAGTGGCACAGTACCTCGGGCACTTTATAGACGAGCAGGTGTCCGACGGTGGCGGTGAAGTGGTCGACCTGGTTCCTGGTGACGGGCGGGTACGTGTATATTCGCTAGTGGCACAGTACCTCGGGCACTTTATAGACGAGCAGGTGTCCGACGGTGGCGGTGAAGTGGTCGACCTGGTTCCTGGTGACGGGCGGGTACGTGTATATTCGCTAGTGGCACAGTACCTCGGGCACTTTATAGACGAGCAGGTGTCCGACGGTGGCGGTGAAGTGGTCGACCTGGTTCCTGGTGACGGGCGGGTACGTGTATATTCGCTAGTGGCACAGTACCTCGGGCACTTTATAGACGAGCAGGTGTCCGACGGTGGCGGTGAAGTGGTCGACCTGGTTCCTGGTGACGGGCGGGTACGTGTATATTCGCTAGTGGCACAGTACCTCGGGCACTTTATAGACGAGCAGGTGTCCGACGGTGGCGGTGAAGTGGTCGACCTGGTTCCTGGTGACGGGCGGGTACGTGTATATTCGCTAGTGGCACAGTACCTCGGGCACTTTATAGACGAGCAGGTGTCCGACGGTGGCGGTGAAGTGGTCGACCTGGTTCCTGGTGACGGGCGGGTACGTGTATATTCGCTAGTGGCACAGTACCTCGGGCACTTTATAGACGAGCAGGTGTCCGACGGTGGCGGTGAAGTGGTCGACCTGGTTCCTGGTGACGGGCGGGTACGTGTATATTCGCTAGTGGCACAGTACCTCGGGCACTTTATAGACGAGCAGGTGTCCGACGGTGGCGGTGAAGTGGTCGACCTGGTTCCTGGTGACGGGCGGGTACGTGTATATTCGCTAGTGGCACAGTACCTCGGGCACTTTATAGACGAGCAGGTGTCCGACGGTGGCGGTGAAGTGGTCGACCTGGTTCCTGGTGACGGGCGGGTACGTGTATATTCGCTAGTGGCACAGTACCTCGGGCACTTTATAGACGAGCAGGTGTCCGACGGTGGCGGTGAAGTGGTCGACCTGGTTCCTGGTGACGGGCGGGTACGTGTATATTCGCTAGTGGCACAGTACCTCGGGCACTTTATAGACGAGCAGGTGTCCGACGGTGGCGGTGAAGTGGTCGACCTGGTTCCTGGTGACGGGCGGGTACGTGTATATTCGCTAGTGGCACAGTACCTCGGGCACTTTATAGACGAGCAGGTGTCCGACGGTGGCGGTGAAGTGGTCGACCTGGTTCCTGGTGACGGGCGGGTACGTGTATATTCGCTAGTGGCACAGTACCTCGGGCACTTTATAGACGAGCAGGTGTCCGACGGTGGCGGTGAAGTGGTCGACCTGGTTCCTGGTGACGGGCGGGTACGTGTCGGGCGCGCGCGTGGCGCCCGGCGCCGCGCACCGCCCCGCGCCGCGCCACCGCACGCGCGACACGTTCAGCTCCGGCTGCATGGCGCGCACCAGCCCGGGGGACGGCTCGCCCGCTGATGTGTCCGACTCCATTATCTACAAGTTGGGAGCGACAGGTTGAGTACAAGTTGGAAGAGCAGCGGCAATTATGTTTTGATACTTTTACAGAATACTCAAAGTGTATGTTCTGGTAGCGCCACTACGTCACTCGAGAATGGAATTCTTACCCTTCCCACATTGGTTCCTATTCTTGAGGAGTGTCGTATTGAAAATCTTCCTTTGCTCCTTTATAATTGATGTATTCCCTCTGAGCAGACAATACCAATGCAAAAAAACTATAATTCTCTTAAAAACTTTAGTTGTTATTTCCCCAACGGTTGCCCATTCGTCGAGCGATATGGCCAGTTTTTATGGAAATTCCTTTACCGTTGAAGCGGTCGTGTTGTGGAACAAACTACCTATCTCAATAAGAACATCTCCGTCTTTAAACTTATTCAAACAACGGGTCAAAACACATTGCCTGTCGGAAACAACTACTGTGTGGCACCGATGTTAATGTAAGTAGATACAATATTATTTATTTATTAAAATGAGCTTTAGTCTTCCTGGTCTAAGGTTCATTCAAGTGATTTTTTATTTACATTTATTTTTATTATATTAGGATAAGTTTAGTTTGTATTACCTTATTTATTGTAATAATAATAATAAATATTTAATATACAAAAAATATAAGAGCCAAATGTCTAAGAAATAAAACATTATTACATAAAATCATATTTTTATATGTGTACAGTTTTAAGAAGGAAGGAATACTTTAATAATAAAAATATCAAAAAAAAAATTCATTATCTTTGAACGTATCCAAACCGTTTCCGACGTAATCTGTTACTTATGTTTCATTTTATATAGAACATTTTTTTAAAGAACCTAGAACTTCTTAGTTTTTTCTTTACACTATTTTATTATGCTGTGATTTTGTATCATAATCAGTGTTTGATATATAGTAAAATGAATATCAATGATTGCTTGAAAAAGAAATGGTTTTATCATGATTGAACATTTTTACAATTTTTACTATTAGGTAAAACGAAACGTGTTTTCTGTCCACTGTCAAACCGCGTTTAATCAATTGCGTAGTAGTGATGTGCCGAGTCGGCCATTTTTACAATTCGAGTACTTTAGTACTCGTTATAAAAAGAATCGAGTCAGAACTCGAGTCTCTAACTCTAGTCTAGTACTCAGATACTGGGTCAAGTACTCGAGTACTAGACCAGTACTCGAGTACTAGGCCAGTACTCTAGTAATTAAATGGACCTGGGAATATTTTTTTTAATAAATAATTATTCACGAAAGTGTAAAATATCACACAACGTTCTCTAGTTCCAAACTTAGCTTAACGCTTGTGCTATATGGGTTACCAGATTACAGATATAAAACATATACTTTTTTTTTGTAAATATATACATATGATAGATAGAAAACACCCAGATGCCGTACAAATAATATACCTGTGTCCATCACACAAAAGGTTCCAGTTACTCCCACAGTTCTTCATTCATAAGCAACTGTCTACTTATTTGTTTTCTATTAAGAGCCAAATGTCTAAGAAATAAAACATTATTACATAAAATCATATTTTTATATGTGTAGAGTTTTATAAACATTTATATATTTCTCTTTTTATGAACATGCTATACACGGCTACACGGCCATTTACGACCTGACTAAATTTCGAAATGACCGTTAATGAATGTTCGCTCAAAAAATAGGCACTTGTGTATATATTATAATAAATTATGGGCATTGCCATTTTTTATCGAAGCCGGAATACTTTAATAATAAAAATATAAAAAAAAAACATTAACTTTGAACGCATCCAAACCGTTTCCGACATAATCTGTTACTTATGTTTCATTTTATATAGAACATTTTTTTAAAGAACCTAGAACTTCTTAGTTTTTTCTTTACTCAATTTTATTATGCTGTGATTTTGTATCATAATCAGTGTTTGATATATAGTAAAATTAATATCAATGATTGCTTGAAAAAGAAATGATTTTATCGTGATTGAACATTTTTACAATTTGTACTATTAGGTAAAACGAAACGTGTTTTCTGTCCACAACTGTCAAACCGCGTTTAATCAACTGCGCAGTAGTGATGTGCCGAGTCGGCCATTTTTACTATTCGAGTACTTTAGTACTCGTTATAAAAAGAATCGAGTCACAACTCGAGTCTCTAACTCTAGTCTAGTACTCAGATACTGCGTCAAGTACTCGAGTACTAGACCAGTACTCGAGTACTAGGCCAGTACTCTAGTAATTAAATGGGAATATTTTTTTTAATAAATAATTATTCACGAAAGTGTGAAATATCACACAACGTTCTCTTTCAAACTTAGCTTAACACTTTTGCTATATGGGTTACCAGATTACAGATATAAAACATATATTATTTTTTTTGTAAATATATACATATGATAGATAGAAAACACCCAGATGCCGTACAAATAATATATCTGTGTCCGTCACACAAAAGGTTCCAGTTACTCCCACAGTTCTTCATTCATAAGCAACTGTCTACTTATTTGTTTTCTATTTATAGTATTTCGTTTGATACTAGTGTAATTTGTTCATAGATTTTATCATCTGATCATGTTTGCCATCCGTGCTGACTGAGATGTAGAAGGTCTGCCATTCAGGCCCAGCAAGTTGATGATTTAAGATCTGTAAATCCAGACAGAGATTCAGTGCAAGAACCAGACCTCATGGATCAAGGTGTAGAAGCTGTGGAAGAAACACCTGAAATTCAGAATTCCCCCCCCTGCTCAACAAAACACATAGAAATCAGTCATTGGCACCTAATAACGTAAGATTATAACAGAAAATTGGTCAAATTAAAGCACTCGTTGCCATTATTTACCTAAGAACTAAGCATAATAGTAAATAATCTATGTTACAGTCGTTAATTGGTGACCCTTATTAGAAAGTGAAGTTTTAACAGCTCTACATGGCGCCAGTTTATATTTATTTTCTTTAGTGCTGCCAGCTATAATATTATAAAAACTACTTTTTTCTGCAAGCAATGTTACTATTACAGATGTTTTTTGCTATACCAGTTCTTAATATTTGCATTTAAAATCCAAAGTGCCAATGACTAAGGGGGTGCCATTAATACTATAGTTTACCCTAGTTAGTAAGTAACTTGTGTTTATACAGATCAGTTTTTTTTTTAATTGTAAGTACTACTTAATTGTAGGTAATTACTTATAAACAAAAAACTAAAAATGATATATTATTTATATGGATTTAATTGAAATAGCAAGCATACCTAGCTGTTATAGCTACACGTAACGTGAATCATAACCAAGATCATAACCTTACAAAATATAAACTTCTAATTTGCTATGTTGCTCTGCTTTTCAAAAATATTTCCATTTGAGTATTAGATTGATAGCCTGGAATAACCAATTAACGCATACATCTTTCATGGTCGCGTGACGTTTGTAGGCAGGTCTTGGCATGTATGGACAATGACTAATGTTCTTTAAGTTATAATAAATTAGTACTTATACCTATAACTCGAAAGGCAAGTTTCTCTTTAAGTCCTCTCCATGCATGGTTGCCTCTCATCGCTCTGAGCGATAAGGCCGCCAATTGGAAGACTTGACTAAGTTAGCCTTAGCTTTATATTTCTTTTTTTGTTTGTTGATACAGTTTTTTAGTATTCCAATAAAGAGTTTTATTCTATTTATTCCTTGCCCATTGCCACGTCAGCATAACAACCCGGCGGGCTATGTCGGTCACAATCACGATATCAGTGCTAATAAAAGTGGTGGGTATTAAATTATAATTTATTCGATATTCCAATCTATATCTATGTAACCAAAATTAGTTATTAGTTAGGCAGAGAGTCTCGTTTCGAATATGAGACGCCAACGGGTCTTAAAGACAGGCAAAAGGAAAAAAATAATATTTACGAACCTTCATCAGGCGATTGATATCATCCATAGGGCAAGCAGGATCTTTCGGTAGCGTATCATTAGTCCAAACAAATTCACACATGTCCCCATTTTGTGTGGTATTCAACACAGTGAGGTGGTCCATGTCTGTATCTCTAAAAAGATTGACGATTCCTTCTAGGGCTCGTATCTGCCAGTCTATCGCATTGTTGTATTCCTTGTTAAGTTTGAACTCCATAATGAACTGGTGGTTGATTGTGCGGCCACTTTTGTGCTGCTGTACGGTGATGTCGAGGGGTCCGCGAGCTACCAGTCCTTCGCTGTCTTGAGCTTCTACTATGAAGTTCCAGCGAGACACATGCGCTTCTAGCGGCCTACGGAAGGGGTTGGTATGGTAGTTAAGAGAAATCAAAAGGATAATGTTTCTATCCGTAAAAACATTAACAGTTCTACAGTTTATTATTTAAACTTTCTTTTTACTAACTCAAGAAGAAATAGTGGAAATTGATAATTTCTAACTCAGCATTTTTTATTGTATATATAAACAATCTTATAGAAATCTTAAGTAAAGGTTTGGCATAGGTCTCTCTCAAATTACACCACAATGTAGAGTATTCTCCAAGTTCTACATCATCTAGTAGGTGGGCGTCGTACTACAGGTTTGCCGCTTAACGACATCCACTCAAGGACTTTTCCTTACTGCAGCTAAAATTTATACTTACAATCCGTATACTTCGCGCGCCGACGGTATGAACTGTATCCAGGAATTCTTGCTGAGTGGTACATTTTCCGCCTCGTACATCGTAAATGTAAGATTGCTGCCTTCTTCTGGATCCATAAATAAGTCCGCCGGAATTATGTACCTATAATAGGTAAGACCCAATATTAATATAATATTTTATTTTTTATAGTTTCCCGTGACGCGGCTAATCCACGTTCATAACTTAATAACACAGTCGAAGAACATACAGTCGGCAATCGAAGACGTCTAGACAGAGCAATCGTGAGGTGCGGTGCGGGGTGAGACGCGTCCGGAGCGCTCCCGAACGGCTGAACATCACTCAACGCACTCAGTTCGAGAGCTATTTTTTCGGGCAATCGAAATAAAATATTATTAAATAAAAATGGTGCACACTACGTGTGCGGTTACAAACTGCGGGTCCGACCTCATCTAAAATAAGGAATTTAAGTTTCATCAGTTTCCACGTACACAGGAAAGATAAGAGAAATCTATTTTGCGTACTATATCAATTCTGAAAATTTTAATGTTATAGTAACTCATGCAACTTTTGGAGAATATGCAAGATGTCCGCCGCGTACCTTACATTTTTTTAAATATGGGTTTTGAGACTTTGTATATTCTCGAATTTTGTTATTTATGTTTTTATGGGTAGGTACTAATAAAATTCTGTTATTAAAATTCTGTTATTTTTTAAATCCAAAATGGTAGTCGCGTAATTAGTGCAATTTTTCAACATGGGTGTCGATTATGGGTTTATAAAGGATGCTTCGTTCGAATTTGGTTTCTGTTTTTAATTCCAAGAAATTTTTCAACATGGGTATTAATTATGGGGTTTTTAAGGGTGCTTTGTTCGAATTTGTTTTTTTTTAGCTGCCGCGTAGGTATAATTTTTCAACATGGGTGTCGATTATGGGGTTCCGATTATGATGTTTTTAAGGGTACTTCGTTCGAAGTTACTTTTGTTTAATTCCAAGATGGCTGCCGCGTTCTTTGTGTAATTTTTCAATATGGGTGTCGATTATGGGGTTAGTAAAGTTCATAACCAAACCTTGTCCATACTTTCCAATTAATTTTTTAATTAAATTATTTATAAGAATGCGAATACATTATATAATTAATAATAGGAGTTTAAAATCTAGTAGTTCAAAAAATATATATATAGAATATATCAGTTGTATATTTCCAAATTATTGCAATTTTACGAGTATGTTTTGATTTGTATCCTAGTAGGGTATTTGAGTTAGGTTACTTTTTACATGGGGGAAAATTTTTTTTAGAGCCGGTACAACAGATTGTTAATTGCTACACGTCATTGTACAATAATTTACTTAATTTGTTGAATGTGTAGAAAAAAAAGAATGTAAAAAATATAGATATGCTAATATAATGTATTTTTATTTCTTGCCGATGTGACAACCCTAGCACTTTTATTCGTCGCGACGAATGTCTAGACGGTTTCGGCTTTTTCGTCAACATCAAAGGCGAGGCCTGACTGCATGGTTCTTCGACTGTGGTAATAATATGTTTTCCGTACCTGAAAGCTTTGCCAGCAATAATGGCTAATTTCTTCATGTGATGTTTTAGTGTAGGCGGTTGATTGACCGGCATCGCCCACGTGACAACTGACACTGTTTCTGTTGTTTGGCCAATTATTGTGCTTCTACCCTCCGTAGGATTTGTTTCCTATAATATTTTATGCACTTTAATAACTCCTTATATATAAATACAATTACACCAACGCCTCGTAACCAAAATTCAGCTAATGATGATGTTGAAGACTCTAAAGACAATTTTTTTTTTAATATTGTAGTTCCCTAGGTATTACATTTTTAACATTAAATATGAACCGATGCGATGGCACATATGGCTTTAATAAAAATCTATTTAATACTTGTGCAAGTACAAGTATTAAATAAGACAATATACATAGTTTTACCGTGTGGGGCCGGCTTTAGAACTGTCCCACCCCTCTCCACCCATGGGAGTCGTAAGAGCCGACTGAGGGAATACCGGGGCAGTGGGCAGCAGCACTCCCTCGAGTATTAACAACATCCACTGCGATCGCCAACCCACCTGCCAAGCGTGGCGATTACGGTACTATCCCCCATATGAGCGAAACACATGTTATGGCGTTCTCTTGGGGAGGCCTACGTCCAGCAGTGGACGTCGAAAGGCTGATGAATGAATGAATGGAACATAGTCTGTTGATTGAGAGATGACAGTCGAAACTAATATCGAGGCTTTTCACACAGGCGCTAAATAATTTAACAGAAAGAATTACAAAAATAATCAGTTCCTATAAAATGTGATTTGATTAGATATGCAATACAGAATTGTTATGTAAGAAAGTATAAAGGGAAGTTATTTATTTAAATGCCAATTTTATATAGCACAGACAAGCCAATAAAAAATTTTAATAAACATCCTCATTAGATATGAAAACCCAAAATGCCAATGATGAAATATATTAAAATATTAACATAAAAGGTCAATTTGCACATAGAAATTCCGTAATTGTTAGTAAAGAGCATGATTCCAACTAACTAACTAATTGTAACGGTGCAAGGGTTTTGTGTCGTACTTACTCATAGAAACACGATATTCACAAGTTAAATAGAATTTTAGTAGGTACGGACCTGTTTGGTGACTTCCTGCAAAGTTGTTTCGGGAAGTGGTGTTGTGGTAGGCGCTGTGGGCGTAGTGACGGCCTGTGTTGTCGGCGCAGAGGCTACTGTGGATGTTGATGTCGGTGTCGGAGTAGTTGTCGGTATAACTACTGGCATCGTCGGCTGCGTGGGGATCTCCGGTGAAGGGTACGGGGACGGTGACGTCACTAACGGCTCTCGTTCGGTTGAAGACATCGGGGGTAGTTCGTTGGACTCACGGATTATTACGGTTTGCTGAAAGTGCCATGCTGACGCTCACACGATGTGTTGTGAATACAGACGGTAAGACAACGTAGATACGATATGCATATTTACAGTTACTTAGTTGAAACAAGTATGTACAAAAAGTTAGAACCGATATGTGTAGAATTACGAGCCTCTCTGAATTATCATCATTTATTGGTTTAAGACTTTACACCAGATATCAGAATTCTTTACATGACTCATATCTGTTAAATGTGCTAAGTTTAAATCTATACTAACAACTGCAATCGAGAAGGACATGCATGTAACATGTACTTATACATTGCACTTGTTAGTTATTAACAAATTATGCATTAAGTTATGGAATACAGAATTTTAAAGCATTGATGATAACCATTCAAAAAAACTGCTTTAGTCCCTTAAAAAAACTTTAATTGAATAATATATTATGCCACCCACTACAGAATACTAAATAGATATGACAGGAAAATTACCAAGTTCTGTAAATCATTGTCTTTGCGTCCCATATTAGTTCAACAGGTATTTCTAGACAGAGTTACTACTAAAATGGTCATGAACCAGTGTATTATCTACCCTTTGTTATGTTAAAATAAAATTCCACACGCAATTAGTTCAACTTACAGGTGATCGATAAAAATCAATATATCTTACCAATTCCGATTCGATAGTCGTTGTTTCTGGGAGTAAGATCTTTGGTTCATATTTGAAATTAATTCTTCTTGGAGCTATGTCTTCTGTGGGTACCATAGAGAAGTTGACTCTGCTTGTCTCTGAAGGAGATGCCGATATCTCTGTGATAGTTACTTTGTGATCCTGTGAATAAAATATTTATTGAATAAATAGATGTATGTTTGCTTAGTCTAAGTATTGTGTGTAGTGTCAAGTCTAAGTGCTTTAGTCACTGCCTGTAGGTGACTTATTCAGGTGGCCTGTATGCCAAAAATTAAATAGGCTAATATCTTAAATCTTACTTTATGAAATAAAACTGAATTTGCGTATTTTATCGCGTTTTAATTTTAATGGTATATCACGGAATGATCACGGACGAAACCGTCTTGATCAATTTTATTTCATAATGTCTATGACCTATTAAGAAAATATAAATAAATATTCCAGTACATTTGTTGGTTATGTACTTTAGATTGTCCAAGTGTACTATCTATTTGTGTTGTTTTTATGTGTTTACGTGTTTATCTAAAAACTACACATTTAAATTAAGTTCAAAATGCGTTTACGTACGTATAGGTACTACAAATCGAATTAGCGTTTCTAAAACTACTAAAAGGGCTAATGCATATGTCATATCGCATATTATGATATAATATTAATTAACAAACTCTCTATATACGTATTGGTCAATAAATATAAATAAATTTAGTATAACATGGTTCAGCCATTGGAAAATTATATATTTCCAAATATTGCAAAATTATAAAACTTATTAGTGATTGCTGGTTATCCGCATACGCGGATAGAAAATAGCTCTCTATCGTATCGTAGCTGGTATTTTTCTTGAACAGATGTTTCATAATATCTATCTATGAGATTCTAAACATAGGTTTTTACAAAATTGTATTACTTACATACCTATTATTATTAAATTAACGTTTATTTCTTATAAACACATATTTTGCGCCTTTCTATTACAGAAATAAAAGATTGAAATATTTATTCGGTGGTCAAGAATGACGTAAAAATTTAATTTTCATGACATTCTAATGAAAATATTTATTTTAATTAAATTAATACAGCTCAATTCATATCCGCAGATATTTATATTTTTAAAAATGCTGCACATCACTAAATATAATAGAGCAATTTTAGTTAAGTATATTTTACAACACCACGCTTTTCATTTACTAATTCGATGAAACTGGTATTAATGAACTGAGCCAATTTAATGAATCTGGGCATAATATGCATGAAATATATATATACATCTTATGATATGCGCTAAGATAAATACTAACAGCAGCTAATTAGGTTTCGTTAATCTATAGGTACGTACAATTCTATGTGTTATTATATAAAAACTTAACTTTACGTAACTCGAAATGCAGTATCATATAACAGTTTCAAGTAAACCACTAATACGATTTATACTTGTTGCACTAATTGATATTAAGCAGTCCGTAAAACCTTCTTGTGAAGAATGGCAAAAGGAATTAAAGTCTCTAAGTCAATATACTGGAGTAATTAAGCTTAATCTGAATATTTTCTTGTTATAATCAGATTTCTCTGTAAAATTGAAAGCTATTTCAAAGTTCAAATCATTACAAATTATTATTTTAATCTACACTTCAACCAAATGTCTAGCGGTAATACATGCGACTGAGCACACCCTCACAACACACATGCAATTGACACGTAAAGCTGCAGACCGGTTGACAAACCTCCGTGGTATATATATTAGAAGTTGTGATCTCGAGAGTGGTATCTGCAGGGGCCGCTTCCTCCGTGACTGTGGGGGGATCTGTCGTCGCGTGAAGGGGTGGAGTAGAGGTAGTGAGGGGAGACGTAGTGGTGGGCGGTTGGGTTTGCAAGTTGGGAGTCGGCAGCGGGGCAGCGGTCTCGGTCTGAAATGTGTCGGTGGTGGTGTGTGGCGCGCCGGGGGTGATGAGGTCTATATCGGGGGTCTCCCCGTGGTGGTGACGATGGGGGTGCGGAGCGGGGGTCAGGGGGTCCACCTAACGGCGCGCGCCGCGACACACACTGCGTTAGTACTGCCACCCTTACGTACCCTATGTCACTGAGCGCTGTCTGTGGTTATTATAGCTGCACGGGTTTGTATATTAAGGCAGTTGTTAAATGGTGAGTTTTTATTAATTTATTGTTTTTAACATGCTGCAGTTCAATTTATATAGTAGTGCACAAAAACTTTGAAAATAATGAACGCAATAATTCATGCACGTAATGCGTTAATTTTTAAGAAAAGAATAATAAAGTATATTGAACATTTGATATATTATGTAAGCCGTATGGAATGTATCTGATGTGACTATTAATCGATGTTTAGCCTTAATATACCCAGCCCATACTAAAAACAACGCTTTTGTATTTGTTAATGTGCTTCAGTTAGTTATAAATTGTGATTTATTAAGCGTTTTGTAAAAACCCAACTATAACCACACACAAAGCTCATTTTATATTCTATTTGTCTTACAAATTACTTCTCTGATGACGTCAGTATGGTAGGTGTGGACTGTAATGATTTAAGTGAATGGATGTTTCATGGAAGAATATTAAAATAAAAGTATAACACGACAATGCGACAGATGACCATAGAAATTAAGAGTGGATATATATATCATTCAACATTCCATGCTATGTGGGTCCCAATACGAATACCTCTACGAAGGTGTACACGTAAGTGCTAGGTATACATTCAGTGATACGAATATGTAGGATGACTAAAGATTGCTTGGAAAATATACATATGACAACGATTATACAAGCATTTTGTCTCGGGGAATAACGTGATTATTGAAAACCTTGTTAAAAATGAATATAAAGTAAAAACATTGACCATTATCTATTATGTTATATTGAGTATGTAGCCCAAATCTGTATCCAATTTCAGTTTGCTTAGCATGTATTTTTTTTTAATAAATTAATTTCGTGGTCCGGTCTGTACGCTCCTTTATTATAGAGCATATTTGACACAGCCATCAGTAATCAAATTACAAATACCCAAAAAGTTTACTAAGTAATATATACATATATTTCCCAATTAATAATTCGAATGATGCACAAGTACTAAGAACATAGAATGTATGAGTTTTGTTCTAGAAAAAAATAATGGCGTCGATAACATTAATGAAATGATTCATTTATATTTATTTGTGTAAATAATACCTCCTTATTTAGCTTAAGTTTCTCTAGAGTATTTGGCTATAGACTTTAATAGATCAGGATATTTAAAAATACCATTTTTATATACATTTGCGTTTACATTATTTATTTTAAATAATGTAAACTAACTGCCTCGGTGGTGCAGCGGTAGTATGTGCGACTGCTGATCATGAGGTCTCAGGTTCGATCCTCGGGTCGTGCAAATAACATTGCAATGTTATTGAGCTTTTTCGTAAAAAGTAAAATTCTCAGTAGCAGCGCGGAGTTTGGAAATGTGCCCGGTAGACGGCAATAGGCTCTCCCTATTACGTGGGACTTAAATATTATATATTAATTTAAAGGATATATGTGTCCTTTATAATTTATTATTTGCAGTTTCCTTGTGGTTTTTACTTATTTCAGGGGCATTTATTTGCTATATAATATAGTTTTTCAAGGTTATATCGATTGACGTTATAATCTTGAAGAGTTTATGCAATTTATAATCTATTTATTGCTTAAGGTTATAGGTTCACTAGCACGCTTCGCAACTGGAGTGAAGAAATTATATTCTAATAAGCTTGAGATTTGTATCTTCAAGCAGAACATTTTATTATTAAGAGTCGCTTTTCTCAAGAAATCCGTACTTTCGTAATTTTACACATAAGTGTAGTAAACAATAGATGATTTTTCTATACCTACATTCACTAGAATGTTCGATGTGTATGAAGTACTCACCGGATCAGAAACGAGACCGCCTGCGAAATCAACATCGTGGTTAGTGTATTCGTCGTCTTCCTCGTTGTCGTCGTACCCGCTGTATTCAGCGTCTGCGTCGTCGTCCTCTGGCTCCGCATCATATTCCCCGTCGAACTGGCCGTCACCAGAGCCATCCAACTAAGGGTAGGTAAGGGTGACCAGTGATGGGATTAATGTACACAAACTTCCAAATGATGTTAACTAAAGTAATCAATTATAGGCCGTATGGACATAATAATTATTATAAATTACACTTTCTATATTTTTTATTAGCAAAGAGCTTAACAAAGGAAACCTCTTTGTGTCAGTTATTTGTACGTTTGCGCAGTTCCTGTAATACACGAATAAATACCAAGTGCAAGGTGTTATTTAAAAAAATAATAAGGGTTTTCTAAAAATATTAATACATTCAACGCAAAATACCTGAACTTTGTAAGGGTAGATGGATGAAATAATACCTGTCTTTTAAACCTAGGTGCTGGTTGTACATCGAGCAGTCTCCAGCCGATGACCGGCAACTGTAGGACGTGAGCAACAGTACCATCACGAGATTGCTCCCTCAATCCAGCCACTAAAACTTTGTGATGACTCCACAGTTTGCTGCCGCAACCCACCTGTACAGATAGCATTATTTATTAAAATAAAAGAAACTAGCAGGTACTAGGCTGTTACAGCACCGCAGTTTGCACATGTATTTGAAGCTATATTTTTTTTATACTAGCATACGGTTACCGGAGTCTATAGACGCTAGCAACACCAGAGACATAATTAGCGCGTCGCTATCTCCAAGAAAAGGGATGCGAGGTAGAAAGGAAGGATAATAAGGAGAGGATTGCAAGGATAGTAAAGGCAAGAAAGGAAGAATAATAAGGAGAGGTCAGGGTTTGGGCCTCCGGCGCCCTTACTCACCGTACAAAACAGATCATTGTTACCAGTAACCTACCGTTGTATCGTTGTAGAGTCGAGTCGGCCGCCTTGCTGGAACAAGCAAGGCTCAACCACTACGAAACACTACTTTTTAGATTGGTTTGGGAACTGTATTCAATAGGTGGCTGCTATCCACAGTACAGCATACAATTATTTAAAAATCCTTACTAATATATAAATGCGAAAGTGAGTTTGTTTGCTTGTTACGCTTTCACGCTGTAACTACTGCAAAAATGGATAGTTTTATCCTGGAAAAATGTCTGTGGGATAGCTATTTTTGCAAAGATATTAAATTAGTATGGCGTAGAGTGACGTATTTATCTGCCGAAGTCCTTGCTGACGGAATTGCAGACAGAATCTAGAACATTATTTTTATTGCTAATGATGGCAGACGAGCCATGGCCCACCTGATGGTAACTGGTAAACACTCATGGACTCAACTGTACCGAGAGTATTGTCAAGCCGCTGTGCACCATTTCATTTCTAAGATATTAAATGAAAGAATATCTTCTGCTACAGCTAAAACACATTGACACAGGGGACGGTGGTACTAACCCGTTTAGGCCCGATAGCAAGTAAGTACTCTCACTTGGTACCCAGCTCTACCAGTAATGCAATGGGTTATAATTGCTTACATTCCTTAGTCGCCTTGTACGACACCCGCGGGAAAAGATGGGGTGATGACACTAGTATTCTTAGTTCGTCACAGCAGTGATTGGAGCAAAGAAATAATAAGGCTGACCTCTCTTTATAGTCGTTAGTTTTAATACTGAATGTTCAACAACAATATAGACAAATACATGAAATCTAATTAAATTACGTATTATTTTTAATACTTACTACCATGAAATAAAAAAAAAAAATAAGAAACTTAATTGACCTTATTTAAATAATTCATAAATTTTATGAGTAAATAATTTCAGAAAGCTTTACTTTATTGATATGTCAAGACAGTAAGGACATTTGTGATAAAAAAAAAAAAAAATAACAGCATCACCCCTGTATTTTCTCGAAGGGGTAGGCAGAGGTGTATTACATTCCCACGATTCGCCAGCTATGTTTAACAAATTTCTATTACCGCTACATCTAAGTAGATATCTATATAATAAAGCTGAATAGTTTGTTATTTTTTAGCATTTGACATGCTTAGCACTATACATTAAACACAAAGTGAAAAATGTGTAATCGAAAATAACAGTCACGAGCAGGATTTGAACCTGCATCTCCTGGATACCGTCCAGATGCTTTGCTGTTATTTTCGATTTCACATTTTTCACTTTGTGTTTAATGTATAGTGCTAAGCATGTCAAATGCTAAAAATATATATAAATATTTATAGGGTTTGCGTCATTATTAGGTAAAATCTTAATTGTAAAATTAAGTTTACCTGGTCGGTATGAAAATACTTCCGATAGATGGCGCAGGCGTCACCCAAAGACGTTAAGTATGAATGTGTTATCGAAATTAGAAGTCAGGAGCAATTGTCACGATGGCTGAATTGGCAAAGCATCTGGACGGTATCCAGGAGATGCAGGTTCAAATCCTGCTCGTGACTGTTATTTTCGATTTCACATTTTTCACTTTGTGTTTAATGTATAGTTTGTTATTGCTTGTAAATGCTCTAAATCTGGAAATACGGATAGGAATTTATAAATTGTTTTTAAATTTTACAGCTTATTTATTTAAAAAGGCTATAAACATCGGACTGCCATCCTTCTTTATTATGCTTAAATTGTACTTGTTAATTACATGTTTGTGCTTTTAAAAGCAATAAATTATTATTATTTATTATTCTTTCAAGAAACAAGAGTGGATTTCGATGCGATAAAGTGTGATTTATACCGCAAGGTAGAGGCTAGCTATAAGATTGTGTTGCAATTTTGAATTAACTCACATTAAGATATACAGCAGTAGTTGCGTCACGATGACCGCGTTGTGATGACCCAGGTCCACTGAGTAGAGTATCGACACGTGGTTCAGATTTGTAAGGCTCTATCCAGAACTCGTCCTAGAACAGGTTACATAATATTTTGTAATCATTACTGACAACAGGCATAAAATTAATATATACACACAAACATGGGCGCGCGCGAACGTGCACACACACAAAGTAGTTATTTTTTTTTTTACTACTATTTAAATTTAAATAATATTTTAGATTTAAGATCTAAAATTGGAACCTTGTCGTCCCCCTTTGGAGGTCAATAGCTATGACACAGTTTTTTCTCAACTAGAGTAGCTATTGATGAACACAAAGCTTTTAAACTTTTTATTGTTCTTTCCACAAATTTTTTCTATCTATCTTCACATCGCACATTTTGTATTCAATTATGGAGAAAGCTCCATTAAGACAATTTGGGGTAATATTGGCCTAGTATTCCTTGCATACTGGTCTAATGGGTTAGTATAAAGTAAATTGATTTTGACGGTCCTCGTGGGGTAGTCGGCAGTGTAACCAACTTGCATGCACGAGGTCGTGGGTTCGATTCCCACTCAGGACAAGTATTTGTGTGATGAACACAGATATTTGTACTGCGTCTGGGTGTTTTCTATGTATTATATGTATGTCTTTACAAAAAAAAAAGTAATTAGGTATTATATCCGTAATCTGGTACCCATAGCACAAGCGTTATGCTTAGTTTGGGACCAGAGGCAGCGTAGTCTACGCTGTGTGAAAATGTCCGTGAATATTTATTTATTTATTTAAATGGAAAATTACATTATCACTACCAACACTGCCAAATTCATTACCGATTGTTTTTGTAATTTTCTAAACTTACCCCATCTAACGCCATGAAGCTAGCGAGCTGCATGAGGGCACGTGTCCGTTGCTTTGGAGTAATGTTATGGAAGGGACGATCCACAAGAATGGCCAGCACGAGTCTGCTTTGCTCACCTACGCACGAGCCGTATTTCGAGTGCGGTTTGTCTTGGGCTTTCTTTACCTTCAAATTATAATGCAATTATAATTATAAATACGATGGACGAACTTGTGCTGGAGATTTTTATTTCACTAATACGTAGGTAATAACTACTAAATAGCTAGACAAATGCTTAGGAAAATAACATTTCATGATCTAAACATAAATGTACTTCAAAAAGTTTGTAATCTTCTAAACAACAAAATAATTCAACATATAAATTCAAGCAACACTATAAAAGGCAATTTCAATAAGAGAACGTGTCAAAGCACACCCCACAACAGTATCAATGATGGTAGGTAATTGAATGGCCCTCTGTACGCCTTATTGAGTACTGCCCTTAGAGACAGTTAAAATATATAGGCACGCATTATACATAATGTAAATTGTAAACTACGTTTAATTTTTTGCAGCTGTTACTGACGTAGAATGAATGAAAACAGTTTGAATTATAGCGTAATTATAGATAACTGTATCACACGCATTCGCTAACGGTATACAATATATTTATTTATTTATGTACACACAGAGATCTTAACCACAATACAAGAACGGATAAATATAGTAATAGTACAAAGATACTGAAAAATGTGAAATCGAAAATAACAGTCAGGAGCAGGATTTGAACCTGCATCTTCTGGATTCCGTCCAGATGCTTTACCAATTCAGCCATCCTGACACTTGCTCCTGACTGCTAATTTCGATAACACATCATACTTAACGTCTTTGGGTGACGCCTGCGCCGTCTGTCGGACGTATTTTCATACATTATACCGACCAGGTAAACTTAATTTTACAATTAATATTTTACCTAATAATGACGCAAACCCTTTAAATATTTAGATATTTTTTATATATATTTTTGCATTTGACATGCTTAGCACTATAAATTAAACACAAAGTGAAAAATGTGAAATCGAAAATAACAGTCAAGAGCAGGATTTGAACCTGCATCTTCTGGATTCCGTCCAGATGCTTTACCAATTCAGCCATCCTGACACTTGCTCCTGACTGCTAATTTCGATAACACATCATACTTAACGTCTTTGGGTGACGCCTGCGCCGTCTGTCGGACGTATTTTCATACATTATACCGACCAGGTAAACTTAATTTTACAATTAAGATTTTACCTAATAATGACGCAAACCCTTTAAATATTTAGATATTTTTATATATATTTTTGCATTTGACATGCTTAGCACTATACATTAAACACAAAGTGAAAAATGTGAAATCGAAAATAACAGTCAGGAGCAGGATTTGAACCTGCATCTTCTGGATTCCGTCCAGATGCTTTACCAATTCAGCCATCCTGACACTTGCTCCTGACTGCTAATTTCGATAACACATCATACTTAACGTCTTTGGGTGACGCCTGCGCCGTCTGTCGGACGTATTTTCATACATTATACCGACCAGGTAAACTTAATTTTACAATTAAGATTTTACCTAATAATGACGCAAACCCTTTAAATATTTAGATATTTTTATATATATTTTTGCATTTGACATGCTTAGCACTATACATTAAACACAAAGTGAAAAATGTGAAATCGATGCTGGTCGGTATAATGTATGAAAATACGTCCGACAGACGGCGCAGGCTTCACCCAAAGACGTTAAGTATGATGTGTTATCGAAATTAGCAGTCAGGAGCAAGTGTCAGGATGGCTGAATTGGTAAAGCATCTGGACGGAATCCAGAAGATGCAGGTTCAAATCCTGCTCCTGACTGTTATTTTCGATTTCACATTTTTCACTTTGTGTTTAATGTATAGTGCTAAGCATGTCAAATGCAAAAATATATATAAAAATATCTAAATATTTAAAGGGTTTGCGTCATTATTAGGTAAAATCTTAATTGTAAAATTAAGTTTACCTGGTCGGTATAATGTATGAAAATACGTCCGACAGACGGCGCAGGCGTCACCCAAAGACGTTAAGTATGATGTGTTATCGAAATTAGCAGTCAGGAGCAAGTGTCAGGATGGCTGAATTGGTAAAGCATCTGGACGGAATCCAGAAGATGCAGGTTCAAATCCTGCTCCTGACTGTTATTTTCGATTTCACATTTTTCACTTTGTGTTTAATGTATAGTGCTAAGCATGTCAAATGCAAAAATATATATAAAAATATCTAAATACAAAGATACTGCTTATTTCTAATAGAAATCTCTTCCAGCAGATCAGCGGGAGAAAATATTCACGCTAGAATATTATAAATATGATTGTGCGTAAGATAGATATACATACATATATTATACTAATACATACAGTAAATATACATACATACATATATAACATATAACTACATAAATATCTGAATGATACGTAACTATACAATAAAATATACTTAAATATATAGTAATGATGAAAGATTTAGGTATAGATTATGGAATAGTTGACAGATAATGTTGACGAACTTTAAGTTTGAATGAAGAGGTAGTGGTAGATTCTCTAATGCTGGATGGGAGTTCATTCCACAGTTTAACCGCATGCACCGAAAAAGAATAAGAATAAAAATCACTTTTGTGTGTAGGGAATTTTAGCATAGTGCGAAGATTAGTCCTGCAGGTCGCATCATTAGACCGGGCAAAGGAAAACCGCTCACGCAGATAAGAAGGAGCATCAGGATTGTGTAAGATATTAAATAAAATACATAGAAAACGAGTGTTCCTGCGAAGGCGGATTGGGAGCCACTTGAGTCCTTTGCGAAGGTGGGAGACATGATCGTACTTTTTAAGATTAAACACAAAGCAAATACACAGGTTTTGCAGCCTCTCAAGCTTATATGAGCTCCTCGGTGGCAACCAAATAGCAGGCATCTGCGTAGTCAGTAATGGATTGAATAAGTGATTGAGCAAGAGTAATTTTTGTTTTCAAGGGTAAGAAATACTGAAGGCTTTTCAATGAATGAAAGGTATAATATACTTTTTTACTGACCTCATTAACTTGTCGGTTCCATGACAAAGTGGTGTCAATAACAATTCCTAAATTTTTAACAGAATACGATAATGGATTCAAAGTCGCAGACAGAGTAATAGGCACCAGTGAAGAAACTTGCAACCTACTACGAAAATGTCGGATGCCTATTATTATGGCCTGGGATTTGTTAGGATTTAAGAGTCAACCGTAGTTTTTAGCCCACGTATCTATACGACTTAAATTACTATTAATTGCAATGAGGGCTGATGGTGCGTCAGATTCTGTGAAGTGTGAATACAATTGCAGATCATCCGCATAAAGATGAAAATTTGAAGATATGAGCTTTGTGACAGAATTTATGAAAATAGAGAATAAGAGAGGAGAGAGAACCCCTCCTTGAGGTAGACCCACACTAAGGTTACTCCATTCAGAGAAAGTATCATAAAGACGGACGCACTGCGAACGCCCTCGGAGATAGGAATCGAACCAGGTGATACTAGCAGGAGAAATGTTTAGAGATTTGAGTATGCCAAGCAGTATATCAAAATCAACTGAGTTAAAAGCACTACTGAAGTCAAGTAGTACGAGTATGGTCAATAATTTATTCTCCATAGCCCAGCGGATATCGTCGGTAACTTTGAGAAGTGCTGTTACGGTACTGTGGCCAGGACGGAAACCAGACTGAAACGTACTAAGTAGGTTGTGATTATATATATGTGAAGAAAGTTATCGGTGAACAATGTGCTCAAGAACTTTTGACAGAATGATAGATAGATGATATAGATCTAAGGACATCAGTCTCTGAGACTAGACTTAGGGTGAAGGATGGGACTTGTGGTGTTGGTAATCTTGAGATTGACAATAAGGTCCTGGCCTTGACTATATCATCCAGAGATAGAGGAGCATCAGAAAAATGTTTATTTATTGAGTTTAAATCAATATCCCTACCACAAGGAGAAGATTTTCCGATGCCCACAGTTTTTAGAAATCTCCAAACATCAGACAAGCTACGATTCTCGAGCGCTGCCTGGAAATACTCCTCGCATAATTTTACTATGAAGCAGTGTAATTTCAACGAACAGGTGTTCTGCCGACTGGGAGTATTGAGATAAAGATTCACTGATAATTTTGTGAGGAATATCAGCGCGTAAGTAGATGGCCACTCCACCACCTCCTTTACCCGTTCTGTCGTTTCGAACTAGGACGAAACCAGGCATTGAATAGTAAGTAGATTGAAGAGAAGGTTTGAGAAAAGATTCAGAAATTAATATGGCATCGAGATTAGCACTGCTGAATGTAGCCAGAAGGTCGGAATAGTGACCAGGAACACTTTGCGCATTAATGTGGACGAAGTTAAAAATCTTAGGAAATACTGAGTGAATTTGGTCATGCAAGGTTAAACCATCTGCAGAATCCCCACCAGCACTTATGAAACTATCAGGTTGTATACATACGGGTGATGTCAGTGTTATGTTTTATAACATCCCTCAATTACTATGTGACCATGGTTGCATTTCATAAAGCCATTATATGGAGTATCTATTTGATATGCCCACATAGAGCAATATGTAAAAACCGACGACGTCATTTTTGTTGCAGATTGTTTGTAGGTGAAATATTAGTATAATAATTCGGTAAATTAAACACGTTATCTTAATTTATATAAGCGAAATACCCGATCTCCAAAACTATAAACCACATTGCAAGGATTTATGTCCATATTGTACCTCCCGCCGTGTGGGGCCGGCACCAAGAATATCTCCACTCCGTCTCTTCCTATGGGAGTCGTAAAAGCCGACTAAGGGATTACCAGGGGACCGAGCAGCAGCGTTCCCCTGTGTACTAAAAACATCCACTGCGATCGCCAACCCGCCTGCCAAGCGTGACGATTATGGTAAAATCCCCATTTTGGGGAGGCTTATATCCAACAGTGGACGATAAAAGGCTGATGGATGGATGGATATTGTACCATCCATCCATCAGCCTTTTATCGTCAATGTACGGAATGTAAATATTTCTGAACGATTTGTCTTACACATATTTACCCATATGGGTATATAACTATATGCACAGTGTACGATATAATCACGGCAAATTATACGTCCGTTTTCTTACCTCGATAGTGAAAGAATCTGTTGCTGTGAGGCCATGTATACCCCCGTGTGCTGTGACAGAGAAGGTATGCGCACCGATATCTTGTTTCTGCGGGACGCCACTGATGAGACCATGCCTCGAGTCCACGGCCAACCAGCTCGGCATTCGTCGACCATCTTCACTGCGGACCTGGAGATTTAAAACTTATCTAATAAGAAAATTACACATAGGTACAGATGGCGTAGTGGTTTAGATACCAGCCTCCCGCCCTCTTTGTACTTTGTGTCCGTTAAATTGTATGTTTGTAAAGTCCCCCGCGATACAAGGATATTCTTTAATGCAATTTGTAGTCTTAAAAAAAGAAATTATACATTTGTATTGATGGTCAGTCATTCTTCGGTGGCAAAGTCCACTAGCCTAATGTTATGGTTTCATCCAGTATTATAGTGGAACTCCATTATTGTCAACAACAACCTCTGTTGGGCTGGTGACTATAAGTTTTCATGTGATTCGTGTGAAATAAGGAAATTTTGAAAGAAATTATCCTGGTTAATTGGATTAAGATTTTGATTCTGAATTTCCTGGTGTAGAACTGATATTAAATATAGTGAAGTGAATTACGGTATGGCGGAATCTCACTAAAATTGATACGCGCGTCCACTCGCAGTGTGGACAGTTACAATCATTTTCAAATTTTTACGTCATGGACGTATGAATAAACGGACAGCGTCTCGCTAAGACAGAATTGAGGATACGTAATGGCGGCGGCTATCTATGTGTGAGTGAATTTAGGGTTACCATGTTAGCCAAATTTTCCCCCTAACAAATACAGGTTGGCAAACAAATTTATTGGAAATGTATATAAAATATACCGTACTACTTGAAATGGTTAATAGTAGCCAAAAACACACTGTTTTACTGTATTTATTTATTTAAACCTTACTGCACAAATCTGAATGAAGAAAGAGTAGGTATAGTAGTCACAAGTAGTCACAACGAATCTTTGCGTCTCTGAAGTTAGGCACAGAGCGCAAAGCGAAATAGGAATTTTGACAGAATCATACGATAAGTGCTGACCAATTTAAATGTTATTATTCGATTAATAAAACAATCGAATGTGATCATAATGTTTTCATATCTAAGTATTTAGGTTCTATTTTTTTTATATTGAATAAAAAGTATACGAGCGATTTCAGTGAATAAGCTTTAATACCACTTACCCTTACCACTCCCATAAGGTAGAAAAAACTGCCACTACAGGGTGGCGTAAGGCCAGTTCAAGAATGGCTAAATAAAAAAGTGGATAAATGTAATGCAATTAATAAATTAATATACTGATTAAAGTAGAAATACTGTAAATACTTATTATCAAAAAATGTAGTTGAAGAGTTAGCTGTCGAGTACGGTGTCAACATCTCAAAAGACTTCCTTAACACTGTAAATTAAATCCCATAGAACTAGTATGGACATAGGTAAAGGGGCATGTCGCAAGAAATAACAAGTTTTAAAATGGCCGAAATTAAAGAATTATTTACTGACGGGCTAAAGTTGTTGACACTGCAATGGTAGTTGAGATATATCGAGTATGTTATAAACTAACGAAATAAAATGATGCTACTCGTTCACCTTAATGATTGTAACAAAAAGTAAATGTAAGACTCAGATTCTGAAAATAATAATTCAGAAATAAATAGTGAAAACTTCGGCTTTTATTTTTTCCATTTTGACTAAAATTATAATAAGCAGACAAATGATCTTATACGGTGGGCATCTATCACCTTATTTTATGTCGCTTTCGTTAAATGCGACTTTTTTATGAACATAAATAACACTCGCAAATGCAATTTTATTACGTTAAAACATATTAAAATAGATATGATTACTTTAATTTAGATTTTGTAAATCCCACTACAATAATAAATTCATGCTACTTATACTACTGATCACCGCAAATTCAAATTAATAAACCATCAGAAAATTTATTATAATAAAAAAATATTAATGTGTTCTCGATAACGCAGAGTACAACAACACAATTAACGATACGTGGCAATCAAATATCAATTTTACAAAATAAAAATTCAGGGTATAAAAAAGTAATGAATATATAATCTAATAAATATAAACTATAAAACTCCCATATTACGGGTAATTTGCACTAGTGCATATTAGCAATACTGAATTATTTTGTTCTGGTGAATTAATACGAGGAGGGATCAAAAAGTAGTGAGAATGAGATAGAATATAATGACTGGTGAATACTTAATAATTTATTTTTCTACAGTCTCCGAGTCTCTCTGCACACCGAGTCCAGCGCTTTTCTAAGGCTTCAATCCCTTTCAAAAAAAAAGTTTTTTGTCCTGCAAAAAGCTCTCCACGGCATCCATTACCTCGTTATCGTCTTCGTACCTGTTTCCCCTTAAGTATTCTTTCAATTTGGGGAACAGATAAAAATCGCTAGGCGCCAGATCTGGTAAATAAGGGGGGTGGTCAACCAATTCGAAGCCAGCTTGCTGAATGGCAGCCATCGCAACTGCTGACCTGTGCGCGAGTGCGTTGTCGTGATGAAACAGCGCGCCACTTCGAAGTTTCCCTCTACTTTTCTCTTTGATGGCATTCCTCAACTTGGGAACTAAAGCTGCATAATATTGGCCTGTAATAGTGGTTCCACGCTCCAGGTAATCAATCAACAATATCCCTTTTGAGTCCCAAAATATTGAGGCCATAACCTTGCCAGCCGATGCCACGGCACGAAACTTCTTCGAGGTCGGTCATAATGGCCGTTTCCATTGCGAAGATTGCTGTTTTGTCTCGGTATCAAAATGATGGACCCATGTTTCGTCCATTGTTACGAAACGAGACAAAAAGTTTTCAGAATCTTCTTGAAACTTGTCCAACAGTATCTTCAAAATGTCAAGTCGATTTTGTTTCTGACTGTCGGTTAACATTCTCGGCACCCATCTTGCGGAGACTTTTCTTATATTCAAAGATTGTTTCAATATGGATTAAATACTTCCATATGAAATGCCCATTTCTTGAATTAAGTATCGGTTGGTAACTCTTCGATCGCTCAATACAATTTTCTTGACTTTCTCAACATTTTCTTAGGTGACTGACGTCGATGGACGGCCGCAACGATGTTCGTCTTCCGTGCTCGTTCTCCCTATTCGAAATTGAGAAGGTGGGCCCTTGCAACAGTGGAATACGGCGGAGTAGACTCTCCTAATGTTGCCTCCAAATCGCAATGAATCTCTTGCGTCGTTAACTTTTTTAAACAGAGGTATTTAATAACAGCTCGCACTTAGTTTTTCTCCATTTTCGAGAACACGTTCCGACACGACGAAGCAAACAAATGACTACATTCAGAAAAAAACAAAAGAAAATCGAATATTTTTTTTCTTTTTTAATATTACATATATGTATCTGAGGTATGCCTGCCAGTATTTATATTTTTTCTTACAAAGGAGTATGTCGTTCTCACTACTTTTTGATCCCTCCTCGTATTAATTTTAATGTATAAAATAGGGAACTAAGTGATTAAATTATTCGTTTACCTATGAAACGTGACTCCTGAATTTTTTTTCTTTCGGTCACTACGGTTTTTACACCATTTCACCACACAAGACATGCTGTATTTTAATATTTTTTTACAGCGTAGACGTACCGGCTGTGTTAACAGTTGCCCGCGCAATGGCCGACTAACGTGTGAATGTTTGCGTGTCAGCATGTGAACAGCGAACTGGCCGACTCTGAGTGACACAATCCTTTGTTAGCAAGACTCAGTCCATTCTTTTTATTAAGCCCATGTTTTACGTGTATTTTAAGCAGTTAGCATGCTATTTCACATTTGTGCACTGTGTTCCAGATACAATCATGTCAAACATTTTTGTATCGTTCGCGGCGGATTTCGCATTCGCCATACGCCTTCATTCAGGACGCGGGTTTACGATAACCTATTCTATATTACGAGTAAATTATTTAGTAACGTAGTTTCCAGAATTATCTCTTAATTTTATGGCTGTTATTGATGAAAGACTTCAGTGCTGTGTTGACTCTGCATTTTATCATACAAATCGAACCTATTTTGTCTACATATAAATGACAGTGAATGGTTAAATTAACAATAAAGTTCTATTAGGTACTGTGACCTTTTAAGAACAATAGTAGCGTGTAACACGCATTAATTTCTTGTAAGTGAACGTAATTTTATAGAACGAACTTCTAGTACCTACTCATTTAAAATACATAGCAACTTTTCTTTAATTTGAAGATCAGTGACCGCTCAAATATATGTATAGTTAATAAGGCACTAGTAACTAGTTACGACAAACATAAATGATGTTTAGTGGTTGGAAGTCAATTTTATATCTAGAGATAGATATATGTATAACCTACCTAATGCCCTAGTTATATTATGCTATTCAATATTAATTGAATTTAGCGCCAACAAAGCATACATTCTAATAATCCTATTAGAGCGAAGACGTTTGGATGTTTGACTGTCAATAATGTCTAAATGACTAAACGCATTTTGATTAACTTGGGTAGGTAACTAGGTAAGGACATAAGATATTGTGGTATTTTTATATATGTAAGTATTTGACATGTGCTTAGCCATATAAATGAACAAAAAGTGCGAAAATAACAGTCCCGAGCAATTGTCACGATAGCTGAATTGGCAAAGCATCTGAGACGGTTTCCAGGAGATGCAGGTTGAAATCCTGCACGTGACTGTTATTTACAATTTCATATTTTTGCACTTTGTGTTCATAGATAAATAGGACATAATTGATATTGATACACATAAGATTAACATAATTGATAGGTACTTTTTATCCCGCAAAACTAATTTTCTGTAGTATAGCTATTTTTGTGTTTGATATATTACGTACTAATACGTAATTGCGTCAGTAGTTTAGCGGTAGTGCATAGGACTGCGGATCTGGAGGTCTCGGGTTCGATTCCCGGATGGGGCCACCAAAAAGTTTTAAGGTTTTACGTCAAAAAATTCTCAATAGCAGCCCGGAGTTATAAGTTGGCTGTGTATCACCCCAGTGCCTCGACCCCAGGGCCTCGGAAGGCACGTAACGCCTTAGGTCCTGCACCTATTAAGAGGGTTACCCGCAAGGGTAAGCCACCGGCGGACCATTGAAGGAATGTAATATGGTTCCGGTGGCCCGCCAATAAAGGCGGAGAGACGGCACACGGCGGATTTATTTAGTGTGTATCACCCCAGTGCCTCGACCCCAGGGCCTCGGAAGACACGTAACGCCTTAGGTCCTGCACCTATTTAGAGGGTACCCGCAAGGGTAAGCCACCGGCAGACCATTGAAGGAATGTAATATGGTTCCGGTGGCGCGCCAATAAAGGCGGAGAGACGGCACACGGCGGATTTATTTAGTGGGTGAGGGCTCCACACTACCCTGTTCGTTGCCCCGAACGACAGGGTGTGCGGTTAGGTAAGTTTTTCCCGCCTAACCAAAAAAAAAAGGCCCTCCACCTATCCTCTCTGCGGTCGTGACGGAATGCCATTCCATCGGACTATGAGAGTTAGGGAACAGACAGTGCACTTGTGTTTGCATAATATTTCTTGCATACATGACTAGTGTCTGTTGACAGTGGCCGCCGTGATAGTAATTACGGTCTGGAGGTTTTTAGTATTATGTAGTCGTAACGAATGAACATGTAAGCGGAGTTTCGTACACAAATACAGTCTGGATAAAACATTTGGATTGTTTGGTATCCCGATAAGGATTTCTAAAGGAATTGACATACACGCTTAGGTTTTAAATTTTGAAGACCTCGCAGACGAAGACGTGGTGGTTACCAAAAAACTGCTCTTTGTAAACATATTCAGTAATCGAAAAAAAAAACTATAGTGCTTATGTTTAGTTAACTGCCTCGGTGGTGCAGCGGTAGTGTGCGCGACTTTTGATCATGAGGTCTCGGGTTCGATCCCCGGGTCGGGCGGTGCTATTGAGCTTTTTCGTAAAAATAAAAATTCTCAGCAGCCAGTAGCAACCCGGAGTTTGGAAATGTGCCCGCTAGACGGCAATAGGCTCGCCCCCTATTACGTGGGACTTAAACATAGCTGGCGAACCGTGGCGGAGAGACGGCACACGGCGGGTTTCTTTAGTGGGTGAAGCCTCCACACTACCCTGGTCGTTGCCCCAAACGACAGGGTGTGCGGTTAGGAACATTTTTTCCCGCCTTAACAAAAAAAAAGGTGTGTAATGCACCTCTGCCTACCCCTTCGGGGAATACAGGCGTGATGCTATGTATGTATGGATTCAATGATTCCCATCACATAATTTTATGCTAAAAAACCGCTAACGTCACAGGGCCTGACATTGAATATAAATGTAGTGGTATCAATGACCCTTTTTTGTTTTTTTAGACTGTACCAGTGACCCTAATCGATGTCATTCAGCAAGGACCATGCATAACATCCATTTACGAAGAATTGAAAGTGTTTTCAGGTCGGTATTATAGTTGATTGATATGGTCTCTTAGGCTATATTGAAGAGATGAGACAGCATTTTTTATAAATCCAGCTTTCTTTTCATATAACTATCACGATCACAACTTGAGGTTGCGAATGGAGCAGGTCGCCTTAAGATCGTTGCTGGCGCGGAATGCTACTCATGTTATTCATTCGAGCGTAAGTACATCAACTGCCGTATTAAATCTAGAGAATTTAGGCGAGTTGAATATTTAATACTGTGTTTCTTGTTGATGTGAAACATCTAATGCGGAGGGAGGGTAAAATCGGCGGTTAGCGTGGCGACGCTTTTGTTTTACTTATCCCGTTCAAATCTTGCAAGTTATATTTGACACACTTCCCGGTTTCCGATTGACTTAAATTTTACACGCATATGTATATCGCGTGACAATGCAATATTATGGTAACACGGAGCTGATCTGATGATGGAGCTGGAAGGTGGACATAAGAACTCTATAATGAAACGGCGCAACCCCATCGAGTTTGGGCTCGTATGATACGTCTTGACGAGTACTTTGCTTCTAGATGGTATCCAGGGGCTGATGATTAAGCTGGAAGGTGGCCACAGTAACTCTATAATGAAACTGCGCAACCCCATCGAGTTAGGGCTCGTATGATTCGTCTAGACGAGTACTTTGTCTCTAGATGGTATCCAGGGTCTGATAATTTCGATGGAAAACATCTGGTAGACGTCCCACGACGTCTAGTTTTTTTTAAATGAAAGTATTTGCGTAAATATTTTTTGTATCATAAAAGCCATACCTCCCTATCCTTATTATCCTTCCTAACCTCTCTATATTATCCTTCCTCTCCAGCTACTATCCCTTTCTTGGATATGGCGACGCGCGAGTGATAAAACAAACGTTTTATATCAACGTATAATCCTAACTATTATAAAGCTGTAACAGAGCTGTGTCTGTACATTTAAGAAACATATTTGAGAAAAAATTACTAGTACGAGTATAATAAGTAGGCGTATCTGAATGCTAAACGTTTTTTTCAGATTTCTTGCATTTGCGCATCACGCAAGAACTAAAGAAGGAATTTTAATGCAACTTTTTTTATTCGATAGGTCTTGATTAGACTTACAAACTGATATACATTTTATCCCGCCACTATATCGGGAATAACGTAAAAACTAGCTTTTGGCTGCGGCGGAGCAAATTTAATATTGAATAATCACTTGATATCGCAGTCTCATGTACCTGCTATATTAAATACTAGCCTTTGCTCTCGGCTCCGCCGCAGCCAAAAGCTACTTTTTGGGTTATATCTCAGGTTCCCGGTATAGTAGCGGGATAAAATGTACCAGTTTTTAAATTAATAACAAACAAATAAACAGACAAACAGACAAAAATCTACAAAAATTGTTTTGTGTTTAGACACGCCTATATAGCAAAATTACAGTTATTTTGTCTCAAATATTTGAAATGTACAGACATAGTTATGTTATAGCTTGATAATAGTATAGATAAATATACGTTATGGCATGAGCAAATTTCAGCTTAATTTGAAAACGTTACTAAATTTGTATACATTCCTCGTTGGAGATTATGAGATTCATGTAACATGATAGGATGTTTTATTTTTAACCTAACCGTTTGTAAATGGTTTTGCGATTGAATTATTATTTTTATAGAAAGCTTTCATGTGTAGTAGATATTATAGTTTTTTTTATAATATAAGGGTGGCAAAAAAATACGACCCCAAGAAACACTTGTAACAGCACAGGCATTACTAGCGCGTTAAAGGAGTGGATAAGAAGGACAGGGAGCGCATGAATATAGTTTTTGAACTGCCGTCTTATCGCTGTTCCTGATTTACCCAAACATTCTCAATTAGATGAATTAAGAACGTACCCATCGTAACACATTAGGTACATTCTAATTATATCAAAATTTATCTAAGTGAAAGTAAAAATTCACAGACTTCTCGACTGTGTTCATACCTTATAAGCTAATACTTTTCCCGAGAATGCCTGTTTCGGAATCTCCATTCGGAACAGATGTCCTACATAGGCCGATGTGTCGGGCACGCCCCATAACCTTCTTAGGCCATTTTTTGCTATATCTGAGTGGTTTGCAGTTAAATCAACCTGAAAGGGTAACAACAATATATTATTTCATGTACGATTGCTTACAGGAATGTTACGCTTTAAAGATGGTTTAAAATGGATTGTATAGTACTGATTACTTCAACCCTTATTCTGTCCCACTATATAGTATCTACGGGTCTCCTCTAATGGTAAGAGGACATAGTCCACCACCTGACCCAATGCGGGTTGACCAACCAACGGCATAGTATAATTAAATAATAACTGTTCTTAATACCTTCCTAACTAGTTCATGGGATCACTAGCAAGGTCGTAGTATTTATTCTCTAGTGTAAGATGTTGTCTAAAAATAAGAAATGGGGCCTGGTGTTCTATGATTCCGCAAATGGTATTCTATCCGTTGGTAATGTATAAATATTAGAGATGGGCCGAATGTGATTTTAACCGAATACGAACTTCAGCCGAACATTCGGTAAATATACAAAATTCGGCCGAAGTTCGGCCGAACTTCGGTGTGTGCTTTCTCGGGAGTAACAAGTCATATTCTGTGTATATTTTTTATGAAAGACAACGCCGTAAAGCAATAAAAAAACAGTCAGTGTAAGGGTGACACCTTATTTCAAATTATTGGGTGTATTGATGAGATTGTGAAAAACCTACTTCATTTATACATTTTAATTTACCTATAATAATTATCGTATAACAAACAACTGAACATGCTTAAATGACTTTCGAATAATGGTATGTCTTATTTTGCAGCTATGACAGATATGTGTATTTCTCTAAATTTTAGTATAAGCCTTACCTTTTTCTTATACCGAATGTTCGGCATTTAAAACCGAACTTCGGCCGAATGCCGAAGTTCGGTTCAAGCCACCGAAATTCGGTTAAACCGAATGTAAAACGAACTTCGGCCCATCCCTAATAAATATATAATTTATTGGTCATTAGTTGAGTGACGTAATTTGCCATTAATATTCTAAAATGAGCATGGAAATCCTGTGCGTTGTAATTCGGAAGTGCACTGACCTGTAACTCCTCGTTGTTGTCGAAGGCGAAGTCATCATCGTGCCTGGTGAGTGCGAGTGGACATAGCATGAGCAGCGCGCAAGCGATGAAGCGTGCGCGTCCCATCTCGCTGTCTATTAAGCGCTGCGTCGCAGACCGCGAACCCGAATCAATCTCATAAACTCATCTTGTACATCTGTCAACAACAAACATCGATTATGGCTCATAATAATCACTCACCTATAATACATACAAAGTAGTCGATAATAAGTTTTTGTGAAAATGGGAAAAGATAAATTTTCTACGAGCATGATTTTAATCTTCATCTTTCTCTATCCGGGAGAATGCTTTCGATTATCATAGAAACCTGCTAAAACTCCTAATTTCCACCTTCACATGGTAGTCATGTTGGATTCGAACTTACATCTTCCTCTGGATTATAACATTTGTTTCTAGTAAAAACAGCAAATCAACAACACAATTTGTTTCTAGTAAAAATTACATTATACAATGCTAAAAGTCACAAAAAATTAAAATAAAGTAGGTATTAGATAGATAGGATCGGATAGGAAAAAAAAAGTACCTATAGATCAAAGAAAAAAATAGGGATATTACGCACACACCTTAAAGGAGCTTCCTTCATAAAGATTCGATACATATCTAAAAGCAATTTTGAAATACATACATATATTTTTTTATTAAGTATCGTATACAAATGACTTAATAATAAAGAACAAACAGGAGGGAGGGCAAACGGAAACGACTCGGATACTGTTACACAGTTAAAGGCGCGTGTTGGTGCATAATGATTGGACACAAATAGAATGAGCTTTTGAACGGGTCCCGCCTTCCTTAACATGCTGATGCGAATCATTTCAAAGAATAATTTCATATACATATATTTATTCTGAAAATAATTTTGTGGTACCTATAGATACTCAAAAATAAAAGGGAAAATATTGAAGCAAAGAAATATAATTAGAAAAGTAATTGAACTTTAATCAGAAAATTTTTGCACTTTATGAACTGATACACACTTATCTCGATGCTATGTGGAAAACTTGAGATATAACCAAAAACTATCTTTGCCGCATGCAAAGGCTCGTTTAAAGCAGACAGCCGGGGTAATTTATGAAACTTGATACAAGATAGGTACCCAGTAAAAACACTATCATAATCGGGAAGTAAAACAGTACGATGATTAAAAAAAAACAAATGGTTGTCTGTATAGTCGGTCTACGGACTATAGTTTAACGTGATAACGTCATAACAAAATATTGATGAAATGATTGCATACTTTTATGAATAAAATTGGATGCGACGCAAGCGTACAATGAGCGTAACGGGACAATGAGCGTAACGGGACAATGAGCGTAATGGGACAATGAGTCATCCTTTTTCGTGCGTGCAGCCAGCGTTCATCGATTTATTAGACGATGTCACGTCAAAAAAAATTTAATGTAATATTTAAGGATGAAAGGAACATAATCTCGTGCAGAAATAGCCTTTTTCATCCGATAGAATATTACCTATATTAACAAAAAATAAATAAATTCAATGTTTAATAATACTACGACATTGTCGTAAACCTAACCTACTAACGACCTCATAAACATTGTATTTTTATTATGTGCCGTAAACATATTTACTTGGTACGATGCCTCACTAGATAATGTATTAGTCATACATATATTCCTGTAATATAAATTTTCCAAAGGTAATCTTAAATGTTTTGTACTCAAGCACCAACGTAATAGACACCCGGTATAAAGTTCTAAGAGCCATTAAAAGTTTTCCTAAGCACAATTTCCCTCAGACGTCTATTTCTCGGGTACTTGCTAAGCTTAATTATATTCCACGATTTTTTATTTCGAATGGTTTGTATTCTTCCAAGAACAGAATTAGATAATCTCTGATGATTATTTCGGGGAACAAAATTAATTTCAGTTACTTTAAACTAAAACAACACAACTAATTAAACGCTTTGACAAATCGAAAATGCGTGGAGTAGAAGTATTTTTTTAACTACGCGGGTGGGTGGCAATCAAACATACGTACCCATCTGATGGTAAGCGGTTACTATTATCATCTAATAAGTATATTTAAAACAGGTACTTGCTATTTATACTTAAAAAAAGTTTATAATTTAAAATAAATTCTTTCTCGCGTCTGTCTGCCCGTCTGAACATAGCATACCTACTAAATAACTGGCGAACGGATATCATACAGTTTTCATCAATGTATGAAGTGATTTATGAAAAGATAAGTAACGAATTGTAAAAATAAAATATTCAGCTAAAGTCCGCGGTGCTACCGCGAGTAAAAGCTAGTTCATACTATAAGTTTGTAAGTGTGTTATAAATGTAGCCAACCACGTTGGCAGCTTTACCCTTGGGTTTGAAGGGGAGCGACGGCTAAGAGGGTTACCACAATGGATATTTCCCCCGACAAAATCTTGTCTGCATCAATATACCTACTAATCCATCAGAAATGGGTAGATCTGAGGCTGATGCATTTTCTATCTACTTATCTATACTATTATAAAGCTGTAACAGAGCTGTGTCTGTACAACTGTACATTTAAGATATTTGAGAAAAAATATGGTTCTTAGACTGTGGTAATAGGCTACATAGGCGTGTCTAAACACAAAACATTTTTCTTTAGAATTTTTGTCTGCGCATTACGCAAAAATTACTAAATGGATTTTGTTGCAACTTTTTTTATTTGAGAGCTCTTGATTACACTTAAAAACTGGTATAAATTTTATCTCGCTACTATATCGGGAACCGGAGATATATAACCTAAAAACTAGCTTTTGGCTGCGGCGGAGGCGCGGGCATAGGCTTAGACTTAACAACTGGTATCATTACACTTACATTTTATTCCGCTAATACGAGTATATCGGGAGCCTAAGAAATATCTTATATGGTAATAACCTAAAAACTAGCTTTTCGCTGGGGCGGAGCCGCGGGCAATGGCTAGTATTATAATTAAAATAGTCTCAGTCTCAATAAAAATAGCCTGTTCCTGAAAACTGTATTTATAATATGCATATTGTAATCTTATTCGCGATGGTTCACTGTGAACTCGGGTACGAAAGTTGTTAAACAGAAAATATTTATTCTTTTATTAATTGACCAGTCTACATCGGTTTGTTAAGTATAATTTAATAAATGATTAAAAAGAAGTATTTTTAGTAATAATTGAATTTGAGGCACATACCGAAGAAATAATTATTACTATTTAACCCTTATGTTAATAAATTGGTACCCCTTATTTATCGATGCGAGCCATTATTTTACAAGTTTGCTGTTTGTGTTTGGCCTAATAGAGGGAAAAATGGAAACAATGAATTTTTAAGGGGCGGAGCCGTCGTTACAGAGATAACTTAAAGGAAATATCCCCTTTGTTTGCAGTGAAAATATTACCAATGGTTTGTCAGAACGTTGTATTCCAAGATTACTGTCATATTTCTCGTTAAGAATGTCCTTAAGATTCGTAAATGAAGTTTTGTTTCATGTGAGCTGGATTAGGGAACTACTTTCCATGTCTTATGTTAACAGTAAATTTGTTATATGAGGCTGACTATTGCATCGAAGGAAATAGCGGTCTTTTTTGCAGTGCAAGATTGTTGTTAGATTCGCAAATCCCACCGAAGGAATGTAACATAGTTCCAGGGGCCCGCCAATAAAGGCGAGAGAGAGACGGCACACGGCGGGTTTCTTTAGTGGTTGAAGGCCCCACACTACCCTGTTCGTTGCCCCGAACGACGGAGTGTGCGGTTAGGAACATTTTTCCCTGCCTAAACAAAAAAAAGTTAGAACAAAAGTATTATAAAATCTACAAAATAAATAATTCTAAATCTGATGGTCGTAAAATTAAACGATATGAAGTCATCGAAGAGATTTATATGGAGAAATATTATATCTGACAACTATCGTACACTAAGATGCAGACGAACGCGTTCTATTTCGACGGCGGAAGTCACGTGCTGCACTTGAGCGTGTGTGCATCATAATTCCACAGTTCTGAGTACTGAGGCGCTATAAATATGCATATCTTTTCTGTTCGTTTGTTTATTACTAAGCGTTCACTTTAGGCACTGGTCATCGATGGGAGCCACCCAAGCAACTAGTACTCAAGCGTGTTATAAGTCTTATGAATAAAAAAATCGTTTAAAAACATCATCATGTCGTGTGGATTCAGTCGGGATGGAAGGTACACCACTGACGTAGAGAGAAGAGTGAATGCGGGAAATAGAGTAAACGGAGCATTGGGACAACTTCTCGGCAGTCATCACCTCAGCCAGAGGGCACGTGTCGCAATACACAACGCAGTGCTTGTCCCAACGTTATTATATGGAAGCGAGAGTTGGGTATGCAAAAAGGAGCATGAGAGTAAAATCAATGCGGTCGAAATGCGATCTCTGCGGAGAATCTGTGGAGTGAGGCTGACTGACCGCATTCGTAACGACGACGTAAGAGAGCAAGTAGGTATGAAAGAGAGTATTGGTGTAAATATGCGAAAGGGAATGCTCCAATGGTTCGGACATGTGGAAAGAATGCCGGACGAGCGACTGGTTAAGATATACAATGCGAAAGTGGAAGGATGTAGGTACAGGGGGAGACCGAGACTCACCTACCTAGACCAAATCGGTCATGTATTGAAGGAAGGTGGAGTCAGGAGTCTCCGAAACCGGCGAGCGTGTATGAAGAGAATTATGAATGTTGAGGATGCGAGAGATGTATGCAAGAATAGAGCCTCTTGGCACTCTGTTCTCTCTGCAAGGGAAATGGCGTGATGATAAGTAAGTAAGTATAATGTCGTGAATGAAAGAGGTGAGTTGCTATATGAAATGCAGACAAGTGTAAAAAGAAGTTCGAGCTTTCAATCAATAGTAGTCAATAAAGAACAGTGATTTTTTTATTCTCTCTCGGACATTAGTTGAAGTTAGACGTGTTACTGTGCTTCGATAATACAGATTACCATCTTTAGAACTTGTGCTTAAAGAAATAAGCTATAATTCTCTTTGAAGACAGCACTATTTAAGATTGGAGTAAGTGCAATACATCGTAGTATAAGCAAAATTTTGAGATAAAATGCAGCGTACTCCAATATCCGGTCAACCAGTAAGGTTTTCTTCGCAACCCGATCTGTCACATGAATTACAAGACCATGACATTATTCGGAATATCAATATAAGAAAACGGAAAAATCCTGAACAGGAAAGCTTAGCGGATCTAAAAGATGAACTCATGAAGTCCTTCAAGCAATTGATGCACACCGAAATTAGTGAGATAAAGATACTAAGCTTCTAGAGGTGAATGCATCTAATTATAAGAAAATTATGGGCAGAGTAGAAACACTTGAAGTTAAATATGAAGCACGAATAAGTGAGTTAGAATTTCAAATAAATGAGTTACAAAAGCAATACGTTAAGAATACTATTGAAATTAGGAATATTCCACGAGAGGATAAGGAAGATGTTAAAAAAATTGTCAGGAATATTTACAATACTTTGAACATACAACCATTTGATGAAACAACTAAGGTATATAGAAGAGGTTAGCAAAATGGTCCGATTATTGTGGAATACGGGGAAGAGAAGAAGTGTTAAAGGCAGCTAAGAAATATAATTTTGAAAATAAAGAAAGACCGATAAACTCAGAAATGTTAGAAATTAGTGGCGTTAATTCAAAAGTTTATATATCTGAAGCAACACTTATGTCGAAAAAAAGGGTAAAAAATCTAGACATGCCATGACTATTTTCAGGTATATCTTTTAAATTATTGAAACTTTTCAAACCATGTTATTATTTAGGTTTCTTTGTACTTGTTGATGATAATTCAGTTAATGTAAACCAAACGCCTATAATACTTAGTATTCATAATTGCTTTTTTTATTATTTCTATGCTATTACATTTATAATCCTCTTATATATAAGCATATAACTCATATATACAGTATATATTGTGTATGCATATATCATATTACTATAATATTTTTATATCACATTTATAACTCGTCCATTCGTAGTAAATCAGTGCTCTCTGTAACTTTCATCCTCAACCATATATCTCGTTCTGCTATTCCATCACATTATTTAAACTATGGCCTGCAATCTAGAAGATGTTGTCACTGACGTTGATAATAATGTCAACGATGGAGACTCTTTTTTGGTTGAGGATCCAGAATTGCTTTTGCATTATGAAGTTAATACGGAATTATCTCTTAAAGTAATTGTTAATTTAGAAAATTTTCAAGTTTTTATGACAAGGAGTATGTTATATTACGATATTATTATCCTAACTGAGTGTTGGTTACCAAATTTAAATTCAATCCCAAAAATAGACCAATATGTTACCTATAATACCAATAGGCATCTTAATCAGAACAGTGGTGTGGTCGTGTATGTGAATAGCAGTTTAGGAAATGTAAAAGTTTATGAACGAAAGTTTGCAGACGCCGATTGTTTATTAGTAGAAATAGAAAAAAATACCCCTTTATTTGCCTATATAGGTCGTTATATTTTGTTTCTGTAACCAACTTTCTTTCCACTTTGGATGAACTATTGATCAAGCTAAAAATTATACCTAACATCTATTTAACTGGAGACATAAATATTGATATTGGTAATAATGGCAGTGACTCTAAATCTGAAGATTACCTAGATCTACTTGCAATCCACTGTCTTTTACCAAGTCATTTATTTCCCACTCGTCTTGATAAATGTTATGATCATTGTTTTGTGAAGTCAAATTTAAAAATGTTGGTTGTAATTTGTAAGTCGTCTGTAACTGATCATAGCAGTTTATATTTAAATGTACCTCTGGCACAACAATGTAAACATAATAAACATAACAATAATTCTAAAATATTTAATTTTGATATGGCTCACAATCTAATAAACGAAATTGATTTTACAAGTATAACATCCTTAACTGACCCTAATGAAGCAACCGATCTTTTTATCGAAATATTATCTGGAATCATTCAAAAAAGTACACAAATTGTTTCAATACCTAACCGACAACAAATTCGTCAGCAATGGATTACTCCACTACTACGCTGTATGAAATTCAGAGACACATTACATAAAAGATACTTAAAATCACCTGATAATAATGAACTCGAAATTACCTATAAACGCTATCGTAATCATTGTAACAATCTTTTACATAGTTTAAAAAATGAGCATGACAGGCGTAAGTTAAATGTAAGTAAAAATGACATAAAAAAGACGTGGAACTTTATAAAAGATGTATGTAATTTGAATATATCAGATAAATCCAAAGTACCGCATGAACTATTAAATATTAAATCTACACCTCAAGAATCTCTTGATTATGCTAATAATTTTTTCGTGAATGTTGGTGCTAATCTATCAAATAATATATTAAAAAGATTAAAACTTACAGAGAATGAATTAGTTAAAAAATTTAGGTTTAATCGTACTCAGTTGAAGTCTTTCATGTTGCTGGAAACCGATGAAATCGAGGTGTACAATATTATTATGTCTCTGAGGAATACCAAGTCCACGGGTTGGGACGGTATATCTTCAGAGTTTGTCAAAAAGTTTGTGAAAACTCTTAATGCACCTCTCACTCACATTTTAAACTTGTGCTTGTCAAGTGGTAAGTTTCCGAACTTGTTGAAGGATTCCATTGTGGTACCTATATTTAAATCAGGAGAAAAAGATAGCCTAACAAATTATCGTCCTATTTCACTCCTACCTACATTTGCTAAAATTTTGGAAAAGATCTTGAACAAAAGATTAGTTAAGTATATAGAAGATAATAATATTTTTTCAAAAAATCAATATGGCTTTAGAAAAAACAAATCGACTTCAGATGCTGTAGAGGACTTGGTTAATAATATAGCATGCAATCTTGACTATAAGTAAATATGTATTGGTGCATTTTTGACTTAACTAAGGCCTTTGATTCTATCTCAATTTCGTTACTAATTCGTAAACTAGAGTCAATAGGCATTAGGGGTGTACCATTGCATCTATTTAAAGATTATCTTTCTAACAGGACACAAACACTAAGAATTGGAGACCAATTTAGTTCTAAGCTAAAGGTAAATTTCGGTATTCCACAGGGATCTGTGCTAGGGCCTACGTTGTTTCTTATATATATAAATGATCTCTGTAATACGGAAATACACAACACGAAAATGATTGCGTTTGCTAATGATCTTGCAATTTTATTTCAACATTCATCATGGTCACGGGTAAAAGTAGCAGCTGAGACAGGACTCAAAAATATTACAGGTTGGCTGGATTATAACTTATTAACTTTAAATTTAAATAAAACAAAATATATAACTTTTAGCATAAGAAATAATTTACAGCCTCCAAGTGATTTCATTCTGAAAGCCCATACAGAGGCATGTGCGTCTGATTGCGGTGTTCTTGTTGGAACATGCGATTGCTATACCTTATCAGCTACTAATAGTACAAAATACCTGGGCATTGAAATTGATAAAAACTTAAATTGGAAAACTCATATTAATAATCTTAAATCGAGACTACGTAAACTTAAACCTATTTTTAAGAAAATTAGAAACTTAAAAGATTCAAAAACAAGCAAGATGGTTTATATAACTTTATGTCAATCAATAGCAACCTATGGTATTACTGCCTGGAATGGAGCACGAAAAAGTACTCTTATAAAGATTGAGAGTGCTCAGAGGTGCATTTTAAAGGTAATTAATTTTAAGCGATCTAGGTACCCCACGTCAAAACTATATAAAGAATTTGAAGTACTGACTATACGTCAGCTTTTCATTAAAAGTATTATTCTAAAGCAGCATTCCTGCCAAAGACGTACTAATAAATCCATTAGAAGATCACACCAGGTTTATGATGTTCCATTATGTAAAACTACTTTTGCTCAATGTTTTTCTAATTTTCTAGCTCCGCTACTTTATAATCGCCTAAGTAAAGTTGAACCGTTAAAAGAAATGACGCGGTTTGACTGTAAAAAAACACTGGACAAATATCTGAGTACTTTAGATTACGAACGGACAGAAAAAAATATTCAAATATGTAAGTAAAATGTTTTATGCCTAATAATTGTGTGTATACTCTTTATTGTACATATTGAACACAAATGATTATACATATATAGTTTTTGATCTTAACATAGGTATGTACAAATGGCGGCCTTATCACAGTTAGTGATTTCTTCCAGGCAACCATTGGATGGAAAGTGAGAGGTGGAACGTAAAAAGTGGGTAGTGAATAATGCACAATTTGTAGTTGCAGTGACCTTGATATTACTTAACAAGTATCATTCACATTTAGCTAAATAATGCTGCTTTACCAGTTTCTTAAACTCTGCTAACGTTTGTGACTGTCTGATGCCCAGCGGCAAAGTGTTCCACAAACGAACAGCCTCGACAGAGAATGATTTCTCCATAAATTTTGTTGAGTGAACCGGCGTTTTCAACGTGAGATTTTCCGATAATCTCAGTAGCCTCGAATGTGTAGTGTGTAGGAAATGAAAGCGTTCTTTGAGATAAGTAGGAGAACTAGGGATGAAAAGAATAGTATACAGCAGTGACAGAATATGAGTATTTCGGCGAAGACGGATAGGTAACCACTTGAGCTTATCGCGAAATTCTGAAACGTGGTCATATTTGCGTAATCCAAATATGAACCTAATACAGATATTTTGAAGGCGCTCAAGTTTATTTAATTGGTCCTGGGTAAGATCGAGGTAGCTGGCATCGGCATAGTCGAGAATCGGAAGGAGAAGAGATTCCGCAAGAGCAGTCTTGGTTTTAATGGGTAGAAAGTTACGTAACCTCCTCAAGGACCCCATGGAAAGAAATAATTTACGACTTACTTCTTTCAACTGGGAGCGCCAAGACAAATCACTATCTATACAAATACCCAGGTTTTTTATTGTGCTACTAAATGGTAAAACAACGCCGTCATAGTTAACTTGGGGTAAGTTAGACCAGCTAATCCTAGCAATAGTCCTGGAGCTCCAGGACTGCTGCTCCTGCAAACCATGGTCTTTGCTCCATCTACTAATTTGTCCAAGGTCGTTATTTATAATTGCAATGGCTTCTGGCAGCCGCTCCAGTTTGGCTTTAGTATAGATCTGTAAATCATCTGCATATAGGTGATAGGACGATAGAAGTTCTTTTGAGACAGAATTTATATAAATTGCGAAGAGTAATGGAGACAGAACGCCACCCTGTGGTACTCCGGCAGACATATTGCACCAATCTGAATACACATTGTCTACTTTAATACGCTGCCGGCGACCGAACAGGTAACTATGAAACCAGTCAATCACAGTAGGAGATATGCCTAATTTACGTAGGTATGTAAAATATTTTATATACTTAAATATATTATTATATTTATAAATACAATATTTCACATGTAGGTAAGTATATAAATATAGTATATGGGCATTTCGCAGTATTATTAGTAATTATATATCAACATATAAAATATTATTATAAATGGTATTATAAAGTTTATATTTCATAGTTTTCAATATGTCGAATCTTAGTTTAATCTGTTATTTTTAAATATACTACTTTTTTAAACAAGTAATTAGTAGATATCGTGCATCTTGTGCTCGCATCAATATCACAACCACTAATAAAAGCCCTATTCAGTATTCAATAAACTTAGAGTAGGTATTTCTAGCTAGATATAGTGCATCACTATGGTTATTTCTGAGTGAGAATCATTACCTTGCCGTAACACAGTCTTTAGACTAGCACGGAGGGTAAAGAATTTTTGTCAGCATACCCGCCAAGATCCTATGTTAAAGTATAATCTATAATACTACTTTAATATTTTATAATGTAAGCATACGCTATGTAAGGATTTTTGGAAATTCTAATTTGAAGAAGATTATATTGTGCGATAGTGATTTAATAATTATGTTGATGCAGTGATAGTGCATTTTAAATTATATTGCTGTGTAGTGTTTACATTAAAAGTGAAGAAAGTAAACGAGAAAGCTCGCTATTCGCTATTTCTTGGAGTTAGCGACGAGTGATGCTTCTGGTGTTGCTGGCCTCTTTGGGCTGCGGTGGCCGCTTACCATCAGGTAAGCAGTACATAAGTTTCTCACTCGCGTAGTAAGAAGAAAATAAGATGTGTTTCCCTAACTGCCCGCAACACCAAATACTTTGTTACTTGTATGTAAATATTATATGCATTCCTAAACAACATTGTAAAATTACTCATGTGTTTTTGTTAAAGTTGCGTTACTTATTGCTTACATGAAATAAATAAAATTTTATTATTATTTATTATTAATAACTTGTTAATTATGCATAAAAAGAGCATATTTTAGAAATTCTCTAAAATATTTCAATATATGTACGAATATTTGATAAGTTTACGGCTGTAATTGCATATTTATACAAAATAAATAAATTGAAGCTTGAACTCAGAAAAAAAAAAAATTAATGAATCGACAATTAATCGTGAAAGTACGGGTTGCGTGCACTTTACTAGAAAAATTCATTGAGTTTTAGAAAAAGGCTCTCACTCGTACTGCTGCTACTTATTTGCAAAGTTAAGACTGAACGTGACAATTTCTCATCCGTGACATACACTTGCTTTTTTTTCAACCCCTTTTCTGTTCCACGATTGGAAACGGGTCTCCTCTCATGGTGAGAGGGATTAAGCCATAGTCCTCCTCGATGGCCCAGTGCGGGTTGGCAGACTTCACAGGCTGTCGAGAAAATCTCTCAGGCATGCAGGTTATACCTCACGATGTTTTCCTTACCGAGCAGTAATAAATTCTAATCAAATACACCCTTAAATCCGAAAATTCTCCAAATGTCAGAGATGTGTGCCGTACGAAGTCTGAACCTTGGACTGGGGATCGAACTTGATACCACTGTCTTTGCAGTCATCTATACTATTATAAAGCTGTAACAGAGCTGTATGCTGTACATTCAAGATATTTGAGAAAAAATGGCTGTAGTAGGCTATTTATAGGCGTCTAAACCCAAAACATTATTTTTTAGAATTTTTGTCTGTTTGTCTGTTTATCTGTTTGTTTGTTCGCGCATCACGCAAATACTACTGGATGGATTTTGATGCAACTTTTTCTATTTGAAAGGCCTTGATTAGATTTAAAAACTGGTATACATTTTATCCTGCTACTATATCGGGAACATGAGATATAACCGAAAAACTAGAAAATTATTAAAACTAGATTTTTTTTAGAATTTGTAAAAAAAAAACTACTGAGATTCACAGGTCAGATTTTCAAAATATATTCTTAAGAGCTCATAATCAACCCACATTATCTTAATCTGACGCGCTTTAATATTTCTGACCATCGATTTTTTTTTTACTAATCTGATGGGCTGCCCTAGACGCACGTCACTATATAGAGGGTTCATATATGGTACAGGTACTCAGCAGGATGCAAGGTATCCTCCCTTTTTTTAATCTGCCGCGCTCGAGTAAATCCCATACTTCCTTCTGCAGCTCCCCTACTATTAGAACAGTTGAGTTCGAGCAATTACCATCAGGTGGGCCGTGGCTCGTCTGACATCATAAGCAATAAAAAACATAGGCAGTTTGTTTTCATTACCTACGTTAGTGCTATATGGTCCGGTTATAAATTTGCCCCGTGGTGCCTTACCTTCATTTTACGATAGATATTTGCTGTTATATTTCGTAAGGTAATCTATACTATTATAAAACTGTAACATAGCTGTGTCTGTACATTTAAGATATTTGAGAAAAAAATACTGTAATAGGCTATATGTATAGGCGTGTCTAAACACAAAACGATTTTTTTTTTGAAATTTTTTTGTCTGTTTATCTGTTTGTTTGTTCGCGCATCACGCAAATACTACGGAACGGATGATGATTTGATGCAACTTCTTTTATTTGATAGATCTCGATTAGACTTAACAACTGGTATACATTTTTATCCCGCTACTATATCGGAAACCTGAGATATTACCTAAAAACCAGCTTTTGGCTGCGGCGTAGCCGCGGGCAAAGGCTAGTAACACTATAAAATCTTACACGGAATATATTTTCAATAATCCGGTAGTTGACGATTAAATATATTATTAAGTTTGTTGCAATAAAGTCTTCTAGATTGTAGACTGTACTTAAAAACTATTCTTGTAATTCAAAACGAAATTTATCTGACGAAAGTGATATATGATATAACGTGTAAGCATTGATGTATATGTACTACCTATATATAACTCAATGCGTGTAAGCAACGATATTCATGTTATGTTAATAAATAGATAGCGTGGTGTACTAAGTACCTAGTAGACATTACGAACATAGCATCCCAACGTCTATCTGACTTTTATGATTATATTCCACTAATGAAATACTGGTTACTTAATATTCCCTTAAATATCAATAATAAATATAAATAGATTTAATATTAAATATAAAAAGTTTTAGGGTCACTACTGATCCTTCCGTCTCCACGGCCTTTTTTTTCGGAAAATATGTTTGGTGAATAGGTACAAAACAAAGTTGCTGTACATTGAAATTTAACGAGTACTTATTTGCAAAAATTAGAACAATTGTTGCTCCAAGCGAGCGTCTACTGCTGCTCTCATAACATAGCATAGGATCACGCCTGTTTTCCCCGAAGGGGTAGGCAGAGGTGTATTACACTCCCACGATTTGCCAGCTATGTTTAAGTCCCACGTAATAGGGGGCGAGCCTATTGCCGTCTACCGGGCACATTTCCAAACTCCGGGCTGTTACTGAGAATTTTTCGTTCTACGAAAAAGCTCAATAACACTGCCCGACCCGGGGATCGAACCCGAGACCTCATGATCAGCAGTCGCATACACTACCGCTGCACCACCGAGGCACTTGAACTCTTAATGCGATAAAGTCGAAAAAATAGGAATAACAAAACTGTCAACGCTAAAATTATCAACGCTATTGAGGAAATAGGTAGTTAAATAAAATTGTCTAGTCTGGTAAATAGTAAGGTTCACCCGTGACAATGAATGTTGTAAAGTATTAGAAACGCCGGGTTAGTAGAAAATCAACGTGATAGATTCCTAAACATAGATTTATTTTAGAAAGTAGAATGTTTTCAACCTTTTACATTACGCTGCGTAAAACAACCACCAATGAATACAACCATATGGTACCTACTACCTACTTGATATTTCTTAACTAAAATAATTTTATGAGTTTCATATTTGGATGGATGCAAAAGTTTGATAGTTTTATACTGAAAATCATAGAGTAGTACCAGGTCACATTTAAGGTACCTATATTGCCCTGTATGTTACCACCATCCACCATCGGACATCTACTAAACGTCATTTTCTACGGAATATAAACAGTACAAAAGATAAGAGAAGATTACCAGAGTAAAGTTTATATATTAGTATTCTTGTTAGCTGCGTTGTAATAAATACGGATAAGGAGATTAAACTTGCTAAATAAGGAATGATGTTAAAGTGCGCTCGCACGACACGAAGAATGTGTTAAGGTACGATCACGACAAAAATGTCACCGGTAATTGTTTTTCTGGATAATATGATGATTTACATAACTTGATACCTTTGCCAACTAAGAGATGGACGACATTTTATGAAACAAAAGTTTGTATCGAAGTTTATGTAGGGTGATCCTTGAGGTCTTCCTCCTTTCCAACAATAGAATCGTTGAAATCATGTTGACTAAGATAAGAATTATCGCTGTACATAAAAGAAAGGAGTTTTAAGGTGAGTACCTTCTTAACTTCTGTGTATGCTTGAGTGAGTAAAGTTTCAAGTGTTATGGCTACCATTGTTCTAAGCGGGAACTAGGGCTTGGTGAACGCTCTAGTTAGAGTATTTGTAAGGCATAAACGGAAACTCAAACATAACCCTGCTAGTCGCTGATATAAATAATTTTATTGGGTATGTAAATCGACAAAATACTATATTATCAAAAGATTAAATGTCAATAGGTATAATATTTCATAGCTAACCATGTCATGTTTGGAAGCACTCTGTCTTAGACAATGATGTTATATACAGTCTTAGAGCATCTATGATATAACAGCAGATAGCAGCTGCGTGTTTTTCGAGACTTGTCTGTGTGGAGACGGACTAAGAGTACAAATGTCACCACCCCATTCTTAGCCACGGGTGTTCTATGAGGCGACTACGGGAAGTAAACAATGATCACCTATTACTTTACTGGTGGTAGGGTTTGGTACAAGTGGGAGTGTTCACTTGTTATCGGGCCCGAGTGGGTCGGTATCACCATCTTCCGTGTGACAGCAGTAGCTTGGCAATATACTTAGTAATACTAAGTCTATGAGCTTCAGTACCACTTACCATTGGGTGGGCCGTGGCTTTTCTGCCACCATAAGCAATAAAAGGCACGGGTTTCACTACAACAACGTTTTCCACCACTAAATAATATTTAGATGATAATATTTAGTAGATTAACGCCCAAATTCTGCTGTGTGGGGCCGGCACCAAGAATAGCTCCACCCCGTCTCTACCTATGGGAGTCGTAAAAGCCGACTAAGGGATTACCGGGGGACCGGGCAGCAGCGTTCCCCTGTGTACTAAAAACATCCACTACGATCGCCAACCCACCTGCCAAGCGTGGCGATTACGGCACTATCCCCCATTTTGGGGAGGCCTATGTCCAGCAGTGGACGATGAAAGGCTGATGGACATGGACTAACACCCAAATAAGTTTCAAAGAGTGTGAGGTGCGCGAAGTGGTTTCAAGCTCGAGATGTAAGTCTACTGGTGACCATAGGAAAATTGATATTTTGTGTCTGAGTGCATGTGCTCGTCTTTTATTTCGTCTACGATTTGTCTCTGTATGTACACAGCCGGTCGGCATGAGTAAGCCATGCTGTGATTTACACACCAGCCATTCCAAAACACCTCTCCTTTTACCAAACATTTCGGGAACTGTGATTTATTCGTCTGGCTGTAGATAAGTGTTATCGGCACGTGCAAACATTTGGGACGTTTAAGAGGCAAAGTGTATTTGATTCTGTTAGTAGTTATTATAGTTTAGGTTCCCGAATCATTAAAAAAAAATGTAAAGTGGAGATTGGGTACCAAAGTTGGTGACTGCGATAGCTTAGCTGTCCAGATCACTTCCCCGGATTGATGGGACGCAGGTTCGAATCCTGCTCGCAGTAAAGCTCTCTTTTTCGACTTTCACAAATAATTTGATCTTTAAAGTAGCTGAGCATTTCAAGTGCTATAAAATACATATCAAAATATTTGCATTTATTGCCAACGTTGATATTTAATTGAACATGCAAAATAATATTCTATAAGTAGTTTAGTGGTAATAAAAGAGGAGTAGTAGCATAACAATAAACCCAGACAAGAAATAACGGTGTTCAGAAATATTGATCCATTGAAATAATGTGGTAGGCATCTGTTTAGGCAGGATTTGCTAATTTTACAATTGATTTACATTCCCATTAATATATCAGTACATAAAGTATTTAAGATGCTCTACAAATATACTTACCTCTGAAACAGTACCTAGTTTATTCGTTGTTGTGAAATCTTTTCCGTGCGCCACATGACCGTTATCTACACGGTTTGTTATATCTGTACAGACATTTCATCCATCCATCAGCCTTTTAAAGTCCACTGCTGGACATAGGCCTCCCCAAGAATGGGGGATAGTGCCGTAATCGCCACGCTTGGCAGGCGGGTTGGCGATCGCAGCGGATGTTGTTAATACTAGAAGGTGTGCTGCTGCCCACTCCCCCGGTATTCCCCCAGTCAGCTCTTACGGCTCCCATGGGTGGAGGAGGGGCGGGACAAATCTAAAGCCGGCCCCACACGGCTACACGGTACAGACATTACGACAACCTATCTCTATGTAAATACAGCACATGCAATATATTAATACAAATTGGAGAGGGGTCTATGTACCATTCAGTCTAGACAGAGCTCACAGTAGGTTCTACACGAAACTGATTTACTTAAGGACGTTAAAGAATATGAGATTTATGGGCACATAATATCGATTTTGTTTAAATTCTCAACTAGTTTCAAAATAGTTTAATTACACCAGGCTAGGCCAACTTCTTGAAATGAAGCATTTGAGTGCGTTTTTGATGGTCCTATATAACTAGTGTTTTGTTATTTAGATATTTTTATATATATTTTTAGCATTTGACATGCCCAGCACTATGCACTAAACACAAAGTGAAAAATGTGAAATCGAAAATTGTCAGGATAGCTGAATTGGTAAAGCATCTGGACGGTATCCAGAAGATGCATGTTCAAATCCTGCTCCTGACTGTTATTTTCGATTTCACATTTTTCACTTTGTGTTTAGTGCATAGTGCTGGGCATGTCAAATGCTAAAAATATATATAAAAATATCTAAATATTTAAAGGGTTTGCGTCATTATTAGGTAAAATCTTAATTGTAAAATTAAGTTTACCTGGTCGGTATAATGTATGAAAATACGTCCGACAGATGGCGCAGGCGTCACCCAAAGACGTTAAGTATGATGTGTTATCGAAATTAGCAGTCAGGAGCAATTGTCAGGATAGCTGAATTGGTAAAGCATCTGGACGGTATCCAGAAGATGCAGGTTCAAATCCTGCTCCTGACTGTTATTTTCGATTTCACATTTTTCACTTTGTGTTTAGTGCATAGTGTTTTGTTATTATCGTTAATATAATTTATTGATACATCAAGATTAGGTGTCTCTCAAGAATAGTTTTATCTTCATAAAACACCCCCGAGGGCACAAACAAATGGAATTGGATGTAGAATAATAAATCATGGCTTCGCCAATTTTTTTATTTAATTATATTCATGGACATATTGTTTGGCTGGGAGATGGGACTTGACTCTTTTTCAATGGGAGTTATTTTGGGGTTGATTGTTGACAAGACGAATCATTAATAATCTATATGAGATTCTAGAGAACATTCTCGCTATATAACCTGTCTATTCACTGTCAAATGTGTTGAAAGTTTATACCATGTAATTAATTAACAATTCTCATTACTCACGCACTACATACCAACATTTCATATCAAAGCAAGTGAATGTTTACGTACATTTTATGAAGATCTTGGGTTCGATTTTGTGTTTTTAAAGTATTAGTCACGACTATAGATTTATGCGTTTCTGTCAAATCTAATGCTTTGAAGTGCTTGGTTATCCAATAAGGTAAATGTGTCCGTTTTGTATGAGGCAAAATCAACAGGTACCATACTTTCCAACAGATACTGTTGTGTAATGTTTGTGTCTTTCGGAGCAGAAATATAAATTATTTATAGAAATAAAAAAACAATAATTGAACTGTCTAGTCCAAAACGTAACATTTGCTCATCTAGGTATTTCGTTATGAGCAATTGGTAATAATGTTATATGCAGAAAAAACTATTTATTTTCTACTTCAATCTTTCAAATTTAACATTAATATAGAAGTAGGGTACTTATTTAAATGTACGGTTATGACCGAAGATTCCAATAATAAAAGGTTAAAAATAAGTCCCAAGTTGCCTATGAGACGTTGCATAGGCACGGGATAGGGACATCTTCTTATATACATATATTTCGGAATCTTCTTTATTACATATATGTGTTTAGCATGTTCTGAAACAATTTAAAAATATATAAACTAAGGTCATCACATATTATGTTACTTATAAGTAGCTAACAATGTCTTAAGAGCACAATCATAACTCAATAAATAAATTTAGTTCTATTTTAGCAGTTCGCGAATAATATTTGTAAGTACCGTAAAATTTTGTGACAATGTATACGAAATGTTTTGGTCACTTATATTTTTTTTTATTAAGAAACCAGAAATTTTATAAAATTAACTTAAAATATATTTAGTTGTTTTTTTAAGGAATACCGCTATTAAGATGAATCTAACAAAAAGTTGTCCGTGTGGTTACGGATTAAGAATACAACGTGTGACCCCCTCAGCTCAGCAAATATTATTTATATGAAGGAACTTAACAACTTGCACCATAGATATAAGTCACGGGCAACATTTTCTATAGGAACCAGTGTACCTAAATCATAACATTTATTACACTTTAATAGAAGTTTAAGAACCATTGGCAACTTCTATGAAAAATAAACATTGGGTAAATGCGAATGACTATATGATTCGGAATTACCCTAGTCGGATATATCAGAAAATAACAGAAAATCTTGAGCGAGACAGTTTTAAGCCCACCTAAAAACGCAAAAAAGCGTTTATCTAGGTAACAAATAAAAAAAGAATTTAATAACTTACCAAGTTTCTTAATTATAGATCTTCGGGTAAATCTGATAATCCAAAAAAATCACGAAATCGCAGTTGTCTACAAAAATGTTCACTTGCGCTCATATGGTCACTTGTAGCAGTCGGAGGCAACGAATAGCGGGGAGCGTATCTACAACGGCTCCTAGGTAAATGTGCAAGGGCACAAAATATTGCAGCGTTCGGTAGAAAATTTTAGTTATTAGAATTACCCGATTTTCGGCGTTACCCGAATGCACCTTAATCGAATAATTATTACGTACCTGAACGTAGTTAAGTCAAGAAAGTAAGAAACGAAAGCTGAGCCATTAAACTAATTGAAACATGATCCTGATAACATATTATATAACAATTTAAATATTTAAATTTGGAAATGTTCCCGGTAGACGTCAATAGGCTCGCCCCCTATTACGTGGGACTCAAACATAGCTGGCGAGTCGTGGGTGTGTAATACACCTCTGCCTACCCCTTCGGGGAATACAGGCGTGATGCTATGTTTAAATGAAGTTGCACACTGCACATCTGACACGCAGTCGATATAATAAAAATGTAAAAGTATTTTATTATATTACGCAAATGGGAAACATTTATTTTAAATGGAATGGAATTATTGTGGGCGTTCAGATGGGCGACTTAGTGGTTAACTTTTTGCTATATGCAGACGATGCGTTTATATTAGCGCAGTCAGCGCCTGACCTGCAAACCCTAGTCGACGTAATATATAATAAGATTGTAAGGGCTACATTTGACTGTAAGCAAAACCAAAATAATGGTATTTGTAAGAGGAGAAGCCAAAACAGATGTTAGGGTAACAATAGGCTATGGTGTGCTAGAAAAAATAGACGAATAAAAAAAATTCAGTCGTTAACTTATTTAGTTAATATGGTTAATACTCACTAATTTAATTTAAAGCCGTAATGGACGTCGTAACAGGAACTTTATGACCTGAAATATATAAGAAATAGTAAAAGTTAAAAATAAGTTCGCATGAAATTATTAAATGTATTATAATCATTTCTATATCAAGACTACTTTATCATAATAAACATTTTCAATATTTTTATATGTAATAATAATTAAGTATTATATTTTTTAAGCGTTTGACGCCTTTTTAGTCGGGAAAAATGTACCTAACCGCACACCCCGTCGTTCGGAGCACCGAACAGGGTAGTGGGCCTTCACCCACTAAAGAAACCCGCCGTGTGTCGTCTCTCCGCCTTTATTGGCGGAACCATATTACATTCCTTCAGTGGTAAGCGTTTGACATGCCTAGCCATATAAACTTCCCACTGTCTTAATACTTTTTCAAGTTGGTTAGAGGTGTATTTAGTAAAATTTTGCTGGGCTGGGTACCAAGTGGGAGTACTCACATTGAAGAAGGACCAAAGTCAGTTCTTATTTAATGCATGAATGTGATATGTAAAAAAATTGGCTACTGTGCCTCAGTAGCGATAGGAAAGTTAGGCAGCCTTCGTAGAGATCCAATGGTAGCAACTTTTTAGATCACTTTTAGTACTTAGTCGTGTTACAGTATTTAAACTGTATTTTTTTTTGTAATGAGAGCTGTTCAATATAAAAATTTATATTTAGCTTAAGACCAATCTATTAAAATTAGAAATAAATGGTTTAATTATTAAGTATTATTATTATATTTTTTCTCGCAGTGTGTCCTTTCTTGGTAAGTATCAAACAGTATTACACATAGTCCACGGTCATATCGACTATGACCGCTCAACAAGCACTTTAGTATTTGCTCGAAACAAAGCAATGTTTGTTTAACACTGCAAATAGTATTTAGCACTCGTCCGAGGTACTATTACAAGTTTGTTAAGCAATCGACGTTGGCGTTACATATATTACCTGCCAACTTTACCCCTGCATGTCATGTACAGCCTGGTCCTATCAGATAGCAACAAAAAACTGGCTATCAGGGATTTTTTTCGATAAGTATTTTACGAGCATACTTTCAAATAATTTCCCTGAAGTCTTGTTCGTTCAAAGAACGCGTTTCACAGAACTCTTCTAATTAAGTATAAATAGTGAAAATTATATACCTAAATCCATTGTTAGCACAGAAATTTTAATAACAAGACAAGACTGAAGAGTATCTAGAACTAATTGGTAATTCTCTAATTTTTTTAACTGACAACTCAATCCAGAAAATAAGGCCACTAAAATGATTGCGCCATTTCGTTTGCAATAAATACAGAATTTTATATAATGGTAATTATGTAATGCCAACGGCATTGTAATTGTCACAGTAAAACAATGAATTTAATGAGTCTTTGACTAGGGTGAGGGCCCCACACTACCCTGTTCGTTAGCCCGAAAGACGGAGTGTGCGGTTAGGTACATTTTCCCGCCTAAACAAAAACAAAAAAGGTATTATTTTAAATAGGTATTCAGATTATGTTACGTAATAGTGTTTATTCAATTTTCATAGGACTAAAACCGAAAGCACGCACCTCACCTCACACTCTCTAGCGACAAAAGAAGGCAACATATAAATATTGATCAGGGTATAAATGTATTGGTTTAGTTATAGTACGAGATCCGGCTGCAGAATTAGTACGTTCATCAAGTACAACATGTACTTACATTGCTGTGAAGAGGATCATATTTTATTTAAAAAACCATTGAATGAGTTTTGTTAGAAAAATCAATTACAAATAATTGAATTTAAAATACTAGCGGCCACGTTTTGATATGCACCGTGGTAGATATATGTATAATCTCCTGTTCAAAAATTTATGTAAAAAATAATAGTATGTACTTCATGATATATATACATTATAACTATTGACGAGAGTTAATGTTATCAATACAAAAATTTTGAAATTTACAGATTTATATTATGAATTACTCAAATTATAATCAACAATAATGATTATGACGGTCCAATTTTTGTTAAAGTATATGAGCACTATGATTAAAGGTTGTTTGTTTATATTAGTGTCAAATGCTATTATAAGCATAACATAGATAACAAATTAAAAACATTATCTCTCCATATGAATGTATACGAGTGGTTTCGAGTAACAAGTGTACTTATCGGCAACACCAAAAGCCACCAACACTGAAAGCCTCTCGCATATTCATTCCGAAAGTTTCGCAATTTCCTTTCGTTTTGCACTGACTCTAAATTTATGCAAAACGCTTTTTCTCTTAATTTTCGTAAATATATTGTGTATCGTGAACTAGTTTCAAAACATTTTCCAATTCAATACTATAGCGCTGGATCTTACCTGTACCTACTAAAATAGGTAATCCAGAGCTACACAGTAGCACAATTGTATGAAATTATTGGATTAGATTTAAGGAAAACCCTACTTTGTATTGAGGCTATAGAACTATCCTGGGAGAGAAAGAAGGTCTTCAGGCGGTCCTCTGTTAGAATCGAATCAAGAAGGAATCACTTAAGTTCTAGACCAACATATTATAGTCGATCCAAACTAAAGCTAAAAAAGAGGGACCTTTTTTTTATTGCGTATGGTCACAAACGAGCCACGACCCACTTGATGGTAAATGGTACTTAACTGTAGCTCATGGACTCAACTACAACAGAAGTATTGTCAAGCGGCTGCTCACCAATTCATTTCACAGATATGAAATGAAAGAATAAACGGCTATCTCCTGCAACCAAACAACCCAAAAACCCACTGATGTGCTTCATGGACGGTCACACTGGAGATGGCGGTATCAACCCGTTCGTGCCCGATAGCGAAGTGAGTACTCACTCAGTCCTACCATCAGTAATGCAATGGGTGATAATTGCTTACTTCCCTTAGTCGCCTCGAAGGACACCCGTGGGAATGAATGGGGTGGTGACACCTGTATTCTTAGTCAGTCACCACACGAACAGAACTTATTTATCTTATACATGGAAACTAACACAGCTATATAGCACTGTTCACTTTGTCTCTTTTCAACAAAGTACAATAAAAAATAGACAGAAAGTGACAAAACATTTGTCTGGTTTTTTTATTAATAAAGACTATACTGGATAAAGTCTTAAGACGAGTATAAGTGCAAGTATAAGTTCACTCGATTTTGTAAGCATGAATCATTATTTGTATAATCACGCAATCGATGTCGAAACGATGGCTTCCAGGCTTCTACGCTGCTTTGTTGCCATGAGTCCAGCCTTACACCGTTCTTTTGACTTGCGTTATACAACAAAATAACATTTTTATTGTATGCTATTTCAAATCATAAATAACCATAATTATCTCATTTGTCAAACTTGACTTTGATTTTCAAATACGATAAACATCTGAGGTCGTACTGAAGCTAAAATACATAATATTACAGCGACATTTTGTTGTCGTTCGACGAATTTGAAAACAAAACAAAAACAATGTTGTAACAAATTATCAGCGTATTTTGTTTCAATTACAGTATATCCAGCGAGCCAATTGAAAGCGTTGTAAATCTTAACAGCTCTATAATTGGCTCGTAAATCGATAGCTGCTGTTACTGTTACCGAAATTAATGTAAGGATCAATTTAAATTAAATTGATAATACGGGTGTTGTGTTATTTAAAAGTAGGTTCGTAATACGCCGTACTAATTAAACTATAATTTAATTAATTATGGCAATATAATAACCAAAATTGATTACCCACTAAACTTACTACATATTTATACTATGTATATAGTATGTAATGCGGATAATATTTTTTTTAATAATTATTTTAATTACTATGCGATTGATTTAGAATAAAAGTAATTAATTATGTTTAGCAAATCATATTGCATTTATCGTACGTAAGTTCAAATAGGTATTCAAATTATTATCCATATGAAAGCAGAAGATTATGACATCATCAAGGTTCAGTCTTGCCAACGGACTGTTGCGGAGATGGCTGTGATGTCATGTGTGCCGGCGGTAAACTGTCATCGTGTAGTGAGCTTGCGCAACCTCTGTGGGCACATTTTAAACAAATGTAAACTATTCACATATACAAACAACAAAGCTATAAAAAACCAGGTGGTAAATATTTAGAGCTATAAAGTGCGAAAAACCGGGAATATAAGTTGCCGAGTTTGGATCTGAAGATACTATTATGTTTCTCGCTAGTATTTTTACTATGTTACCGTAAACATAACATTCGAACTACGAGCATCACAACTTCATAGAGATGACAAAAATATACTCACTGCGTCAGTTTGCATTCCAACTTGATCTTTATATTTTATGTAAAGGCAAACTAGTAGGAAATATTAGATAAGTCGCAGAATAAATTTAGCTTAGCGTGTGGTTTATAGTTCAAACAAATGGACTCCGCATTTGACGTACAGAAACTTCATCCACATGCGAAATATGAGATGTCCGTCAATAACGACAAGAACTAGCTGACTAAGTTGACTGAAGTAACAAGAGCCAAGCATATACACTCGTGCCAATCGTCGACTTGATTGACAGAATGGGAATGAGCAAGGTATAATGAAGAAGTTTATACCAATATTGACTTATTCGAAAAACTTGCTCGCGATGCAAAAACTGACGTAGGGCAACCGCAACAAATAGAGCAGAACTAAAGTATAGTACTTTATATGCTATGCTCTATTTATTGCATTAAATATTATATTAAATGGCTATCTAAAATTAGATTACTATTTTGATCGGTTTCATTATATGATATGTAATGTCGGTTATATGTCAGTCTCTTACTTTTAACTACATATTTTACTTACAATTATATAGACGGGCCTCGTGGCGTAGTCGGTAGTGTAACCGACTATCGTGCACGAGGTCGTGGGTTTGATTCCCACTCAGGACAATTATTTGTGTGATGAACACAGATATTTGTACTGCGTCTGGGTGTTTTCTATCTATTATATGTACCTATGTATTTACAAAAAAAAAAAAATTATTATATCCGTAATCGGGTACACATAGCACAAGCGTTAAGCTTAGTTTGGGACCAGAGGACGTTGTGTGAAAAAATATCGGTGAATATTTATTTATTTATTTATAATTTCGTTCACGTATGTATATCATACGATTTGTGATTAGAAAAGGTTATCATTTTATTGTGCGATAATTTTAACAAGTGTGAGAGAATCATAAAATCTAACATTACATTCAATGTTATATAATGTCTCAGTATAAAGAAATATTATTATCTGTTATATGGCAATTACTGGCTAACTGAAGGCGCGGTTAAAATGTACAATACAGAGTGTATCCCAAGGGCAATTCGTAAATAACCGCTGTTAAATAAAGACTTATTAAATATAACCAGATGACCAAATAGACAACTGTTACTGTAACAGCTTCCATTTAAAATAATCTGTACTTAGTTGTGATCTTAGAATTTGTAATCTTTTATTAATTGGGATTGTTATTTTGTTGAACATAATTAAAGTATCTGTTGAAATATATATTAAATAAATAAAATTAAAGAGTTGTTTGTAATCAATACTAGTGTTTAGGCTTAATTTTCTGACTGTTTGTTCCATCTGTAATGGCTGGACCTATTTGGATTGACTTTCCCTGGCAGGTAGCTGATATTATAAGGAGTGGCTATTTTTGTTTTGGAAAAACAATAAGTCTTCGGCAGAAAAAAGAAACGAAAACTATATTACACGAAGACGAAGTCGCGGCCAGCGGCTAGTATAAAATATTATATAAACCGTGTCACCTATCTTGTCTCAGAATGTAGCGGGAGTGGTTTCACGCACCGATGATCCTTATTCCAATTAATAGGAGTGACTGAACTGTCATGCACTCGTACTGGCCCGCGATTCGTCATACACAATGCATTAACCAGTACTCTACTGGTGCTTTGACCTTTTTCAGTTACATGCTTTGTTAACATACAAAGTAGATTCGCTAAGGATAATTGATGCAAATATGACTGTTCTTTGATCTCGCATGAGTCGTAACTGACGCTGTAAAGTTATATTTGTAACTAGCTGCAACCCGCGGCTTGGTCTTGAACTTTAGTTATTTTATATTTTTGCGCGAACCTTATAACATCAGCCTGTGAAATTCAAACCTCGAAAATCGACCCAGCCGTTCCGGAGATTAACCGAGACAAACAGACAGACAGATAAACAGATAGGCAAAAAAAATAAAACTCGTATTTTGTTATAGGTAAATGACGTATATAGTTTCATATGCATCTAATAAAAAGCTGTTATTTAAACATAACAAACAAACATTTCAATTTTACTTATACGACGGGGCTCGTGGCTTTGTCGTTAGTGTAACCGACTTCCGTGCACGAGGTCGTAAGTTCGATTCCAACTCAGGACAATTATTTGTGTGATGAACACAGATATTTGTACTGCGTCTGGGTATTTTCTATCTATTAATGTATGTATTTACAAAAAAAATGTAATATGTGTATTATATCCGTAATCTGGTACCCATAGCACAGCGTAAGGCTTAGTTTGGGACCAGCGGACGTTGTGTGAAATGTCCGTGAATTTATTTATTCTTTAGCAGTCGGGTAATAAACAATAAACTATAAAACTTAACTATATGTGATCGATATGTCCCTTGCAATGCAAGTGAGTAACAATGTCTAATCTCCAGTCACCTGAGTGTAACTGAAGAAACTATAATATAAAATGATCTCCTGACGCAATATGTTTGATTATTATTAATATGAACGTACGCATATCGCAGTGGTTTTCGCAGTAACTTCGCTGGCAACGGTTAACGGTCGTTTTTATTTATATACATATATGTCAGAAGTGTAAAATTTCTACACGTATGTACGAGTAACAAAAATAATGATATCAGTAAACTAAAATAGTTTTTATAAGTAATAGTTTTTGCATAATATCGAGACATCAGATCAGACATAAGAGAAATTACATTTAACAATCGTCAATAAAAGTACTGAAGTGCATAGCGAATAAGTACTATACTATCGCTTGATTATAGCTGTTCCATGAGATAATCGTTCCGAGTTCACTGAGGTTAATTGCATTACTGCCTGCTAACTCCCTACGAGAAATACTAATTGATTGATATAATTTGCATGCCCGTGTAATTTGGGAGCATAGGCTTTCTAATTTTAATCAATCATTCAGCAATCCACTGCTGGACATGACCTCTAATAGTAGAAAATCCGTTCAGTAATTTTAGACATGTGCTCTAACGTTTGTACTAACGTGTGTCTAAACAGAAAATAAATAGTTGTTTTGTGTTCTATTCGCTCTCTCTTATTATCCCTTTTTTTGTAAAGGCGGGAAAAAATATACCTAACGGCACCCCTCGTCGTTCGGGGCAACGAACAAGGTAGTGTGGGACCTTGACCAAATAAACCCATCGTGTGCCGTCTCTCCGCCTGTATTGGTGGGCCACTGAAACTATGTTACATTAATTCAGTGGTCTGCTGGAGGCTCTTTTATTATTAATACCCCATAATTCCTTCAATGTAGGTACAGATACTACGGGTTCTACTGTTTATTATATATGTATAGATAAGGTTGCATATCATCGGCCTCACAATTCCTTAATACGCTAAATCTCATGAGGATAACAGCGAAGACGGCACGCAGCGCTCAGATGGGCTCGTTAATCCAAGATCACATAAGAATTATTATTAGATTATGACGACAATATTTTCACTTTCAATTCGAATAAAATTTTGAGTAGTACTTTAATTACCGAGATGCAAGAGGTGACACACCATACCTATATACTTATTTTTTGAGAATTGGCCATGATCCTAAGAAAATTTGAAGTGCACACTAACACTAGTCAATGACATACATTTTATGTTTCTCAGAAGTCCGACATCAAAGAAGACCTAGCACTCGGACCTATAAGTATAAGCTATTACTAAGTTATTACAGAAGGAATAATAAGGCTAATGAATGGATGAATGATTATACAAAATTTAATATATTTTTTTTTATCCTGTATCTGGTACACGAGTAGTACTTGCTCTACTTGTTTCTGCCTCATCTGGTGAATTATTGTATGTAATTACAGTGTTACTTTTGGCAACAATTCCAATCGATTAACGAACTCGGTCAATTGATTACAGAATTGTATGAATAACTAAAAGAGGTCACAACAATTTATACACAAATTTACTAATTTGTTCTAAAAGAAAAGGGTTTCAATTCTTATCCGATCTAACCAACTCATTCTACATACGCTATGCTAATTTATAAAAGGAAGGGTATTAAGGAGAGGATAGGAAGGATACTAAGAGGAGATTTGAAACTCCGACACTCCCTCACCATACGAAATACAACGGTAGGAGTCTAGGAGTACCTATCTATCTATCACTGTTTCACGCAAATATCATTTCGTGAGAGGGTGGTACTTCCCGGATCGAGCCAGCCCGTTCATGCTAGGATAAGCAAGGCTTTAGTTGGCTCTAGTAGATGAATTCTCCATTGGGAATTATTTCATTATGCAGTGACTGTCAATTTTACAACGTGTTATTTTGTTTGGCTTTATCAGATAACTAGAACTATCTTCCTTCAAGTCAGTGTGGAGTATAGATAGAATAAAATTTAGGTTTCACCGCTGTCAACGACTGAACAGCAGTGCGTGACGGGCTTGCGTGCCTTCTGGCAGTCGCTATGACAACCCACAGTTTCTATGTACTAAGGAATGTATTAGCAATGGCTAGTGCCACATGTACCTACTTCAAAGGGCAGTAAACTACAAAAGAGAGAATGCATAAGTTATAAATAGCAGTAAATAGCCCTTCGATGATAAACAAATATTAATAGGTATGATGTATACGTACTAGGTAGAGCTATTCAAATATTATGCTACATTATATAACACAATATAAGCTATATAATATAGGTACTTATGCTGTACTAGCTTCTGCCCACGACTTCGTCAGCGTGAAATAGTTACTTTGGGCACAAAAGGAAAAAAAAAAACCCGATTTTGAAACATTCTTCATTAGTGCTCCGCTCCTATTGGTCTTAGCGTGATGATATATAGCCTTCCTCGATAAAAGGGCTATCAAACACTGAAATATTTTTCAAATCGGATCAGTAGTTCCTGAGATTAGCGCGTTCAAGCACACAAACTCTTCAGCTTTATATATTAGTATAGATTTATAAAATATTTAAAAATAATTGTTGTTCCATCTAACGGTTTAGTACAATCTCTAAAGTATCTAATATTTAATCCAAAACGAACCAGACGCGAACGCAGTTACCCTCTTTATATATCAAATAGGGTAACTTTCAATACGCGAAATTTATAAGGGTTGCGAATCAATAGGCCTCCTCACATATTTCGCTCAGTTTTTAGTTGTTATAATGCTAACAAAAATATTACATTAGTAGTAATAATATAAATCAATGTTATAAATTGTCTATAGAGTCCTATGTGGATCCTGAGTATTGAACACGAACCTGCTGGAGAGTAGGTTATGGGAGATAAATTAGTCTATTAGTAGTATTTAGCCAACTAACCAGTATATCTAATATATAAAATTCTTGTGTCGTCATTTTCCTTCGAAACAGCTTGACTGATTCTTATGAAATTTTGTGTGTATATACACACTGAATATTCAGTAGGTCTGAGAATAGGATGTAAACTATTTTTCATACCCCTAAGTGATAAGGGTGGTCCACCCCACAATTTTTATTTTAAAGAACCAAATTTTTTTTATGAGTTGGCATATAGTTAAGTTGGCTATTTTTTCTACGCTAGAAATTCCCTAAAAATTATCTAGAAATTATTTATATGGCAAAACAACATTTGCCGGGTCAGCTAGTAGTGATATAGATACATCTTATATTCACGGAGTAGTTATATTGGGTTTTTCGTGTTTAATTCTTATTTCTTTACAATTAACGAAGTGAATGCCTAATATTTTTACTAAAATATTTAAAACCCAAATAAGATATCACCATCAGCAGTCAGATACCATACTTAAATGTCATACGAGCAGATTAAACACATAAATTGGGCTATCTATACCTTGAATCGGTGCAATCCACATCCAAACACAGTAATAGAAACACGAGCCTTTAAGAAATAAATTTTCTAGATCACAATCACTACAAATCACCTTTAAGTATTGCTTTAGCAAGACAGCACTCTTTGGAACACCTTTTTATAAAACTGAGTTTGAACTAAAACAGCCGGGTGTGTCGACCGACCGACTTTGACGACGCGAGGCTGAACACTAAACTAAACTGAACTATGTATTAAACGAGAGGCAGTTCACTCAGTTGAATGCCGCAAGCCGCCGAGCCGCCCCTTGCACACATCAGCTGGTAAGACCTAAATTTTATCATAGATTTCATAAAATTACTGATAGCGACAATTTTATCTAAAAAACAAATTTAAAATGTGTCATTCAGTCAGCAGTGAGTTTTATTATCGATAACATTGAAACTTCTCAGTATTATCATTAGGAAGAAATGTCATTAGTTAATTTCCTTCTGCGAATAATAAAAAATTACCACCGAAATAATTAAGCTCTACAACGACACACGACATTTTATGAATTCGACATCAAATCTGCAGTCATAAAAGTTAGCAACAATGAGCCTGTAATATACTACTTATGTATAATTTGTGGTTATACACTTGTACCAACAGCTTTTTCCATGTAGTATTTATGAACCGTAGAAATGAATGTAATCAATCGATGACAAATGATGTGTTTTGTAACTTTCATTAAAACTCTGGCTTTAGTATGAAAATAAAACTTATTGAATATAACCATGTATACCGAAATTTGGTTCTTTAAAATCAGGTATATAAATGACGTGATTTTGATTGATGTTACGACCACGCCTAACGATGAATCGTCACTACCAGCGCTAACCTACTCTACGCACTAAGGGCACTAACTCAGTGTAAAAAAAAATCCATCCATCCATCAGCCTTCCGACGTCCACTGCTGGACATAGGCCTTCCCAAATTGGGGGTATACTGCCGTAATCGCCACGCTTGGCAGGCGGGTTGGCGATCGCAGTAGATGTTGTTAATACTCGAGGGAGTGCTGCTGCCCACTTCCCCCGGTATTCCCTCAGTCGGCTCTTACAACTTCCATGGGTGGCCATTCACCATGGCAGGTTAATAAAAAAAATAACTCACAAACAAGAAAAAAAAATTAAATTCTGAATGACGGGACGGTTAAGGAAATTTTAAACAAAGAGTAGGTAAGTATCTACAATGTAAATTAATTAGCAGGCGTAATTTTATCCCCTTCAAAGTATTCGGCGGTCTATAAAATTTTTGAAGAGAGTAGCTATACGAGGAGGGATCAAAAAGTAGTGAGAATGAGATAGAATATAATGACTATTGATAACTTCATAATTTATTTTTCTACATAGTCTCCGAGTCTCTCTACACACCGAGTCCAGCGCTTTTCCAAGGCTTCAATCCCTTTCAAAAAAAAAGTTTTGTCTTGGTCCTGCAAAAAGCTCTCCACGGCATCCATCACCTTGTTATCGTCTTCGTACCTGTTTCCCCTTGAGTACTCTTTCAATTTGGGGAACAGATAAAAATAGCTAGGCGCTAGATCTGCTGAATAAGGGGGGTGGTCAACCAATTCGAAGCCAGCTTGCTGAATGGCAGCCACCGCAACTGTCGACCTGTCCGCGAGTGCGTTGTCGTGATGAAACAACTCGCCCCTTCGAAGTTTCCCTCTCCTTTTTTCTTTGATGGCATTCCTCAACTTGGGAACTAAAGCGGCATAATATTGGCCTGGAATAGTGGTTCCACGCTCCAGGTAATCAATCAATAATATCCCTTCTGAGTCCCAAAATATTGAGGCCATAACCTTGCCAGCCGATGCCACGGCATGAAACTTCTTTGGGGTCGGTGATGATGGGCGTTTCCATTGCGAAGATTGCTGTTTTGTCTCGGGATCAAAATGATGGACCCATGTTTCGTCCATTGTTACGAAACGAGACAAAAAGTTTTCAGAATCTTCTTGAAACTTGTCCAACAATATCTTCGAAATGTCAAGTCGATTTTGTTTCTGACTGTCGGTTAACATTCTCGGCATCCATCTTGCGGAGACTTTTCTCATATTCAAAGATTGGAGATTATGGATTGAATACTTCCATATGAAATGCCCGTTTCTTGACTTAAGTATCGGATAGTAAATCTTCGATCGCTCAATACAATTTTATCGACTTTCGCAACATTTTCTTGGGTGACTGACGTCGATGGACGGCCGCAACGATGTTCGTCTTCCGTGCTCATTCGCCCTACTCGAAATTGAGAAGCCCACCTTGCAACAGTGGAATACGGCAGAGCAGACTCTCCTAATGTTGCTTCCAAATCGCAATGAATCTCTTGCGTCGTTAACTTTTTTAAACAGAGGCATTTAATAACGGCTCGCACTTCGTTTTCCTCCATTTTCGAGAACACGTTCCGAACGAAGCAAACAAATGACTACATTCAGAAAAAACAAAAGAAAATCGAAGATTTTTTTCTTTATTAACATTACAAATATGTATCTGGGCTATGCCTGCCAGTATTTTTTTTTCTTACCAAGGAGTATGTCGTTTTCACTACTTTTTGATCCCTCCTTGTACATTAAACACAAAGTGAAAAATGTGAAATCGAAAATAACGCTAAGCATTTCAAATAAGTGGTAAGCATGTCAAATGCGAAAAATATATATAAAAATATCTAGACAGTAGCTATATTGATTTTAATATTAAAAAAAAAATGTAGGCGGGAAAGGCGACTGACTGAATAATCGATAACATTATAAAGGAAAGTATTTCAATAATATACCAGCCACAGCTTAGTGGGGAATAAACTGCTACGAAGAGTTTTAGTGTGTATCCCCGCGGCGCAAGCCTGAGTTTTTAAAATATTGTAAAATTAGTTGATAAACTCACGTTTGCCTCCTGACTTGCTAAGTAAACCGTTGGTCCAGACTGTCATAAACAACTATGACTGCCTTTACGGACAATGATCGTAGTAGTAACCTAACTAGAGATAGAATATGGTTATCCCTATGGGTTGTGGTTGTAGATGGCAGTTATTTCGAAGAAAAGGTAAGTATTTATTTGCATCTGGTTAGAGTTGTAGGCCTTATACAATACCACTGAAGTAATGTATATTATTATAGTTCCAGTGGTACGCCAGTATAGGCGGAGACGGCACACGGTGGGTTTATTTAGTAGGCGAGGGCCCTACACTACCCTGTTCGTTGCCCCAAACGACGGGGTGTGCGTTTAGGTATTTACATATTTTCTCGTCTTAATAAAAAAAAAATATTATAGGCTAGGAGGAGGTTGAGTTGATTATAAATATGGGATTGCACTATAGTAATTTATAAACTTGTCATGCAAAGACAGACTTCTAGAAGCAATAGCTTTGTAAAGTAACTAATAACTAACGATCCTATATGTGTATAAACTATTAAGTACATCTAAGCAACACATCAAGGCTACAGAATCTTGAGATGTTTAATAACCATGTCTTTCTCGTTTCTGATTACATAAAATAACAAACGGGTCTCCGAGGCAGCTTTGAAGTGAAATTACACGACGAGCCGGAGCGACGGAGCTTTTTCATTATCAACTCGGAAAATTTAGGCCAGAGAAGAAAACTCTGGGGAGGCGAAGATATACATAAACGTACACAATACTTGAGTGGAAGCTGAGAGCTATGTAATTAAGGAGATTTACAGAAAAAGCATTTAAAATTAATTTGTAGAGCAGAAATTGATGAATACTTGATATAAATAATGTAGCATTTTATCAGGAAACGCTGCTGTAAGCATGACTTACCTACAATTGGGGTTTTTTATGAAGTAACTAGTGGTCATCCAGTGGTCAACATTCGACCATACCCCAATCGTACATACAATCAATCCTACAAAATGTATTTTAATATTTTTTATTGAATTAACTTATTTCTAATGTACGTTAAACAAAAATATTATTTCTAACTAACTAACATATCATCACGCCGTTTCCCTTGCAGGGTAGGCAGAGAGAACAGAGAGCCAAGAGGCTCTATTCTTGCATACATCTCTCGCTTCCTCAACATTCATAACTCTCTTCATACACGCTCGCCGGTTTCGGAGACTCCTGACTCCACCTTCCTTCAATACATGACCAATTTGGTCTATGTAAATAAGTCTCGGTCTCCCCCTGTACCTACATCCTTCCACTTTCGCATTGTATATCTTCTTAGCCAGTCGCTCGTCCGGCATTCTCTCCACATGTCCGAACCATCGGAGCATTCCCTTTCGCATCTTTACACCAATACTCTCTTTCATACCTACTCGCTCTCTTACGTCATTGTTACGAATGCGGTCAGTCAGCCTCACTCCACAGATTATCCGCAGAGATCGCATTTCGACCGCATTGATTTTACTCTCATGCTCCTTTTTACATACCCAACTCTCGCTTCCATATAATAACGTTGGGACAAGCACTGCGTTGTGTATTGCGACACGTGCCTTCTGGCTGAGGTGGTGGCTGCCGAGAAGTTGTCCCAATGCTCCATTCACTCTATTTCCCACTCTTCTTTCTACATCAGTGGTGTACCTTCCATCTCAACTGAATTCTCATCCAAGATATACAAATTCATTTTGCTCACATTCACACGTAGGCCCCTTTTCTTACAAACCCATCTGAACTACCACATTCATTTCATTCAACCTTTGTAGACATTTATCCAGATATATGATAAACAGTCTGGCTGATAGAACGCAGCCCTGTTTAACGCCGATATTGATATCAAACCAGGGTGACATTTCATCATCCAGTAGCACACAAGCTCTGCAGTCCATGTAGTTGGACTGCACCGCTTGTAGTAGTCTACCGTTAATACCATACTCCGGCAAAATATCCCAAAGTTCCTTTCGTACAACAGTGTCAAATGCTTTCTGCAAATCCACAAAACTGCAGAAAACCCTCTGGCCTACAGCCAGATGCTTCTCCACAATGTTGCGCAGAGAAAACACTTGATCCATGCATCCTCGTCCACACCTGAAACCTCCTTGTGCCTCACACAAAAATTCATCAGAGACCATCCTCATCCTCAATAAATGCATATTATATAAAAATATGATGTATACTTCTCCATTTAAACTTTAACTGTACCAAATCTCACACTTCCCGGTTCGCGCAATGTGCTAAAAAAGTGGTACAAAGATTTTCTTCACGTATTATTATATAGATAATGGGTTAAGCATACATTGGACTTAAACTAACTTTTTGGTAGCGGCAACAGTTTTGCTATGGTACACAAACATAATGTCCCTGGATTCATGTTAAAACAACCTACGAGTATGCTATACATTTGTAAATAAAAAAGGTGAAAACCTTCATGCGTGCCAGCTTTTCACGCGGGCTGGCATAGAGTCGCTTATATTCTACTGTATTTTTTTTCTTGTTTAATTTACTTTGTACAAGTTGATGACGGGTTTAATAGTGATAAACATTGGAAATATTCTATTGCGTCACGCTTTGATGTCCAGAACGCATTAATCGTAATCATAATACCTACATAATGTTTGTATGTAATTTTAGCACAATATGCAGCATCGAACGAGTTTTGTTTGTGCTCTGACCGCAGAAACTATATCTAGTGCTCTTTCACAATCTAGGTAACACGTTTCGTAATATGAGATTGCTTTTCAGTTTATGTTCATATTTTCGTATTTTTACCTATTTGATAACTTAAAAATAAATTATACAAATATAGATAGTAATCTATATCTAATATATAAAATTTCCATGTCACAATGTTAGTTACCGTACTCCTCCGAAACGGCTTAACAGATTCTCATGAAATTTTGTGTGCATATTGAGTAGGTCTGAGAATCGGACAACATTTATTTTTCATCCCTCTAAATGTTAAGGGTAGTACCCCTATTTTTTTTTTTAATTTTTAGATAATTTTTTTTATTTTTATTTTATTATGATTCGGCATCAAAAAATACATACAACCCCAAAATTTTCAACCTTTTACTGCCGATGTAGAAAAAATTTATATGGCAAAACAACGTTTGCTGGGTCAGCTAGTACTATTATGAAGTTGTAACAGAGCTGTGTCTGAACATTCAAGATATTTGAGAAAAAATGACTGTAATAGGCTACATAGGCCTGTGTAAACACAAAACAATTTTTTTTTAGAATTTTTGTCTGTTTATCTGTTTGTTTGTTCGCGCATTACGCAAAAACCATTAAACGGATTTTGATGCAACTTTTTTTATTTGAAAGGTCTTGATTAGACTTAAAAACTGGTATACATTTTATCCCGCTACTGTATGGGGAACCTGAGATATAACCGAAAATCTAACTTTTGGCTGCGGCGAAGCCGCGGGCAAAGGCTGGTTAGTATAAGGTAATTCAAATATGCGTTTTTTTTTTAATCTGACGATGTTTTCATTCTGTATTAGAGATTGTTTCCAGTTGATATTGTGGATTTGATATTTTAATAAGCAACTTCAAAGTGACCACTTCTTTGCAAAAACATCAAACAAAACGTTTTAACAGTAACTAGGTACTCTAGGTAGGTAACATTATTAATTCTTGTTGATGAGTAGGTTCATTTGAATTTTAAATAGGTACGTACCTAGTCAACTTCTTTACAATTAACGTAATTTAAATTAAATATATTTTTTAATTAAGCACATAATTTATGCCGTAGCCTAAATTAGCTTCTTTGCTATCATACAAAGTGTGGTACAAGCAAACACCGCTTGATAGTACACTCAGTAACCACAGGCTTGAGACGCTATCAAATCAACAGCCACATTCCTGCGTTGCCTGCCTTAAGGAAAGAGGTAGGAGGTGGATAACAAGTAAATAGGAAATGAGGAACGAGTTTCTTCCAATGTGTGTAAAAAGTGTCATAATTACTTGTAGACAAACAGTACTTACTACCAGACTCTAGTAGTCGTTCAACAAAGAACCCATAAACAACAATTGATTTTTATTTATTGTCATAAAAGAATTTGGGTGATCATAGTCCGGAGTGTGCTCGTCGCGATCCCTGCCAGCCTGTAATCCACAGGCTGCAATCCGGCTCGAATTCGAACCGCAGTGCGGGTTAGGGCGTGCCTCAGACCAGCATGGCAGTGGGGGTGTTGCTGTCCGCTCGCTTGGCCTCAGGTGTGAAAGACTACGGAATGTTCGATCCCAGACTTCTATGGGTCCGAATAAAGCTAGGCGTCACCAGGGTCTTCATGGTCGCAGTTTATGCTCCCGTAGGCTCTTCGGTGGCATCGGATCTAGAGAAGTTCTGGGACAATGATAGGGAAGTTCTGGATTTGGCAGAAGCTAGTAAACGCGTGATTTTATGCGGAGACTTGAATGGATGGGTTGGGACCAAGCGTCCAGACTTCGAGGACGTGCTTGGTTCATTTGGTGATAAGAGAGTGAACGGTGCAGGTAGGCTCATTGCGGATGTATGGATGGAGAGAAACCTTATTTTGTCAAACACTTTTTTCAACATAAGGACATCTATATGTATACATGGAGAAGGAATGAACAGAGAAGTATGAAAGATTTGATTCTGGTAGACAGTCGCCTCCGAAGTAAATTTCTGTGTATACAGATACAAGAGCCTACAGGGGTCCCACTGTCGACACAGACCACTATCTCGTTATTGCGAGATTTAGTGGTCTGTTCAGAAAGTGGAGACACTGGCGAGAGCGTGTCCACTTCGGAGGGCTTGAAAGAATAAAGATTGAAAAGTTGCAAGAAGAGAGTGTAAGAGCAAAGTATGCAGAGGGTGTCCGTGAACGGCTGACAATGGCAAGTCAGCCGGGATCTGACATAGAAGAATTCTGGAGAGAATTGAAAGATAGTATGGTAGATACAGCGAAAGAAGTATGTGGATGCTCAAAGAAGCATAGGAAAGTGAAAGGTGATGCATGGTGGGATACGGAAGTAGCAGCTTCCGTAGACCAAAAGAAGAAAGCGTGGCTGGACTATGTATCTTCTTTGAACCTGAGTGCAAGTATGAAAGAACAGAATAAAGAAATATACCGGCAACGTAAGAAGTAAGGCTTTGGTGTCATACCAAAGCCTTACTAAAAGAGAAGCGTGATAGAGCAAATATGATTGGAGAAGAAAGGCTGACCAAAAACTTCGAGAGCAACACCATACTTTTTGAAGGGAGGTGAAGAAATCTCGGAGTGGTTGGTCAGCTTTCAGAATGAATAAAATATGGTCTAAAGGTGGAGACATTCTTACGCAAACACAAGATGTGTTAAGCCGATGGAGTGAATATTTTGGAGATATGTATACGGATCAGGGTGATGCTGGTGCCACATGGGGTCTAACAGATCAGCATTCGGTACCGGCATCCTCTGATGACATTAGTATGGATGAAATTGAATGGGCGATTAGAAGTTTGAAAAATGGTAAGGCAGCGGGTATTGATATGGTATCTGCTGAGATGATCAGGCTTGGAGGCTCATGTGTCTAGGAATCCTTCCTGATGCTTCTCAATTTATGTTGGAGCTCAGGCATTCCTGATGAACCATTGTTCCCAAGGACTGGAGAAGCGCAGTCATCGTGCCCTTGTTTAAAAACAAGGGTTCACGTTATGACTGTGCAAACTACAGAGCCATAAGCTTGACCAGTTTGGCAGCCAAAGTGTATGGTAAGATTATTGAAAGGAGAATGAGGATGGTGTCTGATGAATTTTTGTGTGAGGCACAAGATGGATCAAGTGTTTTCTCTGCGCAACATTGTGGAGAAGCATCTGGCTGTAGGCCAGAGGGTTTTCTGCAGTTTTGTGGATTTGGAGAAAGCATTTGACACTGTTGTACTATAGGAACTTTGGGACATTTTGCCGGAGTATGGTATTAACGGTAGACAGCAGTGCTTGCAGCAGCAAGCGGTACAGTCCAACTACATGGACTGCAGAGCTTGTGTGCGGCTGGATGATGGAATGTCACCCTGGTTTGATGTCAATATCGGCGTTAAACAGGGCTGCGTTCTATCAGCCAGACTGTTTATCATATATCTGGATAAATGTCTACAAAGGTTGAATGAAATTAATGTGGGAGTTCAGATGGGCGACTCGGTGGTTAACTCTCTGCTATATGCAGACGATGCGGTTCTATTAGCGCAGTCTGCGACTGACCTGCAAACCCTAGTCGACGTAATGACAGAAGATTGTACGAAAAGGGGCCTACGTGTGAATGTGAGTAAAACCTGGTTTTTGAAAGAGAAGAAGCCAGAACAGATGTTAGAGTAGCAATAGGAAATGGTGTGCTAGAACAAGTGGATGAATTTGTATATCTTGGATGTGAATTCAGTAGGGATGGAAGGTAAACCACTGATGTAGAGAGAAGAGTGAATGCGGGAAATAGAGTGACCGGAGCATTGGGACAACTTCTCGGCAGCCACCACCTCAGCCAGAAGGCACGTGTCGCAATACACAACGCAGTGCTTGTCCCAACGTTATTATATGGAGGCGAGAGTTGGGTATGCAAAAAGGAGCATGAGAGTAAAATCAATGCGGTCGAAATGCAGTCTCTGCGGAGAATCGGTGGAGTGAGGCTGACTGACTGCATTCGTAACAACGACGTAAGAGAGCGAGTAGGTATGAAAGAGAGTATTGGTATAAAGATGCGAAAGGGAATGCTTCGATGGTTCGGACATGTAGAAAGAATGCCGGACGAACGACTGGTTAAGAAGATATACAATGCGAAAGTGGAAGGATGCAGGTACAGGGGGAGACCGAGACTCACCTACCTAGACCAAAACGGGCATGTATTGAAGGAAGGTGGAGTCAGGAGTCTCCGAAACCGGCGAGCGTGTATGAAGAGAGTTATGAATGTTGAGGAAGCGAGAGATGTATGCAAGAATAGAGCCTCTTGGCACTCTGTTCCCTCTGCCTACCCCGCAAGGGAAATGGCGTGATGATAAGTTAGTTAGTTAGTATAAAAGAATTAAAGAGTTGTTTCGTATGAAAAATAAATATTTCCTTGGCGAGACAGTATAAAAGCATACATACATCTACTTTAATGATCTGCAGACTTCCAAAATATTGCTGTCGCATAGCCAACGAATATAAAAATACCCCATTTATAAGAAACGCAAGTCAGAACAATCATCATTTGGTATGAAACCAAACCGTTGTTTCACTAGCTTTGTTTCATTGCTTTACAGTTACGACAGCCCCCAAAATAGTTCTTATTTCTAGTAGTATGTCGGCTTGAATAAAACAATTGTACAAGTGCGTGCCATAAATTATTACAAACACTTGCAGATGTGGCGCATTGTTACAGTAAACATAAAAGAAATCTCTGGTGTCCAGGGAATACACACTGATGAAAGGATAAAACTGTTTTATTATATACCCACTAAATGTTTAATGAACATCTGAATAATGTTCGTTGGACTTCCAGAATGTTAAGGCGCGGAAATGTCATGTGAATGAGTTATATTTATGTTTTAGTATGATTACCTAAACATCAATATTGTATCAAAATTCCTTTTTAAAACGACGAATGCATTTCCAAATGTAGATAGGAGCAGGTCAACGTCTTTACCAAAAATAACTTCGTGCGGTCGGGGAGCCTCTGGTCCATGTCTTTCGTCGAGCTTACTCAGCAATTCGTTCCGACATCTCGTTAATATGTCAACGAGGTTATCAATAAACAATATTATATGCTCCTTCCACGCCACTGTTTACTTCAAAGATAATTTTTGAATAGATTTATAATAAACTTATTTATTAACAAGTCTGAGAACCATAATGTTGTCGATCAATTAATACCATCATACCTTACATACCTTCTAATCGTACCTCTATCTATTATAACAGTGGTCATATTTGCTTACCACTATTTCGCTCCATTCCTTGAATAGTTTACCTGCGAAATAAGATAACAAGGCTGCTCTCTTATATCCCTTTTTTATTCTGACGTATCTACAGAAGAATGTATTTATCTCAAAAAATACTTGCGTGACCCTGACATAGATTCATACTAGATGAGATTAATCTAAGCTAAGTCCTTCGAGTGGTACAGTAATTAGCTTGATAGAATGTACAGAAGGTATAATAAATTAGGCTTATCTAGACACTTTGTCTATATGTTCGTGATTCATCATTCGCGCGGCACTTTCGACACAAGGACTTGCCGCGCGTTAGCGAAATACGCGTTAGTGTACATCGAGACAAAGTTAATCATATTATATCTATTTATCCATCCATGGTAGGTTCGAGGTACTTGTCTTTCTTTACTTTTCTGGATACAAATAATCTGAGCTTCGCTCGGCGTTTTTTTTATTTAAGTATAGAACCGTGTCTGCGAATATTTCAAAAGCAAAATGTTGACTAAAAATTTTGATCGAAGTCGTTAGAGCGGTTTCCGAGATACACGAAATATATTTAAACCAAAATCAAATTTAATCCTGTACCTAAATAGGTAAATTTCTTTACTGATAGAAGTAGCCCAGGAAAGTTACACAATAAAGCATTAAGGAAAATAAAATTTAAATTGGGGCGCATATGGCGTATCCTCTTGTTTTGTATTTTCAATGATATACAATCCTTTGGATATTATTTTGTTATTTTGCACCTTTATGTTGCTTACTCGTGAAGTCTTTCCCTTTGAAACAAAGAGCACAGACCATTATGATAGAAATATCTTATTTTAGAGAACATAATACACCTTTGAAGCAAATCCTACAACATAATATAATATATATGTATGAAAAATAATTTCTTAACATAATCATCTCGCTATATTATGTACATAAATATAGCGAGATCATTATGTTAGGAAATGATTTTTTTTATTAAGGATTATGTCATGTTATTACTAATGATGGATGTAGTCACCACTAATGAGAAATAGTAGGTAATGCGAATGTGTATCGACGAGCAAATGGCAGGTTTCCAAGTCTTTCAAAACATAAATTTGTGGTAGATAAGGTTATGAAATACACTAATAGCGCCAAATTCCTTGAAGCCTCACTGAAGACAGCATGTTTGAAGTTATATCACGTCTTCTCTTAATACTCATAAATGGAAATCTGCGGTGATAGATTTCTACAGCGTTTGGTATTCCTCAGATTACACGCAACAGGCTCATTTTATTACATAATACGATTGTTTATCCTACCGTAGCCAACATTTTATTGTATATTTTAGTTTAGAATAGATATAGATGAAATGTATAAGTTTGTATCTCCAGCACTCAGACTGTATTCTGAGCTCCAGCATAACAAAAATGTACTTACTTCTCACTAATTTGTACATGGGTTGCGTGTATGCAAAAAACTTGTAACTTTATATAGATATAAATATTAATCAAAAATGAAGATCTGTACCTATTAGTGCTACTTCATTGTTGATCTGGTCATTGTATGCAAATGAAAACAGGATTTCAATATAAGTTGATTCGCATATGACTAACATCTTGGATGTATGATATTGATTACCCGTTGTAACATGTTATTTTACATAGGAAGATGAAAGAACAGCTGCAATTTAATATCATCTTCTCACTCTGTCATAGAATATAAATAAAAAGTTAAACTATTCCTAAAAAATCATAAACTGCAATGAATGGTACATCTAGACAAAAGGTCTCAGATGAGTGGGACAGCGCATTGTTGCTGAGCATCTGGGCGTTGGAGCAATCAGTGCGACCCAAATACCGAGAGAACGAGCCATTATAATTTTCAACTCAACATAGATTATCTCGATTCCAATGAGAAGGATTACATATACATTCTACGACTAATTAATGCAACTGTACCGTAGAAATGAACGTATGAACGCACGAACTGTAGTGTATAACGTTAGTTAAAGCCAATGACCTCCTGCTGAATTGCTCGCGATCAAATTGATTAAGCGATATTGTGATACCGAGTGTTCACGCGCCTACTATGTCTATGCACTTTAATTGACTTAATTGACAACTAACACAGAAGTATTTATAACGCATGAGCCACTAGTCCATGTCATTGTTTTAGTATTTTTTTAGATAAGTTTAATATTATTAAATGAAGTAAGTATTAACAGTATTTTATATAAATTGAACCAACTAATCCATCATTTAATAAATAGATTACTATTGGGTCACTATTGAATAATCATGTTTTGAGTAAAAATATAGCTTTATGAAAAAGCATTGATATATTAAAAAGAGAAGAAATCAGGCATGAAAAGTGTCCACTATAAAGGAGTGCAGATTACGCTTTCCTGCACTCCTTTCGTTTAGTATTATTTCGACGCGCGAGTAGACGAAGCGTGTCAAAATGTCTAATTGTTCGATGAATAAATGTCGAAATAGTGCATTAAAAGTACAAAAAAGGATGGCGTTTCTATTTTCGGTAAGTATTAATAGACAGTATTTCTATTTCTTACATATTTTGTTGCTTAAGAGTCGCATTTTTTAATTTTTCAATATATTTTGTTTCAAATTATCGACGATGCCCCTGTATGAACTAGTCAAATAGAGTATGTATTAAAACAAAGGCAGTCTCGAACTATGCTCATACTTCAACGCATTTTGCTCACTTTGATCGCATAATACGACGTTATCGGTTCTAAAAACGAATGGAGTTACCTTGTTGAATGTATTTTTTTTATATATATTAAGTAATTAGTTGACATTGTTTTATTTACAAAGTTTAAATATCAATAACATTGTCATTTATATGATGATTTTTATTTTAGTTTTCCTAGGGACCCAATCAGATGATAAAGCTTGCTCTAAATTATTTATAGATATGTATTCTTTTTTTTAATTAAACGGCGAGCGAATTCGAAGGGCACCACTAGTATTTTATAAGATGATCATTTAAATTGTTGAATTTATGGCTTTTATGCTTCAATAATGAATGTTGAAATGTTGTATTATGTATAAATTATGGTTTCAAATACTAATAGATTTAAAAGTTTTTGTTGGTCTATGTTACGCTAGTGAAGATGAATATATTGTATGTAATAAAACCGAGGAGATAATAAGACGAGAGCAGCGCATATGTGGTCAAAAAACACAACCAAGGCCTATTTGTGTTCCTTAGTTTTAAAATGTACCTACATTAAATTTAAATATATTGTCTGGTATTGATACACATTCCCTTCAACAACCTGCTCTTTTTTAATCATAAAATTAGTCTCATAAAAGCTATTATAAAAAAAAATATAGATTTATCTTCTATTAGTTTACATTATATCGCAAAAAAACAACAACAGAAAAGCTGAAATCTAATTCAAAAAGACAACTATACAATAAGCTTCATTTATTTCAAGGAAATTGATTTACTTACTACTGTATTGTCAATGTTTATTATGACGCCATTGATCTAGACTAGAATAGATCTGAGTACTACTAATAATATTAGAATTACTATATTGGGAATACTACTTAATATTAGAATTACTATATTGGGAATAAAAACTAAAATTTATATTTACGAGTTTTATTTTATTTATATATAAATATTCTACCTAAAAGCATATTAATACAATCAGATAAAAGTATAAATATGAGTTTGGAACACATTTATAAATTAAACGAATTTAATAAACTAATTAAATGTTCATACATGAAAATTATAAAAAAAATATTCGTCTCCACTCCGTCCTTGTCCTGCCCGCAAATTTCGGTCGTAAAATTTTATTGCTTTTTGCATAATTCTTTGTAAATACAACTTTAAACTATACGTGTAAGGTTGAATTTGGAAAGAATGCATGTATATCATAACTATAACTACTTATGATACAACTGGCGACAGTTTTAGAAGTTTCTTTTGTTCAAAACTGTGTATCTATGATTTAATAAATCAATGGCTTGCATTTAATATAACCTTGCTTATCCTAGCATGAATAAGCCGGTTCGACCGGGGAAGATCAGCGTGAAATAACGGTAGGTACTTCTACGTTTGTATTTCATATGGTGAGTGAGAGAGCAGGAGGCCTAAACTCCTCCTCATCCCTCCTTATTATTCTCTACCTCCTATCCCTTTCTTGGAATTGGCTGCGCGAGTGATGCTCATGGTGTTTCTAGCGTCTATAGGCTACGGTAATCGCTTATCATCCTGTATAGTTGATAGCCGCCCTTGTAGTATATAAAAAAATATTTGGCTGTTGATGCAAAATATTATTAAGTAAATTTTGTAGTAGCAGTATGAATTAGAAGGCCAGTGGCTGCAAGTTTTTTAAGTGTACAGAATAAATAGGAAGTTTTCTCGGCAGGTTGACGTCCCTTAGACGTTGATTATCCCTAAAATGGAATAGTTATAACGAGCAAACCAGTCGCTCTGAGGAACTTGCTTTTTGTACATAAATATCAACATCCTTTTCTAACATAGTATAAGTCTAACAAAAAAGAAGACAGTCGCCAACGAGCTTCTTTATGGTCTCATTACATGTTGCGATAAGTATAGTCTGTAAGAATTTAATCAATCTGCACAAAGAATATTTTGACCTCAAGTTTTTATTATAATACTAGACATTATCCACGACTCCGTCCGCGTGGAGTTCAGACTATAAATACATTAGTCTACCGGAATATTAATATTTAATATGTAAAAATAACTATCGCACGGGCAACATTTATTTTTCCGGAATGAAAATTTTCTGGGCTCCAGCCTATATCTATGCATAATTTCATGATGATTCGTCCAGTAGTTACTGCGTTAAATCGTAACAAACAGATTCACATTTAATATATGTATTAGTAAGGATTCCATAAGGAAGTTCTTAATGTCTTAGGAATTTACATGGCTATGCACGTCATTATTTGCAATGAATTTTAATTGTAAAATTAAGTTTACCTGATCGGAATAATGTATGCAATACTTCCGACAGATGGCGCCGACGTCACCCACGCCATTAAGAATGAATCTGTTATCGAAATTAACAGTCCCGAGCAATTGTCACGATGGCTGAATTGGCAAAGCATCTGGAACGGTATTCCAGGAGATGCATGTTCAAATCGGGCTCGTGACTGTTATTTTCAATTTCATATCTTCGCACTTTGTGTTAAATCTGATTATTGGTTGGCAAATAAGATTTTAGCTGTTGTTTTTTTCCCCTTCGTCTTTGACCTTGTCAAAAAATTACCAATGGGCTTATAAAACTAGTGTTTAAAGTTTTTACTGCGAACATGTTAAATAAACATTCATGGCAGTATTGTTATACTTAGTATTTAATCTTAAGTTATTTATAACTATGTGGCACGCACTGTAATCCTTATCTGTGTACACGTAGCCGACATAATATTTTCAATGTCGTCTACTTTGTTGCTTCTTTTCTTTTTTATTACACTACGTGGGTGGCAAACAAGCTGATGGTAAGCGGTTACCGTAGCCTATAGACGCTAGCTATACCAGAGGCATTACTCGCACTTCGCAATCTCCACGGAAATGGTTAGGAGGTGGATATGAAGGAAGGAGAGGACAGGAAGTATAAGGAGAGGATAGGGTGTGGTTTTGGCCTCCGGCGCTCTCTCGCCATAAACACCTAAGCATTCCTACTAAAATTCCGCGTGGGCACAATAGGTGTAAGGAGGATGACCGTAGATAGATTGGGCGTTTGTCGACCAAATTCAAGAATAGGCATGGGCATCCGTCGATATTCTCGCATCCGGCGTAAAAACGGTACTTAACTACTACACACATATATGTGTATGCCGGATGTTACGTAATAATATACTACCTACACTGTGAAATATTTACACTATAATATTTCACAGTGTAGGTAGACACATATCCGCAAAAATTTTGAGAAGCCGTGTCGTCGTCTGGAGTCAAACTAAAGCTAATAAATTTTATCCTCAGAATTTCTCGCAATGCCATGTGTCTTGGAAGTTTTGCAAGATACATAATAGCAGTCCGGAGGGTTGCAGCCAAGTCGCTATTACATTACACAGACACACACACACACACACACACAAGTATTTTATATACCTATGTATTTTCGACAGCCCGTAGTGCTAAGTTCCTGGTTCGAATACAAGATATTGCTAAGTATTATTAAGATAATCTGCCACAAAATTCTCAGTAGTCATACTGACTATGGAGTTGTGCACCGTAGATGTTACAGGTTCGCTCCTATACTGAGTTACTATATCGAAATGTGTATTATAATACTACTGCTTACCCTTTCAGAGATAAAAACGAGTCTAAAGATAAATTACTTATTGTAAAGTAAGAATTTAGATCTAGTCTAAAACCGCATTTATTTCAATATATTAATCTTTATATTATATGAGCTTCGATCAAGTTGGTCGAAGGTTATCAGTCATAATTTTTTATTCATTTCCTATCTGCGGAAACTTACAATTGGCCTTCACACATATGCACCTCAGTTGCATATGCTTAGGTATATAATTAATTGTGTTACCTGGCTGTTAGTTTTCCTAAAATACTATCAATAAATAAATAACAATATAATAACTTATGATATTACCTACATAGGCTATATCTAAGAAAAATTACTGTTAAGCGTCGTTGAAAAAAAAACATCTTTTTCGTTGGTTGGTTCAGAGATCCAATTATTAGTAAAATAATCTACCATATAAAAGATTGGAGCCGATACAAAGAAGGTGGACGCGATGAAAAGAAAATAAGGGCACTTAATAAACGTTATCAACGAAGTAAAAACAACAATAGGCTATTCTGACCCCTGCAACGTGAACACAAAGGTGATTTGAAGAGGTTATTTTCAGAGAATTAATGGGCACGCTACTTTGTTCTTATCTGCCTGTAAGGCTTTACACTAATGTGTTTTATGAGGATATTTTATAATTTGAGAATTGAAAGGCAAAATTTTCCAATGTAATAATTAATACTGTATCAAGTTTTGACGTGAACTGGATACATGTTGGTTAATACTTCCTATTTATCTATCATGAGAATGGCTAATATGGACTTTTTACTCTGATTAACTCTGATCTGACGTGCTGACTTTCCAGCAATACAACATTATGGCACTTGCATATGTCTATAAAGCACCGTGGGCCTTCACTCCGTTTATTCAGAACAACTAGAACCGTGGTGATACGATTTCATCGGAGGTAATAAAACAAAAATTATGTAATTAGTAATTAATTACGGCTTTGTCATCCACCGGCATAGAGGTCATTCTCAGCTGAGTTCTCATCTCCTAAGAAAATGTAGTTCACAGTAAACTGAAACCATTATTCTTATTATTTTTGTAATAAATTAACCACATCAAAATCTTATTTTAAGAAGTCAAAGTAATAGGGATCATAAGCTGTAGAATCGACATACGTCGCAGGTCGGTTATTGCCTTTAATTAAAAATATGTTTAATACCTTATTTAAATTATTGCCAATAATTTATTTCTAATAATATGGTAATTGCAATGAGATAAGAACCGGTAAAAACAGGCATATCACTTTTATTTACTATCTGATGGTTAAATCTTTTAAATTCGCCAGTATTTGTCGCAGACCACCAAGAACAGAAACGACTATTTTAGCTATCGAGTATCGAGCAGCAGAAAAAATGTTAACATCCATGTTACTTCACAACCCTTTATTTTGTTGAAAAAACCTAACCGCACACCCCATCGTTCGGGGCAACAAACAGGTTAGTGTAGGGCCCTCACCCACTAAATAAACCCGCTGTGTGCAGTCTCTCCGTCTGTACTGGCATACCACTGGAACTGTATGACATTACTTCAGTGGTAACTTCAGAATCCTAAACTTCAAAGTCTAGTACTTAAGTAAAATACTTCGGAACAAGCGCGTAACTTTTCTAAATTAGCGTCTTACCCGAGAGATTTTAGGTAGTCTTGTGTTGGCAGAACTGAAAAGTTTTACTAGCGAGTTAGGATTGTTACGAGTTTCACTGTATAATGAAAACTTTAAATATGCTTGTACTATGTCACTGTTATTTTAGATGCTCGTGCATTTTTTTTTTTGCTCTTGAATTTACGTAGCCGACATGCAGACACCGCGCGGCTGCCGTGGAACATATACATATATAGGTAGGTATATAGTATATAGATTCAGACCTGGTACCCAGAAGGGTATGCAGAGACAAGGGATTTCCCCCTTTTTTGACACACGAGTAATTTTTGCTGTCAAACGTTCATAATTATTATTACGACCCGACAGTTATTAGATGTTTACTGAGATTCTTAAGGCCCGTTATAATATAACAAGTTTAAGTAAAATATGTTTAAATGAACTAACTTTGATTAAAGCTATTTGAATATAGTTTCACCACTCTGAACTTAAAACATTAATGAAGGTTTGAGCTTTAGAGTTTCAACTTTCAAGGAAGACCTTCATTTCGCGTAATTACTACTCGGTAGTTTAGTAGGTAGGTAAAGCGCAATTGCTATTAAAAAGTAACATGTAATTAACTGTGAAATAGAAGTATGTGGCAACAGATGTTCGTAAAACGTTATTTTAATTTGTATAGTGGAGCAAAATCACTAAATTAGACAAACATAGTCTGTAAAGTAATAAGAAGGCTCGCGGGTTTTCGAGGGTCAGTCGTGCGGTTACCGTTTAAACTTTGAACATACCACACCACTTAGTCATGAAACGTAATACAAGGTTGGAAAGGAAAGTGCTTTGATAACGAAACGGGACTATTTACAGGAAACATAGAGACGGCTAATACAGGAGAGTCGTGCGTGGGTTACGTAGGTACTTGTTTATAAAACGCCTATGGCAACTACATGACATCAAGAATAATGTAATGGATAAACAGATTTCCTGGTTTGATGGTCCTTACCATGATCCTGTGTTTTTTTTAATAAAATGTAATACGCATATCACGTACATTTTTTTTTATTATATCTATGAATCTTGGTTTAAGCGACTAGAAAAAAATCGCGAATAACAAGGTTATTAATTTACTTAAGGAACTTTTTGATATGTTATCGCGGCAGTGTTGATGCTAATACTCCCTTTAAATAAACATTCCACGGAACACATGTAAGATTTCCACAACAAGGGATATTTCTCAGTTAAATAAACCTTTAGATTGGAATTTATGAAAATAAAATTAATAATAACAGGCTGTCAGAACAATACAAGTCGAAATTGCATTGATGATGGTTTTGATAAACAGACGAAAACAGTTTAATTAAACAAATCAGCATTTTAGTGCAACAAATTATGTTAGGTACACATTATCTATCTATACTGTTAATAGCCCCGATGCAAAATAGTTCGTCTAGTGTGAAATTTTCTCTGTGAAATTTTTTCTAACTTCGTTATTTTTGTATATCTATATAAAATATTAAGCTGTTCTACTATCACATGTCGCGTTACTTATGCCATTTTTTAATTATGAACCCATAAACTATTTTAGCTTTTTAAATCCTGTTTTAAATTCGAAGATGTTATAAGCAAAATAGTTCGTCTAATTTGTTAATCGATGCAAAAGAGTTCGTCTATCGGTGAGTTAAATAAGATTATTCCTTCTTTGTACAATTATGTTTCATATTTTAAATTTGTAAAAGTAATTCTGTGTCATTTGTCAAGTGAGACAGTAAACGTTCTGAAAATTTCAGTTTTTTTCATTAGTTTTCAAATAACAATGGCTCGTGGCAAACCCGTGTGTGAAGAGCTTCGAAAGCGAATAGTTTATGAGGTCGAGGCTGGCAAATCAAGTTACCAAATATCTAAAGACTTGATACTTCCCAGGTCTACAGTCCAATCTATCATTCAGCACTATAAAAAGAATAGAACGACTTTTTGTTTGAAGAAAACTGGTCGACCACGCATCACAAGTGCAGTAGAAAACAGAATCCTGAAAAAAATTATCAAAAATAATCGTCGTGCTCGAGCTGGAGAACTCACGGTGCAATGGAAGGACATGATTCACAAAGACGTCTCAGTTGATACTTGCAAAAGAGTCGTAAAAAGAATGGGTTACGGATTTTACACCGCTAAGGAGAAACCACTGTTGACTGCTGTACAAAAGAAAAAGAGGTTGAAGTTTGCTCTTGATCATTTAAATTGAACTTCCGATCAGTGGCGTAGTATCATTTGGAGTGACGAGTCCAAATTTGAAGTGACAGTCGGCAATGAAAGGAAAAAAGTGATTCGGAACAAAAATGAGGCATTTCATACTGATTATCTCAAACGCAAAGTGAAGTTTCCGGCGTCTCTTATGATATGGGGCTGCATGTCTGCACAAGGTGTTGGTGGTATGCAGTTTGTGGATGGTTCTATCAATGCTGCAAGGTATCAAAACCTTTTGGAAAAGAATTTACTGCCCTCTATTCTGTCACTTAAGCATCAAGATTCCTTCATTTTTCAACAGGATGGTGCTTCCTGCCATACTGCAAGGACAACAAAGACGTGGCTACTGGCGAAAAGCATCCCTACAATCGAATGGCCATCTAACAGCCCGGACTTTTCGCCGCTCGAAACCCTATGGTGGAAAATGAAAAAAGTTCTCCGTAAAAATCCATCAAGATCGAAGAGCGACTTAAAGGCTAAACTCTTGGCTGTCTGGGAGTCAATTACGCCTGAGGAGTGTGCAGCGTTGGTTGCAACCATGCTTCTTCGCATTAAAGCTGTCATTGAGAGCAAAGGCGACACAACTAAGTGGTAGACGAACTATTTTGCGTGAGTGACAAGGGTAGACGAATACTTTTGCGTTATGTTTTTTTAGAATATTTTTTTTAATTTTTGATGTTATGTAGTCATGAAAGAATTTCAGTTATGTTAAAATAAACTTTAAAATGTTCCTCAAATTGTGGTTTACTTTTTATTAAACGTTCTTAATTATTTTACCAATATTTACTTTCTATATTTTGCGCTTTGCACTACTTTCCATACTAGGCGAACTATTTTGCATCGGGGCTCGTATAGCTGTAACAAAGCTGTGTCTGTACATTCACGATATTTGAGAAAAAATTGCTTTAACAGGCTATATAGGCGTGTCTAAACACAAAACATTTTTTTTAGAATTTTTGTCTGTTTATCTGTTTGTTTGTTCGCGCATTACGGAAAAACTACTGAACGGATTTTGATGCAACTTTTTTTATTTGAGAGATCTTGATAAGACTAAAAAACTGGAATACATTTTATCCCGCTACTATATCGGGAACCTGAAATATAACCTAAAAACTAGCTTTTGGCTCCAGCGAAGCCGCGGGGCAAAGGTTAGTTACATTTAAATTTGGAACCTGTCATTCTTAAATCAATATTCATTGTTTTCTCATTTTCGATCTAATCTGTGTTAAAAATCCTTGTGACATTAATATAGAGTGGGATGATAAAGAGATGAATCGCTATTTTTTACTGAAAGTATCTAGGTATGGAGTCAAATGCAATTTTTGAAACTCTCCATCCACTTAGTATTAGTTGAATGTTTGTGTACCGGGCTATTGATATTATGTACAATTACTTTCTCTGTTTGTGATAGAAAACTTTCTGGCCGTCCACGTGGTATTCGTACAAAAAAGGCGATCAAAGCAGTTAAGGAAATAATTCGAAAAAATCCTGTCCTCGGGAAATGGATATAGCCACCTAGAACCACATGTCACATATTTTCAAAGATGGCTTAGCACTTTTAGCTTATAAGCATTGCACTGGTCATTATTTAACCGATAATTGGACCGTGTTGTGCAAAATGAGCTAATCCACAAAAACATAAATAAAAATTATGCTGTACTGCTTCATTTTTTCAGTGTTTTCAGTCTTGGGTTGGTATAACTTAACTTTAAATGTAGTTGGCAGAGAATAAAACGAGGCTTTGTTACATAAAAATAGAGATTATTTTCAATTGCTTGGCATTAAAATCTTAATTTTGTCCAGTTGGAGGGTTGAATCATTTCTGTACAACACGGTCCAATTTAAAAATGAATAGGGTGGTAAAATCAAAACAACTTCTTAGGTACGCTAAGAGTCACAGAAAATTTTTATTTACTGACGAGAAATTTTTTACTATCAACATTTTAACCAGCAGAATGGCCGAGTTTATGCTCAAAGCTCTATAGAAGCTTCTCAATTAGTCAACAAATTACAACTTGGCCATTTTTCGACTTCAGTGGTGGTTTGGTAGGATGTTAGCTATTAAGTTGTGACTGAACCATATTCTTGTGAAAAGTGTCAAAATATCGGCTCAGGTGTATCAAGATACGATTCTTGAAGTGGTTAACCCTTTTAACAACTTCATGTTCCAAAACAAAGAATGGTACTTTCAGCAAGACTCAGCTTTGGACCATAAAGCTAGATCCACACAAGCGTGGTAGGACTTCATCGGAGCTGAAGACTGGTCATCTATTCCCGATCTAAATCCGCTGGATTGTGATTTATGATCAGTTTTAGAGAGCATGATAATTTGGAGCCCTTAAAACTTTCCATAAGATTAGTAGTGAATAATTTTCCCTTGGAGAAAGCGCGTTTTAATTAATAACTGGTCTCAACGTTTAAAGGATGGTTTTAAGGTCAATTGAGATCATTTTGCCGCGTGGGGCCGGCTTTAGAATTGTCCCACCCCTCCACCCATGGGAGTCGAGTCAGCACTCCTTCGAGTATTAACAACATCCACTGCGATCGCCAACCCGCCTGCCAAGCGTGACGATTACGGCATTATCCTCCATTCTTGGGGAGGCCTGTGTCCAGCAGTGGACTTTAAAAGGCTGATGGATGGATGGATGGAGATCATTTTGAGTTGCATAATATTTTTTTAATGCTATTATATTAAATATTTTACTGTAGTGTGCACGTTAGCTTACGCGCACTACAGTAATAAATGTTTTATGCAATAGAAAAGAACGATCTTTTCCTTGCATTGACGTACCAACAGTTTGTAACAATATTTATGGCAAGACTAGGTATATTTATTAACGGACCAAGGCGAACTTAAGAAGAGGGTTATAATTTTAAGCCGTATGTATGGAATGTGTGTTTTCTGTTCCAGCATAACTTCCTAAATACTTATCATAACTAGACTAATAAGGTATCATTAAAACGCCTTGATTATGCGCTGGTTATAGATTATGTGACGTCACTCTTAATTCAGTATAGCGCCCTCTGGAGGATATAAAGTAAGAGATATTTATTTTTTCTTTTGGAAGGGTTTCGGTTGGAAGGACTTTTTTAGGTATCGATCGAATGAAAGGCCTAATTATAGCATATGTATTACATAATCGGATTTTAGTTTTCAAACGCATCTTATATGCTATAGCATATTTAATATTGCTTTCCTGATCAAGTTGGGTATAAAATACAAATGAGATTATTCCAATGTAACCGGTAAGTACACAAAATATTAATATCAATAGTTCAAAATCTACGTCATAAAAGTATGTAGATTGTCGAATAAACTATAATTAAAGAATAAAGCGGTAATATGTGTGACTGCTAGTCGTGAGGTATCGGGTTCGATCTCCGGGTCGGGCAATGTTATTGAGCTTTTTCGTAAAAAGAAATATTGTCAGTAGCAGCTCAGAGTTTGAAAATGTGCCCGGTAGACGGCAATAGACTCGCCCCCTATCACGTGGGACTTAAACATAGCTGGCGAACCGTGCACGTGTGTAGTAGTGTAGGTATGTCTGTAAATAACAAACAATCTTACCTTAAACTATCAATGGACTGGAAGCCTTTATTATCAGACTAGGTTGATGTGTAATTGACCTGCGAAGATAAAAGCATAAGATTTATTACTCCATTTCACGCACGAGAAATACGCTTGAAGATATTTGTAAGCAGTAAACAGTTTGGTACATAAACCTTACTTAATTGTATACCATTAAAATAATAATATAATTGTTAATTGCTCGTTATTTGGTACCTAATTACGAAATTAGATATACTTTATAATGACAAAGTTTATTATTATTTGGGCGAGCTTTATGCAAAGATAATTAACATGATAATTATATTAATTATCTTTCCATCCTAACAACTATTATAAAGCTGTAACAGAAATATGTCTGTACATTTAATATATTTGAAAAAAAAAGTCTGTATTGGGCTATATAGGCGTGTCTAAACACAAAACATTTTTTGACGTGATAACGTCTTATAAATCGATGAACGCCGGCTGCACGCACGAAAGTCTCACGTTCCGAAAAATGTATGGCCACAGATTACTAAATAGTTACTAGTATGGCGACCGATGCATTGTTTGTGTAACTCAGAAAACGTATATATTATGACGTTATCACGTAAAATTATCGTCCGTAAACCGACATGTTTGTTTGTTCATTCGTGCATCACGCAAAAACTTTTGAACAGATTTTGATGCAACTTTTATTCCGCTAAGCTATATTGGGAAACTGAGATACCTATAACCCAAAAACTAGTCTTTGCTTGCGGCGTAGCCGAGGGTAAAGGCTAGTTTGTATAAGATAAGATGATAATAATTATGGCATTGACGTTGCCCGTTCATTGATACTCTTAGGAAAAGCATTCAAGTGTCGAAATAGGAATCTAACGACACGGTTTGCTGTAACTTGCATGTCATCAATGAAAACCCAGGCTCAGGAGATATTGATTTATAAATATTTGTCAGAGGCCACTTTCAGTTCTTGTTCCAGAATTTTCTATATAATCCCCACGAGCTTACATATACCTATAACCACCGCAGCTGATATAGGTATAAGCTAATTATAAGTGGCAAAATTTTATAACGTACCTCTCTATATTAAAACGCGCCACACGGGTCCCTATCTTGCCGATCCCTCATTCATATTCCCTTGTTGTACGGAAGATTGTACACAAAAATATTTTCATATTAAAATTAACCCGACATATCCCAAGTTGTTTCAGTATAACGAGCTTTTCCAACATTGTCTGGTCTTGCGTATGATATTGTTACACCACTCAATATGTAGTCTCGGGTGGGTATTTATTGATCAAACAAAAACGCATATTTTACGTAAATATTTACAGATTAGACTTAAATAGGCGTGAAGCCTATATTTTATTTAGGATTTGACATCTCCATAAATGCGGATTGACTGCTAAATATAAAAGCATATAAAAAGAAAACTTAATTATAACATAGCAGACTTCGGAAAATAATAAATAAATAAATATTCACGGACATTTCACACAACGTCCTCTGGTCCCAAACTAAGCTTAACGCTTGTGCTATGGGTAACCAGATTACGGATATAATACATATCTGTATTACTTTTTTTTTTGTACATACATACATATAATAGGTAGAAAACACCCAGACACTGTACAAATATCTGTGTTCATCACACACCCCCTCTCATTTAAGGAAAATAACACAATAGAAACAAAAAAATAACAAAACAAACTTGTCATATTACTTAAGTGCTTTATAATTATATGTAGTAAGGCTAAGCATGTCTTCACTTGTTACAAATTCAAAAGAAAATTATTCTACAATAAAATTCTTTTCATCCATCATCCATCCATCAGCCTTTCAACGTCCACTGCTGGACATAGGCCTCCCCAAGAGAACGCCACAACAAGCGGTCCTGTGCTGACCACATCCAACGGCTCCCCGCGGCCTTTGACCAGGACCCCGATTCTCGTGCATTAGACTTTTATCTCGAACTCGACATATGTCGAAAAAAATTGCGAATGTCGAGTAAAAACCAATTTTCGTATTCTCGGAATGTCACATTAGAGATATGTCTACCACTCAGCGCACGACATGCAACGAGTAGTCTATAGCAATCGACATCATGTGTCGAATGCAAAGTCGAATGATAATTTGAACGTCACTTTGTTTTTGTTGTGAATAGTTGTGGACTTGTAGTTCTGAAACGTCTTGTAAACTTAAATCTTGTTCCAACCCAATCCTTGATATCAAGTGGAAGTCAAGAAAATGGGTGATGAGCTAATTGTCGCATTTATTAATAATCTGGTGGAGGCTACAGAAGATGCGGCACTGGGTATTCCACGTCGGCAAGGTCTGTGGCGTTATAACGCTATGGAGTTAAGTGATGCAGCGTTCCAAAAAAACTTTCGCCTATCGAAGGAACTGACGGATGAACTAATAGACATAGTGGAACCAGTCTTATGTCATAGGACACGACCCTTTTTTTTTTTAAATGTTCCTATCCGCACACCCCGCTGTTCGGGGCAACGACCAGGGGTAGTGTGGGGCCTGCACCCACTAAAGAAACCCGCCGTGTGCCGTCTCTCCGCCTTTATTGGTGGGCCACTGGAACTGTGTTACATTCCTTCGGTGGTATAGAACACGACCCTGCATTTTTTAATTATTCTATACTTAGAAACACAAATTAATAAACAAACGACACTGATAAATATAATACTATATTGTAGGACTTTTACTTTTTATCGTTTTGGTAAAACATTTCGTATAATGCAAGTAGTCTTTCTACAATTTTTTGTTATACTATAATACATATATTAATATTGCACTAGGAGATCTTCTAACTGTGCAGCAATGAATAGAATTATAATATTAAATTGACGCTACATATATATAAACACCTTCTTTTTTTTTAAGGCGGGAAAAAATGTTCCTAAACGCACACCCCGTCGTTTGGGGCAACGAACAGGGTAGTGTGGGGCCCTCACCCACTAAAGGAACCCGCCGTGTGCCATCTCTCCGCCGTTACTGGCGGGCCACTGGAACTATGTTACATTCCTTCGGTGGTATATGAAACACCTAAAACATATTTTAAAACATTTTTATCGCTTAATTTTTCGCTTTTATAAAATAATCAAGAAAACGGAACGTCATTTTTATATGTCTATAGAAAAGTCGAAGACAAGAATCTCTATTGTGACCGAGAATACAATTTTATGATACTGTAGACATTTTGGCGACATTTTCCGTAGAGATTTTAAAATTAGAGATTATCTCTAATTAGACATTATCTCTACAAAACGAGAATCGGGGTCCTGATCGTCGGTCCAACTGGTGGGGGGCCGTCCTACGCTGCGCCGTCCGATACGTGGTCGCCACTCGAGAACCTTTCTTCCCCAACGGTTGTCGGTTCGTCGAGCGATGTGGCCTGCCCATTGCCACTTCAGCATGGCAACCCGGCGGGCTATGTCGGTCACTCTCGTTCTCCTACGGATCTCCGTATTACGGATTTGATCACGTAGGGAAATACCAAGCATAGCCCGCTCCATGGCCCGCTGAGCGACTTTGAGCCTTGAAACGAGGCCAACATTCAGAGACCACGTCTCTGTTCCGTATGTCATCACTGGTAACACACACTGGTCGTAGACCTTTGTTTTCAGACACTGCGGAATATTGGACGAGAAGATCTTCCTTAGCTTCCCGAACGCTGCCCAGCCGAGTTGGATTCGTCGATTGCCCTCTTTCTCGATGTTGTGCCTACCGAACTGGAATGTGTTGGTAGACATAGTGGTCGACAACTTCGAGAAGCGCACTCCTGACTAAGATCGGTGCTGAAATGACATGGACATTAGACATGACTTTCGTCTTGTCCATGTTCATTCTGTGACCCACCAGTCGGGAAACCCTGCTGAGATCATTGAGCATGGTGCCAAGGTCCTCCAGCGATTCTGCCATGACTACGATGTTGAATTTTTTTTTGATGAAATTTTTTTAGTAGCTGCTTATTGCGAATCATTTTTTTTCAAAGAGAAACATTTCTCATGAGTACATTTTTATACTGACATATAATTTTAATTAACAAATAACAAGATCTCACCTGTGAATTCATTATTGAATGTAATAATAGTACCTACAGTAGTAGCGATAACAACCATTAGGTAATGGTTATTATCGTATTCGTAGAATTTGCGATTCTCCTAATGAGAACTTGTGGGTATTTTATGTTTTCTGATAAGATTATTTTTGCACGAAATGAAAATAGACAAAAGTTAAAAATAAATACTTTGGAAAATCCAAAAGTGCACGCCTCATAATCTTAATTTTTCACAATAAAATTGATTATTTGATAAGTAACTAATAATAGTAAAGTAGTTTTCAATAAATTACATAGATAGCGCTAATTTTAAGAAGTAATATGATAAGTAACTATAGTATGATAAGTAACTAATAATGTATTGGTCTTACTAAGTAGTTTTCAATAAATTACATAGATAGCGCTAATTTTAAGAAGTACTTCTACATTGGTTTGTAGAACTAGTTCTCACGAAATAAGGATAGCACTGGTTTTAGAGTCGCGTCGAGCGTAAATATTCACTATTATTTATTTATTTAATAACAATTAAACCACATAGAATCAGACCGTGAAAAGTGATAGGGCTCTATTCGTAGTTGTACTGTATCATAAAAGAAAAAAAAAACTCTATTAGTAATTTTGTTTTCCGTGAAACGAGAGTAATACAGGCGTGCAAAATTGGTGTGTACTTTTGAAGCTGTTTTAATTTATGAAACAGCAAATTACTTAAAAACTGAATAAAAGTCGCAATAAAATGTAAACCCTTGGACATTTGGTAGCAGCTATAGTGCACCGATTGTTAGGCAGAGGCCGGACTTCCGACTTTTGGAACCTTCACCTAAATACTTAAACTTGCTATTATTAATTATCTAATATTTAATTATCGAAACCGTGAAACGGAAATCACGTTAAGTCTATAAACGTATAGTCCAGGAGCAAGGCAGCATCTACCTTCAAATATCCTGACCTAGTTTAAATTGGAAGTTCGTTATCCCTTAGTGTCTCGGCCTTACTTCGTACAAAAATTTATATAATGCTTAATCGACTAGAAAACCGAGTCAGACTCGGAAACTTTTTATAATGCAAGTAACTTTATTTAGTATAATTTTGTCAAAGATAACGCGAACGTATTACACATTCGTGATAAATGTGATGTAATCAAATCAACACGGAGATCTTCTTGCTTGTTTATGTGGAACTACCAAGATAGCGCCATCTATCTTCACGCCTATCGACCTTTATGTGGGCCACCCGGCACTGTTTGCGCACGCGATGTAATTAACATGGCGAGTAATCTTTTTGAGCCGCAGAAAATTTGATAACAATGTTAGATTTCGAGCAGAGCCTAGACCATTATATTTTATATAACATGCACATAACCTATGTTTTGTAGGTTCAATTACAATGGTTCAGAGCACCTTATTAAACACAGTGCAGTTAGTTAGCACTTTAGCAGGTAAATATATCATTAAAGACGCGCCTAGTACGTCTTAAAATAAAACCAACTGAATATGCAGTTTCGGATGAAGTGTAATACTTCATTCAGAGGTTATTATGAATGTCATTGACCTATCAACAAATGGGCCTCGTGTCCGCCACTGAGCTAGAAAATAGCTCAGTGGTGTCCGCGCTCACAAGTGGCCAAACCAAACACATTTTTACAAAAAAAAAGAAAACCGCCTTCAAATGCACCCAGGAACTAAAAAGCAATAAATAATTGGTATTTAGATACGATTTCCGTGCTAGACTGCTGTCGTGTCGTGCTGATGTGTTTGAAGCCTATCAAACAAAAAAAAAATTTAGCAAATCGGTCCAGGCGTCTTTGAGTAATCGGTAAACATACATAAAAAAAATATTCCGACGAATTGAGAACCTCCTCCTTTTTTTGAAATCGGTTAAAAAGAGAAAGAAAACGCCAAAAGAGAAACAATTGCGCGCCAGTCTCGTTTGGTCGACCGAATTGACTATACGTTCAATATGCCGTACTGTATTGTCACAATGTGTAAAAACTACTCAAATAAAGTGAAAAAATAATATTTTCAGTAAGTAGACTATGGTTTTATCATTTGCAAGTACATAATAATATTATTCTGTTTTTAAAACCAACAATTTCTTTTAAATTTATAAGAATTTTGTAAAAATAAAACATGAACACATATAATATTCATTAGAAGCTGCATAAGGTGATCATGATGCGGCCTATTGGTAGAAGCTATATATAAGCTGATTAATTATTGCAAAGAAAACTCAACACTATTATAATAGTACAAGGTTTCAAATTAGAATGTTGAAGTTTGTATGTGTTAATTTAGACTGTCTATTGACTGTTAAGCGCCTGTTACACGGTAGTGAACTAATGTTCCAACAGAGGTGACCTTGGTCACGGTAATATTATCTATACAGTATTGTGACTCGGCCGTGTCCTTGAAACAATTACCTACAGACGCATGGTAAGTAAACACGTAATAGGGCTGCCCGCCTCCAGTATTTTAATTTCATCTACCTACTTGAATTTCTTTCTAGATAGTAAAGTTAAGTAGTATTGAACACTTCCTATTTCATTCACTACAAATTTCATTTTTTGACGTGACAACGTCTTATAAATTGGTTTGCCGGGTGACACTTCAAGAAACTGCGTTACGCTCCGCTCACGTTATGCGCTCACAATGAGAGCGAGTGAGAGGCACGCGTCCCTTCCACTCGGGCATGGTTAGCCCGCCTAAGAGCGAGAGAGACGAAGAAATAAAATTTTGTTAATATGAAATTCAGTGCGAGATTCTTTGTATAAATTAATGTTTTAAATATAATTCTTTGTATAAATAAATGTTTTAAATTGTTACTATTATTTCATCCTTCTTCCTACTATACGAATGAATATTCACATTAAAATTATTTTACCACTCAAAGTCGTTGTCACGTAAAACTTTCGCCCGTATACCGACTTTACAGGCAACCAATTTTTTTATTAAAATATAAAACCACAAATCTACGGCTGGGTCACAATACTGTATAGATAATATTACCGTGACCAAGGTCACCACTTTTGGGACATTAGTTCACAACCGTGTAGCAGGCGCTTTAGTCTGTTGACACTTTTTCGGAGAATTTTGTACTAAGCTCTATGTCCATTTTTATTAGGTCAATGATGAATGTCAAAAAAATCAGAAATATCAATTGTAATTTGCAGAATTTAACATGATTATCTACTTATTATTATTTGTATAATATTTTTTGAATAATATTTAGAGAACATAACAACAATACAATTAAATTAGTTAATGTATTACCTCCAATTAATGGATATTTAAGGCAGTCATTAACACCGTAGCCCTATCATATATTGTGGTTAAAATATTTAACATTAAAATTAATTATATACGTTATAAACTTACTTCAACGGTAGCTAGTATTTACTTACGCAAATGTATAATACAAAGACATCTTTAATGATTGCGTGTTGCCTAATCTAAAAACTTTTCTAAAAAGTAATATATTTTATAGCAACATCGTAAAAAATATTATGGTGACCTACAAACACGCTATACGCCTTTGTTACAAAGTTAAGATTATCTGAATGTCCTATTATAATCTAAGGTTACATTATGAAGGTACCTTGGCCTAGCGCACTGCCGTGCGTGCACTAAAATCACGGTTTGTTATGTCCAGTTTAGTCGTGTATTTTTTTGTCCCAGTGTTGAGCACGGGTCTCCTCTCAAAGTGAGCGGGATTTATGCAATAGTTCACCACGCTGGCCCAGTGTGGTTTGGTAGACTGCACAAGCTGCCGAAAAATCTCTTCGGCTTGCAAGTTGCCTCATGATGTTTTCCACATAATTAAGAAAAAATCGAAAAGTCAAAGGTGTGTGCATTGCGATGTCTCAACCTTTGACCGGGGATCAAACCCAAAACACTGTGTTTACAGTCCTTGATTTTACTAGGCTATCAAAAAAAGGGCGCATGCACAAAATGTTTAATATCATGAGCTATGTGTGGGCGCATACATTACAAAAAAAAAAACCAGTACAACACGCAGTAAGTAATACAGTTTTTCAAAAAACAAATATAAATAAATACGCATAGCTTCTTATTTACAACTGGCTGCTATCCGCGACTTCGTGCGCGTGATATTTAGTTATTTTCTTTTTAGGCGCGGTACCCTAATTATTTTTCCAAAATATAAATTCTCCTTATATCATGAGTTATCTGCCAGTGAAAGTCCCGTCCAAATCAGTCCAGCCATTTCAGATATTGGCCGGAACAAACCATCCATCCATCCATCCATCAGCCTTTCAACGTCCACTGCTGGACATAGGCCTCCCCAAGAGAACGCCACAACGAGCGGTCCTGTGCTGACCGCATCCAACGGCTCCCCGCGGCTTTGACCAGAACGTCAGTCCACCTTGTGGGGGGCCGTCCTACCTCCCGGAACAAACACGACAGATAAAATCTTTAAAAACAAACAGACAGATAATTCTTTTTATTTTGTATTTTGTTATAGGTATTCTAAATATACTTTCTTATGCATTTAGTTAAAAGCTGCTTTAGATATTACAAACAGAAATAAAGTTATTTATTTGTATCGATTTCTTTCATGGTGATCGAACTTCGCTAATAAAAAAATCGATACCTTACAACTCTAAACAGGTGAATACTGCCGGAGTCGTAGAAATATAATCCCACGTTAATGGCTAATGAGAACTGTTACCATCCTTTACAGATATTTATGAATCAAAACCGCCTAGTTGTAGTCACAGTGCCATTTTCAAGTAGCATTTTGCAGCCTAACTCTAATTACAATATGCCAACTCGAAGACTAAATCCCGGGTGTCGGACTTGAACAGAGTAATTCCAAATAAAGTATCTAATTTAGGAGTAACTAAAGACCAAAGATCTAATATAGTTGTCAATGTACCTTCAAAGAAGTTTTTGAAAATACTGATAATAAATAAGTGTCCTCATTGAAGCACGCGAGATACGACCTCGCAGATATGTTTGCTTTTGAGCAATCAAATCGCGCAAACATACTACATACGAACGATCAAACATATTAAAATAGAATAGTATTCAAATGTGTGACAATCGCGATATAATTGTGTGGCAATGAAGTATTATTATCGTCATCGGCGGCAGACGAGCGAGCGAGGTAAGTGGTAACTACTGCTCATGGACTTTGGCGACAGCAGCGGCACAACCAAGCCGCCGCCTGGTGAGCAGCGGCTTGACAATATTAGCGACAGTTACAATTTACCATCAGATGGGCTCGTCTGCCACGATGCAATAAAAAAAGAAAGTTTCCAGGTAGTAATGATGAGCCCCTTAGAGGGAAGCCGAGGGGTTCAGTGCGCACATGTCAGGAAGAAGAAGAGAAGTCATAGGTGTCCTTTGTTTCCTTAGTCTGAGGATAAAGACAGACAGTAGGTACATGCTGCCCAGGATTAAATTTTAGGCAATATTACCGGATAATATACATAATATTTTTATGACGGATGAAAGTTCAATAAGTATCCATGGCGGATATTATCCACGTGTTGCTTGCTACACAAAGACGATGGACAGGACAGTGACTCATGCTATGCACACTGCGTGTGGTCTCAACGACTGTTTGTTTAACAGCCAAACTCCTTTCTTAAATATCATAAAAACATAAAAGTATCGTTTACAAATGTTTGGTGGAGCATTTGTTTATGTTAACGATATTTATGGTTTTAAATTGAGATGCTTGTATAGCCTTATAAGCACATTAATGCATTAACAATCTTGCCAACCGCGAAACCCAGAACTAAGAAAACAATAAAATGTTTTTGTAGAATCATAGGTAGTTTACACAATCCATATTCTTGGATGGTGAGTAGTCATATCTATGTATATAATTATGAACGAAATGATTAGAACTCTACCGGACGGTAGAGTTCTTGTGCATGCATCATAGAAAAACTACTGGATAGATTTCTATTATGTTCTAGAGACCGACCGTCTAGAATCTAGACGATGTGATTTTGTATTTTACCACATGGAAACCCGTACTTGTGAAATTCTACAGTTACAAATGATTGTGATTAATAAAAATAAATTAAGCATGTCACCGCATACGCATATCTGAACTTAAATATAATGACAAAGTGTGAGATATATTTTAACGTCTCACAAACTTTAACTCAATTTAAGCGTAGCCCTTTTTTTGTCTAGTTCAACGTGATACAAAAATGCAAGTATAGAGTCAGTCATTGCATTAGCTGTTTTGAAACTATGAAAAAGTAGGTCCGTACCTATTAATCTATTAAACCCTTCGACAATAATGTGTTTGTTGAAATAATCCAGCTGTTCCAGAATAATTAAAATGAGAATATATCTAATATTCTAAATGCTAGATTGTTGTTGCAAAGTGGAAATATCTTTTGTTACCGCTGATTTGTTGTGTAAATGGATTATTTGTGTAAAATCAAATCGGAATGTACATTTAGTAATATAAGCTAACGAATGATTTCATTTCCATTTTTGAGAGTATACAAAATCATATATTAGTCTCATAGTTTACTAAGCATAAGTTGTACAGATTTCATTTAAGATAGCAAACCCTTCATAGCAAAATTTAGGATATGTTCGGTCTAGCATAGTTTGCACTTTTTTTTTGTTAAGGCAGAAAAAAACGAACCTAACCGCACATCCCGTCGTTTGGGGCAACGAACAAGGTCGTGTGGGGCCCTCACCTACTAAATAAACCCAACGTGTGCCGTCTCTCTGCCTGTATTGGCCGACCACCGGAAAGAATAGTTTATTCCTAGCTTGTTGAGATTGAAAGATGAATGTGTTATCGATCACACAGGCTTCCAAGTATTCTATAGACAGGGTGTTTTGCGATTTTCCCTGGAGATATTCCCCATAAATTATTTACTCCGACAATGTATGTAATGTTATGTATTTATTAAAGCCCGCTTACGAATTTAGATATGCCTGGCAATGATAAGCTCCTATGGAAACTTTTCAATCTTATGTAAGTGCCATGTGTGTGTGGCATCCCCATGAAGCAATGTATTCTTTGATGCTTGAAAATGTACAAAAAGCTTTTCTTATAGGTACTTGTATAAGAAAATGTATGGCTATTATCCATTTATGTACCCCACAAAATTTCTCCTGGGTCACTTGGGATTTAATTCTTTAGAAGTTAGACGGGCAAAGCATCAGATTTTGGTTATGTGCGGTATTCTTAGGGATAGAATCAATTCACCGGATCTGAATAACAAGCTGTGCCAGCTATTTGTCCCTGACAATTACCGCCGCATTAGAAGGCACAGATTATTGGCTGTACCGCACAGATGCTCGCGCTAAATCACCTATTCCCCGTTCTCTTTCTTCCCTCAATGCTCTGGTTTGGACCAATCCCGATATAGACCTATTTGTGAATGGATGGCGCGAGATAGAAGCGGTATGCCTACAGTTCTGCGAGAGTAATATTTGAATTCTAATTTATATTTGTTGTTAATAATAACAACAAATATAAATTAGTTATTAATAAGTTCTTAATTAATGTAATTGGTCTTTGTTGTACAGTTTTAATTAAGTTAAATAAAATAAAATAATAAATAAATTAAATTAATGTATAATACAATAGGTACATTAAAACGTAACAAAAAAAGTGTGTGTGGTACTTATGTACACGCGTTAGAAGTTATATTTCTTTGGCGTAACAAGATAAAAATCTTTTCAAAAATGTTATCTTTCGCCTTATTCTATGTTTGCAGAAAAAAACGACACTAACAATAGAAAAAAGGTATTTAATACATTTAAAGTTTTATTATAACGCATTATCTAGTTAAATAAAGTTTATTTAAATATAACAAAAAAAACAACTAAAATGTTGACTACTTAAGGGTGTCGGTTTTTCGTGACGGTGTGCGCGCGCATCGTAAAAATTTACTCTCATCATTTTTCCCTAACGCGCCATAAGAAGTAGGTATAACTTCAAAAAGGTTCAAAATACAAAGAATTTTTTTGGATACCATATACATATATATAGTATAGATTATGCGTTATATTTATATATAATAACGCATAATCTATACTATATCTATATCGTATAATAAAACAGTGGAACCAGGTGTGTTTGTACATGGAATTTTGTATGTATCAAAAAGTGGGGACTATATGGGGGGGTCCGTGTGGTTACGGACTAATAATACAAGTGTCACCACCCCACCCTTTCCCGCGGGTGTCGTACAAGGCGACTAAGGGAAGTAAGCAATTATTACCCATTGCATTACTGGTGGTATGGCTGGGTACAAAGTGAGAGCTCTCACTTGCTATCGGGCCCGAACGGGTCGATACCACCGTCTGCTGTGTCATGAAGCACGTTGCGGCAGTGTGTTTTGACTGGAGCAGAAGAAGCAATAAAAAAAACTATATGATAAATGTAGAACACAAAGATTTTTAATTGTTTGTGTTTGTCCATTTGTTACAGAAATTTCTAAAATTCCTGAACCGATTTTAATGCGGTTTTCACAGACCACGCAAGCGTCCAGAAGTCGCGAGCGACATCTATTGTAACCTAAGAAAATAATATTCAACGACATAACACAAGAAATTGAAATGAAACAATTTTTAAAGGTATAATTTTAGTGTTCTATTACGAATATATTACAGTAAATGTTTGGCGATTGGCTACAAAATTGGATATAAAAGCTTTTGTAATTTAACTTTGGTAAAGTTACATTTTCAATTGTTTATTTTTTATTTTTTCCATAAATTTGTGTCAATGTGAAGCATGAAACCTCTACAATTGAAGGGATTTAGCCTACGGCCGTAACGACAGGATAGGTTGTAATTTTTTTAATAATTTCCAAGAACATTATCTACAATAAAACATACCACGAAAACCTCGAGGAGTTTATTTGGGCGATGGCGAATCGTTGTTTTGTCTATTCTGATATTGTTTTACAATATAGGGTAAAATATTTTTTCAAGTACAAATTATAATTTGTGAATAAGGAAAAAGAGAGAATCAAACCTGCGTCCCTTCCTTTCCGGGGAAGTGCTCTAATCCACTAAGCTATCGTACTATTTCTAGAAATACCGAATTTGCTCATCACATTTGTCTTAACGACCGACGCCATCTATCGGCAATGCATTTACATGCATTCATCCAAATGTAGTAAGTTTAATTTTGCAATTAAAATTAATTTAAGAGTAGCTGAGCATGTCAAGTGCTAAAATATAGATCAAAATAATTCTTCAAGTTTGTGTTTTTACATAATTTTACATACTGTCTGCAACACCCATGGAATGCAATGGGGTGGTGTTACACTGACCACCACACGGACAATACTTAATTGTCCGTGTGGTGGTCAGTGTTCAATATTCCAATTTTTTGCAACATGCAATTTTTTTTTGTAAGCTGCCTCTGTGGTGCAGCGGTTGTGCGAGCGACTGCTGATCATGAGGTCTCGGGTTCGATCCTAAGGTCGGGCGGTGCTATTGAGCTTTTTCGTAAAAAGAAAAAACTCAATAGCAGTATGGAGTTTGGAAATGTGCCCGGTAGACGGCAATAGGCTCACCCCCTATTACGTGGGACTTAAACATAGCTGGCGAACCGTGGGTATGTAATGCCTCTGCTTACCCTTTCGGGGAATACAGGTGTGATGCTATGTTCATTAAGCATAAATTATATTTGGAGGGGTTTACTCCAATAATAATGTGATTATCTAATGAACTATTCATTAGGTACTCATTCGTTATTTTATTTTACTCGTGCACCACGTTAAAAGCTTACGATCTGTGGTAATACTTTTATTTGCTTTTCAAATAAAGTCACAGCGTATATATATGTTCTTCAGCAAGTAGATACATTATTTACAATTCTACATCGAACAATGAACGCATAATCTTATAACAGGATTAATTATTACACAAGCCTACACATAAAACTGTCTCTATACTATAATATGGTACGTATTAATAACATGGCAACTGGTACCACATGTCGACACCTCCTGACAAATCGGGTTCGCCTTAAATATTTAACTTTGTTTGGTCTCGACAGTTTTATTGCGTAGGAATGTTCTCCAGGAATGGTTTTTAGTTAAAATAATTATAGATGTTATACAGTAAGTTAGAAAAAAATATAGAGACAAGCACAAGAGGAGACAGACAAACTGGCACACTGGTACAGACTAGACATAATAACAAAAAAGAAAAATACTTTGAAAAATCCAAAACTGCACGCCTTATAATCTTCATTTTTCACAATAAAATTGATTATTTGATAAGTAACTAATAATGTAATAATGTATTGGTCTTACTAAGTAGTTTTCAATAAATCACATAGATAGCGCTAACTTCATAAAGTACTAATGTGGGTTTCATGTCTTATACGCCATCTAGCGCTGATTTTAAGAAGTATATATTGGTCTATAGAAATAGTTATCATGAAAGGCGCTGGTTTTAGTGTCGCGTCGAGCATAAATATTCAGTATTTTTTGTTTATTTAATAACAATTAAACCTTTCGAATCAGACCGTGAAAAGTAATAGGGCTCTATTCGTAGTAATACTCAAGTTAAAAAGGAAAAAAAGGCTCGATTAGTAAAGTATTGACATTATAAGTTTGAAAAATCAGTTGTTCTGTGTAAAACGGGAATAGTACCCACCTCAACGCTTCGCTATGAGGCGTGCAATATTTCCAAAAAATAAATGCATTAAAAGAAAACATAAAACATTATAAAAATTTGACCCAATTCTGAGAAGTCATGGACTTCGTCTGCGTGAACCAGATAGTTTTGGCAGTTTTTTTATAAAAGCAGCTACTATTCTTATGAAATACTTAATAACTATTGGAGTCTAGTATGCATGGCACACGATGCAATATTTATGTAGTAGCTTTCTCAAGAACCCGCAATTAATTAGTTTTAGACGCACACAAAACGTCTGAGGTACAGCGACAATTTCGTTATTGCTACAGAAGTAAAAGCCTTTATATCTTTTGATTCAGAAGTAGTATTGTACTACTTGGATGTCATCTTATACACAGAATCTTAATTTGCCATTAACATTTACGTGCATATTACGTCGCACAGATATTAAATTAATAATTATAAAGAGGAAGTCCATTATGCATAACTTGGTTTTACAAAATTCACACGTGTTAATGCTCTAAATTCTACATTTAATAATTAAAAGGCCTCAATCTTAAAAATAGCAAGTAACTGCCGACAGTGCGAAATTGACGCCTACTCGAGTCTCGATTCTGCAAGTCTGCAACAAATTATGTAGGACTCGCCTACCAGTCGGACCAGCTTCCAGACCTAATATTATAAATTATTCTGTAATATGTGAAATCTATTGAAGTTGTTATAACATTTTCCCGGAGCACGAATTGGCTCCTATAAAAATCATTGGCACGGAGATCTTGTACATCATTTACCAAATTTAACAAGTTGTAATCACACAAACAATTAAAAATTGTGTTAAAACTTAAATGCCGGAGTGTTATCGTTGAAAACCCAGCTCCCCTAGCCAAGTTGCAGAAAGGTTGTAGAATAGAATAATCAATGTATGAGATTGAGTCGGCTACGCTTTCGTTGCCGTAACCTGACAATCTCATACATTGATTGTTATATTCTACTAGTGTTTCTGCCACTTGGCTATGGTGGCAGAATTCTATCGCCTTTGGGAGCGCTAAAAACTGAAAATATTAATTTATGTGTATGATATTCATCAGGTACATCATAAAACCGTTCTTCTTTATCTTACTCGTTTACCAGCTATTGATTCAATAATCTGATTTAATCTGCATTATACTTAGGTTATGTTTAAGATTAATAAATTGTTTTCGGAATACTATTATTACTTTCCAAGTTTAATTACCATAGGATTATTATAATGGGTGCAGTCGCGTCAGAATCTACATTACCCTTACCTGCACTAAAGAAGATATAGATATGGTGTATTAAATGATCAACTATGTATCTAATAACCCGTTGGGTAGAAATGTGGTACGCGTGGGCGAACCTCGTTTCACCGGTGTAGGAATAAAAGAATGAGGCCATATAAGGGATAAGTAGAAGAAATAAATCAATATTCATTATTGCATAAATAAATGAATAATTTCTGTCAACGACTTAGAAAGTATCTATTCTATTATAAAGCTGTAACAGAGTTGTGTCTGTACTTACATTTAAAATATTTGAGAAAAAATATAATTATAGGCGTGTCTAAACACAAAACAATTTTATAGAATTTTGTCTGTTTATCTACTTGTCCATTCGCGCATCACGCAAAAACTACAGAACGGATTTTGATGCGTTTTTTTATTTGAAAGCTCTTGATTAGACTTAAAAACTGGTATACATTTTATCCCGCTACTATATTGGGATGGGAACCTGAGATATAACCTTGAAACTAGCTTCTGGCTCGGCGGCGCCACAGGCAAAGGCTAGTCAGTTATAAAGTTTTCTTATTGTAAAAATAAAAAGCAGTCAAAGAAAAATAAATAAAAATTAGGATATATTTTTGACGTGAATTTCTTCTAGACAAATTAAATAATCAAGCCATGTTAAAATGAATACCAGGAATTGAGCGAAACAGTTAATGATTGGTTAAACAAAACCAATATTATATTTTGTGTATGTATTATGGTATAGTAAGTTTCATTAAAGTAGCAAATAATTAACTTGAAAAGGTGGTGATGGCAGGTAAGTGTCGTGTAGTCAAAACAACAGAGTTTTTCGCATAATTAACGCAAATTCCTTTTCTTTAGGTACTCGTAACATGGTTTTCCGTAGAAACGTCACCGATTTGGCCCGAAAATACCCTGACTGAATTCAATAATTTGTTGTCTTACAAGTGAAATATGATAAACGTGCTAAGTTTTATTTTGTTTCTAGTGATACGGTTTAGTATTTAGTCTTAGTCATACATGTTTGTAGACGTTTAATCTAAAGCTCGCAGAAAGTTCAACGTACCCATTCTTGTCAGATAAGTTAATGTGAGGAAACGCATTACTCAAACAACTTTAGAAGTTACGACAGTTATCATAATTTAAGTCTGTTTTGAATCAAAATTTTTTGTTAAGACCCTTGGCGACACACGTGTTGTAATAACTTCAATGGACGAAGAAGGTTTTTAAGTTATTCATTGGTATTCGAGCGAAATATCTAATATAACAAAACGTTAAGGTAACTTGACTAGGTTTGTTTGTTACCTCTTGACTTGTAACTACTAATGCCCGGTTCCTATAATAATAAAACGGATCGTTTTACTTACGATTGGTAGAATATTCTACCAGGCGTAAGTATAATCTGTTCCTATAACATACGAGTCGTAAGTGAATTGACTAACAGTTTGCAACTAACGAATGGGTAGCTGTTATATAATGACGATTCGTTGAATATAGGAACCGGGCATAAATCTACATCGTTTATCCAGGTAATATGGGGGGTTTTGCCTAGAGATTGTTTTTGTGCCAGAGGGTGACGTATTTAGATTAGATTTTATCGTATTTAGATTAGATTTTATCTTAATTAGATTAGATTTTATCGTATTTAGATTAGATTTTTTTAAACACAAAGTGAAAAATGTGAAATCGAAAATAACAGTCACGAGCAGGTTTTGAACCTGCATCTCCTGGATACCACCCAGATGCTTTGCCAATTCAAAGCATCAAAGCATCTGGACGGTATCCAGGAGATGCACATTCAAATCCTGCTCGTGACTGTTATTTTCGATTACACATTTTTCACTTTGTGTGGTGGTACCTACTTTTTCCTGATCGAGTCAATCCCATTCATGCTGGGATAAACAAGGTCTCCATCCATCCATCCATCAGCCTTTCAAAGTCCACTGCTGGACATAGGCCCCCCCAAGAGAACGCCACAACGAGCGGTCCCGTCATGGGGGATAATGCCGTAATCGACACGCTTGGCAGGCGGTTTGGCGATCGCAGTGGATATTGTTAATACTCGAGGGAGTGCTGCTGTTCACTCCCCCGGTATTCCCTCAGTCGGCTCTTACGACTCCCGTGGGTAGAAAGAGGTGGGACAATTCTAAAGCCAGCCCCACACGGCCGTCGTCACAACGTAAACAAAGTCTAATTAGATATAATTCATTGAAAAGCACGTCTTCAAGCTGTTAGTCAGTTCAACAGTTTCAAACATTTAAATCTGTCGTTATGGGAAGTCAATATCTTCAAATATCTTGACCTGGTGAACCTACGAATAGCGTTATCCGTTTAAGATGCAGAGGTCATATAGCAGTCGCTCTATAAAATATTTTTCTTCTGTTATTTAAGTTTAACGTTAATTGGGGCCGTACATATTCTTTAGACAAACATTAACCCACGCGAAATTATTATATGTATCACCATTAACGGAACCTCTGACCGCATTCAATATAGATGCGATCTCCATAAAGTACCCAATTCCAACCGTCATTCAGCCAATTGCCCACAAGATGTTGCAACTGAGGTGGCAACACTGACCTTAATTGGTAATAGATCGGCGTAATACATTTATGACCTGAATTAATCACTTTATTGGACGCAATGATACTAAAGCAACGTGAGTTGTCTCTGGTTTCTAGATATGGTTCTAGAATGATAAGAAATACGCTTCGTTAGCTACTAGCTTCAGGGCTTTATGACAAATCACTAAAGTAATGTGACACAGTTGCAGTGGTCCGCCAATACAAACGAAGAGACGGCACACGGCGGGTTTATTTAGTGGGTGAGGGTCCTACACTACCCTGCTCATAGCCCCGAACGGCGGGGTGTGCGGTTAGTAACATTTTCTACCGCCTTAACAAAAAAAGTATAGGAAAAGGTGCTAATGGAAGCTACTTAAACTTAAAGGTTTTTCAAAATAAAATTTTCATGATAACCTCGTATTAATCTATATAGGTACTGTAAGAGTTAAATTTACTAGTGTCAAAATAAAGCTCGGTTTAAGTTTAGTCATTCACTTAAGTTTTACAAGTTGTTTATTGTAGTTTTACGTCTGTTTGTTTGTCTGCTTTCTTCTTTTAAACAGGCTACGGCTTATGAAACGGGTTTCACTGTAATTTAGATAATTTTCCAAGAAAGTTTTTATATCCTAATTATTTTTTTATATTTCAGGTGTAATTTTGAATTTAAAATATTGTAATAGAGCGATACAAAAATCCTAAAGATATTTTCATTAACTGCTTTTTTTCCCACGAACCGTTACTGTCTCACTGTTACGCGCAGATCTCGTCTCAGATTGAGAGCGGTTCGGTCTAGCCTTGAACTGGGAATCAAACTTAATACCACTGTCTTTGCAGTGCTTAGCTTTACCAATCAGCTATCACTGTACACTCTTAAATTACATTAAGCTAATTTCTGCTTATTAGGACCCCGGGGTCGCAAAATTTGTGACCCCGTAAATATTACGTCTTAAAATATTATTTTACTAGCTTATACATGATTCATTAGAATTAAAAAAACTATGTAGATATATGGTTGTCTGCAAAGTCAGTTTACGGACGATAATACTTACTTACTTATCATCACGCCATTTGCCTTGCGGGGTAGGCAAAGAGAACAGACTGCCAAGAGGCTCTCTTCTTGCATACATCTCTCGCTTCCTCAACATTCATAACTCTCTTCATACACGCTCGCCGGTTTCGAAGACTCCTGACTCCACCTTCCTTCAATACATGACCAATTTGGTCTATGTAAATAAGTCTCGGTCTCCCCCTGTACCTACATCCTTCCACTTTCGCATTGTATATCTTCTTAGCCAGTCGCTCGTCCGGCATTCTTTCCACATGTCCGAACCATCGGAGCATTCCCTTTCGCATCTTTACACCAATACTCTCTTTCATACCTATTCGCTCTCTTACGTCGTCGTTACGAATGCGGTCAGTCAGCCTAACTCCACAGATTCTCTGCAGAGATCGCATTTCGACCGCATTGACTTTACCCTCATGCTCCTTTTTGCATACCCAACTCTCGCTTCCATACAATAACGTTGGGACAAGCACTGCGTTGTGTATTGCGACACGTGCCTTCTGGCTGAGGTGATGACTGCCGAGAAGTTGTCCCAATGCTCCGTTCACTCTATTTCCCGCATTCACTCTTCTCTCTACATCAGTGGTGTACCTTCCATCCCGACTGAACCCACATCCAAGATATAGGTACAAATTCATCCACTACGGACGATAATTTTACGTGATAACGTCATATTATATGTTTTCTGAGAGTTTCACAAACAATGCATCGGTCACCATACATTTATCGGAACGTGACACTTTTTCGTGCGTGCAGTTCCGACGTTCTTCGATTTATAAGACGTTATCACGTCAAAAATTAAATTACAAACGTTATGTTTCCTTAAACCCACCTCATCACATAGTCTAAGACACCAAGCGATACCCTCAACGAACATCTTCTTTGAACGGTACATCCGTGCGAAGCGTGGGCAGGAGACACTAGTGAAATTTTTAGCTGAGAATAGATTTTTTTTCACTTAGACGACTTGAAAATAATAACCGTTATAAAAAAAAGAGATTTTACACTGTATAGAAATCCGCGCAATGGCAGACACCCAAAGGAAACTAAATAACTAAATCAAACATGTTACACATCGCCACGTGGGCCGTCTGTAATGTGTGGTTTGTAAAGAAAAGAAAAACGAGGTTTTTTGTAAGTACATACTTTTATTGCGACACAACACATGGACTTCATAAGTTTTGCTTTATCGGGGACAGTATATCCCCACTCTTGACGGTATCAGCCATCGTCACTTTAGAGTTTAGACAGTGACTTAGCAACGCAGTAATTACGTGGGCCATGGCTCGTTTGCCACCATTAGCAATAAAAATGTACCCTTATCTAAAAAATAATGTGCTCCTAGTTAGTTATTTAATAAGACTCTGCTCTGCTTTGACTTACGCATGAGGGACCAGCATTTGTAACAATAACAAGACACCGGAAGTGTATGTTAGTCTAAGACATTGTTCACCATGAACGTATATTTGAAACTTGTTGTTATTGAAGAGAGTATGCAGTAAACATTAGCATAATACCATATACCACGGCACAAAGTAGGTATCGGTATGCTTAAAAATGCTTATATGATTTTAAAGACTTACATCGAAACTTAAAAAAAAAATGTGGACACGTAGTAAGTATGTGTTTTACCAGTTCATCCAAAATGGCGGTTTAATGCAGCACCAGCAGACTACGATTGTGTTCGATATTGAGATTTAAAAAAAAGATCAATAATATTATCATGTTATTCCTTTCTTTTTTTTTTACGAGAAAACGTCATATAAAGTAAGATGAAATAAATGAGTGGAGAACATAATTACTATAAGAGATGATCCATTTCGAGGTTCCCTACTTTTTTTTTAAAGAAAAAAGCAGAAAATTCAAATTTAATGCAGAATGTTTATTATCATTTGAAAGAACATTCTTTGGCATTTATTTTCTGAAGATTATGTCTATCAAATGTTGGCCGTTGCTACGTCGCAGATGGTCCATCCGTTGAGTCCAATTTTCGATGACTCGTTCGAGCATTTCGACTGGTAACAACAAAGTAATGAGGCCCATTTCTGGCTCAATGGGTATGTAAACAAACAAAATTGCCGTATTTGGGACGAAGAGCAACCTGAAGAGATTCAAGAACTGCCACTTCATCCAGAAAAAACAACGGTTTGGTGTGGTTTGTGGGCCGGTGGAATCATCGGTCCATATTTCTTTAAAAATTATACCGGTGCGAACGTAACCGTCAATGGCGACCGTTATCGTGCCATGATAACCGACTATTTGATGCCTGAATGTCTGTTGGGTCCACTATTTTTTATAAAATGGTATAATATATACTAAGTAGTAGGTACTAAACAATTATATCCTAGGTAAAGTTAAAGTGCACTCTCACAGCATGCTTGCTTTTTTTTTCTAACCTAATTGTAGAAGCGGGTCGCTAACCGGCTAATGGTCATGAGTGATGTCACTTTTATTGTAACTGATCTAACCCATTCAAACAATGAACGATCCATTTTGATGGGTGTGCCGGACCAGTGCTTTATTAGTCCATATTAGGAGAAAAGGTTTATATAAGGCAGTTGAAGCGATTGTAGTTCATGTCGGTATTCTATTTATAATACCTACCTATCAGCGACTGCTGTGGTACCTACTTACAACCAAGCATTTCGTTACAATAATTTGTAAAATAAAAAATCTGTGTTCCAACTGTTCTTTTATTTGGAAGATTATCTAATAAGAACTTGAGACTGTCAATTATCTCGCCTTTAGGGATGGGCTGAAATTCGTTTTACATTCGGTTTAACCGAATTTCGGTGCCTTGCATCAAACTTCGGCATTCGGCCGAAATTCGGTTTAAATGACGAACATTCGGCATAAGAAAAAGTTAAAGTTTCTACTATTTAGAGAAATCAAATCCGTCATAGCTGTAAAATAAGTTACATACATACACAATACTCTTCTAGAGTCATTTAATCATGGTCAGTTGTTCGTTTAACTTTAATTATTATAGATAAATGAAAATTTATAATAGAATAATATAAACAAATGAATTAGTTTGTTTCGCAATTCAGCTCAATAATTTGAAGTAAGTACTAGTGACACCCTCACACTGACTGTTTTTTATTGTTTTACGACGTAGTCTTTCATAAAAAATACTCACACAACACACCTTACTCCCAAGAAAGCACACACCGAACTTCGGCCGAATTTTGTATGTTTACCGAATGTTCGGCCGAAGTTAGTATTCGGTTAAAATCACATTCGGCCTATCTATACTCGCCTTACAATTATTATAAGTAAAGTTAAGTTGTTAGTTTGTTACGCATTCACGCCATAACTACTCAACTGATCATGATAAAATTTAGCATACATATATAGTTCAGAACCCAGAAGAGGACATATTTTTATACCGAAATATATGACTATAAAATGGATGGTTCGTAGTTATTTTTAGACAGAGCTCATTAGTATACCGTAGAGTGAATTATTATTATTTATATTTTATAGTCCACACGGACAAAGTCGTCGCGGGAAGTATATATCAATAATAAAATAATGTACAACAAAGACGGCAAATAACCGTACAGCCCGCGTGATGGTAAGGAGTCTCCGTAACCTATTCACGCCAGCAACTGATATTTCTTATCAAGTCACTAAAAATAAATATTATTTTTTTATACTACAAGAATGCCAAACAAGCATCTGCTCGTGAGATGGTAAGCGGTCACCGTAGCCTATAATATAAGCCAAGAACTGATATGGAGAGCAGTTGTAGCCTCTGGCACTGCCACTTATTGAGCGAAACACTATAAAAGATAGAGTAGGATACTACTGTCGCTTTATGTAGACATCATATGGGAGGGTGGTACTTTGCCAATCAAGCCGGGCCCTTTCATGTTGGAACCAGCAAGTTGTCCGACTGTAGTAACGTAGATTAAATTCACTGCAAACGGCATTCACGGGTACTCAAATAAAGAATAATTTGGGGTCCGAGTTAAATATACGAAAAGAAGAGTGTCTACTAAAGTGTTTATAATCTAAAATAAACAACTTGCCACGGTGTGTCCAAACGAAATACGTATGTTACTCAAAAATTATGTAAATAACTACTGCATGTGCTTGTGTGTATGTTTGATCGGTGTGTTCGTCTCACGATGAACTGACTCATATGCATGCTGCAAGTAGATGACTCAATCGCTGTTATTTTTACCATACGCCACGTTCAAGTGACAGATTTATGCACAGACACATGTACGATGTCGTAATAAAATAGTGTTTTCACTTCAATCTCAGGTGTAGACAACACACCGCTGAAATAATGTCACACAGTGCCAATGGTCCGCCAATACAGGTGGAGACGGCACACAGCGGGTTTATTTAGTCGGTAAGGGCCCTACAATACCCTGTTAGTTACTGCAAAAGCCGTCTGGGGCCGGCTTTAGAATTGTCCCACCCCTCTCTACCCACGGGAGTCGTAAGAGCCGACTGAGGGAACACAGGGGGAATGGGCAGCAGCACTCCCTCGAGTATTAACAACATCAACTGCGATCGCCAACCCGCCTGCCAAGCGATTACGCCATGACCCCCCATGACGGACCGCTCGTTGTGGCGTTATCTTGGGGAGTCCTATGTCCAGCAGCGGACGTTGAAAGGCTGATGGATGGATTGATACTGCAAAAGATGGGGTTTGCGTCTAGGTACATTTTTTTCTGCCTTAACAAAAAAGTTGTAGACAGCACCCAACCATATTAGGTTTTGCTAAGTTACATACAACTCATTAAGAAATGCGTTAGATTTATCACAAATATGATAAGGTTTTAGTTAATGCCTTCCGTTCAGAGTAAAAATAGCGGTAAGTGAATTCAGACTAACAAGATTATGTCATATTATTTCAAAACTATTTCGTTTAGAGAAGTGTAACGAGTCATACTTATCTATCAGAAGTCTTGAAGGAATAAATCTATAATATTATAAATAACAATGTGTGAGTAATCTTTTTACACAACTCATAAAAATATGCTTTACGTCATAATCAGGGTAACTCAGTGATATTTCGTTATATGTAAGTATTTTCTACTTTAGAATCGTCGATTTATCGAGTCGCTATTATAGCGCTGTAACAGTTATCCAATTGTTTGCCTATATTTTAATTAAAGACAAATGATCATCCTTGATCATTACATATACGACTTTTGCATATGGCGACACCATTATCGTTGTAATGTTCAAACTTAGATATGTTTTATAATTATTAGAAGTAAGTAATTATAGCAACTATAGGTCGTATGGTATAAGTAGATTACAATCTATCTGTCGTATTTGACTCTTTTCCAACACGTTTAGCAAAAGTTTCAAAAACATTTAGAAGTGCTCTCTGTTATTTTGAACGTTACAATTTTTTTTTTCTGAGATATATTCAATTTATGTCAATGATAATGTATCGTATCGTTAAACTGTAGGTACTATGTTGTCAAATAGTAAGTATGTAACAAAAGCTTTCAAGTAGATTTTTGGCTGTTCTAATATGGAAGAACAATAAAGTCGATGAAGACATATTAAACTATTCAAGGTAGTAGTAATTAGTCACCGTACGATATATTTGGCGTGTTGATTGTCACTGCCCGTACTGGCCAAAGGTTATGTAAATACATTACTAATAAACGCGTATCATCGCACTATCGCATCGTATAAAAACGTCTTGACACGCTTTTAAGAAAAGAGCTGTAACGTTAAAGAACAAATTATATGTGAAAGTGAAAAAAGGGAACTTCACTGCAAGCAGGATTCGAACCTGCGTCCCATCCCATCTAATCCGGGGAAGTGCTCTGGACCGCTAAGCTATTGCAGTACACCCAACGGTGATTCCAAATCTCAACTTCACATTTGTTTTTGATGTCTTTACGACCCCCGCTGCAGTAAAGTTCCCTTTATCTACTTTCACAAATTCAAATTCAAAAATATCTTCATTTTATAGGCCAATAGTATATTAAATAATATTAATACTATAACACTTAAAAAGGTTAAGAATACACTAATAATTAACACGAGCGCCTGAGGCGTGTACATCCGCAATAACAAAGTGGCGATTGCAATTTCCACAAGCGGCCGGATTCCGTAAAGCCTTTCATGAGAAGAACTCTCGGGCCCAGATTATAAATTGCACAAACGGCCCTTTTAAAAAGTATAAGTACAAATATAGAATTTAAATCAGCGGGGCATCCCTATAGCAGTATGCCATAGGATATTTACTATGAAAGAAACTAGCCGTTTCAACATCAGCCAATAATCAATTTTTTTTACAGCATATGCCGCTGAGCTAACTAAGCCTACCTGACAATGAATATGGGGCCCCCCTTTTGGAGTTTGTTACTTTGTTGTGTTATTTTAATTACCATAGAATTCTTAAATGTTATTCTGTAATCTATAGGTAAAAGTTTACTTGCCGACTTAAATTTGAGCGAAAGACAGACAGACAACGAGTGATCCTATAAGTCCCGTTTTTTTCTTTTGAGGTACGGAACCCTAAAAAGCTTCTTCTCTCCTCTATGCCCTCTCTCCGAAGTCCCTTGTCAATGATGCAACCCAAATCTTATAACGGTGAACTGAATATTATGTAAAACTACATTCGCGCCAGTGCCACAATTAGTCAAGAGCAAGACGATATTAAACAAAATGCTATAGAATAATTCCTTGTGTTTTAGATTTTGGATTTAGTTCTTATTTTTTATTATTTATGGTGGCAGACGAACACTTGATCGTAAGTGGTAACCGTCGCTCATGGACTCAACAAGACTCGAGTTCTGGCAAGCCGCCGCTGGCCATCTCACCTCGCGGACACGAAATGATAGAATAGTAACTATTCTCCCGCTATAAATAAAAAAATAAAAAAAAATAAAAAAAAACTAAAGCATACTGAGGTGCTTTATGGCCACGTAGGAGACTGTGGTACCGACTCGCTTGGTCCCGGTAACAAGTGAGTACTCTTATTTGGTACCCCACCCTAAACCAGCATTGCAATGGGTGTATGTACTTCACTTAGCGTGACTCTTGTATTCTTAGTCTATCAATACACGATAAAAATACTTCAGCATATTTATTGCGCAAATCCCTAACTCTTTTTCTAGAATAAGAGATTACCCCTTATTAGATCAACTATGTGCCATTGGAAGCCCCGTAAAAATCGATCCAGCTGTTTCGGAGCGGAATAGAGAGGGAACAAACAGACAGACAGACAGCTCTCAAAATTGTTTTTATTTGATATTTATTTATTTGGGACATATAACAGTTACACGCTAATTATTTTAAATTGTATAAAGTATAAGATTAATAGTACTAAACGAGTAACCCACACAAATGTCCACAAATAGTATAGATATACGTATTATAGACAATTATATGCATTAAGCATCCTTCAAAACATACAACCCAGTACGATTAATGATAATGATAATTTTATGTCGGTTATTTCGATTCCGATTCCTATATCTACGGATTTAACGAACATTGACTAACTTCTGTTAATAACATAAAATGTTAACGGAATTGAACGGCTCCGTAATAATTACATTTAATACCTAGGTCAGTTTACAGCTTCACGATTAAAATGTATATTGCAGTAATGTGTTTACTTAGAAAAAAGTTATATTTTCATACATATGCGTGATATTTTCTTACATCGATGTAATTTGAATTCTTTTTTTATTTGAATTTAGAAAGAGCGACTGAGCTTATGCTGTTATCAGATTACAAATATAGAACCATATCTGTGTAACAGATGCTACTATTACACATTTATGAGTTTTAAAATCGACGACCGCGCAATGTAGTGATTATATGTAAGTACATATAAAACAAGATTAAGCCAGAAACACTATTCTATGAATCACTATATTGATAACAACTGTGGTATTGTTTACTTATGCGTATTTCCTTCTATCAACTACACACGTATTTCACTCAAACTCTCATTAGCTACATAACTAAATATTATAAAACAAAATCCCCTACCGCCTAATTATCTGTCTGAACGCAATAAATTCAAAATCGGATATCCATGCGGTTTTCACCAATGCCTGTATACATAAGAAAGATTTAGGTAAATAATGAATTAAGATTTTGTTGTAGATTGGTTCAAGAATAAGTCTATGTGATGATGGTTGTTGAGGATGTCGAAGAAAACGGTGCGGTCTGGGAGTTTTACTAGCGTATGCTGCGTAAAGCAATAAAGTTAAGTGAAACTAGTTAATGGTAAAAGCTAGTTCCTTATTTCTGCAGATATTTTTTACCCACAAAACTAGATAAACCGATAAGAAAATTAGGGCACGAAGAAAAAATATATAAAATCATGTAGAAATAATAAACGCGGAAACCGTATTTTGTAAATACCCGTCAGATGCGTGATACATTAATTAACATAATTTGCAGAAGTCTTCATACTTCCAAAAGCACTTGGAGAGTAGGTATCAGCTGAAACCAACTTTCTAAGTGCTAAAATCATAAGTAAAGCACTAAGACTAATCATAAGAAACAAAAGAATTGAGGTAAACTTTCACTGGTTTAAGATATTAGTAATTATTGAAAACATAGCATCACGCCTGTATTCCTCGAAGGAGTAGAAAGAGGTGTATTACACACCAGCTATGTTTAAGTCTCACGTAATAGGGGCCGAGCCTATTGCTGTCTACTGGGCACATCTCTAAACTCCGGGCTGCTACTGAGAAGTTATCTTTTTACGAAAAAGCGCAATAACACTGCCCGACCCTGGTATCATCCCTGCTGGACATAGTCCTTCCCAAAAGAACGCCAGAACCGCATCCAACGGCTACCTGCGACCGCCGTATCAGGCGCAGTGTAGGCCGTCCTACATTGCGCCGTCCGATACGTGGCTGCCACTCGAGAACCTTTTTTTCCCCAATGGTTACCGATTCGTCGATCATTTTGACTTGCCGATTGCTACTTCAGCGTGCTGACCCGACGGGCTATGTCGGTCACATCCGTATTACGGATTCTATCATGTAGAGACCCCGAGCATAGCCCGCACCAAGGGACTCTGAGCGACTCAGCCTCAATACAAAGTCAACAATGAGACCACGCCTCTGTTCCCGTAAGTCATTACCGATAATACACACTGGTCATAGAGCTCTGCCCAGCCGATCTGGATTCGCCAATTGACCTCTTTCTCGAAGTTGTGTCTACCTAACTGGAATGTTTTGCCGTTTGTTTATTTGTCGCTACGAGTTCCGTAACTGTTGATATCTCCGAATTCAAGGGTCTACACAATAGGGGTACAAAATAAATTAAATAAATGCCCCAATTTATACTGACCCAGTAAAAACATCATTTGATGAGTACTTATGCAAAAACAAATGTCTCAACAAACAAAATTTGCAGCCAAAGTATTGACCTTTTTTTAGTCCATAAAACTGCAATATTATTATAAAACTGTAACAGAGCTATGCCAGTACATAGCATTTAGAATTTTCCTGTGTTTATTTAGATATTTTTATATATATTAAATGCTGAATTGGCAAAGCATCTGGACGGTGTCCAGGAGATGCAGGTTCAAATCCTGCTCGTGACTGTTATTTTAGATTTCACATTTTCCACTTTGTGTTTAATATATAGTGCCTAAGCATGTTAAATGCTAAAAATATATATAAAAATATCTAAATAATGATAAGGTTTGCGTCATTATTACGTAAAAATCTTAATTGTAAAATTAGGTTTACCTGGTCGGTATAATGTATGAAAATACTGCCGACAGATGGCGCAGGCGTCACCCAAAGACGTTAAGTATGAATGTGTTATCGAAATTAGCAGTCAGGAGCAATTGTCACGATTGCTGAATTGGCAAAGCATCTGGACGGTATCCAGGAGATGCAGGTTCAAATCCTGCTCGTGACTGTTATTTTAGATTTCACATTTTCCACTTTGTGTTTAATGTTTCCTCTGTTTGTTTGTTTGGGTATCACGCAAAGACTATAGAGCGGATTGTAACGATTTTTTTTGGTTTGATAGCTCTTGTCTGGACTTACTTACTTACTTATCATCACGCCATTTCCCATGCGGGGTAGGCAGAGAGAACAGAGTGCCAAGAGGTTCTATTCTTGCAAACATCTCTCGCTTCCTCAACATTCATAACTCTCTTCATACACGCTCGCCGGTTTCGGAGACTTCTGACTCCACCTTCCTTCAATACATGACCGATTTGGTCTAGGTAGGTGAGTCTCGGTCTCCCCCTGTACCTACATCCTTCCACTTTCGCATTGTATATCTTCTAAACCAGTCGCTCGTCCGGCATTTTTTCCACATGTCCGAACCATCGGAGCATTCCCTTTCGCATCTTTACACCAATACTCTCTTTCATACCTACTCGCTCTCTTACGTCATCGTTACTAATGCGGTCAGTCAGCCTCACTCCACAGATTCTCCGCAGAGATCGCATTGAATTTACTCTCATGCTCCTTTTTGCATACCCAACTCTCGCTTCCATACAATAACGTTGGGACAAGCACTGCGTTGTGTATTGCGACACGTGCCTTCTGGGTGAGGTGATGACTGCCAAGAAGTTGTCCCAATGCTCCGTTCACTCTATTTCCCGCATTCACTCTTCTCTCTACATCAGTGGTGTACCTTCCATCCCGACTGTATCCACATCCAAGATATACAAATTCATCCACTTGTTCTAGCACACCATTTCCTATCGCTACTCAAACCTCAGTTCTGGCTTCTTCTCTTTCAAAAACCATTACTTTGGTTTTGCTCACATTCACACGTAGGCCCCTTTTCTTACAATCTTCTGCCATTACGTCGACTAGGGTTTGCAGGTCAGCCGCGGACTGCGCTAATAAAACCGCATCGTCTGCATATAGCAGAGACCTAACCACTGAGTCGCCCATCTGAACTCCCACATTCATTTCATTCAACCTTTGTAGACATTTATCCAGATATATGATAAACAGTCTGGCTGATAGAACGCAGCCCTGTTTAACGCCGATATTGACATCAAATCAGGGTGACATTCCATCATCCAGCCGCACACAAGCTCTGCAGTCCATGTAGTTGGACTGCACCGCTTGTAGCAGTCTACCTCTAATACCATATTCCTCTATGCTCCTCATAGCTCTCTACCGTTAATACCATATTCCGGCAAAATGTCCCAAAGTTTCTTTCGTACAACCGTGTCAAATGCTTTCTCCAAATCCACAAAACTGCAGAAAACCCTCTGGCCTACAGCCAGATGTTTCTCCACAATGTAGCGCAGAGAAAACACTTGATCCATGCACCCCCTTCCACACCTGAAACCTCCTTGTACCTCACACAAAAATTCATCAGACACCCTCCTCATTCTCCTTTCAATAATCTTACCATACACTTTGGCTGCCAAACTGGTCAAGCTTATGGCTTTGCAGTTTGCACAGTCATAACGTGAACCCTTGTTTAGATATTTTTATATATATATTTTTAGCATTTGACATGCTTAGCACTATACATTAAACACAAAGTGAAAAATGTGAAATCGAAAATAACAGTCAGGAGCAGGATTTGAACCTGCATCTTCTGGATACCGTCCAGATGCTTTACCAATTCAGCCATCCTGACAATTGCTCCTGACTGCTAATTTCGATAACACATCATACTTAACGTCTTTGGGTGACGCCTGCGCCATCCGTCGGAAGTATTTTCATACATTATACCGACCAGGTAAACTTAATTTTACAATTAAGATTTTACCTAATAATGACGCAAACCCTTTAAATATTTAGATATTTTTATATATATATTTTTAGCATTTGACATGCTTAGCACTATACATAATAATAATAATAATAATAATTTATTTACAAGAATGTAGTTTACACAGTGGTGATGGTACATAAAAAATAGATCTGTCACATTCTACCATAACAATGGTGCGTAAATATATCATAAAATAAATTAAAATAAAAAAGCAATACAATTAATTCTACATTCAATAAAATTAAAGATCATTAATTAAGAACATCATTCATTAAATTTTTATGAGTATACGGTAAATGAAGATGGTAAAATAATATTTTTATTTTATAATGTCAAATTGATTAGATTATAATGTCAATTAATAATTTCTCATGTCAATTAATAATTATAATGTCAATTAATAAATGTAATGTCAAATAAATTAAATTAATAATTATGATATTATACATAACAAAGAAAATAAAATTCAATTAATAATTACGATATACACTAACCATTTACAATATTGATTAATTAAATATTTAAATTGTTTTCCTTGTATGTCATGAAATCTTTTAAATGGTAAAAACATCTATCCTTGAGCCAGAATGTTATTCTTTTTTTAAAAATATGAAATGGTAATTCTTTAAACATATTAGGTAACTTATTATATACTTCTATGGCCTTCACATACGCATTTTTTTCAAATATGTCCAATCGACATCTTGGACGGTACAGTTTAAATTTTTCACTTTGTGTTTAATGTATAGTGCTAAGCATGTCAAATGCTAAAAATATATATATATAAAAATATCTAAATATTTAAAGGGTTTGCGTCATTATTAGGTAAAATCTTAATTGTAAAATTAAGTTTACCTGGTCGGTATAATGTATGAAAATACTTCCGACGGATGGCGCAGGCGTCACCCAAAGACGTTAAGTATGATGTGTTATCGAAATTAGCAGTCAGGAGCAATTGTCAGGATGGCTGAATTGGTAAAGCATCTGGACGGTATCCAGAAGATGCAGGTTCAAATCCTGCTCCTGACTGTTATTTTCGATTTCACATTTTTCACTTTGTGTTTAATGAACCCTTGTTTTTAAACAAGGGCACGATGACTGCGTTTCTTCAGTCCTTGGGAACCATTCCTGAGCTCCAACATAAATAGAAGCATCAGGAAGAATTCCCAGACACATGAGCCTCCAAGCTTGATCATCTCAGCAGACACCATATCAATATCCGCTGCCTTACCATTTTTCAAACTTCTAATCGCCCATTCAACTTCATCCATACTAATGTAATCAGAGGATGCCGGTACCGAATGCTGATCTGTTAGACCACATATGGCACCGGCATCACCCTGAACATACATATCTCCAAAATATTCACTCCATCGGCTTAACACATCTTGTGTTTGCGTAAGAATGTCTCCACCTTTAGACCTTATTTTATTCATTCTGAAAGCTGACCAACCACTACGAGATTTCTTCACCTCCCTCCAGAAAAGTTTGGTGTAGCTCTCGAAGTTTTTGGTCAGCCTTTCTTCTGCAATCATATTTGCTCTATCACGCTTCTCTTTCACTAAGGCTTTGGTGTCATTCTTACGTTGCCGGTATATTTCTTTCTTCTCTTCTTTCATACTTGCACTCAGGTTCAAAGAAGATACATAGTCCAGCCACGCTTTCTTCTTTTGGTCTACGGAAGCTGCTACTTCCGTATCCCACCATGCATCACCTTTCACTTTCCTATGCTTCTTAGAGCATCCACATACTTCTTTCGCTGTATCTACCATATTTTCTTTCAATACTCTCTAGCATTCTTCCATGTCAGATTCCGGCTGACTTGCCACTGTCAGCCGTTCACGGACACCCTCTGCATACTTTGCTCTTACACTCTCTTCTTGCAACGTTTCAATCTTTATTCTTTCAAACCCTCCAAGGTGGACACGCTCTCGCCAGTGTCTCCACTTTCTGAACAGACCACTAAATCTCACAATAACGAGAAAGTGGTCCGTGTCGACAGTGGGACCCCTCTATCATACTTCTCTGTTCATTCCTTCTCCATGTATACATATGGATGTCCTTATGTTGAAAAAATGTGTTTGACACAATAAGATTTCTCTCCATACATACATCCGCAATGAGCCTACCTGCATCGTTCACTCTCTTATCACCAAATGGACCAAGCACGTCCTCGAAATCTGGACGCTTGGTTCCAACCCATCCATTCAAGTCTCCGCATACTATCACACGTTCACTAGCTTCTGCCAAATCCAGAACTTCCCTAACATTATCCCAGAACTTCTCTAGATCCAATGCCACCGAAGAGCCTACGGGAGCATAAGCTGCGACCATGAAGACCCTGGTGACACCTAGTTTTATTCGGACCCATAAAAGTCTGGGATCAAACATTCCGTAGTCTTTCACACCTGAGGCCAAGCGAGCGGACAGCAACACCCCCACTCCCCATACTGGCCCGATAGCTCTGCGGTACACCAGATCACAGAGCTATCCCTCCACCAGGAAGATCACAGGTGTCACTGCCCTTTCGCTTGGTCTCTGTTACACAGAGCACATCAAGCTGTCTGTCCGACATCACGGTTATCAGCTCGTGTAACTTACCTTCCATACCACCTCTTACATTCGACTCGCCAAACTGGGCAAGGCGTGATGGGCCCCATCGCCGCATCTGCCATTATTCGTACCGACGGGGGCGGGTCGGTACGCGTCGCCTCTGGGGCACGCCCTAACCCGCACTGCGGTACGCATTCGAGCCGGATTGCAGCCTGTGGATTGCAGGCTGGCAGGGATCGCGACGTGCACACTCCGGACTATGATCCGGACTTAAAAACTGGTATACGTTTTATCCCACTGCTATATCGGGAACCTGAGATATAAAAAAAAAACCGCTCTTGTCTACGGCAAAGCCGCTGGATATAGCTGGTTTTTATCAAAAATTCCCCTTTTGCTGTCCCGGTTTATTGAAACAAAGTTTTATTTCAAACGTTCAATTTCAATATCACCATGCAGCACCCATTGTAAATGTTTGAATATTTTTATGCATGCGACCTATTTACGAGCACTGACATTTGAACAACACATGGCACGGAATATGTATTTAGATATTTCAGGTGAGGTCGATAACCCGAGAATAATAATTATATGAAGCTATCACATAAATCTTAAGAGATTTTACGCGTGATTCATTGTATTTTATTTTAGATGTGAACGTGTTAAATTGAATAGAAATATTTAAAAATCAAACACATCTGATGTAGAATACGACTAGGTACATTCTGAGCATTGGGGGGATTAAGAATGCTTAATGATTTTTTTAATTTTTTTTTTGCGCGTAGTGTATCTAACTGCACACCCCGTCGTTCGGACTCGTTCGAGACTGCGAACAGGGTAGCATGGGGCCCTCACCCACTAAATAAGCCCACCGTGGGCCATCTGTCTACCTGCACTGGCGGACCACTAGAACTGTGACATTACTTCAGTGATAACTACCGTATTTTTTTTTTCAGGGTAGTGTGGGGCCTTCTCCCACTACAGAAACCCGCCGTGTGCCGTCTCTCCGCCTTTATTGGCGGGCCATCGGAACTTCAGTGGTCCGCCGGCGGCTTACCCTTTCGGGTACCCTCAACTGAGCGACGCATCCGCACACTGAGCGTCGCACCTTCGCGGGAGGCAGCTACCCCTGACACTGTCTCACTGTTGGTTGGAGATTTTGGGCCATCACACTAGCCCAATGCAGATTTGCATACTTCACAATGCATAGTTACCATATTAAAAAAGTCTCGGATATCATTTTGCTCAGAAAAAGAGAACTATCTGGAAACTTTTACAATAAATATAAATAACTTGTGTGCTAAATATATGATTTAAAGAAACAGGAGAAAACTAAAATATTCCAAAGACTAGGACACATTCTTTGATTCTTTCTTGGGTGCAGAGAGCAAAAGGCATTATGGCTCACACCCATATTGTTCACATCCATAAGGTTCTTATGTACACTTATCCATTTATATATGGACAAAGATATAAGCTGAGGGATAACACACTGAATTTAACTGCATAACATTAGTCCCGTGTAATAGGTAGCGAATCTATTACTGACCAGGCACCATTCCAGATTCTATACTGATACTGAGAATTTTATTGATGAAAATAGGACTCATGTGTGTGTTACACATCGTAAGTCCACCATTATATGGACTAGGGATATGGCTGCAAATTCTAAGAGCAACATTTCTTATAATATAAATATCCCAGAATTTTAATGGACAATATACTATGACATAATAACTTTGATGATATATTACAACATTTTAGATATGTTATATTATCATTTTTATTTATTATTTATATTTATTATGTAAAACATTCACAATTCACAACACATTAATGATTTATTTGTAATATTTTATATTCCTTTTGACATTGTACTTATAATATTTTAAAAAGATTTAAGTAATATAATTTGTATGTATGCTAGTACTTACCAGAATGTAGAGACTCGACATTATATTTATTTTAACAAAATAAAGATGATTTTATTTGATTAGTTGCACTTTCAAGCTGCAACTACTGAAACAATTCTACTATGAAACCGGAGCACCTGGCACAGAAAAATAGGGGACTTTTCATTGCCAAAAACAATTTTTGACAGTCTATGCAGTAACAGTGTTTATATTAGACGATGCCATTAATCCTTTGAGCATAACACTACTGGGTTTTTCTTGCAGTTAATATCACATGGTTAGGTAAAGATGGAAGACATGTTAAGCAGTGATCCAGGTTGCCAAATAAATAACTTCCTGGCAGTTATTACAAATTGTCATAAGCCTGAATATAGATTATGAATCCAATATTCTTTTAATGTCCCAATTTTACCCATGGTTGGGCCTTGGTGGTCTGATAGGGAGACGCTCAAAGTAAATACTGCTGAATCAGATTAAACAGAACAGATTGGATGCCGACCCCAATAAAGCTTGGGGCAAGGCTAGGCAGATGGTAATGATAGGTATAAAATAGTTTAATGAATGTATTTCCTTTTCTTATTATTCACTAATATAGTTTTTAGGGTACTTACAAAGTGTATTATTTAACTCAATAACATATGCCAAAGATATGGAAAAAAATACTTATAAATATTATCTTCTTTATAAGAAGGTAAGTATGTGAATCTTGTAATCATTGGATGAAGATTAAAAAATAAATAATTGGGCACTAAAACAATAGTTATTTAGTGCAAATAAAAGATTTAAATTACCTACTTATATTGTATTTAGATAATAGGTACCTACTAGCTTCTATCCACAACATGGTCTGCATCGAATTTTGTTGTTTTAATTTATTTTGCAGAACCTTAATATTTTTTCTAAAATAAACATGGTCTAAGTCATTCCTTATAATATCAGCTATCTGCCAGTGGTCCCATCCAAATCGGTCCAACTGTTCCCAAGTAGGTATAGCGGAACAAAGAGAATAAAAACTTTAAAATTGCTAATTATTCAGAAAAAAAAGAGCAGGTGCATCAAATGGTACCCATTGTGTTTCAACTAGGTCAAGTCTAGGTAACCTAATATAGTTATTGTTAATGTGTTATTTATAGTTGTTTGAATGAAGCGAGCATTAATATAATGGAGCTTAATCAAAGTTACGGCTGATTTAGCTTTATTTATGTGTGATGCACGAAATGAAGTCACAGATAAAGTTTATGGTACACGAGAACACGTATAATGTAAAAAATGAAACAGTTAATCAAGTAATTTGTGGCTATTGTCAATGTAATGATAATATTCATCTTCACTTATGAGATCTTCACATTAGTTTTATGACACAAAGTATACATGAATTAACTTACCTTGCATTTATTCGTAGATATAAATTCACAGTTTTTATTACATAAAACAAACACCAAATAAAACGGAGAAAACACGTTAATTGATTAAATACACACTCAAAAATCTCTAGCCCAGGCCCAAACTTTACTAAAGTTGACAAGCCGACCGACACATCGCACACACATCACATCACATCCTAATCCTATATTATCTTCGCCAGTTCCGCCACCTGCCGGCCATAATGTTTGCCATTTGTAATAAAAATGGATAGTCCTTGCTGTAACAAAAAATATTTTGCATTTATCCAAAATGTCAAGCAAAATCAATGAAATACTTAAATTACGCATAAATATATTATATTATTTCTTCTATTAGATATTGTTTCATTTATTTAGATGGTTTCAAGGGTCACCTTCCCGATACCATATCACATCACATGGTCACATTACATGGTTTTTGTTAAAACTGCAATGCATTTAAGTATAACAGTGCCATCATGTGTCTAATAGTAGTAATAGTATATAGCGCTATCTTTTGTTGAATAGATACACTAATAAGCGTTTATGCGCCATTTCAATAACAACAAATAGATGGCATTAACAGTAGAAAATTTTATATAATTAGACATGCACTAGATGGCGCTAACTTTACTATATTTATACACATAAAAAACATTAAGTAACTTTTTAATTTCACTGAAATAAAAAATGTGAAAATGTGTAAATATGAAAGTGGCACACGGATAGTTTATTTCCTGGATTAATATATAGGATACTTGATATCCCAGAAAAATGTTAAGTTCCTATCATAGGGTAGCTATGTTACGTAGGCATGGTTCTTGTGATAGAGCCTTATTTATCCCAGGATAAAAGGGCCGGTTCGATCAGGAAAGTACCACCCTCTCAAGAAAGATCACCGTGTAATAATGGTAGTTACTCCTACCGTTGTGTTTCGTATGGTGAGTGAGAGCGCCAATGGCCCAAACCTTCTTTCTATCCTTCCTTTGTCATTCATCATTTCCTTATTATCCTTCCTATCCTCTCCTTAGTATCCTACCTATCCTCTCCTTAATATCCCTACTAACCTTTTCCTTGGAGATGACGACGCGTGAAGGATGCTTTTCGTGTAGCTTGCGTCTTACGGCTACCGCTTACCAGTAGCTAGGCCTGTATGCTTGTTACCCACCCACGTAATATAAAAAAAAGATAATGAATGGAGTGACGTAGGTCTTTATATTATATTGACTCAATTCTGAGGTCCACTAAGGGGGTAGCTACTAAACCTTAGTAATAACTACGAGTACTATTTTCTATAATTCTTTCTGACATTTACGCAAATTCACGCCATTTTAATCTGCGCTCGAATTTTCTATTTCACATTTATAATTATACTAGCCTAGTAATCCGTTCAGTAGTTTTTGCGTGATGCGCGAACGAACAACAAGACAAAAAATCTAAAAAAAATGTTTTGTGTACACACACACGTATCTGTTTATAGGCTATGCAGTATTTTTTCTCAAATAACTTATATGTACAGACACAGCTCTGTTACAGCTTTATAATAGATAGGATTTTAGTAAAAAAAAAACCAAAGGCAGATTTTCTATTTTTTTTTTAATGGCATGTAGCAGATGAAAATAAGGTTCAGTAGAATTTACCATCTCATACCTCGAGGTATTTTACTACTCACGACTACACTTCACGAGTAGTCGGATGATCGTTTTATAAGGTCTTCAAATGATCGTTTTATAAGGTCTTCAATCTCAAATAGTAGGCTAATCAGTCTTGACCTTTTAGATGATGATCCTCCAACTAGTAACCCAGGTCTCGGTCATAGGCTCAAACCTCAGACAACAATAGGATCAGGATGACAACCGCAACACTAGAATATAATCAAGAGACCAGAATGAAGAAGGATAACTGCTATGTTTCACGGACCACGCCAGATTTCAGAACAAAGACTAATACGTATACGTATAACCAGAAAGACCAGAATGATGGTCTAGCCTCTCCGGACTTGACCGTTCGACATTCGAGAGATTTCAAATGTTAAATAAATGTTTATTTTCTCTTCTGAGGCCTGTCATTTTATGAAACCTATTCTAAAAAGGAGGATTAGTTAATATTATTACAGTACCTACTCCCAAACCTACCGACCAGTAATGCAACGGGTGACAACTGCTTAGATACCTACCTTTGCCTCGAACAATACCCGCGGCAAAGAATAGGGTGGTGACACTTGTATTCTTAGTCCGTCATCGCACACAGACAATCACAAAATCTATCATCGTGTAAATTCAAATTCATAAATATCTTTATTTCATAGGCCTTTTAAATAGCACTTAAAATCGTCAATCACTAATAATTAACACGAGCGCCTGAGGCGAGTGCATCCGCAATAACAAAGTGGTGATTGCAATCGCCACAAGCGGCTGGATTCCGTAGCCTTTCATAAGAAGAACCCGACAGGACAGACAAACTCATGGGCCATTTTTTTAAAGTGCCAATTTTTTACAATTTTATATAATCTTTATAACTAAAATTACATTATATCATATCATGGACGTAAGAATATTTTTTTACGTCCATGTATCATATAAAACAATTTTGAAAATGAATGAATGAGGAGCAGCTCAAGCCCATTTAGTTTTATCCTCAAGATAATCCGAAACAGTGTTGATTACAAAGTCGATTTTTTATGGTTTTCTTAAATTTATTTAGTGGCATGTTTCGGACATTTTCGGGAATTTGATTGTAGAAGCATACACATTGCCCCATGAAAGATCTACTAATTCTGAGGAGACGAGTACTGTGAGCAACAAGATTGCCTTTGTTCATAGTATTAATGTGATGAACGTCACTTATTTATCAAAGCTTCTGATGTTTTTCTTGACAAAAAGATTTTCATATATAAATTGAGACACGACAGTTAGAATATTTATTTCTTTAAATTTCTGTCTAAGGGAAACTCTCGGGCCCAGATTATAGATTGCACGAACGGTCCTTTTCTGAAGTACAAATATAGAATTTAAATCGGCGGAGCATCCCCATAGCAGTATGCCATAGGACATAATACTATGAAAGTAACCGAAATAAACTATTCTAGCCGTTTCAACATCAGTCAATAATCTAATTTTTTTTACCGCATATGCCGCTGAGCTTAACCTACCTGACAATTTTTTAATATGGGGGCCCCATTGGAGTTTGTTATCTATAGTGATACCTAGGAAAACCGTGGACTCCACAAGGTCCAGTTCGACGCCATTCAATTGTACATTGGTTTCTACGTGCCTTACATTGGGTGTAGTAAATTTTATACATTTAGTTTTATTTTCACTTAAAACTAGGTTATTAGTATTGAACCAATGAACAACTTTAGATAGTGCGTTGTTCACATCGTCATAATTAAGCAGTTGCTAAACGTCGTGTACTTAACACTAGAAATGCTTTATAATTTTGATGATGAGTTAATCAGCACCTAAGCCTAAACTTGGAAGGAAGGTTAATTTTACATCAAACCTCAATATGTCAATTTCAGAGATCTACTAATAGTTAATCAAAAAATAGTTAAGCAAAACGAACAAAAAATAGTTAAGAAAATGGTCAAGAATTCACTAATAATAGCATGTTAATTATTAGTGAATTTAGTTATTTACGATTTTACGTGCTATATATTAGACCTATGTAATAGAGATATATTGTAATTAGATTTTTTTAGTACTATTTGGGTAGGCCAACAAGCATAGGGCACACCTGATAGTAAGCGGTGACCCCAGCCTATAGACGCTAGCATCACCAGACGCATCACTCGCGCGTCGCGGTCTCCAAGGAAAGTGATAGGAGGAATAATCAGGAAAGAATAGGCAGGATAATAAGCAGAGGGTAGGGAGAATAACAAGGAGAGGAAAGGGAGGGGATTTTGGCCTCCGACGCTCTCACTCACTATACGAAACACAATGGTACTCCTACCATTGTCTGCCTACCGTTGTTTCATGCAGATATTCTGTGAGAGGGTGATAGTTCCCCGGTCGAGCCGGCCCATTCATGCTGGGATAAGGCCACTTGAATTTAAATTATAAGAACACGAATAAAAACAAATGCATAGAAATGGCTCGTATATAAAATCCATATTGTGCTTAGGCTGGTATTTTACTATATATATTATACTAGTAGGTATACATTTTATCCCGCTATAAAATAAGCGTCGCCACGCTAACAGCCGGTGTTAACCTCCCTCAGCATTAGATGTTTGACATCAAAAATGTAGGTTCCGGATAAGTAATCACCAACATATCATATACTCAAACCTTATCCGAAACACGCTGCATCTTATGTTATAAGTATTACTCTAATCGGTTCAGTAGTTTTCGCAGTATAACCGAACAAAAAAACCGGCTCTCCATTTATTAGTATATATATATATATATATATATATATATATATATATATATATATATATATACTAATAAATGGAGAGCCGGTTATATATATATATATATAGATTTGGTGATCATGTATACCATTATATAACAATTTCATATCGTCACCGAAGCGCTAAACGGGCATTGTCTTTATTACGAGCATATGCTGATATTCCCAAAGCTGGCCCTTCACGTTTGCGGTTCTAACGAGCTGTCACACAATAGTGACAACGGCAACGTTGACGGCCTATCTCGGGCTTTATCTATTTCAACGGGATACAACGCGAGCCCTCACGTCATTTTTGTTTCGAGATTTTAATCTTTATTATCCATCGGAAGGGAAAATAATACACAGTACATCATTTTTGTTTTGTATTTTGATCGTGAATTATGTTTGGTAGATAAGTAAATCTTTATTAAAATGTGGTCAAAACGAATGTCGCTTATTGTCAGAATAATGTTTTAGCAATGATCTTTTTTATATAGATACAATAATTATCATTGTGTGTAAGTAACTTTATAGAATTTCAATTAGATTCGTTGTGTAATAATAATGTATCTTTATTGCAGACAAAGATATCCATAATAAAATAAGTAGAAAATAATATTTTACTTGGTGGCAATAGCCAACCATCGTTTGTAAGTGGCAGTCAACAGCAGTCTGCCAGCTAAACTTCAAATAATTAGATTATTAGAAGTGCTAACTTTGGACATGAAAGATACTATTATTTTACGATGAATTAATGAATATATGAATGAATATATTTATTTAGATAATTACACTGAATGAGTCTACACGCCATTCAGCAAACATTCCTGAAGTACTTCGCTTCAGACCCATGAGGTGCCTAAAAGTATTGTTATAGACTACTCTGATAGCGTTGTAGGACTTAATAGTGTAGTCGATCCAGAGTTTACACGTATAAAATGACTTACAGAAGGATTTAAACAATGTGACCGTCACGTCAGGCACTGCTCTAGAAAATTTCCTGGCAATCATATTGCCTATCACGCACAGAGCTCGGCGTTGTCTCTCTACATATTCTGGTCATCATTGAGTTTCGATGTCACGATGTGATACTTGAAACTCTCTACCCTTTGAATCTGCTGCCTGTATGAATATACTTCAGGTACTTGTTCAGGTAATACAAAATAGTTGATCATGTCTCCAGTGGAGATTCTTAAGTCAAGGAGCAAATTTGTTACGCTTTTGTTATTGTCAATGAGTTGCGACTACCATCGACAAGGCCATTGGTTCATTTTTTGCCATTAATTATAATCCTTATCATGGCCAATAATAGTTACGAAGTTTTTACTTGACGAAGATACAGCAGTACATAATTTTATTCACTGCGCGATTACCATCTGATCTCCGCGTAATACAAGCACAAGAATAACAATCATCATCAGTGGTTAATCTATACTATTATAAAGCTGTAATAGAGCTGTGTCTGTACATTCAAGATATTTGAGAAAAAAATACTGTAATAGGCTATATAGGCGTGTCTAAACACAAAACAATTTTTTTTAGAATTTTTATTTGTTTATCTGTTTGTTTGTTCGCGCATCACGTAAAAACTACTGAACAGATTTTGATGCAACTGTTTTTATTTGAAAGGCCTTGATTAGACTTAAAAACTAGTATACATTTTATCCTGCTACTATATCGGGAACCTGAGATATAATTTAAAAACCAGCTTTTGGCTGCGGCGAAGCCGCGGGCAAAGGCTAGTAATATTATAAATGCGAAAGTCAATATGTTTGTTTGTTTATCACGCTTTCACTCTCCAACGACTGAACCAATCCTGAAATTAGCGAAAAGCTGATAACTAATGTGCTGTAGTGATGTATTTTATATTCTTAAGTACACGCGAACGAAGTCGCGGTTAGAATCTACCTACCCACATGGCGACATAAAATTATTACACGGGAATTACATCATATTCAAAGGAATATTAAAGGAAGTCTATTAAGTCCAAAATAAAACCATATGAATAAAGTACGATTTGCAAAATCGATTACATGAAGTCTCTGTCGCTGGTCAAACCTGTACTTATTGTTAACCAGCACATTGTGTCTTAATATTAGGATTTTTTTTTACCGAAACTGGTAAGTGTCATTTCTGATAATATCTTTGTTTATTATTCTCTTTTAATTAATCATTCCAGTCGTTCTTGTCCGCCAATATTGGTAGTAAAGCGATGCGATTCTTCCCTGCTTGTCTTTGAAGGTTTTAATTTATACATTTGCGCAACGTCAGCTCTTAGAAAAATAATTTTCTTTCATTTTGCAAAATTTTGGACACATTGCACTTTACCTTCTCACAGGGCAGCGCCGTGAACTCGTCGCGACAATAGGTGGGGACCTCTCGCTGCCGAGCGATAGGAATTGGGACGCGAGCGCAGCCTTCTTCTAGGATGTTATCTCGCAAAAGGAAGACGATCCATCCACTGACCGGAACCGCCGCCAGCGACTGGGGCGGCGTAGGTAGTAGTTCAGGAATGCTTGGACCTGATGCCACCCTATTATAGCTGGGGCTGCGGGTGGATGACCGGGGTACGCTCAACACCTGTAAGGCCTCCCACAAACGTGCGACGCTGTGCTGTCAGCCAATAGAGGGTACCCGAAAGGGTAAGCCGCCGGCAGACCCGTGTAGTAATGTTACACAGTTCCCAGTGGTCCACTAGCATAGGCGGAGAGACGGCACACAGCGGGTGTATTTAGTGGGTGAGGGCCCCACACTACCCTATTCGTTGCCCCGAACGAAGGGGTCTGCAGTTAGGTACATTTTTTCCTGCCTTAACAAAAAAAGGTATCACATAATACCTATGAGCTGATTAGAATTTAATAACATAACTAAACTCACTTGTGTGTATAGTAATTCACACAAGTTTAGGTTTTCATCTATAATTTTATATAGATACATATATTTATTAGTTGTTACTATATTATAGAAATCTCACATCGATGACAGCAACAGCGTCGATATAAGCCACGTGAGCATCGCACGTGACTACAGTTCATGTCGTACCAACGGAACCTACCTCCCCATCCCTCTAAGTCTACAGCCACTCCACCTTGCTTTCAAAAATCTGCTTTTAAAAAGTCATCGCTATTGTATACGTAAAACTCTCGAAATACAAGTAAAGTTTAAAGTAAAAAAAGTACTTTATATGGACTCCGTTTTGTATACAATAAGAGTGAAATTGTGCGAGCAAATGCCATGAATTTCACCATCCGCCAACGTTTTGACAAGCGTATATATTTACATTAAGTCGTCGGCCGCTCATCGAGGCAGAAAACTTACAATTAATATTAAAACATGCGCAATAAAATAAAGCCAAGCAGTCGGAAAGTATTCGCGTCAGCCGAGCAGTGCTTTTGACATGGCTATTATTTTAAAGCGCAATTATAAGGATGTAACCACCGGTTTATTTATATAATATTTTACGTTTTGTTGCTATAGAAATATGGTGTGAAGTTCCTTGGATAGACAAACAAGTACCAAATCCTGTAAAGTTGTAGCTTCGCCCATCACTATCGTGGGCTATGAACAGGGATGTAAATGATACAATCCGGATATTGTTCTACATTTTATTATGTGTACACTTTCTGCCGATCATGTCGGTGAAGTACACGGTATTATTTGTGCTTCTAGTAACAAAACATAATTTGTAGTAGAATAATATTTGGAGGTACATATTTGTTTACCTGTATTATACAGTGACTCGGGGCTATTGCCAAACTTTAAGGGAGTATTTACTCGTGTAATATTATTATGATCGAAGCTACGAGAAGTCATGCCAATAGCATATAGTGAAATTACTTTGATCAAATCCTATTTCTCATAACTACCAATTGTATACTTAGGATATTTATGTAAAAATAGCTGTAATTAATTAGGCTATTTAGGCGTGTCCGAGCACAAAACAATTTTTTAGAATATTTGCTCTTGATTAAACTTTTTGTTGTGTGATAGTTCTTTATTAGACTTAAAAACTGGATCCTGTTATTATAATGGAACCTGGGTATAACCTAAAAACTAGCTTTTATCTGCGGCGGAGCTGTGGGCAAAGGCTAGTAAACTATAACGTAACATAATCAAGTATTTTCAAGATAAATAAAAACTTAAGTAGGTAGGATCAGGTATCTAAACAGTAGCCATAAGAAGGCAATATTTAAAAGATCAGATTTGTCTAAATTTTACAAGTTTTTTGTAAGATGTGTAATGAATTAACGATTACATCCGATTTATTATTGATAAATCTGGAGTACTGTACTCGGAAATATGAACATTATGGTACTGATCATATCAGCATTTTGAACCTGAAGCACACGGATGGTGAAAATGGGCAAGAAAGTGAAACGTTAGGATCAGTCAACAAGCGAGCGATAATTTTAATAAGCTATGAACATAGCATCACGCCTGTATTCCCTGAAGGGGTAGGCAGAGGTGTATTACACACCCACAACTCGCCAGCTATGTTTAAGTCCCACGTAATAGGGGCAAGCCCATAGCCGTCTACCGGGTAGATTTCCAAACTCCGGGCTGCTACTGAGACTTATTCTTTACACGAAAAAGGTCAATAACACTGCCCGACCCGGTCATCGAACCCATGACATCATGAGCAGCAGTTGCTCACACTACGGCTACACCACAGAGGCAGTTAATAGGTTTTGCATATATTTTTGATGTGATAACGTCATAAATCGATGAACGCCGGCTGCACGCACGAAAAAGTGTCAAGTTCCGAAAAATGTATAGCGCCCGATGCATTGTTTGTGAAGCTCTCAGAAAACATATATGACGTTATCACGTAAAATGTTATCGTCCGTAAACCGACTTTACAGACACCCATAGTGTTTTTTTTAAATTGTAAACTAATTAAATAATCATATTATATATATGCAGCTGGCCGTTTGGGGCCGGCTTTAGAATTGTCCCACCCCTCTCTACCCACGGGATTCGTAAGAGAAATCTTAGAGAATACCGGGGGAGTGGGCAGCAGCACTCCCTCGAGTATTAACAACATCCACTGCGATCGCCAACCCGCTTGCCAAGCGTGGCGATTACGGCATTATCTCCCATGACGGGACCGCTCGTTGTGGCCTTCTCTTGGGGAGGCCTATGTCCAGCAGTGGACGTTGAAAGGCTAATGGATATGCAGATATTTTTTCTTAGTTCATCTTAGTACCTATAGTGTGCCTAAAAATGCAGTCACGGTTTATTTTATCAAAATATAAAGCAGACATACTCTGGATAAAATAAAAATTGTAGCACAGAATCAACGGATAAAATGAAATAGCAGTAAAGCGTGCAGTGGTCGGGGACCCTGACGACGCCGACACTCTATGCTCTTCATTTGACCGCACCAATCAAGCCGAGTGCACCTATCGTATGTAAATGACGCCCCGACGGAATAACATCTAATGTAATTGACAGTAAGATTGTTTCAAATATACATACCAGCATGCGATAGTACAAGGGTCAGTTTTATTTAAATACTGTGCATTTGTACGAGTTTTTGCTCAAATATTGATATACTTGAAACATGTAAAGTAGCACTTCGTTGGTTAGTACAATTTCTTCTATCAATTCTAACGGGGTCAGATAAATAAAATAGAAAATAATTTGCGAATACATTACTTATTCTAATAATTAGATTTTTTTATAATTATAAGAGTTTTTTACGTTACCAAGCGGTTTTCCTAGTGGTAGATCCTTGTTTATCCCAGCATGAAAGGGCCGGCTCGATCGGGGAAGTACCACCCTCTCACAAAAGATCAGCGTGTAACAACAGTAGTAGTACTTTTTTTTTGTTTAGGCGGGAAAAAATGTACCTTACCGTACACCCCGTCATTCGGGGCAACGAACAGGGTAGTGTGGGGCCCTTACCCACTAAAGAAACCCGCCGTGTGCCGTCTCTTCGCCTGTGTTGACGGGCCACTGGTACTGTACAGTAGTGGTATCTACGGTTTTGTGTCGCATGGTGAGCACAATATGGATTTTATATACGAGCTTTTATAATTTAAATTCAAGTGGCCTTATCCCAGCGTGAATGGGCCGGCTCGACCGGGGAACTATCACCCTCTCACAGAAGATCTGCATGAAACAACGGTAGGCAGACAATGGTAGGAGTACCATTGTGTTTCGTATGGTGAGTGAGAGCGCCAGAGGCCCATACCCCCTCCCTATCATCTCCTTGTTATCCTTCCTATCCTCTCCTTTATATACTTCCTATAAAGTAATAATATATCCTTGAAGATGGCGACGCGCAAGAGATGCCTCTGGTGTTGCTAGCGTCTATTGGCTAGGGTCACCGCTTACCATCAGGTGGGCCGTATGCTTGTTTACCATCCACGTACATAGCATCACGCCTGTATTCCCCGAAGGGGTAGGCAGAGGTGTATTACACACCCACGACTCGCTAGCTATGTTTTAAGTCCCACGTAATAGGGGGCGAGCCTAATGACGTCTACCGGGCACATTTTCAAACTCCGGGCTGTTACTGAGAATTTTTATTTTTAGGAAAAAGCTCAATAACATTGCCCGACCTGGGGATCGAACCCGAGACCTCATGATTAGCAGTCGCATACACTACCGCTACACCACCGAGGCAGTTCCACGTAGTATAAAAAAAACCCTGACCAGTCTGTAAAGTCGGTTTACGGACGATAATTTTACGTGATAACGTTATAATATGTTTTCTGAGAGTTTCACAAACAATGCATCGGTCGCCATACATTTCTTGGAACGTGACACCTTTTGGTGCGTGCTGCCAGCGTTCATTTATTAATTTCCTACCGGTGAAATGAAATGGTATAATTGGTACTATGCTTATTGCTGTTGAGTCCATGACCAGCAGTTACGACTTACCATCAGGTGGGCCATGGCTCATCTGCCACCATAAGAATTAAAAATTGGATTACTTCGTGTGGTACAAACCCATAAGTGATTGCATATCCGCTCCATATTTCACTATATCGTGGTATCAATAAAATTCAATCCAAATATTTTTTTGTAAAAGTCGAACATTATTCAAGATAGTTTTATTTCAATGCTAAGGCACAATTCCATACGAGGTTCTCGAGTACGTAGAAGGCTAGGCGTGTTCTCTTGAGATTTAAGTTCCATCGTATTAGTAGATTGGATAGCCGTCAGCGACTATAAAAAACCAGCTCAGAAACATTTCACATCACTTCATTGAACAACGCTTCGTTTTATTTAAATTTTGTTTACTTGTTCAGCGATCGAAACAACTAGTATTAGGGGACTTCAGCTTTCACAAGCAGTATGGGCATCTACTACTATGGAAATAATTTTCTGCTTTAAAACAACAGCTAACATTGATATAATTTACATTTATAATTTACATTAGTTATTAGTGCGTGTATTCTTGGTGTGAGGAACTTCCACATATCTTCTTCAGTTCTTTTAAATTAGGGAGTATATACATATAGTGATTAACATTGCATTTAACAGTTTCGTTAGCAGCTTTAGTATACCTTTTTTTTTTGTTTAGGCGGGCAAAAATGTTCCTAACCGCACACTCCGTCGTTCGGGGCAACGAACAGGGTAGTATGGGGCCTGCATGCACTATAGAAACCCGCCGTGTGCCGTCTCTCCGCCTTTATTGGCGGGCCACTGGAACTATGTTACATTCCTTCTGTGGTCCGCCGGCGGCTTACCCTTTCGGGTACCCTCTACTGAGCGACGCATCCGCGCACGGAGCGTCGCACCTTCTCGAGAGGCCTTGCGGGTGGCGGATGTTCCCCGGTCCATCCACCCGCAGCCTCAGCTAGGGCGGCATGAGGCGCAAGTACCTGCGCCTGCGCCGCCCCGGTCGCTGGTGGCGGTTCGGGTCAGTGGAAGAATTTTGTTTTTGAATTTCCACCTGGCCATGGCAGCTCGGCGGGCGTTGCCCTGCCACCTGGCCACCTCCCTGGGTAGGGGGCATCCGCCCCCCTCCCGCTCTTGCGACGCTCGCCGATACACCTCGGCGAGCACCTCCGCCTCCAAGTCCCACGGGGGGATTCCAGCCAGGTACGACACCCACAAAGAATGGGGAAAGAATGGGGTGGTGACACTTGTATTCTTAGTCTGTCACCACACGGATAAAAATCTCTCAAGTTTTATGTTTTAACCTTTCAACGCCTCGCGGCACCGACTTTCTTGAAGCTTTCCTTTACCAAGCAACGATAATATTAACATCATTTTAAATTTTTAAAAAAATTCTAGCTATGTGCCTTGCTTGCTTGCCTTGGGATCGTACCTCAGAGTGGTGGTCTAAGTCGATACCATGGTCCTTGCAGTCCCCGGTTTTATCGCTAGACCAATATATAACTGTATTTAATTGCAATTATTTTCCTTTTTTAGCTGAGTTTATAGCAAACAGAATTTATAGTCATAACTGTTCATAAATGTCAAGTCATTGTGGCAATAACGTAAGTGGGACTCAGTTCACCTACTCCCGACATGTCGTCGCCTAGCCCCACGTCAACCCAATGAGCATCATTTAAATTAACGCATGAATACATTAATTAACATTTTTGGAGCTTTATCGTAGCAGCAAAATTATAGTCTTGCTACTATTAGTATCTATAGTTCTATAAGGTTTTAGTAGACATTGAATGTGTTGGTGTCTCATTATATGCTTGTATAAATACCTATCCAAAATGTATTTTTAACTAAAATGTAAAGTATTATTTTTAGACAAAGTGGACTAGAATTAGTTTAAGTGACATACCACGTATATTAAGTTAAATGCAATAATAGTTTTTGGAGTAAAACTGCCTCTGTGGTGCAGCGGTGGTGTGTGTGACTGCTGATCATGAGGTCTCGGGTCGGGCAGTATTATTGAGCTTTTTCGTAAAAGAAAAATTCTCAGTAGCAGCCGGAGTTTGAAAATGTGCCAGGTAGACGGCAAAAAAGGCCTATTGGGGGCGAGCCTTTTGCCACGTAATAACGTGGGACTTAAACATAGCTGGCTAACCGTGGGTGTGTAATACAGCTCTGCCTACCACCTCGGGGATACAGGCGTGATGCTATGTTTAGTTAGAACTGTCTGAGGTAGAGACCTCACAACCTCGGCACCAACAAGTCACTACGCATCATGAAGTTTTTAACCGAAGAAGAACCGAAGAAGTAAAATAAGTATTTGGTGACAAACGATTACTGTTCGGCAAAGGAAAACGTAATCAGAAAACCTGCAATCCTGAGAGGTTTCATCAACGGCTGTGTCTGCCAACCCGCACTTGGTTTGCATCGTGGAATACAGCCTAAATTCCTCTCACTCTGACAGTTTCAATTTGTGGTTGCGCCTTGGCCTTTCTAACATGAGTAGTCTAGCTCTTATAAACATCCATGTATAGTAAAGCTGTAGGCCAAGCCACCTTCTCTCATAGAATCCCTGCTCTCCACATCCTACCCCTTTCTCTGAGGTTCCATCCATCCATCCATTAGCGTTTCAACGTCCAATGCTGGACATAGGCCTCCCCAAGAGACTCCACAACGAGCGGTCCCGTCATGGGGATAATGCCGTAATCGCCACGGCTGGCAGGCGGGTTGGCGATCGCAGTGGATGTTGTTAATACTCGAGGGAGTGCTGCTGCCCACTCCGCCGGTATTCCCTCTGTCGGCTCTTACGACTCCCGTGGGTGGTGGGACAATTCTAAAGCCGGCCCACACGTCTCTGAGGTTGGCAATGCGTTATTCATACCTGTGACTTTGTTAACGTTTATAGACTGTAATAGCTGCTTACCATTAAATGCGCCATATCCTTGTATGCCACCTTTATAGTAAAAAAACTAGGCTGGATTCCAGAAAGCTCAATCTTCCATAATTTGACTTTTAAATTACCTATTTAATTTTTCATACCTATATTTTAGATTACACTGCGCACTTCCTTCCTTTCCTTAATCTTACCTAGGCTAAATTGGAATGTACGTCGCAATCCTTAGAAAGACAGTCACTCCCAGACATACTGAACTATTATTCGAATACTTCACAGATCAAGCAAGTTATCTTTTGTTTTTTAATTTTTAGGACAACTAGCCTAAGTTCGACTATAATATTTGTGTCATCGTTCCATTTCTGCGTGTTTTATGAGAAGGGCATTCAACTGAAATCGACGGCTTAACGCTTTGTTTTACTGTCGGTGAAATTTGATGTTAATGTACTAAGTACTTCTCAGATAGCCATTAGGGACGGTCGTTCTCATTGTTGGGGTGAGTAAGGGAGGCGTTATTTCTTTACGAAGCATGAACATTTTGTAAGCGACCCTTTAATAACTTCTTGGCGCTGTATTGACTTGAATTAAGAGTAAATATTGCATAATTGTACGCGATAGCCTAATGCTATTGAGTACAATTATGAACCAGGCTATTTTCCGATGCCAGCGAGACATAGAAGTAAAAGCGTTATGGTGATAATTTATTGAGGGTTTTCTTATACTACAAGGGTGGCAGCTTACGGCCCACCTGATTAGACCGATATGTTACCGTAGTCTGTTAGTGATAGTAACACACTAGGGGATATTGAACCCAGGAAAAAGAATAGGAGGCGGTGGTAACGAGCAGATGGAGAGGACAAGAGGATAAAAAGGTGGGATAAAGAATAGGTAATTAAGATGGGATGAGTATGAATATGAAAATGTGTGGTTAAAAAATATTTAACCAAGGATTTTCATAATATCATTTTGATATTATTATTTTGATATTAACATGATCACAAAAATACATAGTTAAATGCCATTTAGACGGAGAGAGTTTCTCGTAACGAAGATACGATTATCGAAACAATTTAAAAAAGTTTCTTCACACCTCTTTCTCTTTCGCTTTGGTGATAATCGCCTGGCAAGAAAGTGTAAACTAAACTCGAATGACAAATCTCGCACTGAAATCCGATAAAACCGTTTTGCACGCCTCATAAGCGAAGCGTTGAGGTGGGTACTACTGTCACTTCACGAGTCTTTTTTTTTTCTCTTACGCTTCAGTATAATTAGGGATAGAACCCTATCACTTTTCACGGTCTGATTCAATGTGGTTTAATTGTTATTAAATAAACAAAAAAAATAGCTTGAATATATATGGTCGATTCGATCATACACTAAAACCAGCGCTATCTACTTTATTTAGTGAGAAATACTTCTATAGAACCATTGACGTACTTCCTAAAATTAGCGCCATCTATATAAGACATGAGAACCACATTAGTAATTTTTGATATTAGCGCTATTTGATTTATTGAAAACTACTTAGTAAGACCATTACATTATTACTTACTTATTCAATGAAATTATGAAGTTTTGGATTTTTCAAATTTGTTTTTTATTAGTACAATACTCGTATGCGTTTATACAAGTCGAGATTCTCGTAAGCAAGAATCTTCTTAGAATAATTTCGCTGTGTAAACAGACGTAGGTAATTATCGCCTAGCGATAAGTGTCATGCAAATCTCGTATGAAATAATCGTAGGTGAGAATACAGCTCTTGCTTGTATGTAAAAATTTTGATGCGACAATGTTATGGCGATTATTGTTTGTGATAGTAGCGTACGATTTCTCGAACGAAACGTGCGAGAAACTCTCTCCGTCTAAATGGCGTTTTTAGGTGGCACATATTTATAGTTTTATTTAGGTACATTACAGAATTTAATATCGCTACAATTTAAACACAAAAATAAACAAATGTAACGTTTATGTGAGATCCATAGTATTTTTAAAAGACGCGGGCCTCGTTCCTAGTTGTGTTTCGTGACTGTGTCCAGTTCGTAGGGTTTAGCACCTTGTAAATCTGGACATAAAATGTACAATGTTGTCGTCACTCACTATTGCTTCGGCACGTGCCCTTACATTCTTGCTGTTTATTTAAAAAGACATACAACAAAAACATTTATGGCGTCCTATTTTATTTCATTTGCCGATACTTAGGTTGTAATAGTCCAACTTCATCAAATACGTAGCACGCATTCAATACAGCAGTTTGTGCTTCACAGCGTTCAAGTGCATTTATAGCTTAGCGGTAAAACCAAGGGCTGCAAAGGCAGTGGCATCGAGTTCGATCCCTTGTCCAAGGTTCAGACCTCGTACAGTACACAGACTTTTCGAGATTTATCGAGTTCGATCCCTTGTCCAAGGTTCAGACCTCGTAGAGCACACAGACATTTCGAGATTTTTCGAAATTATGCATGTAGTTTTTAATTTATCACAGCTTGGTGAAGGAAAAGATCGCGAGGAAACATACATGCCTGAGAGATTACTTGATGACTTGTGAAGTGTGCCAACTTGCATTGGGCCAGCGTGGTGGACATGGCCTAATCCCTCTCACCATGAGAGGAGACCCGTGTCCAATCGTAGGACAAAAAAAGAGTCGAATAGTCCTTATCAAATTCTTTCACTCATGTTTATTGTATTTTTATATTTTTTATTATAAATAGTAAATAATTAAGATTGCCTCGGTGGTTCTGCTGCAGATCTCAAAGTCAAAAGAGATATTGCACATGCAGGTTTAACCCTAATGTAGTATAGTATAGCCTTTGTAATGAAAGCTTGTATTTGAATTATTTTTTTTAACTTTTTATTATGTAGCCGTTTTTATAGATTTTTAAGCAAGCCAAGGTTTAGCCATATAAATTTAAAGTCACGAGCGGGATTTGCACCAGCATCTCCTGGAATACCGTCCCAGAAGCTTTGCCAATTCAGAATCAATTCAAATCCTGCTCGTGACTGTTATTTTCGATTTGAGAATTTCGCACTTTATGTTAATTTAAAAGCTTTTTAAATATTAATTTCGAATTTGAGTAACTGAGTATCGAATGATTGTTAGGTACCAATTGTTTTCTTATATCTCTTGCCATGGATATTAAGTACGTAACTTAAAATAATTAATGAAACACCTAAAAGGTTAAGCATTTCTATCTAAAATTACTTTTATATTTTGCAATTTTTGTATTTTTAAAGGAGGTAGTTATCCTTTAATGGATCTCAGGAAGCATTACGGAGCAGTTTCTATGATCCTCGGGTAACTGTTTTAGGTCGTGGCCCGATTTACGGTTGTGCTCCGAACGAAGATTGAGACGGCTGTGCTAACGGTTTTTTTGTGTAGGTGTAAATCTTAGGGCGTCTTTACGATCTTCTATAACACGGTGTGAGATGTGAGAGATGGCGTTGGTTTCACAATAATTAATATTTATTCACACGTTGGCGTCACCCAAAGACGTTAAGTATGATGTGTTATCGAAATTAGCAGTCAGGAGCAATTGTCAGGATGGCTGAATTGGTAAAGCATCTGGACGGTATCCAGAAGATGCAGGTTCAAATCCTGCTCCTGACTGTTATTTTCAATTTCACATTTTTCACTTTGTGTTTAATATTTATTCACATTAAAATAATTATTTCTGTAATCCACTACTAGGTTCAAGTCTGGTAATCGTTGATAAAACACCTATGCCACTGCAACTGCCATATTTACAGTTATAACTATGTGATTTGTTTATAATATTATAATAAAAAATATAAAGAATAGGTTTCGAATGATGCCAGTTTGAACTTACTAAAACTTGGACTCGCTATATCAAAGGTTATATATTGCGCTATGCTTAATTTATTATGCAGTAAATTTCGGCAACATAAATATCAACGTTATGTACTTATTGTAATAAATTAAAAAGTAAAAGGGCATAGGTACGTCGTGATCTTTACATATTGGTTTGAAGACCAGGGTTATACTTTTTTTATGCTACGTGGGTGGCAATCCAGCATACGGTCTATAAACAGACAAAACCAGAGACATATCTCGCGAGTCGCCATCTTCAAGAAAAGGTATGGAAGGTGGAGAGGAATGACACAAGGCCAGGATAGGAACGATACTAAGAAGAACATAAATACGGCTCTATCGGCAAATGACCATGAATGTCTAATTTTCGAGCGATTACAAATCTTGGTTAAAATACCATGAAAAAAGGCATGCTTTTAATTTTTTCACATATCTACATCTACAATGATCTAGGCAAGATTTATTAGTGTTTAGATATTTTTATAGTATATATTTTTAGATGTACGTGGAAAAAACAATTGCGGCGTTTATTTTTTTTATTAGTTATTGTAATTTTTTAATCATTTACCACAAAAAATAAAATATATTAAACCATGGCGAAAAAGAACTTTTTAATTATTCAACAGGAATATATATATTTTTTTAAATCTTCCACGGGGATATCAAAATCGTTGCTTATCCGCAACCAAGCGTCGTGTAATAGTTGCTTATCCTTGTGCCTGACATTCTTAGGATTCCATAATAGAGATTGCCTTTAGTAGGCTCATAATAGTGATTGCCTTTAGTAGGCTTCTAAAAAGCGTTAGAACACATCGTTGTCGCACGCAGAAAGCACGTCTTTACGCGAACGCAGTTGGCGGGCAACTAATCAAACGAGTGTGTACTGCCCCCTGAGGCAGATTGTCATATTTCACGTGTCGACCGTATTGAGATCATTGTGATTGGTTGAGAAACCGTCGCGTGATGTCACAATAATCCGTTGGCCAATCACGGTGATCGTACAAGCGAGACGATACGATCGACATGTCAGATATGAGATTCTGCCTAACCCCCCTGGACAGGCGCGGTCTCGTTTTATCGCGAGACTCACCGAGACCCTTTGACTCGAGCACAAAAAACCGACACCCTTCCGAGACATAGCGAGAGCCCCGAGACGAGACGAGGCTACCATGTACACACTCGCCCTCGGCCTGTCTCGTTGTGTCTCGACGAATGTGTACAGCCGCAGTGAAAATGTGAAATCGAAAATTACAGTCACGAGCAGGATTTGAACCTGCATCTCCTGGATACCGTCCAGGTGCTTTGCCAATTCAGCCATCGTGACAATTGCTCCTGACTGCTAATTTCGGTAACACGTTCATACTTCATGTCTTGGGTGACGCCTGCGCCATCTGTTGGAAGTATTTTCTTACATTGAAATACACAATAATATAATGAATTGGCAAAGCATCTGGACGGTATCCAGGAGATGCAGGTTCAAATCCTGCTTGTGACTGTTATTTTTGATTTCACATCTTCACACTTTGTGTTTAAAGATTTATTAGACTAAGTATCATACTTGGGCCATAGGTGCTGCGGTTTTTGCCATAACAGCCATGAAGAGTGAAACAGCTCCTTTAAAGGGATCATGAAATTTTTAATGTCCACGCGGTCAAGATTTAAAGGGCACACGTATAACGATATATTTTGTTATGTTTTGTTATGTATATAGGGGGAACTATTAGTAAAATATAAAAATTTTGCTTGATCAATGTGTTTAGGTAGACAATACCCCAAAGAAAATGTTGAAATAGAATTTGGTCTGACCGCATGACATGCAAACAGTCCCATAAATGCATTGATATAAATAGCGTAAAATATCTTACAATAAATAATATCGAACTAGCAATTAGTTACTAAAAATTACACCGACGGATAGTGGCGTTCTCCAAGATAGTAAAAAAAAACATAGCATCACGCCTGTATTCCCCGAAGGGGTAGGCAGAGGTGTATTACACACCCATGATTCGCCAGTTAAGTTTAAGTCCCAAGTAATAAGGGGCGAGCCTATTGCCGTCTGCCAGGCACATTTCCAAACTCCGGGTTGCTACTGAGAATTGTTATTTTTACGAAAAAAAACAATAACACTGCCCGACCCGGGGATCGAACCCGAACGACATGATCAGCAGACGCTCAAACTACCGCAGCACCACAGAGAAATGAAAGAAAGAAAATATTTATTTCTTGCCACACAAACAAGTATAAAATAAAACAAATTGTGAAACTTAATTTGACCAAAAATTAATGCTGAATCAAAATTTTGCAAACACCAAGATGGGTTCAATTCGGTGGTATAAATGATTGTAGACGGCAATACGGACCTCCCTGCTATATGCTACGTGCAATTCAATACTTATCAAATAATCAGGTATTTAAAATACACGTCAATTTTAAAATGTAGTCCATCCATCACCCTTTCAACGTCCACTGGTGGACATAGGCCTCCCCAAGAGAACGCCACAACGAGCGGTCCCGTCATGGGGGATAATGCCGTAATCGCCACGCTTGGCAGGCGGGTTGGCAATCGCAGTGGATGTTGTTAATACTCGAGGGAGTGCTACTGCCCACTCCCCCGGTATTCCCTCAGTCGGCTCTTACGACTCCCGTGGATAGAGAGGGGTGGGACAATTCTAAAGCCGGCCCCACACGGCCCACTCGGCCACGGTGACACAGAGTTCCAGTGGCAGCCAGTATAAGCGGAGAGACGGCACATGGTTATTTGGTGTTTGCCCCACACTACCCTGTACTAGACGACGGGGTGTGTAGTTAGGTACATTTTATTCCACTTTATCAAAAAAAAGGCTTGGTACCAAACTTTAACAGATACTCTCTAAATTTTAGTTGGTAGTGTTAGTGTTTACTCATCTATACAGCTGGTAATATGGTTTACAATTATTTTAATTCTCACATTATCGATGGGAAAAGTTGTGCAGGCGAAATGTGCTTACCCTTTTGGTTATGATTAATTGTGATTTACGCAAAGTAGAAATGAATTAGTGTCCAATAACGAATTAAGACGAAACATCTATGTTTCAATATATCTAGCAATTTTATAGCGATTGAAGTCCGCACAAAATATTGCTTAGTAAAAGAAAACAATTTATTTTTATAGTTTTTACTACAATAACATATGGAATAATAATTTTGTTTGAATCCAAACGGTATGAAATAGTATATTTTGCTCTTATTAATTTCATGCCAAATTGTTAAAGAATGGCCAAAATTGGGTACAATAGAGAGTTAATAGTTGTGGTGATATTGTGTCTGTTTTGGGTTGGAATCTGCGAAGGTAAAGAAGAGTTTAAATTGTTTTAATTTGGATGAGAAATATTGTGGGTCTAGCCAAGTTGCATTCTATGATCGCTAACGCTAATAGAAAACTATTAAATTGTATGGAAATTTGACATCTCTAACGTTAAGTCGCGTGACTTAGCGTTATAGATATTGTTAAAGACTTAGATAAATATAAGTTCTTTATCTATGGTTAAAGATGTCAAATTCCTATACATTTAAATAGTTTTCTATTAGCGTTAGCGATCATAGCATGCAACTTGGCTAGGCCCACTGGTTTTCTATAGTACAGTAACCACAATCTTATTGGTAATAAATGGTAAACCGCTGTTGATGTACATGTAAAAAAACACAAATCAGGTAAAGTATGGCCAACAGTACTAGGGCCACAGTCAAGCCACTGCTTACCGAGAAGGTACAACACTAAACTTTGAAGAGCTATTCTGACAAAATATTGCAAACTTCACAGTAGATGGGTAAGAGAAAACTGAGCAAACGAACGTTCATATTATGAGAACGTGCGCGTGCGATGTGTGTGTTCGTTTAATATTATCAAAAATCTTCTCTTAAAATGTACAACTAAATCTAGCTCAATGCAGGAGTTAAGCTGTATTCAAATCACATACTTTAAAATAGCAATAAAGTCATGTATAACTTTATTATAGATAGTTCTACACATAGAACAACTATAGAAGATAGTGCAAGTGAGTAAGTACCTAATTATCTTGTTACGAATATTATTCTACATTAAACAACTACTACTAACATCTTCAAGTTATGAACATATCCTAGTAACTGTATTTTAATTGTTTTTGGAAAGTTACAAAGTTAACTCTACTACAGTACGAAGGTAAGTCCTTGTTTGACATTTAATAACTGTAGATTGGCATGTGACAAACTTACGCTATGCACAAATTATAATTTGTGAATAAGAAAAAAGAGTATTTTAGTACGAGCGGGTAAATGCTTCCGATAGGTGGCGTTGGTCGTTAAGACAAATGTGGTAAGGAGATTGGGTATTTCTAACAGATAGTACGGTAGCTCAGTGGATTAGAGCACTTCCCCGGATAGGAAGGGACGCAGGTTCGTTTTCCGTTCGTACTAAAATACTCTTTTTCCTTATTCACAAATTATAATTTGTACTTTAAGAGTAGCTGAGCATGTCAAGTGCTAAAATATAGATCAAAATGTTACGCTATGCAATTTATTTCATTCAAATGGCGGAGTGGTTTAGATTCCAACCTCCCACTCGAGTGTTGTGGATTCAATTCCCACACAGGAAAACTCTTTGTGTTATCCACAAATATTTGTTCTGAGTCTGGTTGTACTTTGTATCCGTGAAATTGTATGTTTGTAAAGCCCCCCGCGATACAAGGATTATTCCTTAGTGCATGGGTGTTCCTGCGTGTCTTTAAAAAAATATTTTGTAATATGTATGGCACATAAAGAGTTACAATCTGCAAAAAATGGATTAGACGCAGTACACAGAGCCAAATCACATTTTTTCTCAAAGATGTGGGCATGATTTCAACATGGAACATTTTCCTTACTAACGTAGGGCAGGTAATTAATTGTTATTTTCTATGAATAGAGTTTGGGCATAAAGGATTTTGGCGATAGTTGACAGTTTGAATAGTTGTAATGGAATACACAGCTGTTTTTTTTACCGACACCAAAAGGGGATTTTTGGATGGCCTCGCCTCGTCTTATCACGTTTATTACTTATTGCTGTAATAATGTCATGCACATGATATATAATATTGAAGGTATATAATAACATACTTTTAAATTAATAGTACTATCCGTGCCTATCTCTGAAATTACAAAATACAGTATTTTTATAAACTAACTAACGAACCCGAGAAACGCTGTCCTACCCTAACATCACCAATGTTCGTTTGGATTGAATAATTTATTTTGAGTCCGGGTTTCATTTTCACAAAAAAATGGAAAGTGGTGGGAGACATCCCACCTGGTGTGATTTTTTTTTTGTGATATGTTTTTATATTCGGAATATTTTTTGATCGTGTAGGATTTTATAGATGTAATTTTAGGAGTGATTGTGAATAATATTATTTGTAATACTTATGTGATTTGGATATACCAAGATATATGCAAAATGCAGAAATTGAACCTAATAATACAAGTTCGACGTACATCTTCAAGCAGAAGCATTTTGCTGAAAATTACTTATTTAAAACTAAGAGGCCAAACTTTTACAAATGGTATAGCTACTACTGGTTATTATATCATGGTTTTTGCACGAAGAGCTAGTGAATGTAAATAGAAATGACTACTAATTAACATGGATTATGTTGCGGAGTTGTTAGTACGTTTTTCATCATGATGACGACAAAGAGTCGATTATAAAAAGATTTTATTAGTACTATATTATTTTAGCATTCGTCACACAAAGAAATGGTAAACATATGTTTTTTCTTCTTTTAAACCAGGCACATAAGAAGTAACCAATTTGAAAAAAGGCACGTAAAACTAAAACACAAACTTGGAAATCGTAAAACACTCTTCAAGACAAAGCTTGACGATGGAAAAAAACAAATAAGAAGTAAGAAATCGTGAAAAACAACCAAGTAGATTATTATATACATAGCTATTCTGTCTTTTTATATAATCGCACGGCTTCAACAGCATAATTTCATTGATTGTTATTGTAGAAAACATAAACATTCATAATAGTTTGGTCTCTAAGTAACTGTCACCACGGAACAATTACTCCGCTGGTAAGGGTGGCATGATGTTGATAAATAAAATGCAAATAGCTATTGTTTCTAATCCAATGGGTACCAAAAACAATCTTCTGATATTGGTGGTTGCTATAAATTGTTTTTATAAATGACGATATTTTATAATTGCTATATTGCAATATTTTTGATGATAAATGTCGCCAGATATAGAAGTATATAGTTTTTTAATGGAAAGCCTTGAAAGATATCTGACATCAGGCTAGAGCCCTTAGGAATATAACAATCAGAAAGTAAGTGTGTATGGATTGAGAAAATAAAGAAAAATATAAAGAAACTATAGTGATGTTATCTGATGTTTTAAACACAAACGGAAAAATGTGAAATCGAAAATAACAGTCACGAGCAGGATTTGAACCTGCATCTCCTGGATACCGTCCAGATGCTTTGCCAATTCAGCCATCGTGACAATTTCTCCTGACTGCTACTTTCGATAACACATTCATACTTAACGTCTTTGGGTAACGCCTGCGCCATCTGTCGGCAGTATTTTCATACATTATATCGACCTAGTAAACTTAATTTTACAATTAAGATTTTTACCTAATAATGACGCAAACCCTATAAATATTTAGATATTTTTATATATATTTTTCCGTTTGTGTTTAATGTATAGTGCTAAGCATGTCAAATGCTAAAAATATATATAAAAAAAGCAAATTGTGTGGTTTTATGAAACCACGGTAAAAGTGAAACTTTTTTTCACATTATAGACATTTAACTAAAAATTTTTGGAATAATATTCCATTAAGTAATAGTCTATACACTACACGGTCAGTTGCTGCGAACTATAGACACCGCCATATTGGCCTTGGCTGCTCTGGCGAGCGCCTTTCACTTTATCCCTACTCCGCGGCCGACCGTCACGCGACATGCAACACACAGACCAAAAAGTTTGAGACGATCTAATAAAAATTTCACTTTAAAATATCTAAATATTAGCTGATGTTTTTAAATTGTCTGGAAGTAAAATTTTAAAACATTGAATACGCTTGACACCCTCTAATTGTATAGGTATGTAAAGTAAAATAATTTATAAGAATAAGATTTTTTTTCTTTAGGTACACTGAGACAGGTGTTTCTGATCTAAATCAGATTAATTCTAAGCACACTAAGGAAATTAAGCAAGCCAAGGAAGATTACGTCACTAATCATTCGGAATCAGTCAAAGGCACCAACTTAAAATCACGCAGAAGGAATGAAAACAAGGACATGTTTGATAAAAAATATCTTTATAAACATAGACTGTCCTTAAGAAATCTGATACCAATATAGTATGCATTCACAATAACATTGCATTATTATTTGACTTCATTTCCGTTTACTTTTAAATAATAATAATTATTCATTACTGATAGGACTATTGTTGCCAATAAGCCTGATATAGTGGTGATAAACCGATCAGAGCGCCGTGCACTAATTGTCGATGTCTCTATTCCACATGACGAGAATCTCGTGAAAGCAGCAAAAGAAAAAAGCAAATTAAATATTTGGATTTAGCTCACGAGATTACCGACATGTGGGATGTTGACTCGACGGTTATTGTTCCGATAGTCTTATCAGTCAATGGACTGATCGCTAAGAGTCTCGACCAACACCTAAAGAGACTCTCGTTAGATAGCTGGATCAAATGGCTTGATGCAGAAGGCAGTACTCCTCGACACGACACGTATTGTGAGGAGGTTCCTTACTCTGGAGCCCGAACCACCGACAGCTTGGTCCCTGCACCCGGTGTCAGTGGTCTACTATTTTATACATTTTTAAATTTGTTATATGTAGTTGTTTGTGTTTTTATTTGTATTTTTATAAGTATGTTTGTGTGAGTGTTTGTGTATTTTTATAATATATTTAAAAATGTTTAAAATATGAAGTAAAATAAATAAAGAGATAATAATTTATTTGCATAAAACATTTACAATTATACATCATAATACTAATCGGTTGGAGAGGCAGCAGTAGCATAGAGTGTGTTGACTCCAACAGCTTTGCTAAGTTGTCTGGACAACTTTTTTAAAGTACCAATTATTTGTGAATAAGGAAAAAGAGATTTTTGTACGAGCGGGAAACGAACCCGCGTCTTTTCCAATCCGGGGAAGTGCTCTAAGCTACTGAGCTATCGTACAGATCTTTCGATCATCCGAATCTCCTTACCACATTTGTCTTTACGACCAACGCCATCTATCGGAATGCATTTACATGCATTAACCCAATATAGTAAGTTTAATTTTCCAATTAAAATTCATACTATTTGATGGCACGATTTTTTAAACATTTTTGATCCATATTTTTTAGCATTTGACTTGCGTCGCCACTTTTTTAATACAAATTATTTGTGAATAAGGAAAAAGAGATTTTTGTACGAGCGGGAAAAAAATTATCTCTTTTTCCTCATACACAAAAAAAAATCTCTTTCCTTATTCACAAATAATTTGTACTTTAAAAAAGTGGCGGAGCATGTCAAATGCTGAAAAATATAGATCAAAAATTGTCTGGACAACTTGTATTAAAGGCGCTGGGCCCGACTCAGGGGTAATTTCATGTTTATTTATTTATTCATTTTAACATTATGCTTTGTATAAACACAAGTGAAAAACGCTTAAACGTTTTGATGATGACACATTTTGGTTACATGTAAGTAAATAGGTAAATAAATTATTTCGTACATGCATAATGTGTGTCGAGTAAGTAGGTATGTGCTGTGTGTGTGTGTGTGAGAGAGTGTGTGTATATGTAGGGCAAATGTGACTTAGGATATCTATTTGTGGACACATAACCTCCTCGGTGCTTCAGAAGGCACTTTAAGCAGTGGGTGCCGGCTCATATGGCATATATTATATATTATATCATATCATATATTATATCCCTGGCAGTAGTGGCGGTTGTTACAGGTTGTCAGTCCTGAATAAAAAATATGGCTAGGAAAATGGTGATGGCGGACCACTGAATTAATGCAACATAATTCCAGGGGCCCGCCAACACAGGCGGAGAGATGGCAGACGGCGGGTTTATTTAGTATGTGAGGGCCCCACACTACCCTGTTCGGGGCCCCGAAAGACGGGTTGTACGGTTAGGTACATTTTTACCCGCCTCAACAAAAAAAAAAAAAAGGGGATATGATGATGATGGTTCCCGTTTATTTATCTTTAGTATTATTTGTATATTCAAATTTTCTTAGTTGTTCATGATAATAATAAACTAATAAATAATTATGATCTAGCAACTCATGCCAGTTGTATTCGTGAGTAAATTAACATTTAGGCGTAATATGTTAACATTTAGAACTTAATTTAAACAGTAAACTCTTAGTTTAACATAAACACCAAACAGTGCCTCTAAAACGAGGATCTTATTCATATGAGTTAGCTAGATTCTGCGAGTTCGTCCGTGTTGATTTCCTAATATAAATACTTCACTCTACAGCATATTAGTTATCTCTATGCAAATATATCTGTGGGATAGATATATAAAAAATATTATTTTTTCTGTAATAAAACGTAGCTTTATTAGGCGTTCTTTTCTGGGCTCCAGACTAAATGTATGCAAAATTTCAGGATGATTGGTTCAGTAGTTGCAGCGTGAAAGCGTAACAAACAAGTTTTAAAATATTAGTTAGTAGGATTCTATGTAAGACACCAATATACTCAATTATTATTTTTCAAAAAAAAAAACGTCGCAAGCCTCGCTCTGTTATTAAAATATTTTTGATTTTACAAATACAGTACTTAACTGCTAAATACACATAAACAAATTATTTGACGGGCCTCGTGGCGTAGTCGGTAGTGTAATCGGCTTCCGTGCACGAGGTCGTAGGTTCGATTCTCACTCAGGACAATTATTTGTGTGATGAACACAGATATTTGTACTGCGTCTGGGTGTTTTCTATCTATTATATGTATGTATTTACAAAAAAAAAGTAATATATGTGTATGTCCGTGTGGTGACGGACTAAGAATACAAGTGTCACCACCCCATTCTTTCCCACGGGTGTCGTATGAGGCGACTAAGGGAAGTAAGCAATTATCATCCATTGCATGACTGGTGGTAGGGCTGGGTATCAAATGGGAGTACTCACTTGGTTTCAGGCTCGAGCGGGTTGGTACCACCGTCTCCCGTGTGACCGGCCATGAATCACATCGTTGCGTTTTTGCTGTAGCAGGAGATAGCCGTTTTAAATATTTCATTTCATATCTGTGAAATGAATTGGTGAGCAGCGGCTTGACAATACTCTCGGTATAGTCGAGTCCATGGGCGACGGTTACCATTTACCATCAGATGGACCGTGGCTCGTCTGCCACTATATGCAATAAAAATAAAAAATATCCGTAATCTGGTACCCATAGCACAAGCGTTAAGCTTAGTTTAGGACCAGAGGACGTTGTGTGAAATGTCCGTGAATATTTATTAGATTAATTACATTAATAAGATAACACAGCAGTGATAGCTTATCCAGAAAACCAAGGACTGCAAGACAGTGGTATTGAGTTTGATTTCCAGTCCAAGGTCCAGACTTCGACCTTTGACCTTTCAAGATGTTTGTATGAACACATTTTGTGTGTATTTGTTTAAAATTTATCACTGCTCGGTGACGAAAAACATCGTGAGGAAACCTGCATGCCTGAGAGATTTTCTCGAGGGCTTCGAAAGTCTGCGAACCCGTACTGGGCCAGCGTAGAGGACTATGGCCTAAACCTTCTCACCAGAAAGAGGAGACCCGTGCCAAATACTAGTACAGAAAAAGGGTTGAAAAAAGAATAAGATAACATTATCACTCTCAGGGAGGCATAAGTCCAATTATTACACGATTTTTTAATTGTGATCGCTGATGGATGGATTGATAAAGATTGTGGTGAGACAAAGAACTACCATGGTATACGATATGAAGGTACTACATCCTCATTTAAAATGGTTGTATTTTAATCCCCATCGTGGCGACGAAATGAATTCTTATTTTACTCGTAAATAAGCCCAGCTTCTTTGTTGTGATTGCAGATATTTCTGTGAATACTGATTGAAAGATAAGATGCATGAGTGGAATCGTGTGCAGAACACCTCTGATATTAGAAAGAAAGCGAGAAAAATAAAAAATAAATAATAAAAGAAGAGAAAATGTTCACTACGAGCCTACACGTTCAATGTTATATAAAAAGAGATCCGAAGAGAAACAAAAAAAATTACTCAGTGAGATTCGAAATCTCACTGAGTAATTTTTTTTTAAGTTTAGCACTTGACGTACTTAGCTACTTTAAAGAACAAATTATTTGTGTAACGTGGAAAACGAGAACTTTAGCACACGCTTGCACTAAAGAATTTTTTTTTTTTTAATTTAATGGATTATTAATTAATAAACCTATCGCGGTTTACGTACAAATATGTAATTAACGTACACAAAGTACATCCAGGCTCTGAACAAACATTTGTAGACAAGAAATTGTCCTTGGGAAATGAATCCACAACGTTCAACACGTGAGGTGCCAAACCACTACAACTTTTATGTACCTACTTCATTTAATTTAGTTCAATAAATACCTAATTTTCAAGTTAATGTTTATTTTAAGGGAAAAGAAAACTGACGAATTTGAGGAATTCCTGACCCCTTACGGCGTAAGTAGATGAATTACAATGTGATTGGTAGTTCACGTTTTCTCGTAACAAAATCCAAAATTAATCTACACTATTATAAAGCTGTAACAGAGCTGTGTCTGTACATTTAAGATATTTGAGAAAAAAATACTGTAATAGACTATATAGGCGTGTCTAAACACAAAACGTTTTTTTTTTAGAATTTTATCTGTTTATTTGTTTGCGCATCACGCAAAAACTACTGAACGGATTTTGATGCAACTTTTTTGTTTGATAGCTCTTGAGTAGACTTAACAACTGGTATACATTTTATCCCGCTACTAAATTGGGAACCTGAAATATAACCTAAAAAGTAGCTTTTGACTGCGGCGGAGCCGCGGGCAAAGGCTAGTTATATAATATTTTTATCAAAAACGACACGAACTAGAGTAAAAAAACCTTGTGTGTTAAGAAACTTTGTAGCAAAAAAAAGATTGCAATATGTCAATTCCGATTAAGAGAAATACAAGTGTCACCACTCCATTCTTGTCCACGGGCCCACACGAGGCGACTAAGGAAAATAAGCAATTTATCACCCATTGCATCTTTGTTAGGATTGGGTACTACGGTAGTGGGGGTACTCACTTATTAACGGACTGGACTATCGTCTTAAGAGAGTAGCGTGAGATAGTTATCCATTCATCCATTTCACATTCGCAAATGAAGTAGTGAGCAGCGGATTGGCAGTAGATATTCTTATTGCTGGATTCATGAGTGGCGGTTATACTTACCACCAGGCAGTGGCTCCTCTGCTATATAAGCAATAAAATACATACTTTTTTTTTGTTAAGGCGGGATAAAATGTTCCTAACGGCACACCCCGTCGTTAGGGGCAATGAAAAGGGTACCTAGTGTGGGGCCTTCACCCACTAAAGAAACCCGCCGTGTGCCGTCTCTCCGCCTTTATTGGCGGACCACTGGAACTATGTTACATTCCTTCGGTGGTCCGCCGGCGGCTTACCCGTTCGGGTACCCTCTGCTGAGCGACGCATCCGCACACGGAGCGTCGCATCTTCGCGGGAGGCCTTGCAGGTGGCGGACGTTCCCCGGTCCATCCACGCGCAGCCTCAGCTAGGGCATTAGGCGCAAGTATTCACGCCTGCGCCGCCCCACTTGCTGGCAGCGGTTCGGGTCTGCAATAACATACATCCTAACTATTATAAAGCTGTAACAAAGCTGTGTCTGTAAATTTAAGATATTTGAGAAATAATGATTAGATTTTTGCTTGTTTGCCGGTTTGTCTGTTTGTTTATTCGCGCATCACGCAATAACTATTGAACGGATTTTGATGCAACTTATTTTATTTGATAGCTCTTAATTAGACTTAAAAACTGGTTTACATTTTAACCCACTACTATATTGGGAACCTGATATATGTATAACCTAAAGGCTTGTATAGATAGTATATACATGTATTAAATAAAAGGTATGCTGTATTTTTAGCTGGTATCACAAATGGATAAACTGTTTAAACATTTCAAAAATGCCAACGTTACCAAAGAAGTAATAGGAAGAACTGCCGAATATAACGATATTGTTCTATTCAAAGTGACCGCATTAAAACCCGATACATATTTCCGTGCTAAAGACAATAGGTATGTAGACGAAGTACCAGAGAAAAAGATAATATTCATTGTCCATGGATTATCTGTGCTGGGGATACGTTCACTAAGCACCTTGACTGAAGAGCACATGATCAAAAAACTAATAAGATATTATTTATCTCATCTAGATCGCTTTGATATATATCTAATACCATTAGCTAATCCTGACGGGTACGTTGCAGCGTATAAACAGACGGTACGTAATATACATTTTAATTGCAATTTGATTAGTTTTTTTTTCTTTGTTTTTATACAAAGAGGGTGGCAATACCTTTACCCTCAGTTGGGCTAAGGCGAGGCTATAGACGCTAGCAACATCAGAAACATTACTCGTGCGTTGACAACTCTAAGGAAAGAGATAGGTGTAGAGGAAAGATAAGATGGAGGGGATAAGGAGAGGATTTTATATTTTATCTTTTAAAAATAATATAAAAAGAGAGAGTAAGATCTGTATTGCCTGGGACGAATAGATGTGCTTGAATCATTAAATGATTGTATCTTTTTTTGGTCAACACCGTTAAAAGTTAATTAACACGCTTTCAATAGCAAAATATCGAAAAAAATTATACTTGACCTAGATTAATACTTGACATAAATTAATTGAAGGAAATTCCTTTCCTCTATTTTTCTTTTTCATCTATTTTTTTATTTAAAAACGGTATTATGATCACATCGACGATAAAAAAGTAATAGGAATATACAATAGTTTAAACGTAAGTAGATATTTATGAGAGAAGAAAATACGTTAAGTATATTTTAAAAAACAAAAAAAAACACGCTGCCTTTAATCTTAATAATCAATTTGATGTCAAGTGCCCCAATTTTTTTTTAGAATAATTAATAATATATTGATTATGACATTATAACATCATTATTTTCTTTTTAGTTTTTTTTTATTTAAAAAGACAACACTAATCCTTGAATCGCAGGGGACTTCACAAACATACAATTTCAAACAGCGATGCATTTATTTTGTTTTTTAAACTATAATTTATTTGCAAATTAAAATGTGCCTGTGACTTAATCTGCGTGGACTTCAGAACAGGGTCCAAAGAGATATGAAAAAAGATAATTTGATAAGTTACATCACGTGTCATATTGCTTGCGCTGCGCTGTCATGAATAGAAATAACTTCAGTTAACGGTATATAGGGACACATTTTATTTTTAATTGGTAACTCGCCTATTAGCCACCTTATTAACTAAATATGTAAAATTAATAAATTTTAACCTACTTCTAATTGTCGTATCTAAATGAAACTTTGTAGACTAAAAAGCAAAAAATAAAAGTCGGTCTTGTTCAAAAAACTAAATAAGACGCTTTCATCTCGCAGTAAACGCAGACTTATGTCAACACTATGTATTCTCTCGTAGTGGGAGAGTTTTAGGCTGTAATCCACTGTGGCCCCGTGTTGGTTGGCAGACTTCAAAAGGCATTGAGGAAATCTCTAAGACATGCAGGTTTCGTCACGAGTATTTTTGTCACCGAGCAGTGATAATTTGTGAGCAAATGCACACATATTCTCGAAAAATCTCTAAAAATTGAGGTGTGTGTCGTGACTTTGGACTGGGTTTCGAACATGATCCATTGTCTTTGTAGTCCTGATCCACCAGTACCCACACCCCCACCTGACTTCTATCAATTACGATATAAGTTTTTATACCTTTGCATATTGTCCTTTCCAATATTTTAACTTAATTGTAAAGAAACGCAAACATGTATTTTATTAAACAAGAGACACATTATGAAATACGACGTTTAGCATTCAGGATCACGGGTGGATGTTAGACGTCCATTGATATCGTCTAACATCTAAGTCCACCCGTGATAATGAGTTCTACATAGTATTCAAAACGTCGGGATAGTACAAAATCAAGTAAATGCGATAGATTCCGTAAACGTCGTTTTATTTCATAATGTAAACATTCAAGTAAATACCTGGAAACCAGGAAGTATTAAATAGATACATTTGGTAGCTAAGTAGCTAAGTATTATTATGTGTCATCCAAATCTATTATGTGATAGGAACCGAATCTGAGTCATCATCGTCAAATCACAATATTTAATTAAAATGAACTAAATGTTTTAATATATAATATATACCTGCCATACATACTTGACAATATTAATAGTTACATTGTTAAATATTTTAATTATTTTTTAGATATGGAAGAAAAACAGATCTCCACAGTCTGATTGTCCAGGTGTAATGTTGGATCGCAATTTTGATGTAGGATGGAACAACTCACACCAACAAAGTTCATGTAGTCAAAATTACCCAGGAGCCAGTCCTTTCTCTGAGGCAGAGACGAGAGCTGTTCGCGACGTTTTCCACTATCACGGACACAAGATTATCGCATATATCAATGTACATTCAGGAACTTTCGGCCCTATAATTTTTAAGGTATTATATGTTATAGTGAGTTCGTTTGTCTGTTACGCTTGCATGCCGTAACCACTTATTTAGTCATCATAAAATATCATATACATGTATTCCGGAGCCTAGGAAAGATTAATTTTCTCGTGGAAAATTGTTGTGATAGTGAGTTTGTTTGTGTGTTTCATACTCTACTTAACTGATCATCATGAAATTTTACATTCATATAGTTCAGAGTACATGCATATTACTTATAACATAGGTACATACATATTGTAAACCATCATGGCCTGTACAATGATCACTGATCACCCATAGCATAATGACACAAAAGTAAGTGCAGTACGTTTAAAAGTGAAGTCTCGAAAACTACATTAAACACAAAGTGAAAAATGTGAAATCAAAAATAACAGTCAGGAGCAGGATTTGAACCTGCATCTTCTGGATACCGTCCAGATGCTTTACCAATTCAGCCATCCTGACAATTGCTCCTGACTGCTAATTTCGATAACACATCATACTTAACGTGAATGTGAAATCGATCACATTTTTCACTTTGTGTTTAATGTATAGTGCTAAGCATGTCAAATGCTAAAAATATCTAAATATTTAAAGGGTTTGCGTCATTATAAGGTAAAATCTTAATTGTAAAATTAAGTTTACCTGGTCGGTATAATGTATGAAAATACTTCCGACAGATGGCGCAGACGTCACCCAAAGACGTTAAGTATGATGTGTTATCGAAATTAGCAGTCAAAAGCAATTGTCAGGATGGCTGAATTGGTATAGCATCTGGACGGTGTCCAGAAGATGCAGGTTCAAATCCTGCTCCTGACTGTTATTTTCGATTTCACATTTTTCACTTTGTGTTTAATGTATAGTGCTAAGCATGCCAAATGCTAAAAATATATATAAAAATATCTAAATATTTAAAGGGTTTGCGTCATTATTAGGTAAAATCTTAATTGTAAAATTAAGTTTACCTGGTCGGTATAATGTATGAAAATACTTCCGACAGATGGCGCAGGCGTCACCCAAAGACATTAAGTATGATGTGTTATCGAAATTAGCAGTCAGGAGCAATTGTCAGGATGGCTGAATTGGTATAGCATCTGGACGGTGTCCAGAAGATGCAGGTTCAAATCCTGCTCCTGACTGTTATTTTCGATTTCACATTTTTCACTTTGTGTTTAATGTATAGTGCTAAGCATGCCAAATGCTAAAAATATATATAAAAATATCTAAATATTTAAAGGGTTTGCGTCATTATTAGGTAAAATCTTAATTATAAAATTAAGTTTACCTGGTCGGTATAATGTATGAAAATACTTCCGACAGATGGCGCAGGCGTCACCCAAAGACATTAAGTATGATGTGTTATCGAAATTAGCAGTCAGGAGCAATTGTCAGGATGGCTGAATTGGTAAAGCATCTGGACGGTATCCAGAAGATGCAGGTTCAAATCCTGCTCCTGACTGTTATTTTCGATTTCACATTTTTCACTTTGTGTTTAATGTATAGTGCTAAGCATGTCAAATGCTAAAAATATATATAAAAATATCTAAATATTTAAAGGGTTTGCGTCATTATTAGGTAAAATCTTAATTGTAAAATTAAGTTTACCTGGTCAGTATAATGTATGAAAATACTTCCGACAGATGGCGCAGGCGTCACCCAAAGACGTTAAGTATGATGTGTTATCGAAATTAGCAGTCAGGAGCAATTATCAGGATGGCTAAATTGGTAAAGCATCTGGACGGTATCCAGAAGATGCAGGTTCAAATCCTGCTCCTGACTGTTATTTTCGATTTCACATTTTTCACTTTGTGTTTAATGTATAGTGCTAAGCATGTCAAATGCTAAAAATATATATAAAAATATCTAAATATCTCGAAAACTAGGCAAAGTATTTACAAATGAATAGTAGACATATTTATACTGTAATTACACACAGTAACTTGATAGTCCCGGCAAATTTAAAAAACCCGGTATTCTTAAGTTAGGAAAGGATTAGGTACTATTTAGATTTGATCGAACTATAGTGAAATTAAAAAAGTTTCTGATGGCACTTTCCCCAGCATTTTTAAAATGTTAGTTTTAAAATTCTAAAATTTCATCGACTTTTTAACATTGCAGCGTCAAACTTTTTTAAATCATCATTGGTAGCTATGTCACCGTTGAAGTTATTTTGCTTATTCGGACGTTATTATGAAAAGCATAGTGTTTTTTTTGTAATAAAGTGTGAATCAAAAAGGACCTTTTAGTAGGTACTATCTAATGATATTAACACAAAGTGTGAAGATGTGAAATTGAAAACCATAGTCATGAGCAGGATTTGTACCTGCATCTCCTGGATACCGTCCTGGATACTTTGCCAATTCAGCCATCGTGACAATTGCTTGGGACTGCTAATTTCGATAACACATTCATTATTAACATCTTGGGTGACGCATGCTCCATCTGTCGGAAGTATTTGCATACATTATACAGACCAGTTAAGCTTTATTTTAGAATTAAGGTTTTTACCAAATAATGCCCTATAAATGTTTCGATATTTTTATACATATTGACATGCTAAACATGCCAAATGCTAAAAAAATATATGAAAATATCAAAACTATCTAATAATATAATAAATGGACTATAGATGTAGCTCTCTAGTAAGTCGTTAACATTTCACATTTCCGATACTTGTATGTGTTTCTATGGCTTTTGGATTCCATTATGCATTTAGTCAATTTTTCTAACATGGACCTGCGATTGATTCGCCAATTGTAGACAGCTGTAGCTATGAAAACTAACCTAGTATTATTTGTTACGTAGTTAAAAAATATTACTGATACTACTACTTTATATCTTTGCTGTTTCTCTCAAAGTAGATTAGATAAGAGGGATTTGGCCCTAATCCGCCACGCGGAGCCAGTACGAATTGGCAGACTAAAAGTTGTTGAGCATACCGCTCAGGCTTGCAGGTTCCCTTAAGATGTTTTCCTCTGCCGCATTAACTAAATTTAATATCCTAGTCTAAAATTCACAAGTAAATCCAGTAAACGCAATAGATTTCATAAAATCAGTTTAATTTCATAAAAAGTAAAGAGTTGAATTATTAATTATGGAATTTACTTTTGCCTTTGCATTTACACCAAAATTTTATCTCGTTTCAATTTTAGGGCGAAGCAATTTTATATCCTCGAGGATTTACGGATGCTCAGACAGATGATGACAAGTACATAGACTTGAGGGGTGAAGTTGAAGAAGCTATAAAAAATGCCAGCTTCACTGCACTATCCGTGACTGTTGATACTTTGCATAACTGGTACGGACCAGTGACAGGAACTAGTGTGGATTACGCATCTTCGGTAATGTTTATTGTTGATGTATTAAAGTGTTTATAATATCAGCTATATAATATAGCATTAGTTGTATAGTCTCCCGCCACAATCAAAACACACTGCGGTGTTTCACGGTCGATTATATGAAAGGACCGACCCGCAGGACCAGTTAACAAGTGAGCCCTCCCATTTTGTACAGAATCCTATAAATGCGACGGCCATGTTTTTAATTTCTTGTGAGACTATTTTCTTTTTAGGTATGTTTAACCAAAAGTGTATTTATTTTAAAATTTATAGTAATTGTTTAAAATATTCTAAATATTCTGTAATTATTTTTGCACTGATAAGTGCTAGCGTTAATGGCCGTGTGGGGCCGGCTTTAGAATTGTCCCACCCCTTCTCCGCCCATGGGAGTCGTAAGAGCCGACTGAGGGAATACCGAGAGAGTGGGCAGCAGCACTCCCTCGAGTATTATCAACATCCACTGCGATCGCCAACCCGCCTGCCAAGCGTGGCGATTACGGCACTAAACCCCATATGAGCGAAACAGCAGAGGACTGCTCGTTGTGGCATTCCCTTGGGGAGGCCTATGTCCAGCAGTGGACGTCGAAAGGCTGATGGATGGATGATGATGATGGAAGTGCTGGCGTTTGTTAATCGATTGAATTTTCCTAAATAAATGCGTTGTTCTTGTTGGTCACTGAGTCACGAATCAAAAAAAAGTGAATTGTATTTTAAAATCCATTAAAAGAGGAGGCCTGGCAAATGTTATTTTATACTAGCTTATGCCCGAGAAACAAATTACATATTTTTATTCAGAAGTGACAGCGCTTAATGTTTATAAGCGTTGTCTTTCCCTCTCCATTGAAAACGTCCTGTACGCCATGCCTGTCTGCTATGCCTTATAGGATTTTCGGAGCCGTATTTGACCTTTTTGGGTTTTAATTGAAGATACGTGTACCAATTTTCGAGTCAATCGACCTAGAGAATAAAAGTATCGCAGAAATTTATCTCTCGCTCCATTTCACCCTCTTAGGGGCGAAATTTTGGAAAGCCCTTTCTTAATGGATACTTACACAAAGAATACACCATCCGAATTTCAGTCAAGGCAAGGTTCGTCGAGCAATGTGGCCTGCCCATTGCCACTTCAGCATGGCAACCCGGCGGGCTATGTCGGTCACTCTCGTTCTCCTACGGATCTCCGTGTTACGGATTCGATCACGTAGGGAAATACCAAGCATAGCCCGCTCCATGTCCCGCTGAGCGACTTTGAGCCTTGTACGAGGCCAACATTTAGAGACCACGTCTCTGTTCCATATGTCATCACTGGTAACACACACTGGTCGTCGACCTTCGTTTTCAGACACTGCGGAATATTGGACGAGAAGATCTTATCAATAATAATTGTTATATTATAATATTTATTACTCAGACACTGGTTCATTATACAATTGATTACAGGTTTACGGCATACCTTTTGCAATGGAGTTTGTAATGCAGTTATATCAGAAACCAAATGTATACTTACCAGGTCAAAAAACAGCACAATACTATGCCTTAACACAGGTTTGGCGGCGCTTAATCGATGTGGTATTCAACTACTTCTGGAAATCATTGAACACTGGTGGCAATGATATTGTTAAGAAGTGAAGTTGAATTATTTGCATCTAAAATATACAAATGAAGACAAATATATATTAACAAAATAAAGCTGAAGAATCTGTTTGTTCGTTTGATTGTGCTAATTTTTGGAAGTGCCACGCAGATTTGATAAATGGTGTTTGGATTTTATAGTCTGGTAGCTGAACCCAGCAGATCTAGTCATACTAGTGTTTCCTATTAGTGGCCTTGGATTTTTTGAACTTTTAACTATAAAAATTAAAATTGTATATATAAAAATAAATTATTGTTCTTTAGTCTCGCTAATACTCAAAACTGGCTTGACCGATTTCAATAATTGTTTTTTGTTTTGTTCACTCTAATACAGGGGTGGTTTAAAAGTAAAGAAAAAAGGAGGAACCCTATTAAAAAGGAGAAAAATTCAGTAGGTACCTATTGGTAACTTTGTCTGGGTCGAAAAAATTACAGCTACTGTCATTCTTACAATTTTATTCCTTTGCATTATAAGCGAGTAATAACCTATCAAAATCCATATCTTAGACGATGCAGATTGATTAGGATTGATAATCGCTAAAATAAATATTAGGTACCTAATATTGTAAGAAAAGGGGCCTACGGGTGAATGTGAGCAAAATAAAAATAATGGTTTTTGAAAGAGGAGAAGCTGGATCTTACGAGTATGTTAAAAGTATCAATAGGCAATGGTGTGCTAGAACAAGTGGATATATTTGTATATCTTGGACGTGGATTCAGTTGGGATGGAAGGTACACCACTGATATAGAGAGAAGAGTAAATGTGGAGAATAGAATGAACGGAGCATTGGGACAATTCTGCCGAGACCCAATGCTCAGTCAGAAGGCACGTGTCATACACAACGCAGTGTTTGTCCCAATGTTATTATATGGAAGCGAGAGTTGGGTATGCAAAACGGGGCTAGAGAGTAAAATCAATGCGGTCGAAATGCGATCTCTGCGGAGAATCTGTGGAGTGAGGGTGACTGACCGCATTGGTAACGACAACAAGCGAGTAGGTATGAAAGAGAGTATTGGTGTAAAGATGCGAAAAGGAATGCTCCGATGGTTCGGACATGTGGAAAGATTGCCGGACGTGCGACTGGTTAACTGGTTAAGAAGATATACAATGCGAAAGTAGAAGGATGTAGGTACAGGGAGAGACCGAGACTCACCTATCTAGACCCAATTGTTCATGTATTGAAGGAAGGTGGAGTCAGGAGTCTCCGAAAACGGCGAGCGTGTATAAGGAGTATTATGAATGTTGAGGAAGCGAGCGATGTATGCAAGAATAGAGCCTATTAGCACTCTGTTCTCTCTGCCTACCCTGCAAGGGAGATGGCGTGATGATAAGTAAGTAAGTAGTAATGTATCTAATACGAAGTTCACCGGGTCATCTAGTTTATAATAAAATTAGTACTAGTACACGATCGCGGAGCCACTTCAAATGTGAATTTCAAAAAAGGGAAAGTTTAGGAGTTCAGTTACATAGATAATATGCACAAAATAATTATTTATATATCCTTAATCTATGAAACCCTATCTAACATCACAATACAATTATTAAGAGGCAATACCTTTTTTTTTTTTTTTTTTGTTAAGGCGGGAAAAAATGTTCCTAACCGCACACCCCCTCGTTCGGGGCAACGAACAGGGTAGTGTGGGGCCCTCACCCACTAAAGAAACCCGCCGTGTGCCGTCTCTCCGCCTTTGTTGGCGGGCCACTGGAACTATGTTACATTCCTTCGGTGGTAAGAGGCAATACCTAGTGGTAAATAATTAATTTTGGTGTGTGCGTTCAGAGTAGGTATGAACTGTGTGGTTTAAAATGGGTTAGAAACTACAGGGCACAGATACTTATATACTTTAACTTTACAGTGCAATTAATAAACTGTATAATCATCACCATCATACATACTCTGTTAGCAGACGTTGTAATTGATAGTTTCGTTCATCGCATCCAAAAATGTAGGTACTCCGCTAATTTATTCTTAGTCACAGATGAGATATACTTAATATATGGTTTATTGGTCATAGAAGCACAAGCAAGCAGTACATCTCATAGTAGGAATTCAACAACTGGGTTCAGTAATATAAAAAACATTAATAAAACAGACTGCACATATGTCGGAGTGGATTCAGAGTTAGATACCGGCCTCCCCCCCCGAGTGTTGCGGGTTCGATTCCCATACAGGACAACTCTTTGTGTGATCTACAAATGGTTGTTCTGAGTCTGAGTGTACTTTGTGTCCATAAAAGTTCTCCGCGATACAAAGATTATTCCTTAAAGCAGAGAGTTAACCATAAAAAAAAAAACCCAATAAAAGTTTGTTAGCGGTAGCAGACGGGCCACGGGTTATGTCATGGTAAGTAACTACAATTGGTGGTCTCAGCAATACCATAACCAAGTTGGTCTTTTGAAGAGAGAATTTCATATAGAACCAGCCATTCTTCCTTTCAACCCAAACACATCTACTTTACGGCTGATTATAATGGATAGTCTGTTGTATCTACTCATTCGGGTCCCGCAACATGTCCTCTCGCTTCTTGCAAATTTCACCAGCAGTGAACTTTTATATTGACTAGTGGTAGAGTTAGGTGACTGCCTCGGTGGTGCAGCGGTAGTGTGAGCGTCCCCGAGTCGGGCGTTACTATTGAGCTTTTTCGTAAAAAGAAAAATTCTCAGAAGTAGCCCGGTAATGGGCCCGGTAGACGGCAATAGTGAGCCTATTGCCGTCTACCGCCTACGTCTACGCCCCTTATTACATGGGACTTAAACATAGTTGCACATTGCACGGCACACGGCGGGTTTATTTAGTGGGTGACGGCCCCAAACTAGAATGCGTCGGACCTATTCACTCAGAAACAATATTGTAATAAGTATCATTATTCAAAAATTAGATTTCTCTTAGATCTTCTGATTTAATTTTCTGTTAGTATAGAACAAATTAATGTTTTCGTATTATATGTTAGAATAGAACAAAATTAATACATAATATTCGAAAATACAAGAATAATAAGAATTTAATACGAGTCCGCATATTGTTGATGAGTCTAATATACACGTACTTATAATTTTGTAGGAAAATCGCTAAAGTGAACTACCTTAAAGTTAATAATTTAATTTTAATGTATTTTTATAACGGAAATGCCAATGTAGAGTAGAATTATGCTTGCAATGAAAATATCGATTTCAAAATGTAATATGTTATTTACATAAAATCGATAACGGAGTAATTTAGTTGAAATGGTGAAAATATACGTAAATGGTTGGGTGTTAATAACCTTGATGTATCAGTACGGGTGTGAAACAAACTCAAGCATAATAGATACTAAATTATATGGTATTATACTATCTATGTTTGTAAATATGTAATTATAATAAAATATGTTTATTAGTGAATACTCGTGGCCTTTAGAAATGTATTTACAGATCAACGTCGCATGGCTGTATTAAATATAGGTGAAAGTGAAACTATTATACGGTTGAAGGGTTGAGGGCGTGGTTATCCATTTATTGTTAGATTGACTACGATGTGTTATTTTATTTATTAAAAAATAAGCCAATACTTAAAATACTGCACAGATGGTTCACACAGTTCTGAGTCTGGGTGTACTTTGTGTCCGCGAAATTGTATGTTTATAAAGTCCCCCGCGATACAAGGATTATTCTTTAGTGCAGGTCTTTAAAAAAACAAAAAATACATTTATGTGTAGATATTATACCAACAGAGAACGTTGTAGTTATATTTTTTATTGTCAACGTTTGCAGATGATAAATGTACAACTGAGGCAAGAAATAATTTAACTGCTTTGTGAGTAAAATAATATGTAAATATTTAATAATAACTAGATTTACACACTGTAACACTAAACATTTTTTTGTGTAGGCCGGACGACGCCAGGAGAACTCACATGAAGAAACATACATCGACTGAGAAAAACTCTCTACATAACATAACAAATGAGTAAACGAATTGAGGATTTTAATTATTTAGATACTTTTATTTATTTTTTAAGCATTTCACATGCTTAGCCATAAAAAATACTTAACATAAAGTGCGAAAAGGTAGCATGGAAAAGAATTAAGAAGGAATGTGTATAGGCAAAGCTTCTGGTAACGTATTCCAGGCGATGCGGGTTATAGTCCTTTTTCTTGTTTAGGCGGGAAAAAATGTACCTAACCGCACACCTCGTCGTCTGGGGCAACGAACAGGGTAGTGTGGGGCCCGCACCCACTAAAGAAACCCGCCGTGTGCCGTCTTTCCGCCTGTGTTGACGGACCATTGGCACTGTGTTGGATTACTTCAGAGGCCCGCCGGCAGCTTACCCTTTCGGGTACCTTCTATGCGGGTTAAAGTCCTGCTCGTGACTATTATTTTAGATTTAACATTTTCGCAATTTGTGTTAAGCATTTTAAGTTTAGTACATTTATACCATTAAGTTTTAATATGCTTTCACTCCGAGATTAGCCCTTTAGTATTATAACGGCCTAGTTATTGCCCGCGACTTTATCTGAGTGGATTTTATTTAGGTGCTGCCTGTAACCTCGTCTGCCCATAAAGCCCATAGCTTTAGTTAGTCTATATTCTGTTTTAAGTCAAAACTTATCCACCGTGTTTTGGTGGGAAAAAATGTTTCTAACTGCATACCATGTCGTTGCGAGCAACAAACAATAGTGTGGGATCCACACTCACTAATATAACTACCTACGTGATAATTGTTTGAAGGTCTATTGACATTAAAAAAAAACACGTTAACTTATAAGAACACTCGCAGTGAAGCTCTTTTTTTCTACTTTTAGTAGCTTGAGTAGCGGAGAATGTCAAGTGCTAAAATATTATACAGATGCAAACGTTAACTTAATTTTTATAAAATCTATCGGTATAAAATTAGTTTTAACACTTTACAAGTAAAAGTGATAATGATTACGGGGCACACTTATTAAATAGAAAGTAGATATTTTCCTTTTTTTAACAATTGTAATTCTATGCAGAAATACTAAATCAGCCGAATTTCGAGAACGTGGACGTTTTAAACATCATGAAGTCCGAGGTCACCAACACAACAACGTCACAGGTATTCGTCAAAAGCAAGCAAAGGAACTTACGAAAAAGGCAGAAAAGGTCACGGAACCACAACTAAAAATCAAAGAAGACCAACGTCTAGATACAATTAAGTAATCATTCTATATTCTATTGAGTTCTGTAATAAGTCTTCATTATAAGTAGATATTACATAACCAAAGATGTCAATTTTTGATGTTCCCCAGAATAAGAAGTACCTCTATTATATTGGTTACGTAGGTAAAATAAAATGGTGTAACTCTATCGGGTTGTACTTTTATAATATACTATAGCCTTTGCCTGTGGCTCCGCCGCAGCCAAAAGCTAGTTTTTAGGTTACATCTCAGGTTCCCCGATATAATAGCGGGATAAAATATATACCAGTTTTTAAGCCTAATCAAGAGCTATCAAATGAAAAGTTACATCAAAATCCATTCAGTAGTTTTTGCGTGATGCACGAACGAACAAATAGATAAACAGACAAACAGACAAAAAATTAAAAAAAAAAAATTGTGTTCAAACACGCCTATAAAGCCCTACTACAGTATTTTTTTTCTTAAATATCTTAAATGTACAGACATACCTATGTTACATCTGACGGGCCTCGTAGCGTAGACGGTAGTATAACCGACTTCCGTGCACGAGGTCGTGGGTTCGATTCCCACCTAGGACCATTATTTGTGTAATGAACACAGATATTTGTACTGCGCCTGGGTGTTTTCTATCTATTATATGTATTTACAAAAAAAAAGTAATATATTTATTATATCCGTAATCTGGTACCCATAGTAGTGTGAAATTTCCGTGTATATTTATTTATTTATCTTTATAATATTTAAGATTTTCTTTCATATATTTAACAGATGTGCTATGAAATATTTTAGAATGATTTGTCTTCTACTACTTGTTTATTGGATTACATGTGCACCGTTAATCTACGAGGTCTATGATAACTTGTTAGACGGCAATAGGCCTGGTCCCTATTATCTTGGAACCAACCAACTAAAGCGAGGTTGGAGTGTTTTGCAACTTTGTTTATCCCTTCGGATATAAAGTGAGATTATGAAAGTAACTATTAGCTTTGGCCCTTAAGAATTCATTATCTTTCCTACAAAATGACCTAGTAAAAAAATTACCTAGATAACATTTATTTTCGCTAGAGAAATATACTATACATATTATTATAAACTGACTAACTATAAATAATAAGGCAATAAAAGATGGGTTTCTATTTTATATATTTATGCTTAGAGTTAAACCTTCACAGTTATAAATAGAATTTTAAAAATACTACAAATGTATTCTTAAAGTATAAATCATTCGGGTATATTATACCTTATATAATTGTTGCGCAGAATTGAATTGATTAAACCACGAGATATAGAATCTAATATTGGAGGTACGAAACCTTATCTTGAAGAGGTCAGCAGTCTCCGTGAGAAAAATAACGGCGGAATTGAAGATAGTAAAATGGACATTAATCGCAAAGAAACTACAACGAAGAATAAACAAAAAAACAAGAAGACATCTCAGATAGAACAGTACTAAGATTTCAAATATTTTATGTTTATTATTAACGTAGCAATAGCTCTTAGTAAGACCAGGAACTGATATGACCAGTCCAATCCCTAGTAAGAAATTAAAAACTAGAAAGGCACATGACTTTGTATTTTTTGAAATTTGATTTTATGAATTGAAGTACTTATTATTGCCCAGAGATAGAAAACATCGTGAGGAACCTAGCATGAGATTTTTGTGGCGTCTGGTCTCTGCACCAGCTTTGAGACGAGACCCGTGCCCGACCACTATTGGTAGTGTACCGTTGGACAGTTATAATATGATGTAAATGACATCGTACCGATAATGGATAACATGGGTTCAGTACTACTCGATTCTGAACACCCAGGTGGCGGAATTTGCGTCGGTCTTTTCATGAATTGCAATTTCTTTTTAATTTTTTTGATTTGAATGTGAGATAAAATCGTCATATTTTTGTATTTAAATTCGATTTTAGGTAACAAACCTATTAATCACTGATTTACTCCAAAAACTAAAATTGATTGAAACCTTCGTCATGTTTTTAATCGCATTTTTTGATGACGGCTAAAGAATCGCTACCTTTTTAACCCGTCGTTATCGACGAAAATGGTATGGGGCATAGTATTAGAGTAATTCAATGACATCTTTCTGATGTCATTTACACCCGGTATATTACTGGATTGTTGTGAGTTAACAACAGCTTCTTGACGCATGACATTTAGGTATAATAGGTAATAAGTTCTCTCTGTAATTCATTACAATTAGACTGGTTTTTCTTTTCAGATTTCTGAGTGAGCTTAGTAACGAGAATGAACTGAACGCAAAAGATGGCTTAAACAATAGCCAACTAGACACGTACAATAAAAAGCTGCATCGTTTTCACACAGAGAGTCGACTGACGCTAACAGATACGGGTAACGCTGGGACGACTAAAACGATGAAGCTAACGGAAAAATCAAATCACAAGAAGAGTCGTAACATAATCATGTATGAACCCTGAACCCGTATTGAATATCACTACACAGTGTAGTACACATACTCTCTTTTTCTCTCATACCTTCTAACAAATGGACCTCGTGTCTGCGCTGAAAAGTATCCAAACCAAAAGAGATCCAAAACGCCAAAAGAGATACAACCGCGCGCCAGTCTTTGCAAAACAAAACTCAACACTATTATAATGGTACAAGGTTTCAAATAGAGATAAAATCGCGCGCCAGTCTTGGCAAAGAAAACTAAACACAATTATAATGATACAAGGTTTCAAATTAGAATTTTGAAGTTTGAATGTATTAACATAATGTAGCTATGTTTCTATAGGTTCACTAGAGACAGTTTTTTTGTGAATTTTGTACTAGACCAGACGTCCATTTTTATTAGGTCAATGCTCATTCCCTACTTCTTTCAAGTCAACGCATTGAAAAACATGAAAAACAATATACTTAAGGGCAAGGCCTATTGCGATTTATCGGATACAATTTTGTAACACTACTGATAACTTCTTGACGAAATATCCAACGACATTTTTGTAACTAAGAATTCGAAAAGCCACTACGAATATATCCACGAAACTGAAAGAAATCCTTACTAATATATAACAGTGAAAGTACGTTTGTTGGTTACGCTTTCATGCTGTAACTACTGAAACAATGATCATGTTTTTTTACATACATATAGTCTAGAGCGCAGAAAAGGAATTACGCTACTTTCCATCCGGAAAAGTAAATGGTTCCCGAGAGATGGCTATTTTTACATAGAGATAATTATAATGTCGAGAGTGTACTTATATTCCGAATCCCACGTGGATGGAGGCAAATTCTAGTTCTTTTTAAGCAATAAACGTGACTCTTTTTACTCTAAAGATAAAAAATGTTGTAAGGTTTTATGGTACATTTTTTATCTTAATAGTTGATAAACATAGTCTATCAACCAAAATTTTGATCTCATATTTTCTGTCTCCTGCAGAGCAATCAGATAAGAACTCTGATTATTGAATTGTGTACAAAGTACGTTCACATTGAAAAAAAAAATCATAGCATCACGCCTCTATTCCCCGAAGGGGTAGGCAGAGGTGTTTTACACACCGACGACTCGCCAGCTATGTTTGAGTCCCACGTAATAGGGGGCGAGCCTATTGACGTCTACCGGGTACATTTCGAAACTCCGGGCTGTTATTGAGAAATTTTCTTTTTAGGAAAAAGCTTAATAGCTTTGCCGGACCCGGGAATCGAACCCGAGACCTCTTGATTAATAATTATTACCTATTGACTATCATTATAAGCTCAAATTATACCTTACAGAGGAGATTTGGTTTGTGAGGTCATCTGATTATATCTGTCAAACATCTGACTTACAAATTTTTAGGTACCCGGAGAGCATCAATGCTGAACATAGATTAAAGATATCAAAACATTTTTCAGAAAATAATTATAGAAACAATCACATAGAAAAATTTTCAGATGAAAGTAAAAACAATTCTAGGAACCCAATTAAGCTAAGGGCTAAAGCAAAGATCAAGGACTTAAACTTGCTACGGTGAGTAATGTTAATGTTTACTAATAATGATAACATTCATTATAAATAAAATAAATGTAATGATTCCTGTATTTATTCCAGTTCAACGAAAATGGCATCAGCTAATAAATTTGAAAGTAAAGAGTAAGTATAGTACCTATAATTTTGAAATAGGAACTTAATGGAAATGATTAAAATATTAGTTAATTCCTATTCGAATGATAATGATCTCTGAAGCGTCATACATCTGATGCTTAACAAATTTCAATGTTTTTAACATCCAAATGCATAGAATAGGGTAGGATAAAAGTAGGATTTATATTTAGTACGTGGGTGCTAGTAAATTGGAACATTGAAAAACAATATGGCTATATACTTAATGTTGCCGTGTCCGTGACCAATAAATAGGTGTCTGATTAACAGGGATACCAATGTCTACTTTTTTTAATATAATCAATATATACTTTTTTTATTGCATGTTTGCATTGTTTTATTGGTGGCAGACAAGCCACGGCCCATCTGATGGTAAATGGTAACCGTCGCTCATGGACTTAACTATACCGAGAGTATTGTCAAGCCGCTGCTCACCATTTCATTTCACAGGTATGAAATGGAAGAATAAACGGCTATCTCCTGCTACAACCAAAACGCAACGATGTGCTTCATGGCCGGTCACACGGGAGATAGTGGTACCAACCCGCTCGGGCCCGATAGCAAGTGAGTACTCCCATTTGGCACCCAGCCCTACCACCATTAAAAATTACTACTGGAAGAACAATGAAAATGCATTAAATTTCAGTGGTGATTATTCATAGATACACTCATCCTGCTTTAACTGGCGGTAGTTCTGTGACTAGCAGTTACCGTTTCATAGGCTCCAGCTTGCTTGTCATAGTTCACGATAAGAAATTGGAGTATATAATGCATGCATATTAAATAAACAGATCTACAATAGATGAAGCTATATTGATTTTACTTCTAAATTGTTTTTCTAAGTCTAGATAGCTAATCAATCATATAAAAACAAAACTGATTTACAGATCTTTAGAAATAGATCGATCTGCAGTCAAGCATGCACCAAAAAATGTTTCGTCAACGGAAGATCTGAGCCCGTACGCAGTAGGTGCTAAAATAATTATATTTAACCTGTAATCTCTTTATTGTCATGATTTATAAGAATTTAAACAAATAGTTTAGATTACATAGTCTTAAGTTCTAGTCGTATAGTCGAATCAGAATGATTACAAATATTTTTAATTTAAAATCTTGTAATTTAAAAGAGTTTACCTTAGCCGAATTTTGTTTTGATTGACGATTGTACTTTTTTAGATTGAACAGCAAATGAAGCGTCTCAAACGACGGTATAGAGTGAGCATGAACATAACAACTGAAGTGATCGGTCGGACTGTTGAATATAATAGTATAGTACTAGTAAAAATAACTGAAGCTGAGAAAGATGAAACATATTTCCGTGTCAAGGAAAGCAAATATGCCGATGAAGCTCCAGAAAAAAAGATAATTTTCATTGTACATGGGCTTAGTGTAATGGGAATGAGATATTTGATTCCTGACGAAAAAATGTTCCATAAACTTTTAAAATATTATACTGAGCATTTGGAGAAGTTCGATATATTCTTGATTCCAATGGCTAATCCTGATGGATACGCAGCAACTTGTAATGTAAATATAAATTTCAATATCTTTCTCCGGTAAAGTAAATTTTCGCCTTTTGAAAAATTTTAATCCATAATTAGTATTGTTAATATTAAGTCCATTTTCCTTAATTTATACAGGGATATAGAGAGGATATGGAGGGAGTTCGGGTCTACGGCGCTCTCGCTCACCATACGAAACACAAGCCTACCGTTGTTTTAAGCCGATCTTCTGTGAGAGGGTGATAGTTCCCAATCGAGCAGGCCCAATCATCCTGGATTCAGCAAGGTTCTACCACCAGAAAAAATCTTTAATTTCTCATATTTTGAGATTTTATAATCTTTTTTTTAGTCTCAAGCTGGTCAATACTGGAACAAAAATATGGCGCCCCAAAGTGGTTGTCCTGGTGTAGCACTTGATCGTAATTTTGACGTGGCTTGGAATTATACGCCGAAGATAAGTTCTTGTAGTCCTAGGTACCCAGGACCTGTTCCTTTCTCTGAAGCAGAGACAAGAGCTATTCGACACGTGTTGCGTCTATACAGCCACAAAATTGTAGCTTATATCCACGTGCATGCTTCGTCGTACCACCCGAAAATTTTTAAAGTAAGTTATAACTGTCGTTGGTCTCTTATGTCTGTCAACTGAGTAACTCAGACTAACTAAAAGATATAGACAGAGCATTACGACAATCCAGTGAAGCCAGATAAAACCATGCCAATCTTGTAATTATAGGCGCTTACGCGCCCAAATACAACAAAACCATGCCAAAACGAAGTGTCATAAACCAAGAGTATTACCAGGGTATGATTTAAAATTACATCAAATGACTCGACGATTTCGTACCTACGTTACGTGCACAAATAGGTCGTCAGGGCCAGAGTATTCCCTTTTTTTTTTTTTTTGTTAAGGCGGGAAAAAATGTTCCTAACCGCACACCCCGTCGTTCGGGGCAACGAACAGGGTAGTGTGGGGCCTGCACCCACTAAAGAAACCCGCCGTGTGCCGTCTCTCCGCCTTTATTGGCGGGCCACTGGAACTGTGTTACATTCCTTCGGTGGTGCCAGAGTATTCCCTAAGGATTTGCTGTTTTCTTTATACTTTTACTTCATTTATGTTTTAAACATAAAACTTACCCAAATTATAGAGATTATTTCTTCCCGGTGACAACACTTTCACGCACACATCTTTCAAAAAGTGGCTTCACTTTTTAGTTGACAATGCGGTGTCTTTATTTCTAAGTTAGTCTTAGCTGAGTAATTGACGTAATTGTAGTTGTATTTTCTATAGAAATGATTACTACTGTTTTTGAGTTTCTACATGATTCGTTACTTCTTGTGTTCAGGGTGATGCAATTTTATATCCTCGAGGGTACACAGATATCCAGACTGATGACGATAAGTACATTGATCTAAGAGGTGAAATCGATGAATCTATGAAGAATTCTAGCTTTCGAGTGCTTACGGTAACTACAGATACTCTGTACAACTGGTACGGGAAAGTAACTGGCACAAGCGTCGATTATGCGGCCACTGTAAGAAAATAATATATTAATAATAATTTATCTATCTATACATTTCCATCCATCCATCAGCCTTTTGACGTCCACTGCTGGACATAGGCCTCCCCAAGAGAACTGTGTGTTCATTATAGGGTAATAATATAGTATATTATTACCCCATAATGAGCACACAGTATATAATAATACTGTACATTTATAAACTTTAATAGTCCTGTGTCTGTACATTTAAGATATTTGAATAAATTTTTTCTGTTTTTTTATTATGCGGGTAGCTATCAAGCATATGGCCCCCACCTTAAGGTAAGCGGTTACCGTAGCCTATAGACACCAGCAACACCGTCGCCATCTCTAAAGAAAGGAATTATAATAAGGAGAGGATAGGAAAGGGGGTATGGCTCTCATGCGTTCTCACCCACCATACGAAACTCAACGGTACCTAGGTACATAAGTTATTTCAAGCTGACCGTCTGTAAGAGGGTGGTACTTCCCCGATAGAGCCAGACCTTTCATGCTGCATAAATAAGGCTCTACCACTAGAATATCTTAAGGTTTATTGGATGTATCTGGCCACAAAACTGTTTATTTAGAAAAAAATATTTTGTTTGTTCGCGCATCCCACAAAAACTACTCAAACGATTTTGATGCAACTTTTGTGTTTGATACCTCTTGTTTAGAATCAAGAACTGGTTTACACTTTATCTCGCGGCTATATCGGGAATCAGAGACATAACCTAAAAACTACCGTTTTTGGAGGCGTGGACAGAAGCTATTATACTCGTATATATAAAATATATCTTGATAATATAATATATGGGTTGTTTATGGTGCAGCATAGGACGGTCCCCCACCAAATGGACCGACGATCTGGTCAAACTCGCGGGGAGCTGTTGGATGCGGTCGGCACAGGACCGCTCGTTGTGGCGTTCTCTTGGGGAGGCCTATGTCCAGCAGTGGACGTCGAAAGGCTGATGGATGGATTGATGAATATAATATATCTTAGCACAAAGTGAGAAAATGTGAAATCAAAAATAACAGTCACGAGCGGGATTTGAACCTGCATCTAATAATCTAATACCAAATATTGGTATAATTTGGTATGAATCTTAATTTTAAAATTAAGTTTACCTGGTTGGTATAATGTATGCAAATACTTCCGACAGATGGTGCAGGCGTCACCCAAGCCGTTAAGAAGGAATGTTTGGCTGAATATTCAAAGCATCTGGGACGGTATTCCATTCAGATTGCAATCCTGCTCGTGACTGCAATTTTCGATTTTACATTTGCTCGGGTTTTCACGGGTAACACCATCTGGTGGTACCCGCTCGGGCCAGATATCAAGTGAATACTCCCACTTGGTACTCAACCCACCAGTAATGCAATGGGTGATATTGCTTACTTGTCTTAGTCACCTCGTACGACACCTACGGGAAAGAATACACTACTTCTGAAAAGCGGTTTTAAGTCTCTATATACACGTAAGTTGAACTCAACTGGGATTTGTTTCACAGAGCGATATTGAAATGCAAAAAAAAAACATAATTTAATCCTTTTTATTTCGAAAAATGTTTAATTCTAGTCTTTGTGATATGATAAAAAACATAGTTATATGATATAGTTTTTTTTAGAAATTGTCCGTGTGGTGACGGACTAATAATACAAGTGTCACCACCCCATTCTTTCCTACGGGTGTCGTACGAGGCGACTAAGGGAAGTAAGCAATTATCATCCATTGCATGACTGGTGGTAGGGCTGGGTACCAAGTGGGAGTACTCACTTAGTATCGGGCCCGAGCGGGTTGGTACCACCATCTCCCGTGTGACCAGTCATGAAGCACATTGTTGCGTTTTGGCTGTAGCAGGACATAGCCGTTTATTCTTTCATTTCATGTATGTGAAATGAAATGGTGAGCTGCGTCTTGACAATACTCTCGGTATAGTTGAGTCCATGAGCGACGGTTACCATTTACCATCAGATGGGCCGTCTGCCACTACATGCAATAAAAAAAAATCCTTGAAGTCTTATCGTTCGTTATTATTTTATTTAGGCGGTGTATCGATACATTGTTAAATAGATTAAGACTTTGAAGCTTCATGGCTAGAGATCATTGAACTAATTAACTATTTTTTATTATTATACTTATTTAATGGTGGTGACGTGTTTCGCCATCCATCACATCTCGTTCCCACGGGGGCGAAAAGTGGGCAGCGGAAGGATGCTTCATGATAATGACAATCTGTTGTCTCTGCTTACCCCTCTGGGTAACGAGCGTGATTCTATGTTTTTATTTATACCTACCTAAGGACTGTGCGTGGGCTATCATAGTGATTAAATAAATTTGATTCACTTCACAATGTTTGTATAATTTACTTATTTTCCAAAAAAATTATATAATAATATAAGGTTCACATTGTGAAATTAAAATTTATTCATATATTGTGAGTAGCTGGGGTAGGCCCAATTGTATTATTACAAGTACCCGTGCTAAAAAACCTAAACCAATTTTAAAAGATTAATATAATAAAATCAAATAATATTGGCAATATATTTCTTACAGATTTATGGCATTCCTTACGCTATGGAATTCGCTATGCAAATCTACAAAGGCGTTCAGCAGCATGCCATCGAAACCGTTTGGAAACGACTTATCGACGTGGTCTTCAATAACATTTGGAAAACCTCACACATTAATGCAAATGAATTAAATAAAAAATAAAAATGTAATCTATGTTTTGCGTAACCTTTAGGTTCGGCGCAGACGACGAACTATCCGTGGCGCACTTTTTAGTCTGTAAAAATAGAACCTATTTCCCTAATTACATGCAGTAACGCATACGACGCACAAAAAGTCCAGCTGATAAAAAATCCGCGTAATTCCTGCAGACCGCGCCGCACCGCGCCACACAAAAAGTGCGCGAAAAAAATAGAACGTTTTCTTCAACGAGCGTTAACGCAGCCGGCGCATACTTTAATCTGCAACCGGACTCGTTAAGTGGTGGATGTAAAGTATGGCGCCAGAGATCGATGTATCGATGTTAATACAAGAAGTACAAAACAGCCCAGCAATTTATTTATGATAAATACTTCTAAGCCAGAATATCATAATAGATATTTAAAGAGAAAAATGTGGGAAGAAGTGTGCTGTAATATTGATTCCGCTCCTTTTTGGACTTATACTTATTATATACTCACCTGTTTGGATTTTATGGGAATATGGGTACCATCAGAATGTTAATCTCGTCGTCAAGTACCCATGTCCCGTATGCTCTGGAGGAATGATACACGATACCTTGCTCAATGATTATAATGTTTTGTAACAACCACAAAATAAGAGTATACAATTAGGCAGATGGCACGATTATTTAAATTATATATTAAATTTATATAAAATCACAAAAAAATCGTTAATAAAATGTCTGCCTACGTAAACCATGAAGGATTTTAAGTATATATATTATTATTCAGTAACACAATAACACAAACTGATAGAGAGATTACTTTTGTACCGGGACCAGAGGGGTTCTTACAGGTACATTAGATGATACCTGTTTAAGATATAGAACATCAATAAATAATATATATCAATCGATTTACAACAATAAATATATCTATGTAAAGAGGTTGAACGGAAAATACTATTATTCCCACAACTTCAATAATACATCGAGATCTCTGCATTTCCGCAGCGTGTACGTCCCTACAGTTCTGCCGATAGAATGATCGTAGATGTGCGTTGTGTACTTTAAGTCTGTGAAAAATCCGCGATGGACTATTTGTGTGCCATGCAGACTTTTTGTGCACCGCCGACTCGATGGCACAAAAAGGGTGTCGTCTGCGCTGCACCTTAGTAAAAAAAATCTCAGGTATTGAAGTAATATCACACATTTGTGGTCTTCAACATAGGCAGAGAGACGGATATACTGCGGTTTTATTTAGTCGATTATAGGCTGAGAGGGGCTCTCCCTATTCTATTCGTTGCCCCGAACGGAGTATGCGGTTAGGTATAATTTTTAAGGCATTAACAAAAAATACCTAAAAGTATTAGGCCTCCGTAACTTATATTATAACCTCTCTCTTTATACTTATTACCTATATAAAAGAATGACTGACTGACTGGTGACATATCAACGCATAGCCCAAGCTCCTGGAACTGTGAAAATTCTTTGATACTGTAAGTGAGCACTAAGTAAGGATTTTACGCAAATTCTGAACAAAGTGGATTTTTCATCTACCACTTTGAGGTAAGCGAAGTTGCGGGTGATGCGCTAGTATAGGTCCATACAAATACAGTATTCAAGTGTGATATACGGATTCCTGTGGCTCCACCAAAAAGTGTTGTTGAACTTTAGTTTTTACACATCCTAATATTGATTGGGAGTAATTTCCAGAGAAGTACAGACTAGACAGGAAGGAAGAATTAGCGAAACCAAGAGAACGATATTGACAGAGAAGAAGTATATTATAAGCAGAGCGTAATAATGATAGGGCTATCGTGGTTAGAATATATAACTATTGGAAATAAGGTTTTAAATAAGAATGAGAAGGTTACAGAAGTATAGAAACTAAAATGAGAACTCCCATATTCTGCACTGACGAATAGGTAAGATTTTGAGACGGGAACGATAAGCAGAGACATGGTCATATTTGCGAAGATTCAATATGAATCGAATGCAGTTTTTAAGAAGACGGCCGAGTTTGTTGAGCAGATCTGCATTCAGTTGAAAATACCTCATGTCGTCATAGTCTAATAAAGGAAAGATCGATGACTACACTTCTGTAGTGTTGTAGTAAAGTTTTGGTTTTAATCGGTATAAAAGTGTTCGTAACTTTTTGACTTGCACACGCAACCTGAGTTCTCCAGCTTAGAGTGATTCTATATGTAGATGTTCAGTCGCACCATTTAGATGGAAGAGATTCAAGATCCAGACTATCTATCATACGCTGGCTACCTCTAACAATTTCTACAATTCTTGTAGATATTATTTTGGTTAATAATAATCACTTTATTTCTTATACAAAACCCATATTTTTATTAATAATTACAAAATAATAATAATGATTTTAGAAATAATACGCACAGCAATAATTAAAGGTAATATTAATGAATATAATAAAAAGAGAAAATGATAATAAAATAATGTCAATTTATCTAATAATAACATAAAAAATCTTAATCTGAAACTAGGCACCACATACATGTCGTTTACAACAATGCCTAATGAACGGGCAGTCAAGACGGCCTGGCCCACCCGCTATCATGGTCAGCAAGGTATTGGAGCTGGTCCTCACCCTGCGCACCAGGGAAGCGCACCGTTTGAGCATGGTGCATAAGTATTATTTTATTATTCACGCTAAGAATTTTATTATATTAATTAGTCTTCCACCTGTATTCGCGATACGAGCACATGAGTCACGTTACTCAAATTAATTAAAGGCAATTTTTTCATCATTTGTAATCATCAAAATAGTATTATCGGTCTTAATTAATTGAGTGATACTATTCTAGTAACAAGATGACATTGTAGTTTACAGCTTATAAAGAAATATGAACTGGGACCATTGTAGCACCACAGGGATCCACAAGAGACAATAAATGTACCAATTGATTATGATGAAAGGGCGTGTTCATTATTGTGGTAAAAATAATTTTAAAAGTTAGTTACGTTTGTTTGGTTATTAGTTGTTGCCCGCGACTTTAACCGCGTGGATTTTAGCTCTACCTTGATATCTGAATTGGCAAAGCATCTGGACGGTATCCAGGAGATGCAGGTTCAAATCCTGATCGTGACTGTTATTTTCGATATCACATTTTTCACTTTGTGTTTAAGACTTATCATTTTATCTTCTCTTTCCCGACATAAACAATCTATAACGCGCTGACCATGTTTTTTACCGTGTTAAGATCTAGCGGTAGCTCGTAGTGGTTTCACTTTCCAAACATACTGTTAGAATAATAATGATTTTTGCAGTCGCTTAAAACACACAGCCGTTATTTTACCAAGTATGTATGTTACACCTATGCTCACCCATCGAGGTTAAAGGCGTGAGACTATAAAAATTAATAAAGATATAATGATTCAGCAAATCATTTAGCGGAAGTTCGCGTGATATGTCATGACACATATGCGGTAAAAAATAAACACCACAGATGTTTCGGCAAAATGGAGAGTGGTACTTTCTCCTGTAGTTCTAATAAATGAGTCATCATTTTAATACGTGCATTTTTTTATTTCTCATAGTGGCAGACGAGCCGCAGCCCACCTGATGGTAAGTGGCAACTGCCACTTGACTCAGAAACAATAAGAACACTGCAAAGTTGCTCACCATTTTATTTCGCTGATAGGAACGGCTACGTGTTATAATATTTAGGACACTACAATTAAAGCGTGATGAAGCGCTATCAACGCTCTGTTAGGATTTTAATACGTTTGTTTATGGACATCAGTTTATAAAGTCGGTTAACTCTTTAGAAACGTGACTTCGTCGGTCGTGGTAAGTGTGTCAGATGCATTGTGGTCCGCAACTGGTTGTACATACAAAAAGACACAGGAGAGAATAGAGAAAGTGAACGTAACGTTTACGTACTGCATGTGCTGTCACTTTTGCTTTAAGTAATCCTGGTTTGCAGTTGGTGTTAGCATTGAGACACGGAATTCATCAGGTCCAAGGAGTACCTACTTATAATATATGTCAATCAATGGTATTCTTTTTTATTCTTATGTTCCCAGAGTATTTAATTTAAAAAAAAAAATTCAATTCTATTAGGTATGCACCTTCTGGTGGGCAAGTATCATCACTTCTTCAATGTTGAGAGAATTCACAAGCCATTGAATATATCTCTTATGTATACAGATTTATGGAGTAATAAATACTAGCCGTGTGTGGCCGGCTTTAGAATTGTCCAGCAGTGGACGTTGAAAGGCTGATGGATGAAATAGAACAATAAACAGTACATAAATCAAGTAAACAGTATTATCAACATCATTTCAGTAATTTCTGCGTAAAGCACAAAGAAACAGACAGATAAACAGATTTTAGGTTCAGAGGCGCCTAAATAGTTTCTTAAACACCTTCATTATAGAAACACAAGCAGAGTTTGAAAATGCATCGTAATAAGAATACATAATATATTTACCAGATATGTTTAAAGGTGATTTAGTGAGAGATGCTTTAGAAACGTATTGTATAATAGGGTAAACATTATTAAAAAGTGAATTCGTTAATACCTAAATGACGAGTATAGTAGAATATATAGAACGAGGCTTTCACATATTTCAATATTAATTTTACTTATCCTGCTATCTTTTGAATGGGTTAACATACTTCCAAAGTGTTTACTTACTAATATTGTGAGTCGATTTCCTGCGGCCAATCCTAAATACATAAATCAAACACAAAAGAAATTTACAGTTGAGTCAGAGAGTCCCAAATGAAGACAAAGATCTACAGTTCATTGGTATTAAGATACAGTAAGTAAGTTCTTATCTGATGCTTTGTGAATGACATCCATATTGACACAATGGGCTCCGTTAATGTCATGTAGGCGGCTCCTGCCGTCCGGTGCCAAGTGTTACAAGTTCAATAAACTCGTCCATGAGTTTTGTACCACCAAATCCTTGTACTTACACTTTGTCCGTGTGGTGACGGACTAAGAATACAAGTGTCACCACTACATTCTTTCCCACGGGTGTCGTACGAGGCGACTTAGGGAAGTAAGCAATTATCACCCATTGCATTACTGGTGGTAGGGCTGGGTAGCAAGTGGGAGTGCTCACTTGCTATCGGGCCCGAGCGGGTTGGTACCACGGTCTCCCATGTGACCGGCCATGAAGCACATCGGCGTGTTCTGGTGGGGTAGGAGACAGCCGTTAATTCTTTCATTTCATATCGAAAATGAAATGGTGAGAGACAATACTCCCACCCGTCGACGGTTACCATTTAACATCAGGTGGGCTGTGGCTGGTCTGCCCCCAAACACAATAAAAAAATAAACCTACTTTAAATAAATTTGTATAAGTGTGAAAAAAAAAATTGCGAGCAGGATTCGAAACCACAGCTCTCCCATTCCCGACGGGAATGCTATAGATCGCTGAGCCATCGCAGCAATTCGCCTTGTATTTAGTCATTATTTATCTTGAAACGCATTTTAGTGCCACAAAACCAGACGGTGGTACTTTTATAAGAATAGGGATGACAAATGGATTGTTTTAAAGTACACTTGCACTAGTGTTTAATTCAAGAATCGCGGGGTACTTAAAACATACTAATAACATACAAACCCATATGATCCTCTCCTTATTATCTTTCCTCTCCACCTAGCATTCCTTTCGTTGGAGTTGGTGACACGTGAGTAGTGCCTGAGTTGTTGCTAGCTTCTAAACGCTTACCATCAGTAGGGCCGTATACTTGTTTCTTCTTGACTTCACACAATTATTTATGGATTGCACAAATAATTGTCTTGTATGAGATTCGAGTCCACATAGGAGCTAGATGTGTTAACCACTATACTATATGTACAAACAAGATTGATGTTTGACTCCGACCATTGTAGGTACTTGGGAGGTGCTTCACGTCTTAGTGTTGAAGAATAATAAGTAGGGGAAAGCCTAACGCAACACTTAATTTAGTATTTAAAATAGCATATTTTTGTATCACGGAGGCCTTGACAAACGCAATGTGACAGACACAAAGCACACCCAGACTCAGAAGAACCATTCCTGACGGGCCTCGTTGCGTAGTCGGTAGTGTAACCGACTTCTTTACTCGAGGTCGTGGGTTCGATTCCCACTCAGGACAATTATTTGTGTGATGAACACAGATATTTAAGCAACATATGTATTATGTCCGTAACCTGGTACCCATAGCATAAGCGATAAGCTTAGGTTAGGACCAGAGGACGTTGTGTGGAAAATATCAGTGAATTTATGGATCATACAAAGAGCTATCTTGTACAGGAATTGAACACACATTTGACACGGGAGGTCGTCACCTAAACCACTCCACGCCATCGTGCATTCAGAGACTCTCTTGGATCAGCTAAAACCAAACGGATTGAAGACCAACCCCCACAAAACTGCACACAAGTACCGACGTTTTACCACTTATGACCAAATTATCACCTGTCGTCAGGTGAAGACTTGTTATGCTTTACTTAACCTCAATATGACTTAGTGAGAGGTCTTAATTCCTTAGTCCTCGCCTCTATCGCCATTATGAATTGTTGATGGTTTTTTAATTAGCTACAGCAAGTTTTAGTTAGTGTGTATTTTACGCAAGATAAGTAACTCAATAGCCTTTGCTCGCGGCTCCGCCGCAGTCAAAAGCTGGTTTTTAGGTAATATCTCAGGTTCCGAATATATCCTATCCAATCCGGGAATGTGAGCAAAGAGATCAAAATGAAACCTCTTGTTTTGAAAGAGCACCAGTGTAAAGTGGCCCGATAATGGATTGAAAATAAACCTACAACTTGAGGTTGGGCAACTGACAGTTAAAGATTGAGAAAGGAATGTTGAGATGGTTCGAGCACGTAGAGAGAATGGATAAATTAAAGGAGTACTAATATATATATATATATATATATAGGGCGTGTGAATGGTGAAGTTAGGAAGGAAAGACTTCGCCGAACGTTCTCTGACCATATCGGAGATGTTCTCGAGAAAGGCCTCGTCAGGAGTACCCTTAATCGTACCTTTATGAAGAATGTAATGAGCGTCCAAGAGGTAAAAGAGGTGAGCAAGGATTGTGGCAAGTGGAATTCAGTTATCTTTGTCTACCCCTCTGAGAATCAGGCCTGAGTCTATGTATGTATGGATATTAATATTATAAATGCAAAACTGAGTTTGTTTGTTATGCTTTCACGCCGTAACTACTAAACCAATCTTCATGAAATTTTACGTACATATACTCTAAAGCCCAAGAAAGGATATAGGCTACTAAAAAAGTACGGTTCTATTGATTTACATTCTGAGGTCCACGCCAATGAATCTAGTAACATTTAAATACGTTTGTGAGGTAGTATTTATTTCATATAAATATTAATTTAAAATATATATATGTCCCCGTACGCTGTTACGTATGTCCGTGTGGTCTGGAATCGCAACGATAGTGGTCTTAATCACTATGGCATTGCAATCAACGAACAATGTTTGCCTGTTTTGGTCCATCGAGGCATGACATCAATCTGATTACAATACAAGTTTTTTAATTTGATGCTGTGTGCTATTACCGATAAGAAAGTAAATCGTAACAGGTATTCTGTAAAAGAACAGAAGCAGTCACTTCTTTGGAAGTTATTCAATATTACTCAAGAACTTATTCAGTTTATGACCAACATCGAATTCCTGCAAATGAGAGAGCGAGATTCTAAGCTACACTATATGTATCTACGAATTGCAATGCAATGCAAATTTCATGATAATCGTTTAAGTATTTACAAGATGAAAGCCTAATAGGTAAAGAAATCAATTCACATTCACATTACTTAGTAAGGATTCTATTATTACTTATTGAGTATAAAAAAAGTAAGAAAGTAGGTATTACTTCTATGAAATAATTCAATATGAGAAGATACAATTCGAAGAAAATGTATTAATTGCGAGATAGATGATATATCATGTCCTGGAGCGAAGCAAGTGCTAATCTAACAACTGATAGGTAATTATGAGAAATCGTAACCCTAGACGATAAGAAGGGGAAAAAACAAGAAAATTTATGTCAACATAATTATTTGTGTTGTCATAATCCGTATATGTGGCAGTTATTTTCAAGGGAAACACCGGGAATGTCTCGAGGGAATTTATAAACATTCAATGGATGGTCACAAATTACACTCGGACTAGAAATAAGTATTTATTGTAACAATATTTTGACCGTGTTGTGTAGAAATGATCCAACCCACAAACTGAACAAAATTAATCTTTTAATGCCAAGCAATCGAAAATAATCTCTGTTTTTATGTCACGAAGACTCGTTTTTTTATGATAGATTATATACCAACCCCTTTTTTTTTGTTTAGGCGGGAAGAAATCTACCTAACCGCATACCCCGTCGTACGGGGCAACGAACAGGGTAGTGTGGGGCCCTCGCCTACTAAATAAACCCGCTGTGTGCCGTCTCTCCGCCTTTATTGGCGGGCAACCAGAACCATATATTACATTCCTTCAGTGAGGTTATACCAACCCGAGACTACGAATAACACTGAAAAAATAAAGCAGAAATGGTTCAAATCAGCATAACTTTTATGTAAGTTAGCTCATTTCTGCACAACACGGTCCATTTGTCTTGAATGCGGTTGAAACGCACAGTTAACGCAATAATATAAGATATTCGAACTCACAACGTTTTGCATGAGAGGTATTTTAGGTTTCTTCTACAATCTGTAAATATCTTCTTAGACCTAGTGTTTTCAACAAGTTGCGTTAAGTGTTGACTGCAAGAAGTGCGCGCGCGCAGTCTCCACGAGCTACTTACAACGTGAGCACGCACGAGTCTTTCGTGCACAAACGTATCTTGCGGAACGTGTATATACATTATAGTTTTTAATTAAAATACGTAGTTTGTGATTATTTTTCTAATTAAGTGTGCAGTTATGGTGCGCGTGTTACTTGTGCTGGGTGAGTAAAGCGCTTAAACCGTAGCGTTATAGCTTGAAAATATGGAATATAGGTATAACATGTACCTAAATCGTACTGATATTATAAAGTGTTTGTATGTCTGCATATTCGTGCGGCCTAAACGACTGAATGGATTGGCATAAAATTTTGTCGGAAAATAAATTAGACTTTAAATTAACATATAGTGACTTGTATCCTAAAAAATCTTGGTATGAAGATATTTATGGCTTGAATGAATTAGAATATTTTAAAGTATAAATTATTTGAGAATAAGGAAAAAGAGATTTTTTGTACTAGCGGGAAACGAACCCGCGTCTTTTCCAATCCGGGGAAGTGCTCTAAGCCACTGAGCTATAGTACAGGTACTTCGACCATCCCAATCTCCTTATTACATTTGTCTTTACGACCAGCGCCATCTATCGGAAGCATTTACATGCATTAAACCGATATAGTAAGTTTTAATTTTGCAATTAAAATTCATACTATTTGATGGTGCGATTTTTTAAACATTTTTGATCTATATTTTTTAGCATTTGACATGCTCCGCCACTTTTTAAAGTATAAATTATTTGAGAATAAGGAAAAAGAGATTTTTTTTTTTTTTTTTTCCCGCTAGTACAAAAAATCTCTTTTTCCTTATTCTCAAATAATTTATACTTTAAAAAGTGGCGGAGCATGTCAAATGCTAAAAAATATAGATCAAAAATGATCTAATTCATTGTTTACTCTGATAAATAGTTCTAGTGGGATAATTCTAAACGTCGTAAGTAATGGATTTGAATTTATTTCTGATGGTCACTAAGAAGCTACTACGTGTTCGTTAGATCATGTGTCACTCTTTCCTAGTTATATAGGTAGATGTGTTGATATATTTAGTTATTTCTAGTTTACCCAATAAACCAAAGCAAAATAGTGAATAGGTATATTCCTTAAATTGTACTTTTATTGTACTCATATAAGATCATCGTTATGTGAATATTTGGTGATGAGCTCCACTTGTCTTTTATCTATCTATACTATTATAAAGCTGTAACAGAGCTGTGTCTGTACATTCAAGATATTTGAGAAAAAATAGCTGTAATAGGCTATATAGGCGTGTTTAAACCTAAAACATTTTTTTTAGAATTTTTGTCTGTTTGTCTGTTTGTTTGTTCGTGCATCACGAAAAACCTACTAAACGGATTTTGATGCAACTTTTATTATATGAAAGTCCTTGATTAGACTTAAAAACTGGTATACATTTTATCCCGCTACTATATCGGGAACCTGAGATATAACCGAAAAACTAGAAAATTATTTAAACAATTTTTTTTAGAATTTATATAAAAAACATTACTAGACGGATTTTGATGCAACTTTTTTTATTTGAAAGGCCTTGATTAGACTTAAAAACTGGTATACATTTTATCTCGCTACTATATCGGGAAGAAGTAGTTTTTGGCTACGGCGAAGCCGCGGGCAAAGGCTAGTACTATTATAAAGCTGTAACAGAGCTGTGTCTGTACATTCAAGATATTTGAGAAAAAATGGCTGTAATAGGCTATATAGGCGTGTCTAAACCCAAAACCATTTTTTTTAGAATTTTTGTCTGTTTATCGATTTGTCTGTTTGTTTGTTCGCGCATCACACAAAAATTACTGAACGGCTTTTGATACAACTTTTTTTATTTGAAAGGCCTTGATTAGTCTTAAAAACTGTTATGCATTTTATCCCGCTACTATATCGGGAACATGAAATATAACCGAAAAACTAGAAAATTATATATACTTGATTTTTTTTAGAATTTATTTAAAGAAAACTACTGGACGGATTTTGATGTAACTTTTTTATTTGAAAGGCCTTGATTAGACTTAAAAACTGGTATACATTTTATCTCGCTACAATATCGGGAACCTGAGATATAACCGAAAAACTAGCTTTTGGCTGCGGCGCAGCCGCGGGCAAAGGCTAGTGGCTAAATAAAATTAACGTTACACATGCCACTGTTACCACTTAACTGACCACAACAATAAGCTGACGTTATAGGTTGTTTTTATTAATTTCCGTTTGTTAGTTCGAGCTTGGAACAAAATGTTATTTCAAAAACAAATTATTTGTGAATGTGGAAAAAGAGATCTTTAGCGCGAGCGGGATTCAAACTTGCATCCCTTCCAATCCGGGATGTGCTCTAGACCGCTAAGTCATCGCACTGACCAACATCTATTCCCAATCTCCACATCACATTTTTTCTTTACGACCCATGCCACCTATCGGATCCATTTACGTGCATTAATCCAATATAGTAAGTTTAATTTTGCAATTAAAATTATAGAGCGATTTTTAGTAGCTAAGCATGTCAAGTGCACTAAAATACAGATCAAAAATGTTATTTTCTTCTTTTGCAGTTGTAGTGGTTTCTTCATTATTGACTGGAAGTCACCTCACAGGATAGAAACTTTTTATTTTAATCTCACTTTAGTGAAAACAGATTAAAATAAAAAGTTTAAATAAAAAAATTAATCTATAGCTATATAAAAATATTGTTATCCTCATAACTAGTGAAATAAATGATTAAAAATATATTAGTACAACAACAAAATTAATTCTCAGAAAACTGAAACTCCAGACAACTTCTATAAATATAACAGTTGATCTCTCAGCTTCGATAGTAGCGTGGGTGTGAGATAATGACAACTTTAGTTGTAGTTTTAAAGGCATTTAGAACATAGTTTTTTTTTATTCAACTCCCTACACTATGTAATCCTTGTATCGCGGGGGACTTTACAAACATACAATTTCACGGACACAAAGTACACCCAGACACAGAACCACCATTTGTTTATCACACAAAGAGTTTTCCTGTGTAGGAATCGAACTCGAAACCCTCGGCCGGGTCCACTCCACCAACTGTGTGACATATTTTTCTGTGTGACATATTATTCTACTAGTCCTAGTTAAACCAGTCATGAAAAATGAAAGCACTCAAAAATGCTCCTAATAACTGTTAGAAACATAACGATAATTCTTAGAAAATAAATAACCTTTGCTGGCCTGATTCGGAATTCGCACTTGATACTACTACTTGATTAGCTGTGGCTGCTAGACCACCGAAGAATACAAATAAAGAGTGATTACACTCTGCTAGTTGTAATTTTCCAAATATAAATCCATCCATCCATCCATCAGCCTTTCGACGTCCACTGCTGGACATAGGCCTCCCCAAATTGGGGGTATAGTGCCGTAATCGCCACGCTTGGCAGGCAGGTTGGCGATCGCAGTGGATGTTGTTGATACCTTACTCGAGGAAGTGCTGCTGCCCACTCTCCCCAGGATTTCCTCAGTCGGCTCTTACGACTCCCATGGGTGGAGAGGGGTGGGACAATTCTAAAGCCGACCCCACACGGCCTAAATATAAATAGGTAACCAGTAAATAGATTATATAAAAAAGTTATAACTATGCACGACAAGATATAGTGCATAAGATTTATGGATACCAACCAAACTAACATAAGAAGGAGAATAAAACTGAATCCACCACGACTGAAACCACTAACATATTTAATTCTATATTGTTTTTGGAAACTTGCAATTTTTTTATCATTTATATGCATTTGTTACACTCTGTTAACTATATTATATTAAATATAAAGCGTTAAAATTATTATCCGTAAGAAAAAAGCACCACAAAAAAATTATTCAGAGACAATTTTTTTCTATACATATAGTACCTAATACCATCAAAGAGAACCTTTCAATAGACATTTAATATAATAACAACCATAGCAGCTAATTTCGATAGGACATACTCTGATTTTATTAAATTAAAATGAGTGGGTATTCTGTGCGATCAAAGGGGCCATAATGATGTCAATTGCTACGAAATTGGTCCATGAATCGAAGCCGGATCACATCTCTGTAAAGGGAGCTCAATTATATGAAGCCTAAGAAAACACGATTAATGTCGCCACAAATTAAAGAATCGCGCTACACAAATTCTACCCTCAGAGAGTCGTGACACAAATAGCCTCGGCCCGTTACTTAGGGTGACTTGTACACATTCCTACACAGAACCTGAATAACTTGTTAATATTATGTGGTGCCAGATAAATTAGCTCCGTTATAATAAAATGTCATTTGTCATTAACGAGAATATCAAAGCAGAGCGCCAATATATTTATATGGAAATTATTAATTGGATTCGAAGAATACTTTGATTGTTCGAATACGAAAATATGGTGTTGAAATTTATGAACCACCTGACAATTTATACATCCGTCATATAGCATGGCGTCATCCAATATTGTAACAAAGGATGTGCTACAGAAGTTAGTGACTTCGAGCTAATCTATTAGGTACATTTTAACACAATTAATGCTACTAAATAGACGAATATGTCAAGTGTTTTATATTATTAAGTATATAAAAATGACAAAAACGTTGAATTTGTGAAACTTGCAAGTAATTTTTACGACTTCATATTCTTTCTTTTCATTGTTTGACACAATTTTCTGCGCAATAGAAACAAATTTTATTTCATGAAATGTAACCGTACTCGGAACCAAGTGTGCATTCACATTTATTTCAAGCGTTTATTTATATAGGAAATCTTAGTAATTACTCAGTGGCAACTTTTGATCGTGGTGAAAGTTAGAGGAACTTAGGTACTCGTAGAAGAATATTAGTATTAATAAACATTTTAACTTGTGATGCCATGCCCTTGTCTGTCAACTTATCATTACGCCATCTCCCTTGCGGGGTAGGCAGAGAGAACAGAGTGCCAAAAGGCTTTATTCTTACATACATCTCTCGCTTCCTCATCATTCATAATTCTCTTCATACACGCTCACTGGTTTCGGACCCCCTGTACCTACATCCTTCCACTTTCTGTTAATAAGATAGTAATAGGTTCAAAAGGGTAATTGAAAAGCACCTTACGTGAGCCTTAAAGGAATGTTGCATCGGAAAACTTTTAGTAAAGTTAAACTATAAATTCAAAAGAATAAGAGTGTTTTAGTTTACCACTGACTGTACCACTACAGTCAACCAATACAGGCGCGGTACACTGCGGGCTTATTATGGGGCTGCACTGCTTGTTGCCCCGACAGGGTGTGCGGTTAGTTTTTTTTATTGCATATTGGGTCAGACGAGCCGGAGAAAACATGTCTTTTATTCCGAATACAATATAACATCAGTAGATCTTTTTAAACGAGTATCGTAAAAGATGATTAAGGTAATAAGTTTTAAAACTTAATAATCTAATCAATTCAGACTTTAATTTATTTTGTTTATATGGACAAATGGAAGGACTTTCGGGACATTTTTGAGCAGAATAAATACGTGCTGTCATAAATGAAAGTGTCTTGATGATGCTTGTTATCTGTACCTAGGTATTTTTATTTCATGCCATATTATCCGTCACTACTTCGTTAAATATTAGAATGCAATGTATTTGTAATATTAAAGCAATGTTGTTCCTCTTTAGTGCAGTGGTAGTGTGAGCGGCTGCTGATCATGAGGTCTCGGGTTCAATTTCCGGGTCTGGCAGCGTTATTGATCTTTTCCGTAAAAAGAAAAATTCTCAGTAGCAGCCCGGAGTTTGGAAATGTGCCCGGTAGACGGCAATAGGCTCGCCCCCTATTACGTGGGATTAAACATAGCTGGCGAACCGTGGGTGTGTAATACACCTCTACCTACCCCTTCGGGGAATACAGGCGTGATGCTATGTTTTTTATGTTCTAATGAGTTCCTGTTATTAAATTAGAATATTTTGTTGCAGGCACTTTCGGGATATTATGGGAAGCGGCTTTTTGTAGTAACTATGACAAGTATGTATATGAGCATTTTAGAATTCTTGCACTTTCTTGTTTATAGGAATTTAAAATTAATCTGAATCACTGATAAATGAAAATATATATATATATATATATAATATAAATGATAAATGAAATGGGAACCTTGCTTTTATGAACTAGGCAATGTTCTCAAAAATAATGTAGGGTATTGGGATATAAGCTAAAAGTATTTAGAGAATTTGAATTTCTTGAGAAGTCTGTTTTACTCTATAAACTCGTATTATACATTGTTGTTTTGATATATATTTAAGCTTTTGACATTATCGGAAATTTACCAGAACACAAGTGTTAGTTTATGTATCATCTATAATCTATTTAAAGTATAAATTATTTGTGAATAAAGAAAAAGAGATTTTTAGTAGGGGCGGGAATCGAACCACGCATCTTTTCCAATCCGGAGAAGTGCTCCAAGCCACTGAGCCACCCCACCGACCTTTCGATCATCCCAAATTCTTAATCACATTTGTCTTACGACTAACGCCATCTACCGGCAAGCATTACATGCATCCAATATAGTAAGTTTAATTTTGCAATTAAAATTCATACTATTTGATAGCGCGATTTTTTCAAACATTTTAGATCTATTTCTTTTAGCAATTGACATGCTCCGCTACTTTTTAAAGTACAAATTATTTGTGAATAAAGAAAAAGAGATTTTTAGTAGGGGCGGGCATCGAACCACGCATCTTTTCCAATCCGGGGAAGTGCTTCAAGCCACTGAGCCACCCCGCCGACCTTTCGATCTTTAACAGTTATCTATAGCCTTAGCGATCATAGAATGAAATTTGGTCAGGCCCCCAGACTGTATCTAGTTTATTAAGTTAACCATTAAAAGCCGTGCTTAGTTATCAAATGTGTAACTAACTGATAGAAGAGCGGTTCACAGAATGGTTAATTTCTGTTACCGTGTGAAATTTGTGTTTAAATTGTTTTGGAGAAGTCAACCAAATTCTCACACTACTGGGAACCGATCTTCTTTGACAATTATGCAAAATTAGGTACAATTAAAAACGCCGGCGGACCACCGAAGGAATGTAACATAGTTCCAGTGGCCCGCCAATAAAGGCGGAGAGACGGCACATGGCGGGTTTCTTTAGTGGGTGAAGGCCCCACACTACCCACCACTACCCTGTTCGTTGCCCTGAACGACGGGGTGTGCGGTTACGAAAATTTTTCCCCCTTAACATAAAAAAGAGGAAATTAAAAAACAGTGATAGCCTAGCGGTAAAACCACACTGAAAAGACAGTGGTATCGAGTTTGCAACCCAGTCCAAGGTTCAGACCTCGTATGGTTCTTGAGATTTTTTTAAATTATGTGTGTATTTGTTTATAATTAATCACTGCTGGGTGAAGGAAAACATCGTGAGGAAACCTACATGCCTGAGAGATTTTCGCGATGGCTCGTGAAGTCTGCCATCTTTTTAATTGGGCCAGCGCAGGGTGGTGGATTATGGCATAATCCCTCTCACCATGAGATTCTCTTCTCTTTTATCGCCATAAAATATTAAGAATTTTAATTGCAAAATTAAACTTACTATATATTGGATTGACGCATGTAAATGCATCCGATAGGTGGCGTGGGTCATAAATACAAACATGATGTGCAGATTGGGAATTACAGTTGTTCAGTGCGATGGCTTAGTGGTTAGAGTACTTCCCTGGATTGGAAGGGACGCAGGTACGATTTCCACTCGCACTAAAGTTCACAAATGATTTTTGTTTTGTAAAGTGACTGAGCATGTCAAGTGCTAAAATACAGATCAAAATCATTGGCTAATTTCTAATATATATTTTTTATAACATTTAATTAAGGAAAACACATGACTAACGATAAAAATGTATAAAAAAAGAATTTAGGATAGATAGAAACCTTTCTTGGAAAGTTAAAGACTGTTAAAGTCTTTTTGATCTATATTTTAGCACTTGACATGCTCAGCTACTCTTAAAGTACAAATTAAGAGTAGCTGAGCATGTCAAGTGCTAAAATATAGATCAAAATGTTTAAAAAATCACGCCATCAAATAGTATGAATTTTAATTGCAAAATTAAACTTACTACATTGGATGAATGCCTGTAAATGCATTGCCGATAGATGGCGTTGGTCGTTAAGACAAATGTGATGAGGACTGTTAAAATCGTTCTAAATTTTGTGAAGAAGAGAGCGGACAATCAGGCTGGCGCGGATAATGACTTTCTTTCATACTATGTATGATGAGATATCCCTGTTATGTTAACACAATAATAATGTTTTCTTTTCAGCCACACCTTAATAAGTTTGATAACAGCAAACGCAGCTCAATTAAAAGCAGCATCTCATTTCCAAGACCCTGAAAATGAAGCAGAAATACTAAAGGCTAGTCGAGGAGTTAATGATACGATTGATATCTTGGTGCCGCAAAACAAATTACAGTTTGTTATAGATTTTGCAAAGGACAATGATCTGGCCATTGATGTGAATAAAAAGCACTATGGAAGGTAAGGTTTAATTTTACTATCAACTCAAGAACTTCTAACGTTATTTTAATTAGTTACTGTACTAATCTATAAAATATAAACGATCATTATTTTCGTCTCTATAGCTTTATTTCAAACTTTGTTGGAGTGGGCTGATCCCCTAGTATTTAGGTACACGGTGACTGCCAATCTGACCTCCACGATTCAACTAAGGGTACAACTGGTGACCTTAGAAAAAGAACAGAATCACATTTTTTATTCAGGGCTCTGGCAACCTGTAACGACTGCCAGGATGTTACTTGACACCACCGAAGGAATGATACCACCGAAGGAATGTAACATAATTCCAGTGGCCCGCCAATAAAGGCAGAGAGACGGCACACGGCGGGTTTATTTAGTGGGTGAAGGCCCCACACTACCCTGTTCATTGCCCCGAACGACGGGGTGTGCGGTTAGGAACATTTTTCCCCGCCTTAACAAAAAAAATAAAGATGTTACTTGACAATCGGAATCCACGCTTAACATACCTTCCGAAGCACTAGGAGGACAAGTGTGCACTAAAAGGTGTCACTTTTTGATCATCCATCTGATCAATAGCCAAGTGAAAGTTCCTTAGCTTGACGATCATTCGAAAACATGCATAAATCTTAATAGTAACTAATTAAGAAAAAAAGAATTTGGTAGGATTTAACCCTCATACCTAATTGACTAATCACAGGTATAACGATTTCAAAATCCTTATTAGTATAACTTTTAACACTAAGTTTTAGCTAATTATTAATTTTATAAAATAGTCAATACAACAAAATTATTACTATCTTCTATTTCCATTGTAAAATAAAACGATTATTGATTATCCTTTTTTTAATTAAGCTAATCTATTATTATTATTATTAACTATGGCAAATATTTTATCCAACCAGAACATTTGAAGACGTAACAGAAGAGCGTACGCCAAGAAGGAGAAATTTACAAAGTTTCATATATAAATACCACTCATTTGCCCAAGTGAGTAATTTGTTATATCTGAATAAACACAGTTCAATTTGCACTAACCAATTATGTTAGTAGGTATTGTTTATCAACATTTTTCTGTGCATTTCGTAACAACACAAATATTTTAGAAAATAATTCCTTTTTTTATTGCGTATGATGGCAGACGAGCCACGGCCCACCTGATGGTAAATAGTAACCGTCGCTCATGGAATCAACTATACCTACCGGTATATTACCGGTATATTGTCAAGCCGCTGCTCACCCTTTCATTTTACAGATATTAAATAAAAGAATAAACGGCTAACTCCTGCTACAACCAAAACAAACCGATGTGCTTCATGGCCGGTCACACGGGAGATAGTGGTACCAACCCGCCCTAAGTGAGTACTCCCACTTGGTACCCTACGCTACTGCCAGTATTGCAATGGGTGATAATTGCTTACTGCCCTTAGTCGCCGCGTACGACACCCTTGGGTAAAAATGGGGTGGTGACACTTGTATTCTTAGTCCGTCACCACGCTGACAAAACTTATTGCTTCCAATTATGTTGGTTATTTTTTATCTCTATACTAACACACATATAACATCTGACTGTAGAAAACTGACGGGAGATTAAAGTCTTAATATTTATGGATGTTATGGAATGAGTTCAAACCGAATGCTTATACGTTCTTCTAACTCTGTTATCGCTACTTAGTAATAATTAAACTACTAAGTATATATATAGACTGTAATATACAACTACAGTCTATATATTATGTGAAATAGTTGAATAACTATTGTAAACTAATTTGATATTTTTAGGGTTCCGTACCCGAAGGGTCAAAGCGGGACCCTATTACTAAGACTTCGCTGTCTGTCTGTCTGTCTATCCGTCCATCTGTCACCAGGCTGGATCTCAAGAACGGCGATAGCTAGACAGTTGAAATTTTCACAAATGATGTATTTCTGTTGCCGCTATAACAACAAATACCAAAAACAAAAAAATAATAATATTTAAGGGGGGCGCCCATACAACGTCTGTCTGTCCGTCCGTCTGTCATCAGGCTGTACCTCAAGAACGGCGATAGCTAGACAGTTGAAATTTTCACAAATGATGTATTTCTGTTGCCGCTATAACAACAAATACTAAAAACAAAAAAAAAACAATATTTAAGGGGGGCTCCCATACAACAAACGTGATATTTTTGCCCTTTTTTGCTCGCTATTGATAACGGCAACAGGTAGACACTTGAAATATTCACAGAATATTTAGTTATATATTCAGTTTTAAAATAAATAATTACATTAAAATAAAACAAATATTTAAGGGGGCCTCCCATACACAAACGTGTTTCTTTACTCGTTTTCGCTCTGTCTGTCCGTCCGTTGTCACCAGGCTGTATCTCAAGAACGGCGATATTGCGCACGCTTACCCACTGCGCACAGTTACCTCGAATGACTCTAATGATAACATAATTCCTTACATTTAAAACTGTTTTGTTATGCGCATCTAAGTCTAAGTTGAAAACCACGAAATGAGTCAAATTTTACTTGCAAAATTTGGTAACAGCCAAACACCATGGTTACAGAGAGTTACAATAGTGTAATGTTGTTTACCTAGTCAATGGTACGGAACCCTTCGTGCGCGAGTCCGACTCGCACTTGGCCGGCTTTTTTATATTTTTTTAGCATTTGAGATGCTGAGCTTGTTTGTAAACTACTATGAATTACTACTTTTAAAGATTCGAGAATTGTACATATACTTTAAATAACATATACAGGTTTTTATCACGTATAAAATAGGTCAATTTTAACTACCTTTAGCCCGACGTTTCAACTGCGTTGCAACAGCCGTGTTCCCGTTTACCACAATTTACATATGTTCTATGTTATACGGGAAAAAAACCCCGTTTATGTTTACTTTAAATAAAACTTAGCTATAATTTTTACGAGTTTTAAATATTAGTTTATTATTAGAAATATCTTAGGAACAAGTATTTATTTAATACAAGTAACGTAACGGATTTGAATCCCGAGTCACGCTAACAAAAGTTATTAGATTTTTCCGTTAAGAAATTCTCAATAGCAGCTCGGAGTCAGGAAATTGGTGGTATTTCACCGTGCCTTGGAAGGCACACTTAAAACCACTTAAACACTTGGTCTCTCAGGTCGTATGCCGTTCCATCGGACTGTGAGAGAACCGGTATTGAGGGAACAGAGGGTGCACTTGAGTAGGTATACACATTTACTCGTGCACTATAATATTTCATACATGACTAGTTAGTAGCTCTTGATAATGGCCGCAGTGACCAAATCTACTGAAAATCTACTGAACCGATCGGAATAATACTTATACCATAAGATGCAGCGTGTTTCGGAAAAGGTTTTAATATATGATATGATGGTGATTACTTATCCGGAACAAAAAGGAATTTTATATAAGACGCGAGCGAAGCGGCGAATAATGCTCTAGTTTATGATATACCGAAATTACGGCGTAATTTTAAGCTTTTATCGATTGTCCTTAGATACAAGATTACCTAGAAACGTTAGCATCAAGGCACTCTGATTTAATGACACTGCAGACCTTGGGGAATACTTACCAGAGAAGGAAGCAGAAGCTTGTTAAAATATCAGCGCAGCCCAGCAAAGGGAACCCCATCATATTTATAGATGCAGGTACGCCTTTGTTGATAGTATTGCCCTACTATCCTCTTTTATCCTATTTTATGTGAATCAAAAACAAATAAGTTACACTTCATAGATTAGTTTTTTAAGGTAATGAGATGCATAAACATCTAGCTCGTAAACTGGCCTCAATGCACACGGCAATGGTTTACTCTACTAACTATACTACTACTAATAATATAAGAAGGGCTTTAATAAAAATGTATTATGAAAACTTGGACATACTACTCTTCATCCAAGAAAAATTGTTCTGGTGTAGAATAGCATATTTTTATAGATATAGTTATATGGACCGTAGAATGGCGTGTTTATATAAAACACGATTAGAATCTAGTTAAAAATAATTGCGTGTTTTTTGTCTAATTTTTTGTTTGTCGTAGGCATCCATAGTAGAGAGTGGGTAGCGCCAGCCATGGCATTGTATTTGATAAGCCGTCTGGTGACCGATACTGGTGCAAGAAAACCTGGAGGAGAATTAGATGGTGTGGACTGGTACATCTTACCTGTTGTCAATCCTGATGGCTATGAATACACTCGATCAGAAAAAAGCGTTAGTACCTATATCATGTATATTACTTTTTAAATTTGAGTGTCTTTAAAGTAGAAATTATTTGTGAATGAGGAAAAAGAGAACTTTAGTGCGAGCGAGAATAGAACCTGCGTCCCTTCCAATCCGGGGAAGTGCTCTAAGCCAGTAGTAAGTAGTTGTTTTATTATATTATGTGTTGTATGTCTAAATTCTGAGAATGTTATGGCCACTTGCATTTTATGTGCATTATTAAAATAAGAAAAAAATACTTTTGTTGCGTTTGAAATTTGTTGAATTTAATGTCTTTAATTTTCCTTGCACAATTAACCTAAATTGTGTATGACACTCACTTGAGATGCTCTTAATCAGTCACTTTCTCCCCTCGGTGAACTTCGGCCATAATGCTATAAAATATAAATATAATAAAATAACAACGTTTATTCAAAACAAAACCTGAAAATTTTAAAAGTTAGAGGCCCAGGTGCAATCCTTGCAAAAGTGCTGACTTTAAATTACTGGCTAATACACTGCTTTTGCCATATGAGTGAAACACAAGTTGTGGCGTTCTCTTAGGGAGGCCTATGTCCAGCAGTGGACTTCGAAAGGCTGATGGATGGACACTGCTTTTCCGAACCTTAATAATTTGAGATTGGATCATTGTGCAGTGATTGCCTAGTGGTACAACCTAAGACTGCACAGACAGTGGTCTCGAGTTCAATCAAGGTCCAGACCTTGCACATCACAAACCTCAGACTTTTGGAGGTTTTTCGAAATTATGCGTATATTAAATAAGTAACTAACTTATCATCACGCCATTTCCCTTGCGGGGTAGGCAGAGAGAACAAAGTGCCAAGAGGCTCTATTCTTGCATACATCTCTCGCTTCCTCAACATTCATAACTCTCTTCATACACGCCGGTTTCGGAGACTCCTGAATTCACCTTCCTTCAATACATGACCGATTTGGTCTAGGTAGGTGACTCTCGGTCTCCCCCTGTACCTACATTCTTCCACTTTCGCATTGTATATCTTTGCGTATATTTGTTTACAAATTGTCACAGCCGATGAAGAAAAACATCGTGTGGAAACCTGCATGCCTGAAAGATTTTCTCGATGGCTTGTGAATTCTAGGCTAGCGCGATGAACTAAGGGCCTAAATCCCTGTCAGTATGAGGGAAGACTCTTGCCCAATAGTGGGACAGCAAAAGGGTTGAAAAAAAATTTTTTAATCGCCATGTAAATCGATACATACCTATAATTTATTTAGCAAACCCGGCCACGCGTTGCTGTAGCCTAGTCATTGTAGGCATATCTACATCTATTTTAGACAGGATTTGCGTAAAATTATCTCACTACAATATCAAAGAAACTCATATGTCAATTTACATGGTCCTAGGCCCAGGAGTTTGGGCTGTGCGTTGACATGTGTCAGTCAGTTAGGTATTCTTTTATAACGTCCCGCTTCAGCTACATCTGTGTATCTATACACATAAACATATAAACACTAAAACTACCCTACGGATTTTCATATGGTTATCACCAATGGATAGAGTGGTTTATGAGGAAGGTTTATGTGTATCATTTATGAAGGTTTTGCGTAAATTTCCTAAAGGATGACGATGATTGTTGAAGATTTAGGAAAAACCGACTTGTTTATTGACTTGCGCTGCCTAAATCAATAGTGTTATAAAAAAACACTTCATAAGGGAAACGGAGAAAAAACGGCCTTGGGTACTTTGTTTGGTAATAAGTAAAACATTTCCTATGTTCTGGACGATGCTTGTTCTGTATCGTTTTGCATATAATAGAAAATCACACCTAATCTAATGATTCATCGTGTACTCTCGGTCTAGCTCCGCACAGTTCAACACAGCTCTGTATAAAATCTTTCTCTCTACACCACTGGCTTAGTCGGCGGCAGTGGATAGATGTAGTTCACTATGCTGCTCCGGTTTACTCACCAGTTCCGCTGCTCCGCTTTGGTGGACAGGCAGCATTAAGCCCGGAGGGTGGCTGCGGGTTAACCACGCGGGCACCTGCCTCCTCTTAGAATATAAGTTAGTTTAGCCCACTATGCGAAATATTGTTATCTCCTTAAATTCAATTTATTTTTAATATTTTGTTAATTACAGAACCGTTTGTGGCGAAAAACAAGGTCACGAAATGGAAAATGCTACGGCGTTGACGGCAATCGCAACTACGGCTACAAGTGGGCCGTGAGCGGCGTTTCCACGAACCCTTGCCATCTGGAAACCTACGCTGGCCCCGCTGCCTTCTCAGAACCTGAAACGCAAATGGTTAGGAATGTCATGATGCAGAATGCAAAACGAATCAAACTATATGTGTCCTTACATTCTTATGGGCAGTACTTGGTATATCCTTGGGGATACACAGGAGATTTTCTTCCGAAGCAATGGCAAAAATTAGATAGTTTAGCCAAAAATGTTTCCGATAGAATTGTAAAATCTGGAGGCACGCCTTTTAAAGTAATGAGCGCAGGAAATTGGTACCCGGCGGCCGGCGGCAGCGACGACTATGCCTTTGGAGCTGTTGGAATTCCATACTCATATACTATGGAATTGACTGCAGGATACGAATTTAACTTCCCAGAATACCTCCTCAAAGAGGTTCTACCACAGTTCTATGAAGGATTCCGCGAATTCGGTAGACATATAAAGAGCGAATTTAGCAAGGGAAGAAAAAAAAGGGAAAATCAATAAAACAAGTGACACATAATCTTGAAGACTGATATTGTGAAATAGGTAGCAATGAAACAAGTTTCATGAACAGCGAATAAAAATAAAATAAAATATATAATTTGTTTTATTGAAATCGATTTGTTATTGTAATGAAACGGATAGTGTGAATTTTAAAACGACAAGCGTCTAATATGCTTGTCACAAGTAAAGAAGTAATTAGAATTACTTCAATTATAATTGTTTACATAATAACAGGTGTGTTATTTATATTTAAAAATAGTTTAATATAAAAAGTGTAGATATATAATGTATTGTGTTCTAATGATTAATTTGTTGTCTTATATTATATCATAGTGAATATTCCTATCAGTGTAGCGAATAAATGTGGGTATGTACAACACAAATAGACAAATGATACAAAATAATTAATATATATTAATAATGTACACACTTTACACTTGTTATGCGCAGTTGCAAAACTTTGAGGCCATGCTATGAGGAGATGTTGCGGGATTTACTAGACAGGGATGAAGCAGAGTGTGTTGAGGATGCAGCGATAGGACTAAGTACTGTAAGATTATGATTGATATTTTAGTACCTAATTTTATTATTGATGCACGCTTGAACATTTTACAATGGATAATTATGTCAAATAGCTTTTTTTTTGTATTTTTGTCTGTTTTATCGTTTACACATCACGCAACGCAACGGATTTAAAAAAAAAATGTTGTGATAGCTCTCGATTAGACATAAAAACTGGTATACGTTTCATCTTAGAACCTGAGTTATAAAAACTAGCTTTTCTCTGCGGCAAAGTCGCGGGCAAGGGCTAGTTATAGTATAATAATTAATACCTACTTGTGTATTACAATAACATTATGTTTCTAGATAACGGTATTTTTGAAAGCACTGAAGGAATATTGCTATGAAGTATTCGATTTTCAAAGCGAATATATGACGTACGAAGGCAGAAGTCTTTATGAGGTAACGTGTAATAATTGTTCTCATTTCAATAGTATGTAGTATTACAAGGATACAGGTACGATCTAAATATCTCATAGCTTGTCTTATTTTGATAAAATTGATAAATAAAAATAATTATTATGTAATAATTTATTTTCATAATATAACCTGATACCAAACCTACACATGTGGTTAAAAATCATACGATTATAAATGTGATACTTAGTATTGGAACTAATTATAACAATTAAAATTATTGCATGTAGGATAACAAGGTTACAGGTACTATTTACAGGGTTCTTTATAATAATATTGTCATAGCCTGTATTATTTTGATAAAACTTAAAACCAAAACCATTGTTTTGTAATAATTTATTTGCGTAATAAAACCTGCTAACAAACCTACATATATGGTTAAGAATTATACGATTATAAATATGAGACTTATTACTGAATCTAATTATAAGAATTAAAGTTATTGATATGAGCGCCCGTGTTGATTGTTTTTCGAGATCCTCACAGATTCTATCATCAGAGCTTCTGACTTTGGAAACCACCAGTATGATGATCTAACCAATCAAAGTTACAGTTGAAATTTAATTGATATGATTATTAAATGTTGTTAAAAAATACATCAAAAATACTCGCAAGAAGTTGGTTAAATTTCCATTAAGATATAACGAGCAATAAATTTATATAATTATACTTTGTCTTACACTATGATATGTACAGGTACATCTGGCGAATAGTCATGTGTTCCCTACTCCAACACCGAAACCAGAACGACAGAATGAGGAATTTAAGCCAGTATTCATTATAGAGGCCGGCCAAGAAGGAGGCTCGGATTCTGTTATGCTGGCATTATACATAATAGAACAACTAGTCGCTTGTAAGGAATATGATCCAATGTTACAAAATGTTCGGTGGGTGATCCTTCCATGTGTAAACCCCGATGGACAGGAATATTCTAGATTTGTAAGTCAACTATTTATTATATTATAGACAGTTAAGCCCTCGCTCCGTCGGAACCGTGTTTCATTCGTAATTATGTGCTTAATGTGTGGATCTTGACGCATAACTATTTAACTAAATGTAAATTATAATACCCATACTACTTTATGACATATTCAAATTGTTTTAGAGCAAAATACCATGGAAAAAGAATTTGAAGCCTTCTGAAGAGGATGCAAGTTTTGGCGTCGATCTAACTCGCAATTTTGATGTCCAATGGAATACATGTTCTAAAACAGAGTGGGGGTTTTCACAATTATATCCTGGACCATTAGCTGCATCAGAAAACGAAACAATTTTCTTAAGAAATGTTCTAAATAAACACAAAAAGGACGCAAAAATGTATCTATCCATAAAACGTGATGGGCACTCAATAAATTATCCGTACGCGTACACTAAAAACTCACCTCAGAATTTAAATTTAATTAGTAAAATAGCAGGAGAAGTTAGTGCTAGAGTTAATCAAAGATCGGGAGGCGTCCACTTATTTTCAAACAGCAGCATTTTTGAGTCTGAGGGTAAAGCACACTGCGGACACAGTGTCGACTACGCGTACAACATGGGTATCAGCTTATCCTTCGAGATGCGCGTGTTTCTTGGGTCTGACAACCGCATCATGTCCAAGTTCCAAACGATGCCGAGGGGTTACGAGGGCTCCCTAAGGAATGGATATTTCAGTGGAATAAGAGAACTTTACAATGCACTCACTAACGAGAGAAAATATGGTAGAATATAAAATAATAAACCTTGTTTTCATAGAACTTTAGGTTGTCTTTCAATCGCATTTATTGCCAAGATATCTATGTGTGAACGGGGCGTATATTAGAAGTACATAAGACTAAGACCCGCTCTTGTTAGGCGTAAATAGTGTTTTCAAACTTGTCTATGTTGTATAAATCTAATCGAGTAAAAAATTATTTAACTGCACTAAAATTATGTACAGAATTCAGTATCTATTACGATATAATATTTATTTAGTACATAATGGTATATCTACATTGGAGGAGTCACTTTTCCACTTTTCAGTAGGATGTCGGTCATGCGCGATGGGGTGGCTGAAACGCGCCTGCGCTAGGGGTGGTGCCTGAAGGCGTACAGCCCGCTATCATTCTGTAGTCAGCCGCGGCGGCGGCAACGCGCCTCTCTCTGGCACCTCTCCAAGTTGCCTGGTCTCCTAGTACCTCTTTCGACTTAAATTTTTCTAACTCGAACTCTGCCGCCGCTTGCGCTCAAAAATATTTTTTATTCCTTCGTTTCTTCTTTTATAATTCTTATTATATTCTCGTTTATTTTCTGGTTGAGGATTTATTTGTAAAGTTATTTGAATTTAAGTTTTTCTGACAAAAAACTTCAAGAAGCAAATAAATAAATTTCGTTGAGTTTTTAGTAGTTTATTATTTTTTGTGTAAAAAGTAAGTAACAAGACGGCGTAGCAGTTCAACATTCATCTGTCCAGAAAAATTTGGTAAGTTAACTATAGGATATTTTTTCAGAGACGTTTGCGTTCATAAAATTCTGAAATGCTGCTGCACGGCAAATGGGCGGAAGGCGGTCCCGTCGGCAACAGGTTGGCGAGCTCCGGGCGTCGGGCGCAGAAATGAGACTCTCTACCGCCTGCGGAGCTTCACATTTCTGTTAACTGCTAATAAACACCCCGATAGTAGTCCTTTGCGCTAATTAGCGACAAGGGTTTTGTAATATTAAATTTCTGGTCTTCTTCGCACAAACTCAGCTAAAAATTTGTACAATATAATCGGAAAAATATAAATTACGTGTTCTTATCGTTACTAGGATATTTTTTATTTGTATCTATATTTTTCGACAGTATAGTTTTTAAAATGAACAAAAACTAAATACAAAAATATTATGAAATATCTAAAAATTAAAAAAGAACGACCTTATAAATATATAGGTACTATTTATTTTATATTTTGAGACGGACCGACGGATACTATTTTTTGTACAAATATTATGTACTTAATTATTTTTTGCCAAGTGATGTTATAACAAAAATTGGAGGAAACTTTAGGTCTCAAAATGTGTTGACACTTGAATATCAACTATTTTTTTTAATAGGTACATAAAAACATTCATTTTTGCGTTTAATTGAACGCCTAATAAATTCGTAAAAAATCACTTGCATATTATCCAGAGCGGGTAGGACACATACGAGTGTTTAAAAAAGTATCTATAATATTTTTCATATCGGTTATGAATAAAAATAGATTTCAGAAAATAAATTATTTATGCTGTTTTTAAAGATAACTTTTATTGAAACCCGTGGGCAAAAAAAGGTACTAAATTAAATTTGGCGATTAACGAATGTCTCAATTTTGAGTAAGATAGTAACTGCAAAAAAAACGACATACTAAAATTGTAATAAAACTTTTCCCGTAGCTCCTAAAACTATTTTTTTTTTGTATTTTAATACTTAATCAATTTTGGTAATAAATCGAGTACTTATATTAGTTTTAAAAATAATATAATAAAATAAGTTCAAGTATGTACCACAAAATCATAAAAATTATAAAGAATAATAAATATATTTAACGTTAGGTAATTTTTAAGGGGTGCACAGAGGCCGGTCCATTGAATGATATCAGATACGGGACGAGTAGAAAGAGGGGACACTAGTTTCATAACTACAGACTGGAGTGTTGATAAGAAATGGGTTATATCGATCGGTCTCATTAACGAGTCGAGCCGCGTATCTCTGTGATAAGACTATGCGGGTGCTTAAAATTAAACATACGTCCACATACTAACAAAACACACCGAACGTATTTAAGTAATTTTAAATCTTCGGTTATTTTATTTTCCTACTTTTCTGCCTTTTTTAGTAGATTCAAACCTTTACCATAATAGCAGGGAATTCGTCATAATACTTTCGTGTTTTCCTTCTTATAGTCCGTTAAATTTTATTATTTTCTTGATAGAAACTGACGCTGCTCGTGTAACATAATGCGGAGGTGAAATTTTACCTATTCTTAGTCGTTTTATTAGAGAAAAAATATTTGCTATATTAGAGAATTTTGTAAAAAATCTTAAAGCTGCAGATTAAATATATTTTACCTTGTTATAGATATAAAATAAAAGAACAATTTAGCGGACTTAAAGCAGACAAAGAGCGTCAATATATTTTCAAAGTTGTCGTCAAAATTTTAATGTTTTACTTTATTTCAAAAATGGCACGCAAAAGTTTTTGTACAGAAACCACTTTAAAAATGCCACCAATGTTTTATGAAAAATATTTAATGATAGTATTTGAAGTCAATTTAGATTATTAAATTTGGAATATATTGTAAAATTAAATAAGTAAAGATTGTTATTTGCCGTCGCGTTGTTTATCACCACAGAAAAATAAAATGGTTATATTTTGCCAAAAGTTACATTTATTTTACGTGATTCTAATTTAAAACGCATTTTTATCTAGGTGGGTAATTTAAAGTAGAACAAATGACTAGTTTAATTATTTTTACCTTAAAGATAAAAAATTACAGCAAAAATTTAGAGAATTTAAAGCAGGCGAAGGGCCTCGAAATTCTTTCAAAGTCGTGGGCAGAATTGTAATGTTTTACTTTCTTTAAAAGAAACGTAAAATGTTGTGTATAAAAACGTTTCAAAACATGAAAAATATCAACACTGTTTTATAGAACTCCATTATATAAAACATCAGTAAAAAAATGTACAGTCCATTATATAAAATATTAGTAACTTATAGTCAGTTTAGATTGATTTTAATAGTTTGTATTTGCTGCATTTGCATAAACTTTTTATAAATGAAGACATATTTTGAGTTTATACTATTTTTAACTTCAAATTATTTATTGGTATTATAAAAAAATATACTAGGTACTGATTGGTTTTTGAGAATTTGGTTTACTAGAAAGGAAAAAAGATTTGTGACGTAAATAATAGACAATGAAAATGGTTTCGGTAAACATTTATTGTGTTTTACACTCTATACAAATAAATACAATTGAAATGTTATAATGTCTAAATAACAACTTTTTACTAAATGTATACTAGAGTATATACGCTTTTAAGTTTATCTATATAAATTACCAATTTTTAAAGTTTTTGTCTGTCTGTCTGCCTGTTTGTTCCAGCTAATCTCCGGAATGGCTGGACCGATTTAGACGGAACTAGCAGATAGCTTTTGTTACAAGGAGTAACTTAGGTTACTTTTATTTAGGAAAAATAATTAGGGTTCCGCGTAAAAAAATAAAGCCCATGAAACTGTGAATAAATACCACTCCGAAACCAAACCGTAGAACAGTCAGAACAGTACCACCCGAAAAAATAAAACTCATGAAATTGTGAATGAATACTGATTCAAATATATATATATATATACATCGAATATACATCCACGGCTAATCTCCTGAATGGATGCACTGATTTGGACGGGACTCTTGGGACGGGGATCACTACTTTTATTTTGGAAAAATAAATAGGAATCTGCACAAAAAAAAATCCACGCGGACGAAGATGCGGTATCAGCTATTTGATAAATAATTTAGACATTTTTGATCTATATTTTTTAGCATTTGACTTGCTCCGCCACCCTTTAAAGTACAAATTATTTGCGAATAAGGAAAAAGAGATTTTTTTGTACTACCCGGATTTTAAAAGACGCGGGTTCGATTCCTGCTAGTACAAAAAATCTCTTTTTCCTTATTCGCAAATAATTTGTACTTTAAATAATTTAGAATTAAAAGAACTAAGATATTTGCAAATAAGTTTCAAATCAGAGCCACGCGTCGCATTGTAGTGTACAGTGTGATAATTGCCTTATTTTTTTTGGCTTAGTCACATACATTGTAAAGTTAAAGATAATGTAACGACTGTATATTTCTGTGTTGTGACAAGTTAAGAATATAAAGTATCGATATAAAGTGTCGTGTAGATTAACTTAAAAATCATTATCTAATTACTAAACTTGATCCAAGACGTTAGAGCCGTTTCCGGTTTTTTTTGCATGATTGTTGGACAAATATCACCACAAACTATCACATCTATAATATTAATCTTGTGAATCAAGTAAAACCATTTAAAGAATATCTAGAAAATAATAAGCTTTTTATGACATCGTACGTGTAGGATTATCCCGATGGAATTTTATTTTTTGAAGTCTGTTTTTTTGTCTCGTAGGTATATAAAAAAATCCTAGTTGTTGGTATAAAAAGAAAGTCCACCCTAAAATTACTTATTTATTTTTTGGGCAAATTTTTGTATTTTAATTTTTTTATGACTCGACATTAAAAATATATACATAAAAAATTTAAATGTAGAGTAGAGACTACTTGTAATTTTTTTTGCAAATATCTGCATGTAGGTATATTAAAAACACATCGGACTTAAAAGCGTGTGTACCAACCTCTGTTTTTATACTACGTAGGTGGGCAACAAGCATACGGCTCACCTGATGGTAAGTGGTTATCGTAGCCTATAGACCAGAGGCACGGGTCCCGATCTGCATAGAAAGGGATAGGAGGTGAATAGGAAGGATAATAAGGACAGGGTAGGGAGAGGGTTTGAGCCTGCGACGCTCTGTACCTACTGTTGTTTCACACAGATTTTTTTATAAGATGGTGGTACTTCTCCGCTCGAGCTGGCCCATCCTTGCTGGGATAATTAACGCTCTACCAATACAAGATCTTGTCCATTTTATCATCCATATGTGCAACAAGCGGTCTTATGCGGACCACATCAAGGGTTCTCTGTTGCTTTGACCATATTGTTGGTCTACTCCGTTAGAGGTCATCCTAGGCTGCGCAATCCGATACATGGTCGCCACCTTTCTTCTCCATCAGTTGTCAGTTCATCATGTGATTCTGTCTATCAATGGCAATGTTAGAGTGAAAAATCTTAGTTTAACCAGTCGTAACATTACTACATTACATGGGACCTATTACGTGGCACTTAAACATAGCTGGTGAATCGTGGGTGCGTAATACACCTCTGCCTACCCATTCGGAGAATACAGGCGTGATGTAACATGTAATATTAATACAAAGTAGAGGAATGTACGTACATAGGGAGACAATCACTACTCGCCTATCTAATGATGTTGTAAAAAAGATCGGTTTTTTTATGGCACGAATTTACTGACAACCTGCAACAGCCTAGCTGGTAAAGCGTGTGGATCAATAATGCACAAGTTTTTTGGTAATTGATTAGGGGCAGACGAACCTCGCCCATCTTATGGTAAATGATTACTACCGCTCAGGAACTCGACAACGCAAAGAGATATAATAATACAGCCAAGGGAGGTGCTTCATAGTTAGTGACACGCCAGAACCCGGCACCTGGCCTGATAATGATCCGTCGCGACACGGTTGAGAACCCACCCGGTATTTTATTTACCACAAGATTTGCTTTAGTCACAAAATTTTACGGATATAGAAATACAATATATGTAAGAAGATATATTTGTAAAACGTCGACGAGGTTAGATGTGGAATCGTGCTCTAGTAAAAAAATACGAATACGTACTACATCACTACATCAGAGTATCTACAACGCAGATGGCCGAGTAGTTTAGATACTGGCCTCCCGCCCGAGTGTAGTGGGTTCGATTCCCACACAGGACAACTCTTTGTGTGATGCACAAATGGTTGTAATTTGTAAAATATCCCGCGATACAAGGATTGTTCCTTATTACAGAGTTTGTCTTCCAAAAAATACAAAAAAAAAAAACGTATAAAGTAGGGTAGAAATACGTTTTATACTTATAACATTAGTCGTATTCGTATTGTATACTACAATTACAGTACCCTTCTAATTCTAAGTTCATGTATCCATAATATAATAGAGGCGTCGGTTGCCTTCGGAATTTAATTTGACAAGTTACAATAGGTTACTTGTCTACCCTGTAGGGCCACTTCAAAGGGTTCGTCATACTAATATTTATTGGGACGAAAACCCGAAAGAGTTGAATTTAAATTTTGTACACCTGACCATTTGGTAAAATACAGTTGTATAGTTCATCCATCCATCCATCCATCAGCCTTTCACCGTCCACTGCTGGACTTAGGCCTCCCCAAGAGGACGCCACAACGAGCGATCCCGTCATGGGGGATAATGCCGTAATCGCCACGCTTGGCAGGCGGGTTGGCGATCGCAGTGGATGTTGTTAATACTCGAGGGAGTGCTGCTGCCCACTCCCTCGGTATCCCTCAGTCGGCTCTTACGACTCCCGTGGGTAGAGAGGGGTGGGACAATTCTAAAGCCGGCCCCACACGGCACAATTGTATAGTTACGTTAGTATTTTTTAATACGAGTTATTTTTTCGTCTTACCATAATCGAATTAAACAAGTACTAAAAAGTTTATTTGATCGATTTTGTTTTATATAATCTCTTAATTTAGTTACCATTAACACTTGTACGTATTTATAATGCACAATGCGGGATTTGGGCCTCCGGCATTCTCACTCACCATACGAAACACGACTACTGTTGTTTCACCATGATCTTCTGTGAGAGGGTGGTACTTCCCCGATCGAGTCGGCCCATCCATGTTGGGATAAGCAAGGCTCTACCTCTATTAACTTAAATGCTGTTTAAAATACAGTCTAGCGTTATGTAAGAAAGTTTATAACTAAAATTTATATTTGAAACTAAAACCAATCATACATAGACAATTTAAAAGTCAGACAAGCATGAGGCCGACTTAATTTAAGTTAGAGAGGATATTGGATTTCTAACTCTGACTGTATCTATGATACCACACAGCCAATTTAGTATTTAACCGTGTCCGCGGTGAACCGTACACCAAGGGTATTAAAATTTGAAGCGTTCCAACTTACCTCCTTTTAGTGTTCATTACGTCGAAAAGTTGGAGAAAATTCATACAAGTCTAAGTTCTAATGAATGCCGGTCGGCAAAGTTGAGCGGACGGCTGTAGCGATCGCTCATAATACTGGCGCGGCTTTTTGTCGGCATCAAGCCGCAAAATACCGTCTTTGTTTCCCACATTATTAAAGTAATTATCAAGGAATATACGCAGATCGATTTTTCCAAAGATATCACATAATAATTCAAAGCTCAATAAGAACTGAAATTGTTCGTTAAAAGGTGAATGCTTCACGGTGGTAAGCGATTACCGTAGCCTATAGACGCTAGAAATGCCGCTATTTTTAAGGAAAGGGCTAGCAGGTGGAGGGGAAATATAATAAGGACAGGACAGGAAACATAATAAGGAGAGGATAGGAAGAATAATAAGGAGAGGATAGGATACTAATGGGGGGTTAGGATGGATAATAAGGAGAGGATAGGGGGGGGGGGGCTTGGGCATCCCGAGACATATACGTCCTGCCTCAGGGATGTCACTAACTTACGAAGTTGTAACTACTTAAAACTAATTTGTGTAACACTGTTACATAAACCTCATGAAGGACTTTTTTATAGGCCCTGCAATAGGGAATAATCCATGTATCGCGAGAGACTCTATATACTATGACTCTATATAAACAAACAATCTCACGGACACAAAGCACTTAAGAACAACCATTTGTGGATCACACAAAGGATTGTCCTGCAAGTCGAACAGACATTGGATCTCAGTCGGCTCTTACGACTCCCGAGAGCAGAGAGCCACGGCCAAAAATATAATACTATAAATACAAAACTTGTAAAATACTAATAACTAGTGTAGGCAGTACTATTTATCAATAGAAATCCACATTAAATTAGTCCGCTGATCCGTTCTGGAAATTAACAGAAAGGCACATAACTATATAATAAAGACAAAAGTTTTTACACTAGTTTTTAGGTATATATAGGTACATATTTTAAACAAGTAATCACTTTAATGTACAACATTTATTACTATGATTATACGAATATCTCACGAACGTATCTCTCGAATTTTAAAAGACCCCATAAAATAATTTTCATTGCTCATATGCCTTTTAGGAGACTTGTACAATAACTTTTTACAGATTAGTATAGAATGCTTACAAGACAGTAAGAAACGCGGAGTTTTGCGGTTGAATTTTAGCCCCGATGTTATTTTAAGTGGATTAAGGGCAGCGCATTTCAGATCTGGTTAAGCTTGATTCTAACATTAAGTCAGACGGAGGCTTAGTCGCTGCACTTTGTGACCTCTGTAAATGTTTTGTTTATAATTATATTAAGATATTTTATTTATATTTAACAAATTGTTCAAAAATACTAATTGTAGTTACCATTGGTTTCAAAGTCATGTTGTTATGAAATCATAACAACATGACTTTGAAACCAATGGTAACTACAATTGTTTAAAATAATTGTTGTGAATACAACTTTAAAATATTTCTTAGACTGACACTGCAGGGATAAATCTCGTTGTAATTAATTTACTTGATACTAGATTGTTCTTCACGACTTCGTTCACGTGGATTTAATAATTTGGTCAATATAAGATAAATATATCACTCTATGACACAATAATTATCTATCTATAGTATTTTAAAGCTGTAATAAAGCTATGTCTGTACATTTTAGCAAAAATGCTGTACAAGGCTAGTCGTCTCTGAGGACAAAATAATATCTTTTTGAATTCCTTTCTGTATTTGTTCGCATACTATAACTACTGTACGAATTTTGATGAAACTTATTTGTTTGGTAGCTCTTAATGAGACTTAAAATCGGGTATAAGTTTTTTCTACTATATCGGGGGCCTGCAAAAAAACCTCAAAAATAAACTTTTGACTGCGGTGGTGATCATGATGATCGATTCAGCAGTTACGACGTGAAAACGTAATACACAAACCAACAAATAAAAATACAAACGTACTTTTGCATTTATAAATTAGTACGTATCTAGAATTAAAATTTAGTAGCAGTTTATCATCACTCAAGAAGTATGACAAGTTGTTAAATTAAGCTAATTGTGTGTCTATTCGTACCTACATTATAACTTTCCAAGTAGACAAAGCAAAAATAATTGCTTTAATAGCGAAGGTAGTAATTCCGCTAAAAAGTAAATGGTATAAATGGTATAAGATTATTAAGCGGTGTATTCGCTTCTGACCGATTAATTCATCACGACTTGTCGAAGTAGCGACGTACGAAGGTATGGCCACGTAAAACTCATTAGATAAATGAAAGAGTTCAGGCCATGATCGGTCGCCGTCTGTGGGCGATGATTGATCGACTTTAGAAGTGGGTGCGGTGTGAGGTGAGGGTGAGTTCCCCAAGTTACTCTAAAGATATACGGGAGAGGTGTCGAATTACCCATTTCTTCACTCATGTGGAGTGCAAGTTTGAATTGTGACGTGATATGGCGTTTATTTTATGTGTTGTACGTGTGTCTCCGAGATCCGGTTGCACGGAAATTAAATTTTGTTTGATTCCAATTATGGTTTTCTTTTGTTACTTTAGGAAAACAAGCATACGGCCCACCTGATGGTAAGCGGTTACGGCAGCCTATAGAAGCTAACTATACCAGAGGCATTAACACGCCACCATCCCCAAGAAAGGGATAGGAGGTGGATAGGAATGATAATAGGGAGAGGATAGGTAGGATACTAAGGAAAGGATACGAAGGATAATAAGGAGAGTATAGGGAGGGGATTTGAGCTTCCAGCACTCTCCTCCATCATACAAAATACAACGGCAGGAGTATCTACCGTTGTTACACGCTAATCTTTTGTGAGAGGGACTTCCCCGATCGAGCCGGCTATATAATTCATGCTGGGATAAGCAAGGCCACTAGTTTCGATATTAGTTCAGATATTATTACGATTATTTCGATACTTAGTCGTACTCGATACTCACCTATACTGACTTGGTAAATAGATATAACCATGGCAAAATAAGTGACAAATAAATAGTATTAGGTAATAATTTAGTTTCTATATTTTTTACGCTACATAACATTCATTGCGCCAGTTATTTATCCTATATTATTTCAAATATGGAACCTGCCAGGAAAGTCGATACTTCTCTGCAAAGAAATATAATTGAGACAATTCAAGTAAAAAGACTTTTATATCAGTTGTGATGACATGTAAATGCACTCTCGCTGAATTCACAATAGACGTTATCAACAATCAATACTTTTATCATAAATACGAGTATATTGGCTGGTCGACCAGCAAATATATTACAACCAATACCGCATTCGAATGTGGTTTTATTTTGTAAATTTTTTTATTATGTTGGGAAATTAACTGTCTCGGTGGTGCAGCGGTAGTGTGAGCGGCTGCTGATCATGAGGTCTCGGGTTCGATCCCCAGGTCGGGCAATGTAATTGAGCATTTTCGTAAAAAGATCAATTGTCAGTAGCAGCCCGGAGTTTGGAAATGTGCCCGGTAGACGGCAATAGGCTCGCCCCATTTTACGTGGGACTTAAACATAGCTGGTGAATCGTGGGTGTGTAATACACCTCTGCCTAGCCCTTCGGGGAATACAGGCGTGGTGCTATGTTTGAAATTATTCAACTTATGTATCTATCATGGAATTATATTGGATAATAATTCATCCTGAGTTTATTTACAACCAGATTCTTACTGCTTCCGCGTGAACTTTAGAATGTAAATACGTCAGTCTACTGTTTCACATTAATTATCTCTAGCTATAAATAGCTTGCCGCCGGCGGGCCACTGAAGTAATCCAACACAGTACCAGTGGTCCGTCAACACAGGCGGAGAGACGGCACACGGCGGGTTTCTTTAGTGTACAAGTTAGGTACATTTTTTCCCGCCTAAAAAAAAGGTATAAACAGCTATCCCATAGGAACCATACATTTTTCCGGGATAAAAGGTATCTCTTTGTAAAGCCTATGTCCTTGTTTGGACTCCAAACTACATGTGTGCAAAATGTTTGATAATTGGTTAAGTAGTTACGGCATGAGAGTGTAACAAACAAACTGATATTCGCATTTATAATATTATTAGCTAAGAATTATAGTAAATGTGATACTTATTTCCATAGAAAGCTACATTATCGTATGATATTTGTGGATAACATAATAAAAGTACACATACATATATAAAAAAAAACATAGCATCACGCCTGTATTCCCCGAAGGGGTAGGCAGAGGTATATTACACACCCACGGTTCACCAGCTATGTTTAAGGCCCATGTAATAGGGGGCGAGCCTATTGCCGTCTACTGGACATATTTCCAAACTCCGAGCAGCTACTTAGAATTTTTCTTTTACGAAAAAGCTCAATTATATTGCCCGACCCGGGATCGAACCCGTGAGTAAAAATGTAAAGTACACATGCGTAGATCCGAATAAAAGTAACTAACATTATTGAGAGCTGCTCTTGTTATTTTACTTAAAATATTTTTATAGACAACGCAAGGGTTGTACTTGAGACATAATAATACTAAAGTGGCTCTTTATAATGTGACGCACCCAATTACTTGCAATATAATATTATTATAACATACCTACCTACCTTTTACTAAAGTAAAGCTTCTTACTGGTCGACTGTATTTCGGCTATTCATTTTTTCAAGTGGGGTAAACTATGTAGGTTCACAATATGAGGGATCTACTCCAAAACAAAGTCAACAGGCATGAGATCAGTTTCGTGTATCCTTGTGCAATAATTTGAGACGCTGCCGCCCCTCTTGCGGTAGCGTAGCTTCTTGTTTCGAGTTGCGAGTACATTGCGGATTTTTCTCTGTCAACGACATCTGGTCCGAATCTTTTCAACAGACTTATACATGAAACTAACAAATAATGTAATTAAATCAACTCTTGAAAATTAATTTTAAATTACCTCTAATGGGGGTCCATCATCATCATCCATCCATCAGCCTTTCAACGTCCACTGCTGGACATAGGGGTCCACTGATGGTAAATGGTTAATTTAGTATATGGACGCTAGTAACACCAGAGACATCTCTCGCACGTCACCATCTCCATGGAAAGGCATAGGTGGAGAGGAAGAATAACGTAAAAACGATAGGAAGGGCACACTGCACCATGTGGGGCCGGCTTTAGAATTGTCCCACCCCTCGCCAGCATGGCAGTGGGCAGCAGCACTCCCTTGAGTATTAACAACATCCACTGCGATCGCCAACCCGCCTGCCAAGCGTGGCGATTACGGCACTATTCCCCCATATGAGCGCACAGGACCGCTCGTTGTGGCGTTCTTTTGGGGAGGCCTATGTCCAGCAGTGGACGTCAAAAGGCTGATGGATGGATGATGATAGGAAGGATAATAAGGGGGGATAGGGACGCGAGGTTGGGACTCCGGTGCTCTTGCTCACCATACGAAACATAACGGTAAGGGTACTTACCGTTGTTTCAGGAGGTTCTTCTGTGAGAGGGTGGTACTTCCCTGATCGAGCCAGCCCATTCATGCTGGGATAAGTAAGGATCTTTTTGTGATGATTTTTAGTGGATAATATGTTTTGGAATATGTAACTCATTTTGAACCAGTAATTTGGATCGGTAACAAAATGATGGAGGCAGAAGATGGATGGTGGAACTCTTGGGTTTGAAGTTATAAGATTGATTTTGATGAGCCCAATATTTTATTACTTCAAATTAATTCTATACCTAACAATGATACATATACTGAAATTATTTTAATAAAGCCTTAAAACTAAATAATACGCCTTATTAACACGTTAAAAAATTAAAATAATTAAATAATAAGTACACGGAATCAAATAGAGAAAGCGTAGAGGAAAAAAATGCGTGGAGCGCAGTTTACTCTAAAGTTGTCAAAGCTTTTTTAAGCATACATAGATATTAGGAACATACTGAAAGCTGTAATTTGCACAAAATAAAATTTACATATAATTGTGTTAAGACTTTTATATATAACTTTTAACTATTATTTCGAATGCAATATATTAAATAATTAAAATAATTTATTGAGAACAGAAAATAAAGAAAGTACACATTTCGAATGTCATCAGTTTTAATTTACAAATGAGTTCAATCGATGTCAATTTAAACACATAAAGAACAATCGTATCAGAACTAAAACGACAAAGTTTCACGCAAATCAACGTATTGGCAAGACAGAGCTCTGTATAGACCGGAGGAGACCGGAAATGGACTCCAGCGAGCGGAAATCGCCCTCCGTTGGAAAACCGAGCGTCCCTTATACAAGCAAATAATACGAAACTCCTAACTAGAACGATATGGGTTTGTGAGAAAGTGATTTTCAATTACTTGAATTGTATCTATTTTTAGTATGATGGGCCTCGTGGCGTAGTCGGAAGTGTAACCGACTTTCGTGCACGAGGTCGTGGGTTCGATTCCCACTCAGGACCATTATTTGTGTGATGAACACAGATATTTGTACGGCGTCTGGGTGTTTTCTATCTATTATATGTAATAAAAATTCTAAATATTACAAAAAAAGTAATATATGTATTATATCCGTGATTTGGTACCCATAGCACAAGCGTTAAGCTAAGTTTGGGATAATTAAAGTACATAACGTTACAATATATAGCATATTGCTTGACTTTAATACCTTAGAACACAAAATACACCACAACCCGCTGTCCATGGAGAAAACCGGGTTGTGTAGGGCTCTCAACTCCATAGAAAACCTGCCAATGCTAGAATGCATAATACCATTGTAGTGTTATAACTGTTTATCCCATTGCATATTCTTGACAAAGGTCCTGGTATTAATTCCGTCCAGTTATAAACCAAGTATCTAACCAAGTTTCAACTTCTGAGTACCAATGCATAGTTGATAGAAAGTTGGTTTCACAGAGTTCTTCAACATGAATGAAACATTTCTGCTTCATCTTATTTCAGTAAAGAGTTCTAGGCGATTGTTTAAAAATGCATTCACTATTGGTGAAATTAAACGCCGTAATCTACAATTACACCTTGTGCTTAAAATCCGTGAAATAATTCAAAAGAGTGGCCATTAAAATGCTGCTAGAATTTAGTAACAGTAAGTTTTACTTTATCACTTGGAACCGCCTGTACGGAGCTCTTCGGCTTTATAGCTCCGTGGTGCCCTAAATCATAAAGTTGTCGTTCATAAACGCGTATATTCGCTGACATGGAAAATAGTTTACAGGCTGCTTGGCTCAGACTGTTTATCTCTACTTTAACGGCGCGGTATCGTCCATGCCTTTCTAATCTCTTGAATAAAACTTTATTCCCCATTTTAGGGTGTGTTTTTATGAACTCTGAGAGATTTGGTTTAAATGTTTAATGAGTTGTTTGTCAAATCTAGACTTTTTAAGAGGTTTTCGAATAGTGCTTGCAGTTTCATTGCACTTGCGTGAATTTTTGATAGTCTGTAAGGAACTTTATGACTTTCACATGAATCTTCTCATCAGAACTCAATAATATATTATATGAAACAAGCCTCTCATGTGTCTTGCCTTTGTCACAAATAAATATAAAATAATTATATTTTAACACTACAAAATTTCTTTGAGCATATATTTTTTTTTTATTGCTTATAGTGGCAGACGAGCCACGGCCCATCTGATGGTAAATGGTAATCGTCGCTCATGAACTCAACTATACCGAGAGTATTGTCAAGCTGCTGCTCACCATTTCATTTCACAGATATGAAAAGAATAAATGGCTTTTGCTGCGTTTTGGCTGTAGCAGGAGAGAGCTGTTTTATATTTCATTTCATATCTGTGAAATGAATTGGTGAGCAGCGGCTTGACATACTCTTGGTATAGTCGAGTCCATGGGCGACAGTTACCATTTACCATCAGATGGACCGTGGCTCGTCTGCCACTACATGCAATAAAAAAAATATCTCCTGCTACAGCCAAAACGCAACGATGTGCTTCATGGCCGGCCACACGGGAGATGGTGGTACCAACCCGCTTGGGCCCGATACCAAGTGAGTACTCCCACTGGCACCCAGCCCTGCCACCAGTCATGCAATGGATGATAATTGCTTACTTCCCTTAGTCGCCTCATATGACACCCATGGGAAGGATTGGGGTGGTGATAATTGTATTTTTAGTCCGTCACCACACGGACTAAATATTACACTAATGAATAATATAAAATAATATTATCTTGATTTAAAAAGTTAACATCATGCCAATACAACAACGCGAACGCATAATTTTTGTTTATTTTATTTAAATTTCATCGATATGTATTTATAGATACGAGCAAGACTATTACAGACTAGACCATGCTCGTTGCTCAACCGCGGCCGTAAGCAATATTTGGGTGAAATATTTCAGGATCCCGATATGCCTAGTAGCAAGTTAAATTTTACTATTAAGCCTCATCAAGAGCTATCAAACAAAAAACATCTTCATAATCCGTCCAACAGTTTTTGCGTGATGTACGAACAAAGAAACAGACAAGCAGACAGAAATTCTATTAAAAAGCTATTGTGTTCAGAAACCTCTCTCTTTCCCTAAATAGTCTAATACGGTATTTTTTTAAACATTTTAAATGCTACTTTACATAACAAATTATTTGTGTAAGTGGAAAAACGTAAATTTACTGCAAACGGGACTCGGACCTGCGTCCCATCCAATCCTAAGCTAAGCTATTGCAGAGTACAGACATAGCTATGCCACTTAGCAGAGCTATATAGCTTTATATTAGTATAGATGAGCTAGTATTTAATTTGGCCATTAATCTTCTAAAATTTACACACCTTTGGAAGTTTATATATAATTAAATGAAAATTAGAAAATTAATTTGTTATTTAATGAAGACGGCAATCTTGATGCCTGGATATAACAAAAATTTGCTTGATCGGGTTCTTAGTTGCAAATATTATTTTTATCTATCAGTTTGTACAGCTTGTTCATTCCAATATAATATTGCTCTAGTCTTTCAATATAAGCAATATCAGCCCGTTTATGCACCCGTATAGACAGAAAATCCCCTACCGTACCTACAATCAAAATATTATGAGGTAAAATTATTCAATGAACTGGTCTGTTATTGCGTTCTGTTTTAAAGAAGACGATCTTTTAAAGAAGCCTTTCTTCTATACGATGATAAACTGTCGTTTTGTCGGTACCTTTGTTGTCCTAATTGTTTTTTTCTGAATAGATTACAATGTGAAAGTTTCTCGGTTTATTTAAGAAGTTCATTCGCTTTTCGGCATATTTTGACTGAAATGAAGAATAATGAACTTTACGAGAAGAGATGAACATTTTGATTATTCAACTTTATATTTTTTATTGTTAGAGCAAGCCTCAGCTGAAATAATGCTAATTCATAACCTCTCTCTATGGCACAGATGGCGGTGTGGTTTAGATACCGGCCTCCCGCTCGAGTGTCGTGGGTTCGATTCCCGTACAGGGCAACTCTTTGTACTAACTAACTAACTTCATGCCATTTCCCTTGCGGGGTAGGGAGAGAGAACAGAGTGCCAAGAGGCTCTATTCTTGCATACATCTTTCGCTTCCTCCACATTCATAACTCTCTTCATACACGCTCGCCAGTTTCGGAGACTCCTGACTCCACCTTCCTTCAATACATGACCAATTTGGTCTAGGTAGGTAAGTCTCGGTCTCCCCCTGTACCTACATCCTTCCACTTTCGCATTGTATATCTTCTTAGCCGGTCGCTCGTCCGGCATTCTTTCCACATGTCCGAACCATCGGAGCATTCCCTTTCGCATCTTTACACCAATACTCTCTTTCATACCTACTCGCTCTCTTACGTCATTGTTACGAATGCCAGTCAGCCTCACTCCACAGATTCTCCGCAAAGATTGCAATTCGACCGCATTGATTTTACTCTCATGCTCCTTTTTACTTACCCAACTCTCGCTTCCATATAATAACGTTGGGACAAGCACTGCGTTGTGTATTGCGACACGTGCCTTCTGGCTGAGGTGGTGGCTGCCGAGAAGTTGTCCCAATGCCCCGTTCACTCTATTTCCCGCATTCACTCTTCTCTCTACATCAGTGGTGTACCTTCCATCCCGACTGAATCCACATCCAAGATATACAAATTCATCCACTTGTTCTAGCACAACATTTCCTATTGCTACTCTAACATCTGTTCTGGCTTCTTCTCTTTCAAAAACCATTACTTTGGTTTTGCTCACATTCACACGTAGGCCCCTTTTCTTACTCTTTGTATGATCTACAAATGGTTGTTCTGAGTCTGGGTGTGATATTAAATTTAATAGTATTGTAGCACGTGACATGGGGGCAAATTTCAGCAGGTTAGTCCTGCATGTAGGACGCAGAACGTCGGAAACTCGTTGTAAGGTTAGCTTTCATGACATCGTCGGCTGACATCATTAAGTAGCCAATTCGATGATTGATCATAGAATTGGTCAACGGATTAAACACTTGTGAAAAATGTGTTTTCACTTTGTGTTTAATGTATAGTGCTAAGCATGTCAAATGCTAAAAATATATATAAATATTGGTCAATGGAATTGAGCAATTCCATGGTGTGGCCACGCCATATATATATATATACTAACATCAAAGTTCATTTTTATATATATATATATATATACATACGTGATAGAGTATATACTCTATGTACCTATATTATACTCGTAATCGTCGTCATCATCTCGTATTTATCTACCTTTTTTCATTCAAATATTAGATAGTCATACCTTTTTTTTTGTTAAGGCGGGAAAAAATGTTACTAACCGCACACCCCGTCGTTCGGGGCAACGAACAGAGTAGTGTGGGGCCTGCACCCACTAAAGAAACCCGCCGTGTGCCGTCTCTCCGCCTTTATAGGCGGGCCACTGGAACTGTGTTACATTCCTTCGGTGATAGATAGTCATACCTACTTTATTTATTATAACGTTTTAATTTATTGCCTTTACATTTAGTTTATTTCAATATTTATATATCATACGGTAGTTAAAACCATTAGGTACTTATATGATGTTATATTAAAATGTTAGACACTTAGGTCCATGAATGCTGGGTGGGTTAGTAGCATATCAAGTAAACAGGATGGATTCTATAAAATTAGTTTTCTTTAATAAGTTCACATTTATATTATTAGTAAGGATAAGGATACATAAGTTCTCGGCAAGTATGAGTATCATTATAATTAATGATTTTTATATCGGTGACTAAAATCATAACTTAGTTTAGGAGATTTACAAGTTATCTGCTTTAGAAAATTCTTTGAAAACATGTGACATAATTACTTATCTAGAAACATTTTCAAACATTGTTATTACGAATATAAATACGAATCCAATAATTTGGACACTTTTTTATATATATTCACAACAATAAAACATACAGTAATTTAGTAAAAAGTAGCAACACTGTAACGAGATGGATTGGTACAATTCCCGAAGGATCCCTTGCTTCCATCTCTGCGTCTCTCAGCGAAGTCAATATGTCGTAGGAGATGAGTTATTTTTCCATAATTCTGACTGTACGGAGCCGGTCGCTCCGAGAATTCCCAAATAAATAATAAATACGTCAACCCACATAAGCTCAGACATGCGATCACAGAGCAGCAAAAAGTTGCAATATTTGTTTTTAAATTTAATATGCAACGAGATGGATTAGTTGTTCATTACAACTGTTATCATTTATATAAATTTGAAAATAAATATTCGATTGAATAAAATTATCGTATGAGAAAGAAGCTTGACTGCAGAAATTAGCAATAAATTGTAATGAATATAATCTGAAATATACTCTAGTAGGCTGTGTATTGCCGAACTGAAAGAAAAAACAAAAGACAATTAGACGTACGCAGCGGTTTTTTTACAAAAGTATTCTCAACAAGGGCTTGAGTTTTAACTATAAAACTACTTTTTTTACTTTGACTGCACAAATGGCGGAGTGGTTTAGATACTGGCCTCCCCACCCGAGTGTTTTGGGTTCGATTCCCACACTGGACAACTCTTTGTGTGATCCACAAGCGGTTGTTCTGAGTCTGGGTGTACTTGTACGAAGTTACTAAAATGAAGAGCATAAAAACCTTGGTCATGAAAACACACATAGAAGTGCTCTCCCCCCTCCATCTCTATGTTTAAAACTTCCTTGCGTCAAGCATATGTGCAATACTAACATCAAAGTTCATTTTTATTTAAATACATTAGCGCTTAACTACGACGGACGTATGTACGTAGAATATACCTATAATATAAAGTGAGTGAGGTGAGTCAAAGCATGTTTTAATTTACTTCGCAGCATAATATATGAGAGCGATAAGGCTTATGAATGCATTATCCTTGTTTGTTGAAGCTTTGCGTGAAATTGACAGGTTTGCCACTAGTATTTTATTATGGTATAGTATATAGTTTAATGGATTGATAAAAAGGTTTTCAATCTTTAGTGAGCTTGAGGGCTGAGGCTTACTTAACTATTTCTGCTACGATACCACTTAGGTTTATAGTACTAACAGTAATATAGTAATAATATTTAAGTTATGAATGAGACAATTAAATTGTCAGAACAATGTATCATAATATCTGATATAACTGGGCAATGTTGCTGACTACTATACGGTACGGTTTAATCAATTAATGAATAAGAAAAATAACCAAATGAGTTAATGTGGAACCTTTGAGAAATCCTCAAAAATATTTTATAAATATACTTTTACCAATTTAATTACGTACTTACCTATTGTTATTACACCTATTGTTACAAAGGTCTTAAGTCAATAAATCCATTTGTTATTATTCTCTTATTATTCTCTTATTATTATTACTAGCTGACTCAGCAAACGTTGTTTTGCCATATAAATTATTTATTCATCGGCAGTAGAGAGATGAAAATTTAAGTTTGTGTGTATTTTTTAACGCCAAATCATAAAAAAAAATTAGGGGTGGACTACCCTTAACATTTAGAGGGATGAAAAATAGATGTTGTCCGATTCTCAGGCCTACCCAATATGCACACAAAATTTCATGAGAATCGGTTAAGCTGTTTCGGAGGAGTTTAACTACAAACACCGCGACACGAGAATTTTATATATTAGATTGCCGGCCAGCTTTAAACTAATGTCTTGCTAGTATGGTGAGCGACAATGTCGATACCAGTCACTTGCTCGAAGAGCACTTAAGCAAAATACTTTTTTTTTTATTTATAACATCAACTCATCTCTATCCTGCAATGCTCTGTGCGTTATTGCTTGTTTTAGTTCCAGGGAAGCCACACTACGGAATAACTTCGTCCGAAACTAGTTGCACCCTCAACAGTTTCGTACTCCCGCTAGTCTGCTGGGACCGCGACCAGTGTTCTCTCAAAAACTTTTACATTTTAAGACATTATTTAGTTTCCCTTAGGATTTTGATGTTAAATTATTAAATTTATCAAACTTTTATACTTAATAACTAAAACTTTTTTTTAGCATTTGACATGCTCCGCCACTTTTTAAAGTACAAATTATTTGTGAATAAGGAAAGCGCTTTATTTTTTATTGGAATAAACGAAATAAAAGTACGGAATCACGTTGTTTGTCCGCGTTGAAGTCTAAAACTACTAATCCGATCTTAAAGTTTTTTTTTCTTCAAGATTTGTTTCACTGCAATTTATAATTATTTTTATCTCTATCGAGCCATCGTGAAATTTGCTCGAGACTATCAATTGACTGTACAGATGGAAGAGTAGTTTAGATACTGACCTCCAGGCCGGATGTTTTGGGTTCGATTCCTTCACAGAACAACTCCTAATATGGATCACATTATTATGGTTGTTCTGAGTCTGGGTGAAAATGGAGAAATTGTATATTTGTAAAGTCTCCCGCGATACAAGGATTATTCCGCAGTGTAGGGTTGTTGTCTTTATATAAAAAGATTTATAATTACACCAAGCTTTTTAATAACTGTTTAAATTAATTTTAATGAACAGTGCCTTTGTTTGGGTTGTGGTTACGTCATCTCATTAAATTCAGACATGCATTTCGTATGAAACAGCAAAGTGTCCATGTTAACAGCTTTGTATAACATGCCACGTGGATGGCTTAAGCCTTATTACACACACTAAGCTGTATCGAACGTAACTAATGGTCATTATAATTTTGTGTTTTGGTTTCATTAGTATTGGTTTATCTGTAAACCAATACACTATATCTATATTCTATACAATACTAGCTCACCTGGCGAACTTCGTACCGCCACATTTTAATAGGGTTTGGTTGTAGAAGGGTGAAAATTTTGGGTTGTATGTACTTTTTAATATCCGTGTGGTGACGGACTAAGAATACAATTGTCACATCCTTTCCCGCGTTTCCAGAAAAACACTAGAGAAATAATATATAAGATATAGTACATAAAAAACCGTGCCGTCAAAGGCACATTGGACCCCATAGGTATCGGTGCACCGATCGGGCGGCAACGACACAAATTCACTCTCCAGTCAGAACTCTTAAATATTCTTAGCTTCGGGTCATCATCATCGTCTTCCTAGCTTTTTACCCAAAAAGCTTTATTCTTGGAGTCTACTTCCAATCTATTAGGCCTTATTTGATCACCAGTATTTACAGAGAGCGATTGTTTATTTGATCTCCTACTTAACTTGCCTTTCGAGGCACGGATAAGGTTAGGAACTCTTTAATAATTGTTACATTTGGTGAAACTGGCCGGGCGAGAGTTGCTTAACCTTGTCGATCATTCGAGCGGTAAGTGCTAACTAGGCTACGGTATGGTTATCATTATATACGCGGTCACAACAGTTTGTTTTTGGATTTGTAAATCAATATATATATATAAAAAACGATGCAACTTATGTATTACAATAGGCGCTAAAAAAAAAGAAAACAAAAAAAGCTCAAGCAAAATCGGCCTGGGATAATATTGTCGTAGGCAGCTATTTAAATACTAACACACGTAACGGCCTGCAATGTGACCTAAATAGCACAAAGAGCAATTTCTCTCAGTCGGGCTTGATGTACAAATTACAGCGTCCCATTTGACGGTAATTTGGGTTTTGTCCGTCTACCCTCAATAGGCGCAAGCTACAATTTACACGGAACCGCCGGACACGGCCAGTCATGAACGAGCACTCGTAAGCGCATCGCGTGTATTTAACTGCAGTCTGCAGTTTATACGACATTATTAGGGTAAAGGGCCATGCCGCTTAACAAATGGTTGTGGAACATTTAGTACACTAAATATAAACAAAAATAATAATAGCTTTGTATGCACTAAGCTGACATAGAAAATATTTATATATTTTTCATCCCTGAAAAATTAATGCTTCCCATGGGATAAACAAATTATATATAATTAAAGTGCATATAAAAGTTATGAACACACTAAATTTAAGCTCGCCTGTTATGAACAGTTTTATTAATAATTGCATTATTAAAAACGTAATAACTCTAATTAAGTAATATTTGATAACTTCCAAAGTATCAACATTAAACAATGTACAAATAAGGGGTGTGCTTAAAAGGGAGATTTCATTTTTATGAAGACGGTCTGACGATGCGAACGAATTAAAGATTGTCAACAGATTTATTAGTCGCTTCAGTGAACTCGGTCCCTGTGGAAGATATTACTTACGTATTTATACCGACCGTTCGATTTCAGTCTGTTTTATTATATTTTGGGGGCGATAAATTGGCTCGACTTGAAGTTGTGGAACAGGGTTTATTAAAAATAATACATTCCTTAGGTATCAATCACAACATACCTACCCTTAAGTTTACTGCTAGAATTCATGTAACTTTAATAAAAATTTGCCTTTCCCCACGGCTCCGTCGCAGCCAAAAAGTTTCATCATAATCCGTTTAGTAGCTTTTGCGTGATGCGCAAACAAACAAACCGACAAAATTTTTAAATAGCCAAACACATTCATTTTTCTCGAATATCATAAATGTACAGACATAGTTTTGAAGAATTTTTGACACAAAAATCTAGATATAATGTATACATATATATTAATATTACGTGGGTGGCAAACAAGATGACTGATAATGGAGAGGAACGATAATAAACATAGGATATTAAGGAGGGGATAGAGAGGGGGTTTAGACCTCCGGCGCTCTAACTCTCCATACGAAACATAACGACAGGAGTACCTATTGTTGTTTTAGGCTGATTTTCTGTGTGAGTTCTTCCTCCTGCTTGCTGTCCTCTTTACTGAACTGGTGCGGTCATAGAGTTATAATGTTATTATCTTTTAAGAAAACCTTGATCATCTATGATGGCACTTTATGAACATAAATATCTTCGAAGCACTTAGAAATTAACTTGTGGCTGTAAGTCAACTGGATACAATATGTTTGTCGATCGTGTACGCCACTAATAGGGTATTATGAACTTCGGCTAAGAACTCAAGGACCGAGGGCGCTAGAGCAATGCGGGGTGTGCTGCGGAGCAAGGGGGAGGATCGAGAGGTATTTGAGGTATCTCCTTGGCAGTAGGCAACGAGGGCGAGATTACAGATGGCAAGATAAGCCTCGAATTAGATACAACGAATTTTGTATGAAGTTGTAAAGATATTAAGCGTCTTGTTCGTATTTGCTTTGAGAATAAAATATTTAGTATATTTAGCAAAACCTTTTGATATGATGTTATAATATATACGAGTAGTAATACCGCTACAGCCTTTTTCTATTACTGTAATGTTTTTAATGAAGTATACGGCTCTAAATCTAGAAAAAAGCAGAAACACAAAAAAGTTCTTTATCATACAAATATATATTTGCGGTCTATTGCTAATTAACAATTTTAATTGTGATCAGTTCAAATCATAAGAATTTTCAAATTTCGAAGGCTTACACAGAAAATTAATATTTATTAAGTTGTTGATGAAGTTGTTGTAATCCAAAGAGTCTTTACGGGAAGTATTGAGCTTCAAATAGAAAAATATGTATTGTGTATGTTCATAGTAAGAAGTCTGACTAAATATACATAACTGATCTGATTTATATTTGTCAAGAATAATGATATGTCATTAGAGAGCAAATTTTTAGTTTCTAGTATTTTTACCACACTATTATTTAAGAATTAGGGAATGGCTACGTTGTTTCAAGAAAATATTAATGAAAGAAAATAATGTGTAGTGGTACTTAAAAACACAGCGAGGTGAGAAACTATTGAAATAAAGTGGTGCAGAGCGGGTTCTTGACGGAACGAATAGAATATTTACAGTAACACAGCAAAAAAAAACTGAACTTCTGGCTTCCTTTGGCCAGGTAAATAAACGAATTAAATAAATTATAAATTATGAAGACGCCTATTTTTCTCTAGTTACGCAGTTATAATAAGTCACTTGGCATTTAATTAAGCCAGCTAAAAGTGCGCAGCGGCGCCTAAGCTACTGAATTATAAAAGGCAAATCGAGCTTACCTTGGCTGTACATTTCTTACGGAGGCTTACTAGGAGCGAATGGAGAGGAATGAGGGAGCGTCTTGCCCGAGGCTGCATCCAAATACAAAAACATCTCTCCCCCAGATGTTCTTAAATCTCAATTAAGGTTAAAACCGTGTCTCGGGGCCGCACGTACACTGTATTAAATTAATGGCTTCACATATTGCAACTGTTGTGGCCGCAATGGAATTAATTGCGCCTTTTTTGGTCTTCTTTGTTCCAAAGGTTAAATGTTTTATTAGTGACTTGGTTTATTTAGTAAGTGAGATACAATGGCATCGCCCTACGTTTTAATTACTTAGGAGCTTACGATATGTTTGTTAATAAAGCCGGGCATTGCTTAGGGGATAGTCAGGAATATAATCGCCTTTGAGTTTCGTATGGCATTCATGACGTACTTAATATACGGTCGAGGAATTTACGCTGGCGCTTCAATGATATATTTATTCGTTCAGAGAGTCAATTAATTGTGAATTAATTATAAATATTTTAGCGAAACGGTGCAGTTTTTCTTCTATTGGTTATGGTCGCAGACGAACCACGGCCCACCTGGTGGTAAATGGTAACCACCACTCATGAACTCAACTATACCGAGAGTATTGTCAAGCCGCTGCTAACCATTTCATTTCACATATATGAAACAACCAAAACACACCGATGTGCTTCATGGCTGGTTACACAGGAAATGGTGGTACCAACCCGCTCGCAAGTGACAACCCCGATAGCAAGTGAGTACTCCCACTTAGTACACAGCCCTGCCACCAATAATAAAATGGGTGATTAATGCTTACTTCCCTTAGTCAGCGCGTACGACATCCGTGGGAAAGAATGGGGTGGTGACACTTATATTCATAGTCCGTTACCACACGGAAGACGTGTTTAGTGCATTAAAACCAACCATAAACGAAATAAAAAAGAAATACAACTCACAGTGTCCCTAATTATGTGCTGAGACATGTATTATATGCACATAAGGGCAAGAAGGAATTTATTGTTTTTACTTTAAAATGAATTGGACATAACATTAATTTTATTTTAAGTAAACTATATACAATAAGAGGTGAGATTAACCAATTACTTTATTAAAAAGCATTTCAACTAATAGCGCTCTCACCGTAGAGGTTACATGGAAACTTGATGATCGAAGATGGAAACGATTAAATATAACAATGACGTACAAAGTTAAACTATTCACAAAGAGAACATGTTTCGCGTGCCAGCTGAATGCCTCGGGCGCATTTCCTGCATTAAATACAGGATCACCTACATGCTGTAGATTGTTGTCGACAAATCCATCGAGTAAGTGTTGCTATGGCGACAGCCCTACAGTTGAGAGTCAGAGCGTAAGATGAAATAATGACGCCACGATATATGATAGTGAACGTGCTTCTCTTGTACTGTAAAAATATTATTTTCAGCCTTTGTATATTTTCCATCAATTGCAGTATTAAGCCAATAAAGAAGGATAAGTGAGTAAAAATAAAGTGAAATATAAATGTACCTTCGTTATAATCTAGCGATTAATAATAACGTTAATTATGAGATAAATATGGCAAGTTTATAAAATTCTAAAAAAATTCTAGTAATTTTAAAAATACTGAAATTCTTGTAATAACGATTTGCATTTAAGCACATCATTATTCAGGCGCTCCAACGTCTGACATGACTAAACAGGTAGGTACTTATAGCAATTTTTTACTCACTGAAAATACGTGTATTCAAGAATATGCTTTCTATGCATGGCAATGGTGATACATGGCATAACTGATATGATAACAAACACAATGCTCTTATCACTAATTAAAAATACGCTAGGTGCTATAAATATTCAGCCAAAGAATTTTCAATAAAGTGTAAAAAGCGTCTTAGAGGGTTCGATTCCCACACAGGACAACTCTTTGTGTGATCTACAAATGGTTGTTCTGAATCAGGCTTTGTGTCCGTGAAATATGTTTGTAAAGTCCCCCGCGATACAAGAATTATTCGTAAGTACAGGTTGTAAAAAAGTGTCTTGATTAATTATTCTGATCTATAATATTTTTTACGCTTCAGTCATTAGTTTGATACATAGAGTTTCATATAAATGAAAGAAGCAGTAATTACGTACCGTACCACGTGAAGCTTGTACCAATATCAAAGAATTAAATGATTATAAGAGCTAAAGAAAATCCGTCAAAGAAACTATTCAATAGTTTTATAACATTAAAAAACATGAAAACGCTGCCAATAAAATGTCAACAGAAGCGGATGCTCACTATAAAATACCTACCTCTACGATAACTATCAATATACGCGTCAGTGCGTGGAAGTGGGGTACAACTCTATTATTTTTAACGAGCAAATAAATAATCGACATTTGGTTACATTTTTATAGCGAATGGACACATTTTAAAAGAGTTATTACTGGTTGCCGTGCCCTCATGTACAACGCACACAGGTAATAAGTTATCGATTTTCAGGCAATTAATTTTATGTGAATAATAACATCTAGCATGATAACCTAGCGGTAAAACCAAGGACTGCAAAGCAGCGGTATTGAGTTCGTTCCCGAGTCCAATGCTCGGACCTCTTAAGGCCCACACTTCTGACTTTCGATTTTTTTCGAAATTATGCGTGTAATTGTTTACTATTTATTACTGCTCGGTGAGGGAAAACATCGCGAAGAAGTCTGAGAGATTTTATCGATGGCTTGTAAAGTCTGCCAACCCGCAGTAATCTCTCTCACCATGAGAGGAGACCCGTGCCCAATAGTGGGACAGAAACGTGGTTAAAAACGTTATAACGACGTAAAATATTTATTTTCTGAGTTTATGTCTTAACCAAGCTAACTTTTTATCATTTTATAATAGGCACTTGCTCAAACGGAAGCTAATCGCAAAATCTCTTTTAATAAAATCAAAATTTGTAAGACCGGAAAACCATAGATAACTTGAAAAGGCATGACAGACAATAGATCGAAAATAAAAGGCTTTTGAACCGCTTCGTTCTGGCGAACTTGTCGAGGGATATGGTATTACTCTTGCAATATTATATTATGCTTCTTATAACATTTCTTTGCTATTAGGTACGGGAAGGGTGTCTTACAGAGGTGTCTCCGAGTGAAAGGTATTTAGACCATAGGCCATCATGCTGGACATTCTCAGCCTTGATGTTTTCCTTCACTTGTAATATTATTTCAACAAATACGCACATAATTTTAAAAAGGACGGATGTGTATGGCGATGTCTTCAGAATAGAACTCGACACCACTGTTACACCACAGTACTTAGTCTTACCACTAAGCTACTATTGAAAATATTATATATTTTTTTTTTATTATTATTATTTTATGATGCAACTTTTTTAGACCTTGATTAGACTTAAAAACTGATATACATTTTATAGCGCTACTATATCGGGAACCTGAGATATAACTGAACAACAAGCTTTTGGCTGCGGCGAAGCCGCGGGCAAAGGCTAGTATAATAATATAACATTAACCGGCATTTATTCTGACTGCACAAACTAAGGCCTAGTGGTTTAGAGAGCGACCTCCGGTGCCAAGTCTTGTGTAACCGGAGAGGATTCTGGAAAGAGAACTTGAGAAATGGGTTTTTTCGGAGACTTCTGACACCACCTTCCTTTAATACGTGGCCGATCTGGCTTAGGTAAGTCAGGCTCGGTATATAGGCCCCTGTAGGTACATATATTCTTCCATTTGCGTACTGTACTTTATTTTTCTTTATTTAAATGTAAATAAATTACTTTATGAATTTGTCGTTCAATGTAGAGCGTGTTGGCCTGGAATAAGTCTACGCGGTCGGATCAATATGCTATTTGCTTTTTTAACTACTAATTGAATTGGACTCGCACTTATACAGGTCTCGTTCAAATTAATTAAACTCGTTCGTCGCTCGGGAGCCACTCACAATACTGCCGCATTCAATTTTACTGGCGATAAACATTTTCTTGTCTAAATACACATCGACAATAACGACACTTAAATTGCATTTGATATAGTACATTAAAATATGTCTAGTGATTGCTCGGGCTTTATTAGCGCGATTTTATTGGACTGTCGTACGTGAGGGAGAAAAGCTCCGTTGCACAGATATTGTAGCTTGTGACAATAAATAAGACGTAAAATTTTATTTTACAGCGGTAAATGAAAGAAGCCAACAAAATTACATTCAATTACGGCTGTGTGCCCGCGGCATTCCATCGTGGTAATAAAGGCCCCAAAGTAACGTTCTTCGCGTAAATTTTTCTGACATAAAACTCTGTAAAAGTGGAATTAGTGAGATGTAGGGCTACAATAAATTTTTATAGAGGTTTGAGAAAACAGGAATATTTGTGCACGGTGGCCATGACGGTTTCAGCGGTGCAGTCCCGCTCCTCAATTTCGTCCCACCTCATTAAGTCGCCGCAGGAGTAAAAAAAAATCTTTCGAGCAAAGGTTCTTCATTCGTTCAGCAAACACGAATGGGGCAAATTAAGTGAGCAAAGTAACGTGCCCTTAAATTAGGTCACGCAACCAAAGTGAGACCGAGGGTCCTTACATCTCTATAAAGAAATCAAGCATCGCCGCCATCGCGGTTAATGTAATTAAATTTTGAATTTTTAAGTTTTTCGCTTTTGTTTGATATTCTATGAAAGCTCTCTTTTTACGCGTAATTCAGTTAAATAGAACAATGTGAAGCTTTTCGTCTTGAAGTTAATTGTAAAATACAAAATCTATTATGAAATTGCCGTAGAGGCGTAGATATTGTTTTGAGTCATATATATTGGGCTCGAATTCCCCACTGTATATTTTTCGTCACCCAAAAATAGATTGTCAAAATAATTCGTCATTTTAAATACGTGGTAGCGTGTCAAAGCCTTAAAGCACCGGCGCCGGCACTGAAGAGGGTTATCCAATAATCCAATACATATGTCATTTTAGCTGTTCCCATTTGATCACATATTCATATTATTAAAGATGTTTCGACGTGATACTTCGGTGTCACGTAAATATAACGGTTCTTTGAAGGCGTTAACAGGATAGGGGAAGATGTAGCTTCCAAAAATATCATTAATTGCGTATGTTCCTAAAGATGCTTATCGTCGAGTTAATTAGTGACGTGCATTAATAGGGAAATACATGTAATGGAAATTTTTAGACCGCAATGGAGATTTTTAGTAATGAGAATTACTCGGCCTTTTTAATAAGTGTTTTAATAAAGTTGGAAACAGGCGTAAATCTATGTATACAGCTGGATTTCATCTTAACGCAAAATATTCCAACTGGCAGAATATTTATATTGATTTAAAAGTTTCACGAGTCACATACAAAAAATGCCGTCGATTTGCAAAGAGTTGTAAAATAGCCCAGTTATTGAACGTATATAAGAGTTGTGACGTTCAACGTCATTCTCTAATGGGGCGATAATTCACAAGACATATTAATAGAATAAGTATTAGTCTTTACTTGAAACCAAATAAATGCACAAATAAGCACCAAGTTCTCTTGAAAAACAAACGAAAAGAAATTTTTACACCAACACGTCGAAATAAAAGCATCGCAGATTAATTCTCAGATTCACATTTATACTGGTAGCTGAGATTACCCACTAACGTAACCAATTTTCTTACCTTTGACTCAACCTCTTACGTATTACGTAACATTACCCTAAGGGCGCACGTGGTACGAATACATTTAAACATGAGTGTGTATTAATACAATTTGAACCATGTTAATAAGTGCTAGAGCTCGTTTTACGGTGATAAATTGTACCAGCAAAAGGCGGACGTCGCTACTTGTGTAAGATGTGGGGGTGACGGTAGGCCTGTAATAGGTCTTTGAGAAGGATTCAGTACCGCATGTGTTCGTCGCTGTGGTTCCCGTTACTTGTAAAACAAGATGAGAGGAAATCTTGAAGAATCCATTCAAATAGCTAGTTGTGGTTTATTTTGTTACCAAAAGCTATGTATATGGCCGATCAAAATTTACTGATCAGTATTGATTTATGATTCATTTAATAGTGTTGGTAGTGCGATGGTGAGTTTAGAATTGTTTTTCATTTGGAAATGAATAGACAAGCAAACTAGTTACCAGTAAGGGACAAAAAGTAAAGTCAAAGGAATTGATATCCCCGAATATTCAGAAGAGTTACGAAAAAATGTGATTTTAACTTTCAAATATAATAGTCAAAATAAAGCAAAAGCATTAAGCTTAGCTTGGGACCAGAGGACGCTGTGTGAAAATGTCCGTGAATATTTATTATTGTTATTATTAAATAAAATTGAAAAGTATGTTTGTAAAGTTTGTCTTTTTTTTATTATTGGATGAAAAACAAGCATACGGTCCACCTAATGGCGTAATAAGCGCTTACCGTAGCCTAAAGACGCTAGTAACGCCAACTCCAAGAAGAGTTATAAGTATGTTATGTAGAGAGGAAGAATAATAAGGAGGTTAAGGTATGGGCCTCCGGCGTTCTCACTCACCATATAAAACACAACATTAGGACTACTTACCGTTGTTTCAGGCTGATCTTCTGTAAGTGTCGTATTTCCGCTATTGACCTATTCATGCTCTACAACTTAAATAACTGATCTCTAACCGATTTGGATGGCACTTTCACTAGTAGATAGTTGATGTTCTAAAGAGTAACTTAGGCTTTATTATGGTGTTCCGCGCAGAAAAAAGTAAACTATATGAATGAATAATACTACTAGCTGCTAAACGCGGATGGAGCCACGGGTAGCAGCTAGTAAATAATAAAATAATCGATTAAATACACTCTTAATAGAGGTTACATTCAGCAAATCTAATATTTTTTTTAATAAGACACTACATCTGTTTTTATATTTTACATAACTGGTTATAGCATGGCCGTGTGAGGCCGGCTTTAGGATTGTTCCACCCCTCTCTACCCACGGGATTCGTAAGAGCTGACTGAGGGATACCAGCTGAGTGGGCAGCAGCACTCCCTCGAGTATTAACAATATCCACTGCGATCGCCAACCCGCCTGCCAAGCGTGGCGATTACGGCATTATCCCCCATGACGAGACCGCTCATTGTGGCGTTCTCTTGGGGAGGCCTATGTCCAGCAGTGGACGTTGAAAGGCTGATGGATGGTTGGATGGATAGATTATAGCAACTTTTTCACATGTCCATACAAAACTGTAACAGTATAATGTTGATGTAAGAGTACTGTCCCAATACTTACTTTATCAATATGAATAAAAACTCCTTAAGATACGAAGAATAGAATCTTCTGTTCAAACAATTTTTCTTCTAACTCTATTTTATTGTTTAACAACAACCTTTATCATATTTAATTAACCACGAGCGTATACGTGTTGTCAAATGTATTGCTACTACATTATATAATTTACGTTAACCATGGCTACATTTATGCACAGGTACCCTCTAATTGAGATACGATGTTATTAAGATTTTAATGAACATGACAATGAACATACAGCATGTATTCAGAACTGAGCTGCATTTAAAATATTATTTCTTTCTTTCTTTCTTTCTGGATATTTACAAGTGTTTTGTTCGCTCTAATACAGGGGTGGTTTAAAAGTAAAGAATAAAGGGGAACCTTATAAAAAAACCCGGCCAAGTGCGAGTCGGACTCGCGCACGAAGGGTTCCGTAAATCCGTACCATTGACTAGGTAAACAACATTACACAATTTTAACTCTCTGTAACCATGGTATTTGGCTGTTACCAAAGGAGAATGCCCATCACCCATACAAAAAATGCCTGAAATGTACAACAATGAAATATACGCCAAAACGTACTACAAATCTTATGAAACCCATTATAATATCAATTATTATCAAAAAACTAGGTAGTAACCAGATCCAAATATTTCTTTAAACATAGATTAAGTTATAGTAAGGATTAATATGCAATAATAAAACAGTAATACGTAAACATTTTTGCCGTTTTATCATTAAAAAACTAATATCATTATCATCAATAAACTGAGCAGGAGAATAAATATTAATTTAATACCACGCCGGTCCTAAAAAGTATAATATAAGTAATGCAATTATCTATTTTTATTTATTCTACTCCATGATTTATTCTACTCTTTGAAGCACAAGTCAAACTGTCATTAAGGCAAAGGACATGTGTTTCATACAGCCACGATACGTTTTCTATTTTGAAAATAATTTGATTTTTATTTATATTGACACGCATATATTATTTAAATTATACGGTACATATAGGTTGAATTATATCAAAATAATGATAACTGTGGACTAATTCTATCCTACTCCAAAAATCAATAACAATTAATTAAACGGATATCAAGTTTAATATTTTAATAGTCGTTATATTTTTGCCCTAGTCAAACAAACTTGAGAATTATTTCATTACACATATTTTATTCTAAATAGAATTAAGGACTTCTAATAGTTACTGTCCGTTTCAGGCATTTTTGGGCATATCGCTTTGCAAGTAAAATTTGACTCATTTCGTGGTTTTCAACTTAGACTTAGATGCGCATAACGAAACAGTTTTAAATGTAAGGAATTATGTTACCATTAGAGTCATTCGAGGTAACTGTGCGCAGTGGGTAAGCGTGCGCAGTGCGCAGTTCTTGAGGTACAGCCTGGTGACAGACGGACAGACAGACAGAACAAAAACGAGTAAAGAAACACGTTTGTGTATGGGAGGCCATCTTAAATATTTGTTTTATTTTAATTTAATTATTTATTTTTAAAGTGAATATATAACTAAATCGATTTGGATCGGTTTCGCACTCTTGTCCATGTTCAGGACGAAACCGATCTAACTGCAGGGAGACGTTATGTCCCCGAAACTCTTCACCACTGCTTTGGAAGATGTCTTCAAGCTCTTGGACTGGACCGGATTCGGCATCAACATCAATGGTGAATACATCACTCACCTTCGATATGCCGACGATATCGTAGTCATGGCAGAATCGCTGGAGGACCTTGGAACCATGCTCAATGATCTCAGCAGGGTTTCCCGACTAGTGGGTCTCAAAATGAACATGGGCAAGACGAAAGTCATGTCTAATGTCCATGTCATTTCAGCACCGGTCCTAGTCGGGAGTGTGCTTCTCGAAGTTGTCGACCACTATGTCTACCTGGGACAAACAGTCCAGTTAGGTAGGCACAACTTCGAGAAAGAGGTCAATCGCCCAGCCGAGTTGGATTCATCGGTCGGTCGTTCGGGAAGCTAAGGAAGATCTTCTCGTTCAATATTCCGCAGTGTCTGAAAACGAAGGTCTACGACCAGTGTGTGTTACCAGTGATGACATACGGAACAGAGACGTGGTCTCTGAATGTTGGCCTCATATCAAGGCTCAAAGTCGCTCAGCGGGCCATGGAGCGGGCTATGCTTGGTATTTCCCTACGCAAAAAAGGGCAAAAATATCACGTTTGTTGTATGGGTCTTAAATATGGTTTTTTTTTTGTTTTTAGTATTTGTTATTATAGCGGCAACAGAAATACATCATTTGTGAAAATTTCAACTGTCTAGCTATCGCCGTTCTTGAGATACAGCCTGGTGACAGACGGACGGACAGACAGACGTTGTATGGGAGCCCCCCTTAAATATTATTATATTTTTGGTTTTAGTATTTGTTGTTATAGCGGCAACAGAAATACATCATTTGTAAAAATTTCAACTGTCTAGCTATCGCCGTTCTTGAGATACAGCCTGGTGACAGACGGACGGACAGACAGACGTTGTATGGGAGCCCCCCTTAATTATTATAATTTTTTTGTTTTTAGTATTTGTTGTTATAGCGGCAGCAGAAATACATCATTTGTGAAAATTTCAACTGTCTAGCTATCGCCGTTCTTGAGATACAGCCTGGTGACAGACGGACGGACAGACAGACAGCGAAGTCTTAGTAATAGGGTTCCGTTTTGACCCTTCAGGTACCCTAAAAAAGAATAAAAATGAAAAAAAACAGTATTAGTAACTTTGTATGGGTATTTGGCTAACAAACGACAAAATGAAATCTACTGTGATTATTTAATTAATTTAATAACCTAACGAAATCCAAATTTTAGACGATGCAAAATAATTAGGTTTTATAACAGCTGATAAAATAAAATGTAGGTGATACGAAGTTCACCGGGTCAGCTAGTATCCTTATAAATTATAGCCTATGTGTTATTCTGATGTATATCTGTGAAAGAGTAACAAACATCCATACATACAAACTTTCGCGTTTATAATATTAGTATGGACTAACTTTTGCAGGTTCCCGATATAGTAGCAAATATATACCAGTATTTAAGTCTAAAAAAGTTTCAAATAAAAAAGTTGCATAAAAATCCGTTCATTAGTTTTTGTGTGATGCGCCAACAAACAAATAGATAAACAGACAAAAAATTGTTTTGTGTTTAGACACGCCTATATAGCCTATTACAGTATTTTTTCTGAAAAATCTTGAATGTACAGACACAGCTCTGTTACAGCTTTATAATAATATAGATTACGTAAATAATTTAAAAGTTCATGTGTATTTATTTTGTATTATATATAGAAATCTTTCTCGGGAAAATATCTAAATAACAACGATATAGTTTAAAAAACCGTGCAGTGGTTAAATGAAGATTACCCATTTCATAGAGACATATAGAAAGATATCGACTGAATGTGTCTTATTTAGACAAGCTTCACATCAGGTGCGACAATATTTAAACGTGAACAGATATTGGAAATTAAAATAAATAATGAGGTTAATATTATATAAAATATTCGTATTGTAACGCATGTAGATATACACAGTCACGTTGGTAGAATATGGTACGTATTCATATCAGAAGCTTTCCAAATATTGGCTCAAGTTCTGTCGGCAAACTTTGTTTCCCCACGATATTTTCCTATTTTTATTAAAAGAGATGTGAAGCATAAACCGTTTAAATGTATTCCATAAATCAGGGTGTACTTACGAATTTTGAACAAGAGGGTCTAACAAAAATACTTGCTTAACAATTCATCGAGAACTCGATAAACGATTAACGAATATGTTCGCAGTTCTGTTAACATAACTTCAGGAGTCTTAAATTGAGAAAGTTTTGGATTGCGTCGCGAGACGAGAAGATACGTGCGGATGTAACCGAAGTAATGTTACATTGAAGCTCCCAGGTCCGTCCTATCCTAGTAAAATATTGACACAAATCCCTTAACTTATAAAATCCTGCTTCCGTCCCCGATGTAGGCAATATGGGATTTCCGTCGTCATTTTGATGAAGAGCCCTGGGGCGGCTCGCGAGTAGGGCCGTTTTGGGTGAAGTGTTTGCGTTGGGGACACCTGGCTACTCCACGCTGTTTGCTGATCGATATGTGCCTGCTTTTGTAGACCGTTCGCGACACCGCTGATCTTCCAAACTAAACTATATTTTGATTTTTCTTCGGAAACCTTTAACAAAACTTTTAATTGAATAATTAAGTTGTATCTATATGTATATATCACTGAACTCCTAAAAGGCTGGACTGATTTTGAGGAAATTTTTGGGTTTCCAGATTTTTTCACAACAAATTTCCACATACCAATCATCAAATTTTTTTTCAAGGACCCTGGGAATTGAATTGAAAGAACCTTATGAAATCAATTACCTTAATATATAGGTATACATATAAACGAAATGATTACAAGTGCTATGATATAGCCAATTTCAACGAAATTCCCTCAAGCTTGCATTCACTTAATATAAAACTCGTTGAACTGTCTCACACACACGATTTGATAATAAGTACGTATTTGCTGCAATGACAAAAGAAAACAAAAGCATCCGGAGCAGGCCGCTCCTAATCCTCTGTTTGGGGTGAGTCTCCGTGCAATTGTGCAAATGGAAATATATTTGTCTGGCAACACTCGGCAACTGCACGAACGATATCACGTACTGTTTTATTTCTCAGGTTAAAATAAGTACTTTGTCGACTTCACAATAAGTGTTTATTTTTATCTGTTCCTAAAACATGTAGGTACTTGTCAATGAAGTCTTTATATAGTTCAAATACCCATAGAATATATTTCTTATATTACGAGGGTGACAAACAAACATACGGCCCGTTAGATGGTAAGTGGTTATCGTAGCCTATGCCAGCGACATCGGAGGCATCACTAACGCGTCGCCAATGCCAGGGAAAGGGATAGGAGTTGAAGAAGTGGTATAGAGCCTAGATGATGAGGTGGACACTAAATATAATAATGAGAGGATGAGGAGATGGTTTGGACTTTAACTTTTACAGCCTATAGGTACCCCCTATACCTTTCCAGTTTTTTTAAAAATACCGAATACTACTATGAAAATAATATTAGTTTAAGCTGACGCACCTGACTGGGAAATCTGCCATCACTTAGTTTATGTAGAACAAATATTTTAAAATTTTTATATATAAAAATGTCTAACTAAGCGTTTTTCCGTAGAAAAATTCCGAGAAACGATTACAACATCAATATTAAATATTTTAATATAATTATATCATAATATTTGAACTAATTGTAAGTGTGGCACAACAACACCTGGCCGACTCTGCCAGTATATTATAAAAAGTAAAATCTGAGATCAAATTTATTTGCGATAAAATTATATGACTTTATCTCGGACCAAAATACAAGTAAACGTTGAACAAACGTTAGCGAACTAAGCTTATGATAAGTACAGTCTCAACAACATCACCAAACTACACTTATCCTTAGGATTATGATGGTATAATGATATTAGTTCGTAGATCCTATAACGATATTGGCGTATAACTACTTCACTGTCCCCCTCATAGCCAGATTCTCACTTATACCAAGGCAAACTAGCAAGAAAAATATGCATTTAAGTTGGAAAATTAAGTTTTCTAAGCCAAGCGTTCCTAGTAGCGGCTTCTCAAATTTTATTAGAGTTTTTTTTCTACTGGCTATAAATCTTGCGCTATTTATAAAATCTTTTTGATCTGTATTTTAGCACTTGACATGCTCAGCTACTTTAAATAAGAAATTATTTGTGAAAATGTGGAAAAAGAGAGCTTTAGTGCGAGTGGGAATCGAACCTGCGTCCATTCCAATCCGGGGAAATGCTCTAACCGGTGCTTAGCGGTAATTAAGGTTCTCTTTTTCCACATTTTTACAGATAATTTGTTCTTTATAAAATCTGGTTTTGATACCCAAAAATATATAAAAGAGGTTTAAGCGATGCAGACAAACAGTCAACTCGGATTCCCAATATGATAAAATACTGTCCACTCACAATATTATTATACTGTTCTACGTACATGCATATAATTATAATTTAGGTATATATAGGTACTCTTACATAAATCTAAACAAACAGGCGTGAGTAGCCCTGTTTCCCAGAGAGGTAGACAGAGGCAACGGCTTACCACTTGTCACAAAACGTACCCTAATAGCCTACTTCTCACTTTTCACTCACGTGGGAACGGGACGTGACGAGTGCGAACCACGCCATTCAGATGAACGCTACTCAAACTTTCCATTGTGTTTCCACGGGATCACCGTTTTACAATAAAAGTATTAATAAAATTTCAAATTGCTTTAAAAAAATTGCTTTCAAACAATTCTTAAAGTTTATCTTCAGTCCCAACCGTGTCTACCTCTCGTTCCGTGGACCGCAACTAACGGGCCGATCGTCTACGGCACTTAATGCCTTTTTAACGCTGTGTACCCCGATTGCATCCGCCTCAATTTAACTGGATCGCTTTACACCGAGTACTGCTTTATACAGCCATTTGCTTTTATATCTTAATGACCGTGTAAAAAAGCTCCGTTGTTTAAAGATCTTTATTAGACGGTAAATCTTATTTAAATTACTATTGTTATGTTTTACTATGTATGCGAAAGTTATTGACTCTCTTAAGGAAATATCATATGAATTTTCTTAATAAAATACAGTCTTATAAAGGAGTCTTCATATTATTCTAGTAGAAACTATTTTATCAAATCATGTGCCTCACCAGTCATTGTAACATCACGATCAAAGTACTCATAGATCTAAATAAACCATGTTTTTTGTATCGCTATCGGCAGCAAATAACTTGCCTAATGGTGATAGACTATTTATCCGATATATATTAAGCGGTAACCACTGCGCACAGGACTATAATGAAATTGAAATTTTTCTAAAATTAATCTTACTAAATACTTTTTGCTAGTTTTCTAGACAAACACTACTCTGCATAAACTATAAAAATATATTTTGTTCCGCAAAGATCCATTGCAATTTTCGAACTGCTGAGATGCCAGAGTGGTTATACCGACTGTATAAACTAGTAATCAAGTTTGAACACTTTGAACCCTTGAAATGAAATACCAGTGTGGACTGTAGAACTTTGGATTGGAACAACTGCACTGCACTACTGGAGTACTGGGGTTAACTGAGTCGATTATAATGAAACACTCGTTATCAAACTTATTATTGATCGAAATGTAATGAGTCTGACATGTTTGAACTTATATTAAACTAACGTAGACGAAACCATACCGCGATTCCATTCGATACCTACGCCATCTATCGAGCATTGACTAAATCAAATTAATCGATTTAGCCTTGAACACCGACCTCCCCAACTACCGAGTGTTGTAGGTTCGATTCACATACAAGACAACTCTGTCTGATCGACATATTGGGTGTATTTTGTGTGTGTAACATTAGGTATATGTTTGTAAGTTTTTTAATGCAGGGCGCTTTAATTTTTTTAAATTTACTCACTCCAAACTGAGTTCAGTTCGAGTAATACAAAGCTCAAACAGTTCAATGGAGAAGTTATTGAAAACCCAAAGAACATGATATACAAAAGTTTGGACTTGTTGCACCAAGGAGACAAATAATAAATATTTCACGCGGCGAATATTCCAGGCGAGCCGGTGGCAGAGTGTGACATTAAACTTGGGCATAAAGTGAGCGTGCAATATCGAGTTAGCAAGTTTCACAGACCAAACAAGACAGCATCGGACTTCCTGGCGTAAACTACTTAAATCTTGACGTGTCTTGTGCCCGTAGTCCGCTGCGGGCTTCGAATAAACTTGCCCTGAAGATAACTGCGGCGTGTAGTAAAATATCACATGCCACTATCGCCTTTCTGCGGAAGCAATAGTATTGAAATTTGCTTGTAGCTTCACTGTTATGTGGCTCAACATACGCTGGGATTACAGAGCAATGTTGTCGCGTACTTAGCAGATAACGCACTGTAGTTCAAAATGGAGTGTAGTCTGTGTAGTGGCTTTCCGGTTTGATTGACACCAGTTCACTGGCTTTTAGCTGCAAATGTAGCTAAGTGTGGTGAAGTGTTTCGATTTACACACACTAGCATGACTTTGGAGTGCCATTTTCGGTGTACCTGCGAAAATTGCAACGTTATTTGTACAAACTGTGTGTGTGTTGTGGGTAGAGCCTTGGTTATCCCAGCGTGAATGGGCCGGCCCGACCGGGGAAGTACAAATCTCTCACAAAAGATTAGCGTGTAACAACGGCACTTAATCCTGACGTTATGTTTCGTATGGTGAGTGAGTGCACCGGAGGCCCAACCCCCTCCCAATCCTCTCCTTGTTATCTTTCCCATCCTCACCGTAGCACCCTTCCTGTTCACCTCCTAACCCTTTCCTTGGAGACGCGCGAGTGATGTTTTTGGCGTTGCTAACGTCTATAGGCTACCGTGGGCCGTATGCTTGCTTGCCACCCATGAAGCATAAAAAAAATCTCGGTGCTACCGAATTCCCTTATTAGTGTATTAATTAATTTACGGTTATTGTATTTGAATGGGGCATATATAAATATACTTAATAAAGCATGATTGAGACAATAAAGACTTATTACGCAAAATGGAAACACTTTATAACAGCAATTGCATTCGAATTGATAAAAGAATCCACCTGTTGGCACTGCAGACGAGCAAATGTCCTCTAAAAAGATTTTAATGGTGGAAAGTGTTGGCTTTACACAATTGTTCACTGGGACTTGCTTTCAGTGCAAACTTCTGTTTGAGAGCGCTTTTGAACTTAATCAAAGAGTAATACGTATAACCAGAAAAACTTAATCTACAACTCGAATACTATTTAGTGCAAGAAGTTCTATAACTTATTTTAATGAATATTTATAATTGTTTTGGAAACTGATTTGACTTTTGTGTTTTTATAACATTGAGAGTCGGTAAGAAAGGGAATATTTATGTAAAGATATGAAAGGGAATGCTCCGATGTCTCAGATATGTGGAAAGAATGCCGGACAAGATATTGGTTAAGAAAATAAACAATGCGAAAGTGGAAGGATGTAGGCACAGGGAGAGATCGAGGCTATCCTACCTAGACCAAAACGGTCATGTATTGAAGGAAGGTAGAGTCAGGAGTCTCCGAACCCAGCGAGCGTGTATGAAAAGAATTATGAATGTTGAGGAAGCGAGAGATATATGCAAGGATAGGCTTTTGGCACTCTGTACTCTCTGCCTACCCTGAAACGGAGATGGCGTGATGATAAGTAAGTATAACATTGAGAGCAGAAAACGTGTATTCTCAAGCAATATTTTTTTGTATTTTTATATAATAATATGTTTAAAAATAGTAGTATAATTTAAGCATCATTACAAAGTTGGGACTTCAATATGTTGGTAAAGCAAAACATCAACAGAAAGTATCTATCGAGCCTAAGCTCTGGCGTGCTCGGGGCACACACGGACCAATTACCTAAAACACACACAACGCTTAACCTCAAATTTCACTAATGAAAATTTCCATACTGTCTGCTGGGTGCGCCTTATCGCTTATCAGCTGGATTGCTTTACTGTACATAATTATCATATGAACTTTCTCTGCTCTGAAAGAGAAACAAACTGTCTATTTGATTATTTCAGTTATAGATGTGGTAAAATATGGTGGCCGTTCGTTCTTGTTTCATGACAAATCTGAAATAAGAAAAAAAAATACCAGACACAGAGTATTGTGGCCTAATTTCAGGCACTTGATATTATTTCTTACATATACAATGTATGAGATTTGTTACTGTTTTAAAACTAGTGATTATTTTAATACAAATTTTTCAATCAGAGAAAAAATAATTTCATCTCATTTCGATTACACTAGAGAGTACACTGCTAGACATAAGCCTACACAGTACACTGCTAGACATAAGCCTACTCAAGAGAGCGCACAAGGAGAGGTCCTGTGCCGACCACATCCAACGGCTCCCTGCGGCTTAGACCAAATTTTCAATCCATCTGGTCTCGGCCGTTGTACGCTGCGCTGTCTGACACGTGGTCGCCACTCGAGAACCTTTTTTCCCCAACGGTTGTCTGTTCGTCAAGCGATGTGGCCTGCCCATTGCCACTTCAGCATACCAACCCTGCAAGCTATGTCAGTTACTCCTGTTCTCCTATGGACCTCCGCATTACGATTTCTATTAAGTAGAAAGATACCATGCTTAGCCCGCTCCATGGCATGCTGAGCGATTTTTAATCTTGATATTAGGCCGTTCAGAGACCACGACTCTGTTCTGTATAACTACTGTACACTAGGATTCTGAGTTTGTTTTTATAATAACACTAGATTCTAAAGACTCTAAAGGCCAGTTATTAAATACCATCATCATCATCGGTACCATCCCACGGGAACTATTTTTCTGGGATGTAAAGTATCATACTATAAGCATGCAAAATTTCATGATGATTGGTTCTGTAGTTACAGTGTGAAAGCGTAACAAACAAACAAATACACAAATAAGTAAACAAACAAACTCACTTTCACATTTATAATGTAATGCTTGGATAACTGACACTTAAAGCTCGAAAACTTTGAAGTAGGTACAGTTCGCAAAGTTGAATTATTTCAATGTTAGTTTCCTTAAACCCACAAAATCGCTAATTATTTATTCTTTTACTGGTAGAATTTCGAATTATTTCAGTTTATACTCTTATGAGGATAGTTATCAGCCAGTCTGAACAGGAGGGTATATTGATAAAGATTTAATTGTGAAGTAAAGAATAAAGTTGTGCTGTTTAAAAGGTTGGGTATTATGGCGGGAAACTACAATAAGTAAAATTAAATGAAGCCACAAACGAATGTGAAGGGGCCATGGAACACGACAGTATTTATCACCGTGCCCCAACGGCCGCTTGTATCGATGTCGTTTGCATCTGAAATCTTTCGAGCCACGACTATATTAGAGAGGGGAATTGGCTGGGATCTTAATTTATCGAAGTTTTTATGGTTTAATTAACGGAATTCACTTAAGCGAGGGTCGGCGTGGCCCAGCGGCGAGCGTCGCGCTGTCGCCGCGGTTTGCGCTTTATTTTATACTAATAGATGTCCCTCGGTCGCGCTATAATTAGCGCCGGGATGCCATTGAAAGTTTTAATTGAAAAGCCTTTGTGCAGTTTTATAGTACGTTAACAATTTTAGACTGTATATTCATGCAGTCCGCCCCAAGAGCAGGCAGTGTTTAATATTGACACCACTTTATAGAACTTTTAGGCGATATGCCTATTAGATGTGCATTTCTTCCTAAGAATTATAATATATAAAATTCAAATATACCTATTTAAGAAAACCGTTTACACTTTGTTAAATTTTAAATCACATTATCCTGATATTAATACAATTATTTACTAAATTGTGTGTTCTGTTAGAAGTTAGGAAGTTTTGGAAATTAAATATGGCGACAGGTACTCATAACAGTGAGAGTAGACGAAGCCTATCAAATTATATACCGCCGGAAAACTTTTCATCATATTGTATTATTACAATGTTGTTCTTGAAATACGCACCAAATTAATTCACCCCTACCAAAATTTGGAATTCAAAACTGTAAATTTGTAGCCTCTTGCCCCAATTATTATAACATTTATTCTTTATGGGGTAAACAGATCCCTATTTATTAGGGTTCATTATTCGAATTAATTTGTTTGTGTTATGTTGCGGGGACGGGTGGAGCTACAGTGTTGGTTAACCGCCCGTAAAGAGGCTGTTTTGATATTTAAATGAGGGTAGAGGCTTGATTGTGGCCATTGAGGATTGCTAGAGGTCTCAGGTTGGAGGTCCCACGCCGGTATCGTGTGTTGCGTGATGGCGAGAGACGGGTCGACATCTAGCCCACAATATGTGGTTTAATATTTTTGGTTATTTGACCTTCGGCTATTTATATAGAATGTGTGTTTGATGTATTATGTGTATATGGTACTTTTTATAATTTGTTGTGTACAAATTATAAAAACTTTTATAATATTATATAGTACAAATTATAAAAACTTTTATAATTTGTTGTGTACAAATCATAAAAAGTTTAAAGAATCTAAATTAAATAAACACATTTTAAACATTTACTTTTTTGGTTTAACATTGATTTTGTTTGTTTTATTATCCTTTTACGCGTTCATTTCTAGAAATATCTACTGGGCGAATACGGCATAGGAATTAAGTAATTAAAAGTACGTAATTACCTGCAAGAAAAGAAGGGTCTAAGATATAATAATTACAAATTTTAACGAACATACGAGGTCGAAAACGCAAGCTACAACTAGTACTCAATAAAAAAATTAACTTTGTAATAAAATCGGTTTGAACACAGAACATTATAAGCGGCCAGTGGGAATAGGGACAGAATAGCTAATTTTCAATTAGGGTTCCGTGGGTGCGGCAGATCAATGGGTTCTAATTACAAAGGCAATAACAAATGTTGCGGGGTATTCGTGTCACTCGCGAGTATTGCTTTTGTTATTGAAAGGAAAAAAAAGAAAGGAAAAAGTTGTTTTTGGGCAAGTTTCGAATTCAATTCTAAATTCATATTTTTTAACGGAGTTTGAAAAAGTCATAACCTTATACTACGTATGCCCTGATAGAACAAACAATTATTGCATTTTGCCTGATTCTGAACACAAACCCTCGCAGTGAGTGCCCAAAGACCACAAAGAGTATTGACTATAATCCAATTTTTAATTATACATACATGCAATATTGAAACTATTATATGTTGACTGCCTCTGTGGTCCAGCGGTAGTGTAAGCGACTGCTGATCATGAGGTCTCGGGTACGATCCCCGGGTCGGGCAGTGTTATTAAGATTTTTCGTAAAAATGAAAAATTATCTGTAGCAGCCCGGAGTTTGGAAATGTGCCTGGTAGACGTCAATAGGCTCGCCCCCTATTACGTGGGACTTAAACATAGCTGGCGAATCGTGGGTGTGTAATACACCTCTGCCTACCCTTTCAGGGAATACAGGCGTAATTCTATTATATGTGTTAATTCACCGACAGTATAAAGTCAGGTACATAAGTTTCTGGAATATTTTTGTGCTATCTAAGAATTAAACAGTGAATTTTGCCTGAAATGTCTGCAGTCTGACGATGAAATGAAATCTACTACTTAACCGATCATCACGATACCCAGGGAATCCAGAAAGAGACACAAGCTACTATTCGTCCGGCAAAATGGAGATATATCTAATCATAGGGACGTAGAATGAAGTTCATGAAATATGAAGTCATAGTTACAACACTTACTTGTAACTTATAGTAGATCCAGTTGGAGTTCAATAATAAAGGCTATAAATGAGTGGCGTGTTATACGGAATTCAATCTCTATTTGCGAGAAGAAAATCACATATTCAAATAGACGTCAAGCTTTCGTCAAGTGGAAGAATGAATGAATGCAAATTTTCAACGTTTTTGCAGCCCCGTTACACACTCAATACATTGAAAAGGGTATATTATCGAATACACTTTAAGTGGGCCTAAACGATTCTAATAAATATTTTTGTGCTTCTTGGTGACAAAATTATAATATTATAAGGTACGAAAGACTCGCTCTACTTTCAACTCGACAACATTTTAATAAAACGAAGATTAGGAAATAAGGTTGTCGCTTACATTTATAACAGATATATGTGAAGAATGTCATATAAGGCGTAACGCGCTCGGATACATTTCACACCTCGCTTGGCGCTTTTCCTAAATCTGTTGTCATTTTGACGCAATCCCATAGAAATTGGGGCAGGAATCCCTCGGATAGTCGCCAGATATTTGGAGCTATTTCTCACATGAGTAACCCCCTCCGCTCCTCCAGGGTTCACCCACGCACCCTATCTGACAAAGCCAACATCTGCGTTTAAATATTCTAGCGTGTAAAAAGTAAAATCATGTTACCTTTCTGCCGTACATGATTTTTTAGTTGCACAGATATATTAAGCTTTCCCTTCCTAAATTCTTTAGGTGCTCTTAATATGAAGTGTGACATAATAAAATTCTTTGATATAATCTTTTATAATTACGTAACATCATATATACAGTAAAATAAAAAAGTGCTAGCCTTTGCCCACGGCTCCGCCACAGCCAAAGGTTTTTAGGTTATATCTCAGGTTCCCGATATAGTAGCAGGATAAAATGTATACCAGTATTTAAGTCTCATCAAGAGCTATCAAATAAAAAAAGTTTAATCAAAATCCATTCAGTAGTTTTTACGTGATGCGTGAACGAACAAACAGACAAACAGATAAAAAATCTAAAAAATTATATTTAGTGTTTAGACACGCCTATATAGCATAATACAGTGATTTTTTCTCAAATATCTTAAATATACAGATACAGCTCTATTAAAGCTTTATAATAGTATAGATATTGTAATAATTTTAGCGATCTTGAAATGGCATAGCATTATACACGTAAAGCGCTACCTCGAGAAGACTACATCCATGTCTCCAGCTTCCAGGCTTTATTTTTAAATAAATTTCCATAGTACGGCGTACTGTAAATACTAGCAGAATGGCAGTAAAATGACAATATCTTGCACATGGCGGCATACACTTGTCCGAGCGACTGATGTCTCCCTGCTATCGTTTACATCAACATGTTCTATTAACAGAGAGCTTAACTCGTCTTCGCCATTTGTGCTTTTCCGTGCAGACAAATCGGTAACAATAAAACGTGATCTTCCTCCACAATAGCAGCACGCATGGTCTGCTTTTAATTTCCCGAACGTATATATCGGGTCGTCTGTACTTACGATCGCTTAAAAATACTGCCCGGCAAATTCTATTGGTTGTCTGCGAGGCAAAACGTTTAGCTTCTTGTCTGTTTTTAAAAGGTCTATTTTTATTGCGTGTGTAAATTTCCTCATTCAACCTTTTTATTTGGCGAGCAAACAAATCGAAGCTTCGGCAATTAAGGCCCGATCTCATCAAATCTCATCGGATCTTGAGATGATACGCTAAAGAGAGTAGAAAGTAATTAGAAGCGCGTACTCTCTCAGGCGTACGATGTTTTGTTGATAATTCAATAATCCGGCCCGAGGCGGATCTCTTTTCACGACGCCTCTTGTCATCTTCCCCTAGAGCCTCACCCCACGCGGGCCCTTCACCCGATTCGGATAGCATTCTCTTACGTAATCAGTCATCTTGTTTTTTATTTCATACACCAAATTTAAAGTACTCGATAAAGCACTTGCAAAAAGTTATTTAAGTCCCAAGTATTGCCTCGATACAAATAAAGTTAAATTGGTAAAGTTGCTCAACGAAAAGAGGGATAGGAGGCACAGGTGACATCCCTTACGAATCTTCAAAGTATTTTATAGATATAAATTATGTAGTTAACAAAATTCTAAAGATGACGCGTTATAAAATAATTTATACTAACTTTTCAGATAAACTACAGATCAACTAAAACAACGATTGTGAAAATAATAATTTAATTTACGAGTGGGCCCATACAAGGGGGTTTAATTGTAACGTTATGTTACTGTATGAAATAACTAGCGGCCCATCTCAGCTTTGCACGTTCCACACGTGCATTTTTTTTTAAATTTTGGGATAAACTTAGAGTACCTAAATGTATCTTATATAAAATAGTTTTTTTTTTCAAATTACTATTTATAATAGTTATAAATATCTATCTAGAAATAAACATACCCTATGTTACTTAGGGATAATGTAGAATTATAACAGTGAAAGGTAATTTAAAATCGGTTCAGTAGGTTTTGAGTTTATTTGTTACAAACATACAAAATACAAATCTTTCCTCTTCTTAATATTAGCACAGTCGATGAACCATATCTGTGATATTAGTATAGATAATTATACATTTTTACAAGCACATTTTACAACTATACTAGACATTGTCCGTGGCTCCACCGCACTCAAAAGCTAGGTTTTAAGTTATATCTCAGGTTCCCAATATAGTAGCGGGATAAAATGTATGCCAGTTTTTAAGTCTAATCAAGAGCTATCAAATACAGTTGCATCAAAATCCGTTCAGTAGTTTTTGCGTGGGGATCAAACAAACAAACAGACAAAAAATCTAAAAAAAATTGTTTCGTGTTCTGACACGCATATATAGCCTTATAGTGCATTTTTTCTTAAATATCTTAAATCTATCTACTACGGCTTTATAATAGTTAGATAGGAAGATTCCATGGTTAGTATTTATAACCGAAAGCGCTTAGGTTGCAAATCCCGGGTTGAACTAATTATGATTGAGTCAAATCAGCACTTCTTCATGCAGATGTTATTGAGGTCAGACGTTTGCAATTTTTTTTCATAACTTAAGGAAATAAATAGATACAAATGTTTGTTAAGCCTAATCTCCATAACCACCCAACCGATTTTGATAAGTTGTGTGAATGTATGACAGGTTTGTTATCTTAATATTTTTGATCTTATTCTCACCAGACAGCACCGGTAACGCTAGTCGAATTATTTTGTATTTCAACTAAATTTTGTTATGGTTTATTTCATAATATAATGTAACTAACGCATTCAAACTAGTTATAACTGTTTTTTTCTGAAAAACAACACCCTGCATTAAGGAATAATCCTTTTAGCGCGGGGTACAACATAAAATTTCACGGACACAAAATACACCCAGACTCAAAACAACCATTTCATATTGAATTTTTGAATCGAACCCACAACACTCCGGTGCGAGAGCGCTATCTAAACTACTCCATATGTGCAGTCGATTAAATAAAATAAAATAATTTGTAACCCAAGAATCTTACGGACGGTTCGTGAACTCGTGGCTAATCCACTTAAGTTCGTTTTGCGACCGCGCCTTTCATTTATCATACTAAGTTAATTATTAGGGCCATCACAATGTAATTTACACCCTATTCGGTGTACAATAAACACTTATTGCTTTAACAATGTGAGAATTAGAGGACATCACTTTGATAATACACTATGTGATAATAGGTGGCTGTCCTCTGTGGTGTTCACCAGCACTTTATGGGGCACGTCAACACATTAGTCGATTGCCGTTTTTTTCGTTAACTTAATGACACTGAGTTGAGTTTTTACGTTTTAATAAATGTGATTTTTTACGTTTTAGTTTCACGACACATCCTGTTCCTCTATTTATTCAAAACATTATTCATATTAAGATTACGTTATTACTTTTTGTAATCTATACTATTATAAAGCTGTAACAGAGCTGTATCTGTAAATTTAAGATTTTTGAGAAAAAATGACTGCCTAATCAATATAGGCGTGTCTAAACACAAATGATTTTTTTCACATTTTTTGTCTGTTTGTTTTTTCGCGCATCACGCAAAAACTACTGAACGGATTTTAATTCAACTTGTTTTTGTTTGATAGCTCTTGATTAGACTTAACAACTGGTATACATTTTATCCCGCTACTATATCGGGAACCTGAGATATTACCTAAAACTAGCTTTTGGCTGCGGCGGAGCCACGGGCAAAGGCTAGTTTATTATATATTATAAGCTCCGGCGAAAATGGTTGTGTTCAGAGATTCCTAAATAGCCTGATATAATATTTTTTTCTCAAATATCTTAAACTAGATTCTGCTCGCTACTTTGTCCGCATCGACTGCAAAATATAAATAGGTAATATACATTAGTAATCTTTATCTAAAATTAGTTATCGCACGGGAAATTATTCATGTTTTTATACTACGCAGATGGCAAACAACCATGCGGCCCACTTGATGGTAAGTGGTTACCGTAGCCTATCGACGTTAGCAATACCAGAGGCATCACTCGCGCGTTACCATCTCTAAGGAAAGGGATAGGAGGTGGATAGGAAGGATATTAAGGAGAAGATAGGAAGGAAAATAAGGAGAAGACAGGGAGGGGACTTGGGCCTCCGGCACTCTCACTCGCCATACGAAACAGAACGATAGGGGTTCCTACTGTTGTTTCAGGCAGATCTTTTGTTAGAGGGTCATACTTCCCCGATCGAGCCGGCCCATTAATAATGGGTTGAGCAAGGCACTACCAAAAAAGGCTTATACTATGTCCTTTTCTACATTGCACACTATATGTACACAAAATTACATGATGATTGGTTCAATAGTTACAGCGAGAAAGCGTAACAAACAAACGAACAAACAAACTCATTTTCGGATTTATAACAGTATAGTGAGGATGTACTGACATAGCTCTGTATAATAGTATAGATAATACAATATTTATTCACTACAGTATAATATGAAACACAGTGATATAACAATCGTAAACAAATCAATTCTATAAATATTTTTTTGAGACAGCAACTCTCCAATCTGTAACAAGTAGCTACGTTGAGCATTACCTATATACATCGGAGCAGCCTATTTCCCGGTTCAATCTTCCACTTGAGACGTTTCCGTTGTCTGCGGCCAAACGATTACTTACTGTTCTCGATTGCCATCGAAAACTGCATCCGACCTCAAGTTATATGTAACTAGCGATCCATTCTCGACCACTCGGGTGATTTAAAGCATTAAATTTCTGTTCTTAAAAAAACCAATAAAATATATTGATACTTCTTCGAAAAAATATATCTAAACGGGAAACGGTTTCAAAATCTCTTGCGTGTAAAACATCTAAGTAGAGAAGTAGGCAAACGCTATGCCATTTATAAATGAGGTAAAACTTGAAAAATAAATGATAGATTGACTGAAAGAAAAATAAAAATATTACGCATATATACATAGCTTACACCATAGATTTGTTTACAGTGAAATTATTAATCTAAAGTACAAATTATTTGTGAATAAGGAAAAAGAGATTTTTCGTACGAGCGGGAATCGAGCACTTCCCCGGATAGGAAGGGACGCAGGTTCGATTCCCGCCTGTACTAAAATACTCTTTTTCCTTATTCACAAATTATATTTTGTACTTTAAGAGTAGCTGAGCATGTCAAGTGCTAAAATATACATCAAAAATGTTTAAAAAATCGCGCCATCAAATAGTATGAATTTTAATTGCAAAATTAAACTTACTATATTGGTTTAATGCATGTAAATGCATTCCGATAGATGGCGTTGGTCGTAAAGACAAATGTGATAAGGAGATTGGGATGATCGAAAGATCTGTACGATAGCTCAGTGGCTTAGAGCACTTCCCCGGATTGGAAAAGACGCGGGTTCGATTCCCGCTCGTACAAAAAATCTCTTTTTCCTTATTCACAAATAATTTGTACATTAAAAAGTGGCGGAGCATGTCAAATGCTTAAAAATATAGATCAAACATTATTAATCTATTCTTAAAAAATGTGCTGTCTGTGTATGATAATATAATTAACAATCTTTAACCAACTTTGGAAAGTTCAGTTCGAACTAGCTACTACTACAATTACTAGGCACCGATATAAATGAACACTCCAAAAACCTAATATGGTAAGAAATAGACTTCAGTACAGAAGTATGCCAACAGATTTAAGGAATATTGAAAAATATAAAAATACCAATGAGATTAAAACTGCTCCGATTTTCATGAAAGCTGGCAAGAGCTCTCACTCAATATAAATACCTAGCTATCATTGGAATGAATATTAGATTTCACTATCGCTACAGCGAAACGAATGGAGTCGAATAAATATCTCAGATTAAAATATATCTGAGATATTTGATATGTCTCTAAGTTCATATCCGGTCCGCATATGAACTTGTAGCAGATAATATTCAAAGTAAGTAGTACAAATGAACAAGCATATTGGTATACATGATATTTAATTTAATTTGTATACATTGTTTCTATGAACTAACAGAACGTGATTGGGACAGAGTTATTTTTTGTGCAAAGTAATGCAGAAAAGTTTGATTATTTGGAACACTATCATAGATACGAATATGAATTATAAAGGAAAATGAAAAGTGAAGTCGACTCCACAGCCCCCCGATATTCGTTTCGGTTGTTTAGGGGCGTTGAGTTTCCCCTATTGATTACCCAAAAAGCGGAAAATAAAAATGTGTACCTCAGGCCCGCCGTAACACAATACTGCGGTCGATGGGGTCCTAGAATTTATCACAAAAACATACTATGCTTGCCCCTCGGATACGACCACTTAAATGAATTAAATCTCACTTTTTCGTTCAACGATATCATTTTACGACATTTCTCGTGTTTCCTAATGAATTATATTTTAATTTTCCTACAGAGGGAAGATGGTGAAAGTTATAAAACAAATAATTTCACTCCATAGAGTTTTAAAAACGATTCAAATCTATGTCTAGCTATACATCATAATCTATATATTAATTCGCAAAAAAATAAATTGTACCCCTTTTTTAGCACATTACGCGCACCGGGAAGTGTGCGATTTGGCACAGTTAAAGATTAAGGAAAAGGCGTGCAGAAAAATAATATTTTTATATAATATGAATTATAAATAAATTAATTCAATAAAAATACATTTTATAGAATTGATAATTGTACGGTCGGTGTATGGTCGAATGTCGACCACTGGACCGCCACCAGTATAATTAATTCGGTAATTAAATTTGTAACCTCACTAAACGTTAGACAACATTCGAGGTTCCTTATCCTCTCCGTTAGTTGTTTTAACTGGAAATTAATTAAATATAATTTGTGGTTTAATAGAAATTAATCAATCCGGGGTAGATAAACATGTATTACATTCCGTTAACTGACCGATAATTAATGAAGTTTGTACTGCTGGCTAAGCGTAAAATGATAGATATGAATTACATTTTGAGTAGGTCCATATTATTACTCGGACGGACCTTGTGGCGTAGTCGGTAGTGTAACCGACTTCCATGCACGAGGTCGTGGGTTCGATTCCCACTAAGGAAAATTATTTGTGTGATGAGCACAGATATTTGTACTGCGTCTGGGTGTTTTCTATCTATTATATGAATGTATTTACAAAAAAAAACTTAATATATGTATTATATCCGTAATCTGGTACACATAGCACAAATATTAAGCTTAGTTTGGAACCAGAAGACGTTGTGTGAAATGAATATTTATTTATTTATTATTTATTACTCTTTCTACTCATTATCCTCTAGCCATATTTTCGCCATTTTTATATAGATGTGATATATGCCTTTCATAGCCCAACATTCCTTCCCATTCTATACATGACGACCTATAAATTCTTCACTTTAATTAAAGTCGTACACAGGAGTCACTAGCTCTTACGTAAATTGTAGTCATTATAAACTTATTCAATAGAATGATGAGAGTAACTTAGACACATTTAGTTAACGGTATCCATCTCTAAATATTTCTTGGAATTAGTAAGGTAACTTTCGTTAAGGTATCTTACACCCATTGAAGAAAGAGAAGAGTGACCTACTGCTGTCTACCGAGCATAAGTCTTATACTGAATGCGGTAATCTGAGAGTGCACAGAAGGTGGAATGGTTTCGATACCAGCCTCCCGCCTGAGTGTTGTGGGTTCGATACACAGGACAACTCTTTGTGAAATCCACAAATGGTTGTTCTGAGTCAAGGTGTACTTTGGGTGAAAATGTAGATTTGTAAAGTCCTCTGCAATATAAGGATTATCCCTTAGTGCAGGGTATTGTCTATAAAAAAAAACCGCATGAGAATAAATTTTGCATTATACGGATTTTACTCGGCAAGAGTAATTCATGAGGAAGGTGTAGATGTATAATTTATTAAGGCTTTATGTGAATTGGCAAAAGTATGACGATTATTGCGTACGACAAGTATGACGATTGATGTCGGAAAAAAATCATACTAACTTGTTTGTCGCGTAAACCAATAGAGTTATATAAAAACAATTGGCTTATGCAAAGTTGCGGATAAAAGCTTGTTATTCATAAACTACAAAACAAAAAGACTAAATCAGAACTACCTTTAACAAAAAGAGCCATATAACTTATTCATTTTAATATTAAATTCAGGGACTAGTAGTAGCCGTGTCGCTTCCCCGCTTTACTCACGACTGAAAACTTCTCCGTCGCGGCTTCCACTCCGCAATCTTTATCGAATAAAGCAGTTTACTAAACCACAGGCGCACTCTACCCGCCTCCCTTTATTATCTATTTATGAACAAATTTAAATAGACCGTCACCCCTGAGACTAACATTCGTTTAGTTTACCGCCTTACCTGACGTCAAAGCCTTTGAACGTCATATTTTATGTATGAAAAAGGTTGTTTGGCTTAATTTTGTTGGAGTAGATTTTTAACATCAAGTCCTGTTTCATGTGTGGTTTTATAATATAGCAATAGTTTAATAGCAATAGTTTCAAGTTGATGATAAATACTAAATAATTTTGTTTTCCCTTCTAATTGGCTTTCGTGTTTCCCTAACTTAGATCAGACGAGTAACATTTCTTTGTATGAAATGACTGACCTCTGTAAGCCTAAAATATTACGATGCTGATGTTAAACTACAGATCGCATTCAATATTATTATTCTCTTTATTTATTTTACTTGATATTATAAATATATTATAAAAATACACAAACATACTTATAAAAATACAAACAAAAACACAAACAACTAAATAAAACAAATTTAAAAATGTATAAAATAGTAGACCACCGACATCGGGTGCAGGGACCAAGCTGTCGGTGGTTAGGGCTCGAGAGTAAGGAACCTCCTCACGATACGTGCAGTGTCGAGGAATACTTAATACTCAATATTATTATATTATTACTAATCACTCCATGTAGAATCGTAATTCTTATATCATTATGCAATGCTACTTATAGTCTCTCCAGACTAGTGGGATGGAAAGGACAAACGTAACGGACGCAAAATTTTATCCTGGAAATATAAATGGTTTCTTTGGAACAGCTATTTTGCATAGAGATAAAAAGAGGAGAGTATCCCCAATCCGGTTTTGTAACGCGTTATGAACACAACTACCCACATATTGCACTCGAGGCGTGCAGTAGAGATTCTGAAGTATGAATGCAGTCACGGACAGAATCTAGTATTATATATTAGTTTGATGCACAATCATGATAAACAGATGAAATTAAATACTTCCAACATATTAACCATTTTAATCCCTTTTATACTAGATAAGACATAATAATGTCCTAAAACTAATTGGAGCTGTGGTTACAGCGTACACTACTCCTTAAGCGGGTTGAGATCAGCTGTAAGAACTTCGAAAAAACCAGTTCAGTCACATAAACAGAAAGATGTAACTATAAGGTCCATCGCAAGGAGAGCTCCATCTTGTTTCTTTTTTAATATTATTACTTATTTCCTTTACGCCTAATAATAACAATTTAGAATAATAAAACAGAACAAAGATCAACTTCCGCAAAAGTCTTCTTCAGTAAAGAAAAACTTCCTAATTTCCCTTATTAATATTATTTTTGACAAAAACACACTCGAACTTACCTCGCGTCTCGAAGAAACCCCTGAAGTAATATTTTGATGTTCATAATAATATAGAAGATGCGACATAGGGACGGACGAAAGGAGAAGGGTGCGGATTTATTTGGATTTTATTACTTTTTTACGGGCTCCGTAGTATGTGGCTACACCATGTTATGTTACGACCTACCTCATATTGTACCCGATATAGCACTTTTAATAGTGAACTTAGTATTTATAAGTTAAAAGTGCAATGTTTATGGGCAGGTACGTCTCATAAGTGCATACCTATGAGTTACAATTTTATGGACCAAATCTACCTGACTCTTCGTTAATAATGAGAACTGCTGATCACGAAACGAATTTTAAACTGACATTACGTTTAAAGCAAAGTAATATAGAAAAAAATATCATATATGAAGTTTTAAATTTATGTAACCATGTACTTTTGTCTTAAGTGTATTAATCAGAATTATATATTTTTTCGTGTGAATGAGAGCAAAATCAAAATAATGGTTTTGAAAGAGAAGAAGCCAGAACAGATGTTAGAGTAGCAATAGGAAATGGTGTGCTAGAACAAGTGGATGAATTTGTATATCTTGGATGTGGATTCAGTCGGGATGGAAGGTACACCACTGATGTAGAGAGAAGAGTGAATGCGGGAAATAGAGTGAACGGAGCATTGGGACAACTTCTCGGCAGTCATCACCTCAGCCAGAGGGCCAGTCGCAATACACAACGCAGTGCTTGTCCCAACGCAGCGAAAGTTGGGTATGCAAAAAGGAGCATGAGAGTAAAATCAATGCGGTCGAAATGCGATCTCTGCGGATCTGTGGAGTGAGGCTGACTGACCGCATTCGTGACGACGACGTAAGAGAGCGAGTAGGTATGAAAGAGAGTATTGGTGTAAAGATGCAAAAGGGAATGCTCCGATGGTTCAGACATATGGAAAGAATGCCCCACGAGCGACTGGTTAAGAAGATTTACAATGCGAAAGTGGAAGGATGTAGGTACAGGGGGAGACCGAGACTCACCTACCTAGACCAAATTGAAGGAAGGTGAAGTCAGGAGTCACCAAAACCGGCGAGCGTGTATGAAGAGAGTTATGAATGTTGAGGAAGCGAGAGATGTATGCAAGAATAGAGCCTCTTGGCACTCTGTTCTCTCTGCCTACCCCGCAAGGGAAATGGCGTGATGATAAGTAAGTAAGTATATATTTTACGGATGCGTGAATGCTGTGACATTGGCACAACATATTTAATGCTATTAGTAAAATAGAAATACATATTAACAACGATAGTTATAATAAAATTATATATAGCCTTTGATTTGAGTACATTTTACAGCATTTTTATTTGGCTTTAACCCTATAATAAATATTTAAAACACAAAACTGAAAAGATTTTATGGTGTTTGTGACATTCAAATAAAAACCATTCCGTTTATCTTCATTGCATTCCTATGTAACATATTCGATTGATAGCTCACACAAACCTTGCTATTTTCATACAATAAAAACCCTCACTATCATATTTACAAAGCAAAGAAGCGTAAGAAACGTCGATTTAATCCAAAACATTGTATTAGACCGAGAAAATAAAAATAATAGCGAGCTCTTCGCGCTCAATGACCGGAACGAGCCGCGAGTGTTTGCATTTGATAAGACGCGATACGACCCCCGTTACCCTACACATGAACAAGCTGGCTGGTTGAACGACTAAACTTGACTACAGCTACACGTTTCAATACCTATCATATAAATATTGCTCTTGTGTCTTCTTTATCAATTCATTCTAAGCTTTTTTAAATATTGCTGCTGGGATATCTCCAGTCTAACCAAATTCGGTAGTATACCAATTTTGTCACGATGCGCCTGGCACTTGACCTGTATAACCCAAAGGGATAACTATATTCTACTATTTTCAAACGTCAGTATGTTTGACGGTACCCATACCCCTTATACAATTGTGGCCTTGTTTAGTGCCATACTATTCAAATAAAGAATGGAATTTCCGTTGAACAGATGTTCATTTGGTTAAATTCAAAATACATGGTGCAATAAATTAAAAACAAAAATACGAGCGCGCAAAATATTTTACCAAAGGGAGTTGAACGCGCAAATATTAACCCACGTTATTAATGCAGAACTACGACCGGCCAAAGGACAGTAAACTCCATGAAACGACCAAAACCAAACACAATTTAAAAGAGAATTCTTAAAGAGTGAAGACGTTCTCTGGCAAAAAGATAATTTGGATCGTCTGCTTGCAGTCCCGCGTTTGTCTTTACTATTGCGAACTTTTATTTCACTCACTTTTATGAATTATTTGCATTTATTTTTATCACCGGCCAGTACTGTGAGTTCTGAGTGAGGGTCTTTTAGCAAGTATTTGAAATTGTATATGGCAACATTGTTTGTTTTTGCTAATAAAATACCTAAGCACGTATCATATGAAATGTAGTCTTTATATTGAATATTACCGTGTAACACGTTCTATTTGTGTCATATTTCTAGTACGTCGCGTACATATGGATTCCTTGTTAGCCTGCCTTGTCATGTTAATACTGAGTTGTGAACTCGCGCCTTAAATGAGAGAACACAAGGGTTACTGCTAAGCCCTGTACATTTGATGAAGGTAATTTGGTATATGAATGGGTGGAAACCAGTAACTGCATAATTATTTGGCAACCGTCTAATTTGCCTGTATTGTGTGTATATTGACTGCGAGTGTAATGAAGTAATATGATCGCTGTTTGTATTCCGATACTGTCGTATGATTAATTAATTATGCAACATTTGTAGAGATGGAGCGCTACGGATATTTATAATGCGTATGTCTTAGCTATTTACGTATGAGATAGTTTAGATGTATTTGTCTAGGGAGCAAAGCCTATATATATTTAAATCTTACTTTCAACTAGTTTTATAAAAGTTTTTTACACTCCTTTTAACGTCCCATTCTTGGACACGGGTCTCTTCTAATAGTTAGAGTAATTTAGGCCAAATTTTACCATGTCGGTCTAGTGCGTGTTGTCACAAAATTTGGTAGGGCTCTTAATCAACGGTAAGATGGTCGCAGGTGCGCAAATAAGAACGATTATTAACCAGATCAAACCATTGGATGACTAAGAATATTGTAATATATATGGGCTCTCACATCCTCTTTGAAATGTCAATTATAGAAATGGATCTTAGAATAGATCTTAGTAAGATACAGCAAACACGAAATTGCGAATAGCAGAAACATCATATTAAAAAGTAGAAGAGGGGTACACGTTTTAACATTTACGCGCATAGTGAGTAAGCAACCGTCTGTAAGGAATGCCCGCCTGAGATACAAAGCAAGCGAATAACGGAGACAAACAGTACAGTTGACGAAACGAATGAAAAAGAAGAGCAGCAGTCTCAAATCTAACAAACATAAAAGAGATTACCCACGCTCCGACTGCTCTTAACTTGTATAAACAAAAAAGCCCCATTTGCCAGCTTTAAAATAAGAAAAAAATGCTACAGAACAAGGAAAGGAGGCAGAGACTGTGGAGGAATATTAAAAACGCGTTTAAAAAAACAAAAGAGCGTGAGTACAAGTTATTAGAAGATTTTATTGCTTCCCAAACATTTCGTAATAGGAGCTCATTGATGTTAATATAATATGTATATAGGGCTAAAAACATTAACTGGAAAAAATATGATTTAATATTAAGAATTTTGGTTTGTATGATTGAACATATACCATTGAAGCAATGTAACATAGTTCCAGTGGCCCACAAGTTTTACTCTGGCAGGTTTAATTTTGATTCAAAGTGGTCAGTGCGTTAAAATGGCAAATTCATATTTAAAACCTTATTATTTATGTAGATAATATATCAATATTAACATTTACGTATTGTAATACATTTGCCTTAGTTGAGGATTTCACAATCAAGTCAGCCACGCCACTGTTATGAGACACGATTGTAATAATAGAAAAGTTAATCTTTACTGAAAATAAAAAAGGTATCGAAGATTCACAGTCCTACGAGTTTTCTCTAAAAAGCTTAATAGTAAGTATAAGAAACAGCCGTATTTAGCGTATATCTTGAGTTGTTACTAACTATATAGATAAAAACATTAACAAAATCTAAATATCTCGTGCACACAAAAAAAGTTTTTTTACTCAAATAATTTCACAATACTTTATAAACCTCAAAAGCGTGGAAAATATTTCCATATCTAACACTAAGCGATCAAGTTACAGCGCAGTATAAAGCGGGAGCGTATTTTGTGTAACCCCCCTCGTAATTACACACAAATTGAAATAAATTGAGTTTTAAACCTAACCGCTGAGCCCGAATCTGCGGAACAAGAACGGCCTAGCAGCGCAAGGGTTATTTGTTAAGGGCTGTCAACAACTTTACTTTCTATATAAACATCTAAGAATGGTTGTATATAGAATGTTGATAAAAGTAAGTCTTTAGATGTTTATTTAATTATGTTATTTGAAACATTCTTAGAGCTATATTTAGTAAAACAGCGGGTGTACACAGAAAGAGAGACTTTTTTGTTATAATGGTTTTTTTTTAAATATTTATTAATCTTTTTTATAGTTGTTACTTTTTTATTTTTACCAGAATAATAAATATTTTAAATGCATCTTTTTTTAACAAATATATAAAAATATGGTGTTATAAAAACTAGATTTTGCCGGCAACATCATCCGCGTGGACTTAATACAAGTACGTCAATGACTATGCAAAAAATGATATCGCACAGGAACTATCCATTTTTTCTGGATGTCCATATATTTTTGTTACATATGTTCTGGGATCTGAACTATAATTATGTGTGGTTAGTTTCATGATGATCAGTTAAGTAGTTATATCGTGAAAGTTTAAAAAACAAGCACACTTTCACATTATAATATTAGTAAGGCAGTAAGGATAAGGATAGTTAGAATTACTTGTACATAACAATATCACCACTATAAGAAAAAAAAATACATTATGGAAGAATGAATAACAGTAAGACAACCCTAGCTTTTTTTATCCAGCATAATGTCAGCGATGATTTCTTGACATAAAACGGTTGTTTCACAACAACTCGGCTGAGACTACCCTCGTCACTTACTACGTTTTTAATTAGAGTTTTGCAATTTTGTCACTTATACATAAGTATAACTAGTCGGATGAAGTATTGTAATTATTTATTATGTCATAACTAAATTACGCATAATTTCTGTATTTAGATAAACGATATTTAACATTTTTTTTATTTGTAACTAGTTCTATTGAATTTTCAAGGAAATTTTCATGCACAGTTGCATGTATGAAGATTACATTATATCTGGGTTTTGGTACGTTCAAAAAGTTTTTCTAAATGTCACAAGATATTCTTGACTCCTGAGGTCACACAGCGGATTTAGTAAAAAAATAGTATTCTGCTGTTGGTATTATGCCTAGTCTACACAAATATTTAGTATCATCTAAACGTGACTTATTAACGAAATCAAATGATTGTATTCAGAGATTGCTTACTATCAGTGTAAATTAGTGATATAGTTCCGAACAGCAGCGTTGGACCAAGATTCTATTGCATTACCGCGAGGCGAGCCTTTATTGCTCAATTTGACTTTATTTAACGCAATTCGCAAGCGGTGGGGGCGCAGGGTGTCGCCATCCCCAAGCCTCGGCCGACGGGGAACAGATGAGGTCCCACTCCAATCCACTTAGCACGCGGCAAGCTAGTAGGTGATCGCAATCTACAGACTAAGGCGCTCAAACTTCCACTATATTTGTTTCTTTCATTCTCTTATCTCGGTTTTAATTTAACTATTGTAAAATGAGCAAACCTATACTCTTATCACATCTCTGAATTGAAATTTGAATTACAGTTGTGATGATGATTATATAGCGGCATAAAAAATACCGAATCACGGGCCCAGTAACGCAAATTCTATTCCTGATGATTGTCAGAGAGCCGTACAACATAACATTGAGTTGTTCTCTCCACAAACGCCTTACCGAGACAGCGTAAATTCATGCGCACATTCACGTTGCAGGTGCTTTAAAGAATTCTACTATATTATAGTAAAATTTGCTAAGAAAAGTCTACCAGGAGCTTCATACGTCTGCTACAAAGGGGCTTAGAATTAAAGAGCACTATAGACAACGTTTACAGTCGACGCTAGACGGAAGCGAATTAAAAAACTTTATGCCAAAAACCTTTATCGCTGAAAGTAATTACATAAAAACATTGATAAAATTTCAATTGTGTCAAGAACAAAACATAAATAATTTAAAAAATATATTGTAATTTGTTTCACGTTGTAACTAAAAATACAATATGCTGCCGATATGCTGGTATATTCAGATTGTTTTCCTTAATATCAATGAGTATTCTATAAAATAAAAGGCCGGTTAATGATGCTATGGGACATAGAAAGTAGTGAGAATTTGTTATGCTATTTATGTTTTATGTTTTTTTTCATGTAAAACTGAAGTTGTATATAAATTACTTTGTAAACAAATGCTTTAACTTATATCAAATCATATTGCATTCAAGACATATAATAATAAATGCAATCATTGACATATAATAGACGGAAATGCGATTTGAACGGATTTGGAAAACTATCGTTTTACAATTTCCACAGATGATAAATATTTAAGATATATAATATATATATATCATTATGTGGATATCATTTTCACGCTGGCATATTGCTCGCCACCGAACCAAAGTTGAATAATAAAATTACTGCGCATTTCCGCACAGAGTCCGAATCAAAATTCGTTGTTACCCTTTTTGAGTAAAATAAATATAAGTGCCAAGAGGTTCTATTCTTGCATACATCTCTCGCTTCCTCAACATTCATAATTCTTTTCATACACGCTCGCCGGTTTCGGAGACTCCTGACTCCACTTTTTCATAATTTTTTTAGCATAGAATTTGTAACATTCATAGATATTATAGATACAAGAAAATGTATTGTCGTACACACAAACATGGCAATAAAACTCATTTGCACTGTTCAAATTTAATTTAAGCACTACAATACAAGTGCTATGTTACATGTGAACAAGTCTGTCTTACAGCGATCTCCTAAACTGTCATGTTAATTATCCAAAGTACGTATTGAGTCAGCCTTAATCTGAACTGAGAGGGTGTGGATATCATTTTCACGCTGGCATATTGCTCGCCACCGAACCATAATTGAATAATAAAATTGTTGCGCATTTCCGCACAGAGTCCGAATCAAAATTCGTTGTGTTTGATGGGGAAGGGACACCGCTCGTTTTTACGTTAGACGGATTTTGTAGATCCCTGTTCATAAAAATGTAGGCGCGCCAACAGTCGGAAATTATTTGGGAAGTTACGATGTTGATGTAATTTGTACCGTGTCGTTATTTATTAGCAGCGCTTTGTAACTTTCCGAGTTCATTTATAAAGTTAAAGACGTAACACCTTATTTATTAGATACTAGCTTATACCCGCAGCTTTGTCTGTATGAGTTTAAGTACTTGTAATAATGGCTTGCTCAAAAATGTTGTAAATTTTCAGTAAAGCTGAAAATTTGCTGTTTGGGGCCTATTTATTGATAGTTACAATTCGATCGTGATTCGCACTCATGTTTTAAATATCCTCTATTTTATGTAACTAAGCATGGCAAGTGTTCGTTACTGGTGTCGAAGAGATTCTCGAACTAGAAATAAAAACGCATTTGTGGCATAGTGTGATACCGAGGCTATATTCTTCGTTATCGCTGGATGTGTACCACATCTACCGTGATATCAAAGTTATCCATTCGTGCATTATCTCAACCCATTATTTATCTGTGTAGAAATATACATACCATTTAGATATTTTTATATATATATTTAGCATTTGACATGCTTAGCACTATACATTAAACACAAAGTGAAAAATGTGAAATCGAAAATAACAGTCAGGAGCAGGATTTGAACCTGCATCTCCTGGATACCGTCCAGATGCTTTACCAATTCACTTTGTGTTTAATGTATAGTGCTAAGCATGTCAAATGCTAAAAATATATATAAAATATCTAAATATTTATAGGGTTTGCGTCATTATTAGGTAAAACTCTTAATTGTAAAATTAAGTTTACCTGGTCGGTATAATGTATGAAAATACTTCCGACAGATGGCGCAGGCGTCACCCAAAGACGTTAAGTATGATGTGTTATCGAAATTAGCAGTCAGGAGTAATTGTCAGGATTGCCGAATTGGTAAAGCATCTGGACGGTATCCAGGAGATGCAGGTTCAAATCCTGCTCCTGACTGTTATTTTCGATTTCACATTTTTCACTTTTAAATATACATACCTATATACATTTTCATCATGATGGTGAATTCTTAAATAGACCCGTCATGTCTCCGCATCACATAAGCATCAGCCAAATAGACGCTACATCATCACTCTGATGACGCTCGGCAGCGAGCGTGCAGGTATCTACCCTAGCAACCGCGCTCCGACACCGTCTGCATCAGTCGGAAGTTAAGGATTCCGTCGTGTGAAGACTGCCAATACGTACTGGGCCACGGCCTAAATCCTTCTCATTGTGAGAGAAGATCTGTGCCCAATATTTGGACACGGTAAAAGAGTTAAAAAAACTGTTTTTTATGTACGAGTATCAGGAATTAAGGTGCACTCCGTAACATTTGTCAGAGATGACGTATGAGTTAGGGTTACGGCGTTGTATCAGTATGATGTCATTGCAGATACTGTGTGCCCAAATCTACCCACACTTAATTTTAACACTCTGAATACTAAACAAAAATTTCCATTAACAGGGTTCTGTTTACAGTAAAATTCTTTTTTCATCAAACGAGATTTCCCTCAAAAATATGTAAAGTTAGGTGTGCGAGACACCTAAGATAGCAGGCAAGGGGCTGAAATTAAAATAATATCTCAGTATTCGCGTCACGCGAAACATTAAGTTCGCCTCGCAATAACCGCGCCCTTCAGCTTCATTCAGAATTAAAATTTGCCGCCTGATCTCTCCGGAGTGACGTTTACTGATGGATTACCAAGTTAGCTATTTTGTTTAATTCCACCGACAATGAGCCTTCAAGCGACGTTCCTCGGTGTCAACTGTTCACGCCGTAACCCAACTTTATGTAAAATTATAAGAAGATAAATTAAAAGTTAATTTTAACATATCACCTGTCTAAGTAAAATATAATAAAATTAATTCATATAATTACCGAAAATTACTAAAATTTGTTAATCGTTCCCCTATGAAACAAATTTGTGATGTTTAATTTGTTTTATTCATTATTTACTTCTGCTACGCGTAATCAATGTTTCATTTGTTTAACTCATTATGAACTTTTGTTATACGTAATCAAAACAGTCAAATGACAGTTCTACTCATAACTGCTGTCACATTGTCGCTATTCGTAGCAAATGCTACGTGGCACCGTAGAGCGATAAATGGCAGTGATCAAAGCAAAAACAAACACCTAGATATAGACATTTATAGTTCTCTATTAAAACTCTTACTATTAATAATACTACTTTCAGTAAACTGTGCTATAATATGAGTATTCAGTATGCAACAAAACGCTGGTAGCGGGAAAATAATGAATATAAAATGCAGTAAACGAGTTACAGCAGTGAAACTTAGTTACCACCACATCTTATATTGAGGGCATAAAATTCGTTTAATTTACGTAATAATACTCTAACAAGAGAAGAAGATTAGAGGCTTATACCTGCTGATTTGGTCAAGTAAGGTATACATAGGCTATTGTGGATAAAGCTTAACGAAAAACGGAAATTAAGAGAATTAGAATAGCCAAAAAAAGATGTTTCATGCACTTTATATCCACACAAAACTGTATAATAAACACTAGTGTAGTATATTATAAAATAGCTTCTCAAAGATCTATATATGATATTACTACGCAATTTGGTAACAATATTAAGTAAAACATTTACGTGTGCGCATATTGAAGGCAGTGCAATTTCACGACACATCGCCGTTGTTAGTGGTAATAAATATAAAATATGTGCGCCTCCATCGTGATAGCTACGCTGCATACCAAGTGGTCCACACACTAACTACAAATGATTTTTAAAAAACGTGTTTAGTCTTCTCCCGCCTGACGCGTTCAAACTCGTTTACTGCATTTTATATTCATTATTTTACCGCTACCAGCGTTTTATGACATACTTAATACTCATATTATAGTTTAGTTTGCGTTATTAGTAGTTAACGTTTTAATAAAGAGTTGTAAATGTTTAGTATCTAGGTGTTTATTTTTGCATTTAGCGCTACTACGGCATCGTAGCATCTGCTACGAATACCGAAAATGTGACAGCAGCGTGGAAATCTTGCGTGACTGTTTTGATTACGCGTAGCAATTTATAACTATAAATAAGAAGAAATGCCTGGTCACAGTATGGTATCTTAGATGTTTTAAGTCCGAGAAATAGAAATCAATATATTACTTATACACAATAATTATTTCCAAATATAATTAAGCGAAAACTCCCGGTCACGGTGTGGTATCTCAGATGGATTAAGTAGGTCTGAGAAATAGAAGTCTGTCTCATTATTTATCCACAATGGTTGTTTATAAATATAATTAAGAAACAACTTACAGTCATGATGATCTTAGATACATTAAGTAAGTTCGAGAAAGATTATTTGGCGATAATGAGATGGATTAACTAAGTCTGAGAAATATTAAATCTTTCTTATTATTTATCCACAATAATTGTTTCTAAATATAATTAAGAGAAATCGCCAGGTCACGATGTGGTATCTTCGATGGAGTAATTAAGTAGCTGCAATAAAACCAGTGTATTTTATCCACAATAATTGTTTGTAAATATAATTAAGAGGAAACGGTCACGAAGTGGTATCTTAATGAACGCCTTATGGAATCAATCATAGCATTATGAGATAATCAAACAATGACCGTCGATAATATCTCGATATCATCGATGTTGGCACAAGAAATTTGTCGGAGCAATATCGCAGAAATTCCTCAGAGGGAATCGCCAATTTTAGGGGAAATCGACGGAGATAATTATGTTTGAAGTTAGTTATTGAGAAGAGTCAACATGCGAGATTAGCCGGCCCATCCGCCCGACTGGTGTATCACGGCCTCTCACACACAAATGTACTTGCTTCAATATCTGGAATGATAACAATATTTGTTTATAGTGTGAATATAAATATATTTTTATTTAGTATCAAAATTTACAGACCTTTAGAATGAGACCTTAGTTGTCAGTTAAAAAGGGGCTGGTCAAAAAATCCCTTGTTCAGAACTTTGTTGTTTTTATTTTATTCTTTTTGAGATTCAGGTTTTCCAACGTAAAGGATAAAATAATAAGTACATTTTTTTATTTTTATAATATACGAAAATACATCTACTTAAATAAAATAATCTGATTAAACAAGAATTTAGTTTCACATAAGCAAATATTAGCAGCGCAGGCAAGCGAGCTATTGTAAGACTTCATTAATTAATGACTGAATTACAAAATTGGTTTAAGTACTTAAAGCAATACCCTCAGGTTTACTTACATGTAAATAATTTTCACGCATTATTATTACTTAAGCTATAACCGATAGACGTCTGAGGCCTTACGAATTGCTTTAATTTTGTTGATAGGTAATTTGTGCGCCGCTCCCTTGGGCGTGTTTCTTGGCGAATCAACACTAGTGTAATTAATGAATTCGTTTAAAGTTATCGCAGGGATTATTTCGGTCCCTGTTCCGGGCTCTTTGATGTGTGCCCGCACCTCGCTCGACGCAGTGGCGGGACTCGGCGAGGCTCACCTCGTCGAAGCGCGGGTTACAGCCGCGCAGTCACATACTTTGTGATCTCAGTCAAGTCACATGCCACCGCATAATTTAAATCAAGTTAGTTTGATTAATGGAGGCAAATTGTCTTTGAGTTCGTTGAAGGCTTAAGCGTATACTACTAATATTACAAATGCAAAAGCTTGTGAAGATGTTCAGATGTTAGTTTGTTAATCATATTTTAATAACTGAACGAACTTGGTTCAATAAGGTAGATTGATAAATGATACGCTGAATAAACATATTATATTATATGATACAAAAATGAAGAGCTTACCGTAGGATAGATATTTTGCCGACCTAGCTGAGGCTGCGGGTGGATGGACCGGCGAACCTCCGCCACCCGCAAGGTCTCCCGTGAAGTGGCGACGCTCCGTGTGCGGATGCGTCGCTCAGTGGAGGGTACTTGAGGGGTAAGGCGCCGGCAGACCATTGAAGTAATCCAACACAGTACCAGTGGACCATCAACACAGGCGGAGAGACTGAACACGGCGGGTTTATTTAGTGGGTGAGGGCCCCACACTACCCTGTCTCTTGCCCCGAACGACGGGGTGTGCGGTTAGGTAAATTTTTTCCCGCCTAAACAAAAAAAAGGATAGATATTTTAACATATAGCGAGTAGAGCTGATGGCGCAATTTTGTGTGAAAATAAATTACCTATAACCAGCGTAAATACTTTCTTTTAATGCGTATTGCGGCAGACGGGCCACATCCTACTGAGATACACTAATGGAAAGTGGTAACCGCTGCTCGCAGACGAAGTCTTGGGTAGAAGATGGTAATTTCATACATTTATGTTAAAAATGGATTCGAAATATTAATTGACATGTAGAAGCGACTGTAAAATATTCTACAGCAACAAAGATACAAAACATGCGTCCATAGGGCACATTTTTGCCTGAACTGTTCCGGAGCTTTTGCACCAGCACCGTACGACTAAACGCTGACCGTCGTTGCGTCGCTTCATTAGCATTTTAATTACCTGTCGGAGCGGGACGGGCCGACTGCCACCTGCGCGACCCCTTTGCAGTTTGCACTCATTTTTGTTCTTCTATTCAATATGCATACTTATCAGCCAACTTGGTTACGGTGATTAAAGTGTTAAAGAACTTTTGTTGTCATGTCTTTCTTCGGGGTGTTCTTGAGAAATTGTGAATAATACCACAACTTACCAGGCCTTTGTCCCAATTGAAGTTTTGTGATATTGTATGCTCAGCAGTAGTAAAAATTAGATATGGAATAATGGAAGTACTAGCCTCTCATATAAGATCAGCGTATGACAACGGTACCTACCAATATGTTTCGTATGGTAAATGAGAGTGCCGGAGACCTAAACCCCCTCCCTATCCTCCTTATTATCCTTCCAATCCTTTCCTTAGTATCCTTCCTATCCTCTCCTTATTATTCTTCCTATCCGCCTCCAATCCCTTTGCTTGGAGGTAGCGACGCGCGAGTGATGCCTCTGGTGTTGCTAGCGTCTATAGGCTACGGTAACGGCTTACCATCAGGTGGGCCGTATACTTGTTCGCCACCCATATTGTATACAAAAATAAGTTTCGGTCGTCACTGTTCTCTTGAGAATATTGGAAATTTTCTGAATGGGCAGCAGCTTGCTTGTTCCACAAATATTGTTGCCTCTAAAAATTACAATCAAGTGCTTACCCTTCTGCCACCGTCAATAATATGAACAATTTTATAAAGGCTAAAGTAATAATGACTTAAAATATTTAATCTATGTGTTCATAGATTATTATATTCATTGCTCGCTGACAAGAACAAGCGTGATCGGTGAACTTGAGTTATTAAAGTAGCTCTGCTACTTCCTTCCAAGCTTCTTTATTCTCCGTTCAGATTGGCAGTTCGATTATCCTTAGCTCTTGCAAAAAGGTTTATAAAAATTAGTCTATAATGTTCCAGACTGCTTAAGCGCACCGCAGGGAGCAAGCTACGCTAAATTAAAACGTCTAAAATATGACTTTCTTATCTTAGTTCAAGAAAATCTAACATTTAGATTTAGGTACGCTTGAGCAAATACTGTTCATTGATTCTTGAATCATATTTGAGACCTCATTTTCATTTATCCAGGAATGTAAACGGATCAATTAAATTATTTTTAGTAGTTTTGTTTTGATGATTAGTTAACAAACGTATTTAAGAACTAGAATTATACTGACAAAAAGTTATGCTCCAATCAGATATAATTGCGTAATAATTTCCTTGATAAAAATGCATCCTAGGTAACTAGGGAACTTACAGTTGTATAAATTTAATAGCATAAGTATACACTATACACGCATGGTATTAAATAAAGTAGTTAACTATACATAAACATGTTCGCTGACATTAAAATAAGCAATATTAAAAGGGAATATTTTCACGCAGATGTAAAATGGCCACTTATTTATATTCTCCTTATTTTTGCCCAGAAGCCATCAAAAGTCGTTTCACAAAAACATTTAAAGCACAAAGTAACAATATAATAAACATAGAATTGTCCTCGGCGCGGTTCGCATTTACGTCTGCTTTATTATTTTTAAGTCGCTTCGCGTGTTCCCCCATTTGGAACTTTCACCTTTTCCCCTCAGACACGAGATGAAAGTTAATTTCTTTTGGTGTATTTTAAATTAATTTTGCTTTTGTGGCGACCGCACGCCTTAGGATGAATAAAATAAAATTGTAAGCGGCCAAATGGTAAAAAGCTTCAAAACTGGTTTTAATGCCCTTAAGCAATTCTTTAATCAGGGTTGTATGTGTTGAATTATAACGTTACTAAACTCGTAAGTCAGTTTTAGATAAATTCTCTTCCAATAAAACAAAATATTATGTTTAAACATATTTTTATTTATACTCTCTGATATTTATATATATCTTCTTACCTATAATAAAGAAATACGTTTAATGTTCTTAGTCTTCCTTACAATATATACCTATACAAAATTACAAATACAATAGACACTTGAATGCTGTAAAGTATTCGAAACATCGGGATAGTAGAAAATCAAGTAAACGCGATAGATTTCGTAAACGTAGTTTTCGAATTAGTATTCTATCCATCCATCAGCCTTTTAACGTCCACTGCTGGACATAGGCCTCCCCAAGAGAACACCACAACGAGCGGTCCCATCATGGGGGATAATGGCGTAATCGCCACGCTTGGCAGGCGGGTTGGCGATCGCAGTGGATGTTGTTAATACTCGAGGGAGTGCTGCTGCCTACTCCCTGGTATTCCCTCAGTCGGCTCTTACGACTCCCGTGGGTAGAGAGGGGTGGGACAATCTAAAGCCGGCCCCACACGGCCTCAAATAGTATTATCACCTGATATCGGCCTGAATAATAGTATTATCATTGAACTAAAGTGTTTGATATAATTACCTACTGATACGTTGTACTGACACCAATTATTGAAGCAGTGTATGAGGAAATTTAAACGTGAACCTAAATAAACAAAAGCTAGCAGTGTTATAAAATAAAAAGTTACAAAAGATCGGACTTTATAGCAATAGAAGCATGCTGTTACTTGTCATAATATTTTAGTTGAACAATAAAACGGGATAAATGAACGACATTGTAATCACACGCCGCCACAGCTGTAAAATACTACAGGATTTCAACTCGTATCATACGCTTTCGAACTATTTTAAACTTTTAACCTATAACTTACAGTTACAATTACTTTGCTCGGGTATTGTGAATAAAATGTTGCCAACATGAATTTATATTTAATAACTATAAATTTAATTAATATATTTTGCAAAATAAATAAATCAATGACTGTATAATCATATAGGTATACACAATTTCCTATTATTGTTATTGTTTGTCTGCTTCGGTGGTGTAGCGGTAGTTTGTGTGACTGCTGATCATGAGGTCTCGCGTTCGATCCCCGGGTCGGGCAGTGTTATGGCCTTTTTTCGTAAAAAGAAACATTCTCAGTAGCAGCCCGGAGTTTGGAAATGTGCCCGGTAGACGGCAATAGGCTCGCCACCTATTATGTGGGAATTCAACATAGCTGGCAAACTGTGGGTGTGTAATACACCTCTGCCTACCCGTTCGGGGATACAGTCGTGATGCTGTTTGTTTACTATGAGAATTTAACTTTTTGTGTATAAAATTTAAAATTGCGCTAAAGATAAATTGCTGTGTGTCCCAAGAGAATATACGCAATTAACATACACAAAATACACCATCTGGGTACTTTATATGTTTAGTACAAATATTCGTCCGTGGTAACTTAACCCAGTATAATTGACATGGAAAACTGTTAGGTACATTTTATAATATGCAGCCAGCAGTATCATCGTTTGAATTTATGTGGTTTATTAAAATATTATTAATGATGTAATTTTAGTTTCTTCTTAAACAACTTTAATCATTTGTGCAGTTACATGAAGGCAGAGCCGGGTGACTGCGGCAGCACAAAGGACGCGTGCTACTTCAAAGCGGTTGGATCAAAGAGGCCGCTCTTAGATAACGCAGGACGGTTAAAAGCCCGCCATCGGGTGAACGCTGTTTGATATCTGATTGTTGGTTAAAGATCTTGCCACCCAACAAATAGCTGTTAAAAAGGCGTCACAGATGTTTCTTAAAAATACACATCTCTGTTTATATATAAAATGACTGACTCTTTTATAATGTGATTAATTGAATGCTTAATCTTGTATTTATCAAAATTCTAAAGAAGTGGAATATATGCATGGATGCTTTTTATAATATTATGTGTGTGGCAAATAAACATATGTCCTACCTGATGGTAAACAGTTACCGTAGCCTATAGACGCTAGCAACACCCGAGGCATCATTCGCGCTTTGCCATCTCTAAGGAAAGGGATAGGAGGTGGATATGAAGGATATTAAGGAGAGGATAGGAAGGATAATAAGGGAAGAGTAGAGGTTTGGGCCTCCGGCGCTCTCACTCACAATTAGGAGAAAAAAAACACAACAGTAGGGGTACCTTCCCTTGTTTCACCCTGATCTTTTGTGAGAGGGTGGTACTTCCCCGATCGATACCTTAGCCATGTTCAAATACAATAATCTTTTTTGTTAAAAAACTAAGTTAAGTTATTAAAGTGTATTACACAAAAATACCTTTTCGGAAAGTATCGACCAAAAATAGTTAGTTTTAAAGTAGTTATTCCAAAATTAAATTAATAATTTTCAATGTACTTTTTTGTTATAGGAGCAAGCACGGCCTCTATTCGCTTGAACCAGAGTAAATCTCTCTGAAACCATAAAACGCAGCGTGTACCGTATTATCTCAACAGTCAGCTGTGTGTCCATTTCGTCCTGGCCGGTGCAGTGTCCACGGGTATCCGGTGCTCGGATTACCGGGATGTGCCTGCGAGGCTGTTCGTGCCAACGCAACACCGCTGGCGATTAGTCCCACTGCCCTTCTTGTTGGGTAATACTACTCGGTCTATACTCAACTGAAACTCAGATAAGTATAAATAAATATTGGCTGTGTTATCTTATTTTGATCTTCGTCTTTAATGATATTATTTTATAATAACTTTATTGTATAAGTATTTTGGGACATTACGTGATAGTAATAATGGCATTACGTCTATACATGTGTGTAATTCAAGTTATGTACATTGGAAGTATATTTCATAGTTTCAAAATTACAATAATAACGACAATTTATAACTTTATGTACATACTCGTATGTACATAATATGAAAGAAGTGTTACGGTTATTATATCTAAATGTACTCGTATAATATATTATTTAATATATTAGCCGTGTGGGGCCGGCTTTAGAATTGTCCCACCCCTCTCCACCCACGGGAGTCGTAAGAGCCGACTGAGGGAATGCCGAGGGAGTGGGCAGCAGCACTCCTTCGAGTATTAACAACAACCACTGCGATCGCCAACCCGCCTGCCAAGCGTGGCGATTACGGCACTATCCCCCATTCTTGGGGAGGCCTATGTCCAGCAGTGTACTTTAAAAGGCTGATGGATGGATGATGGATGATGTATAATATATTTGTTATCAGAATAATATTTAAAAACTTTTTTGATCTGTATTTTAGCTCTTGTCGTGCTCAGCTACTTTAAAGTACAAATTATTTGTGAATGAGGAAAAAGAGAAATTTAGTGCGAGCGGGAATCGAACCTGCGTCCCTTCCAATCCGGGGAAGTGCTCTAAGCCGCTGAGCTACCGTACTGACCTTCGGCCATACCCAAACATCTCATCACATTTGTCTTTACGACCAACGCCACCTAGCCAACCACCACAAATGTGTGGGTCAGTGCGATAGCTCAGCGGTTTAGAGCACTTCCCCGAATTGGAAGGGTCGCAGGTTCGATTCCCGCTCGCACTAAAGTTCTGTTTTTCCTCATTCACAAATAATTTGTAATTTAAAAATTTATTGTCATTGAATACAATCTTCATTCTGTACTAAGACAATATTTCTATCTCAAACTTAGAATGTTTTATGGCACTTTCAAAGTGAAATGCCGCTGTAACACTAGCCACAGTACATGTTAACATTGAAAACCTACTTGTAACAACTCTCTGGCGGGGTCAGTATGGTCAGCCATCTGAGTATCTTCTCAGCACCTCAGTAGGGGCTGGTCTTGGTGTCGTATAATGAGACTTAATCTTCATACCGCTGTGACGGTCGATCAATCTGACTTACGTGTATTGAACTAATATACAGGTCCATGCTTGCGTCAGATCATCATAGATTCATACCACTGAAGCAATGTAACATAGTTCCAGTGGCCCACCAATAAAGGCGCAAAGACGGCACACGGCTGGTTTATTTAGTGGGTGAAGGCCCCACACTACGCTGTTCGTTGCCCCGAACGACGGGGTGTGCGGTTAGGTACATTTTTTCCCGCCTAAACCAAAAAAGTCTTAGATTCATCACCATTCGTCCGAAGAACGTTCTGATCTGAGTAACAGGCGACAGCAGCACACACGGTGAAGAGGGACCACTTGATGCGCTCGTGTTACACTACCTTACTTCATGGCTGACGCCGTTCAAATATCTAGTTTTTATTTTTAGCGCAGCTCTAGTGCTACCAATATGTGTGCATACCGCTACAGCCGTGTTACACATTGAAGGTCAAACTATCTCTTTACAACTTGATACAACTATCAGGCTAGGATTGATACTGCAGCAATGATTCGTATTGTTATCCATACTCCATTATTTTTTATTCTTTTTGGCTTCAGTGCCAAACTAGATAATAGACCACCGGATGTATGTTAGATGTACTTCCACTTTTGGACTATTAGAACCAAGAGCACAGACAGACAAGTGTTGTCTATCGAGTTATCTTTATTGAGTTTGTTAGCAGACTAGTGAGTAGACCGTTTGATGATAATTGGTATCTACTGCAGCGCATGGAACTCTACTACGAGTACAATAAAACTAATTCATATGTATAGATGCATGGCGTAGTAACTACTAAGTAGTCACAGTATCGGAGATACTACTAGTCACAGTATCGGAAATACTGTGACTAGTAGTAGTAATTATTACGATATCAATATATAGTAGTAATTATTACAATATCAATATATAGTAGTAATTATTACGATATCAATATATAGTAGTAATTATTACAATATCAATATATAGTAGTAATTATTACGATATCAATATATTATAGTAGTAATTATTACAATATCAATATATAGTAGTAATTATTACGATATCAATATATAGTAGTAATTATTACAATATCAATATATAGTAGTAATTATTACGATATCAATATATTATAGTAGTAATTATTACGATATCAATATATAGTAGTAATTATTGCGATATCAATATATAGTAGTACTTATTACGATATCAATATATAGTAGTAATTATTACAATATCAATATATAGTAGTAATTATTACGATATCAATATATAGTAGTAATTATTACGATATCAATATATTATAGTAGTAATTATTACGATATTAATACTTCATAGCAACTTAGTGCTACTAGCGTTATGGAAAGTCCAGCGTCGCCAGAAATGAAGAAGCAGCATATTTTTAACTTGGAGGTCACGTGTATTCTTGGGCAATTAACACACCTTGTGAGATGTTATTGCTTGAGAATACACGTAGCTACCAAGAAGAAAACCATCAGTGGAACGGTTCGAAGATACAGAGACAGAAGTACGAGAAGACAGAATATCTGATGTTTCACAGAGTAATTTTAATATAATATGTAGGCACATTTTTTATTTGCAACTTTTGAATATACATAATTATGACTATTTAGCATCAAGCAGTCATGCTGATTTTATGCGAAACTTGATTTCAAGGCAACCGAAAAACTCATCAGTTTCACGACAAAGCAGTGTACCTACGAGGAGGGATCAAAAAGTAGTGATAATGAGATAGAATAAAATAATGACTATTGATAACTTAATAATTTATTTTTCTACATAGTCTCCCAGTCTCTCTACACACCGAGTACAGCGATTTTCTTCAATCCTCTCCACGGCATCCATCACCTCGTTATCGTCTTCGTACCTGTTTCCCCTTAAGTATTCTTTCAATTTGGGGAACAGATAAAAATTGCTTGGCGCCAGATCTGGTGAACAAGGAGGGTGGTCAACCAATTCGAAGCCAGCTTGCTAAATGGCAGCCATCGCAACTGCCGACCTGTGCGCGGGTGCGTTGTCGTGATGAAACAGCACGCCCCTTCGAAGTTTCCCTCTCGTTTTCTCTTTGATGGCATTCCTCAACTTGGGAACTAAAGCTGCATAATATTGGCCTATAATAGTGGTTCCACGCTCTAGGTAATCAATCAACAATATCCCTTCTGAGTCCCAAAATATTGAGGCCATAACCTTGCCAGCCGATGCCACGGCACGAAACTTCTTCGGGGTCGGTGATGATGGTCGTTTCCATGCGAAGATTGCTGTTTTGTCTCGGGATCAAAATGATGGACCCATGTTTCGTCCATTGTTACGAAACGAGACAAAAAGTTTTAAGAATCTTCTTGAAACTTGTCCAACAATATCTTCGAAATGTCGTCGATTTTGTTTCTGACTGTCGGATTAACATTCTCGGCACCCATCTTGCGGAGACTTTTCTCATATTCAAAGATTGTTTCAATATGGATTGAATACTTCCATATGAAATGCCCGTTTCTTGGATTAAGTATCGGATGGTAACTCTTCGATCGCTCAATACAATTTTCTCGACTTTCGCAACATTTTCTTGGGTGACTGACGTCGATGGACGGCCGCAACGATGTTCGTCTTCCATGCTCGTTCTCCCTACTCTAAATTGAGAAGCCCACCTTGCAACAGTGGAATACGGCGGAGCAGACTCACCTAATGTTGCCTCCAAATCGCAATTAATCTCTTGCGTCGTTAACTTTTTTAAACAGAGGTATTTAATAACGGCTCGTACTTCGTTTTTCTCCATTTTCGAGAACACGTTCCGACACGAAGCAAACAAATGACTACATTCAGAAAAAAACAAAAGAGAATCGAAGATTTTTTTCTTTATTATTATTACAAATATGTATCTGAGCTATGCCTGCCAGTATTTTTTTTTTTCTTACCTAGGAGTATGTCGTTCTCACTACTTTTTGATCACTCCTCGTATATGCCAGATATAGTATCACTATTCGATGTCCTCGTTTATTTGAGATTAAATCCATGCATCTACCATATTATATTATAATAAATATAATAATATAAAAAACCTCTATTTCAGATTTTCAATAGCCTTGGTCTACACAATCTACGAGTATAAGCTACATTTGCCTCTTAATCTAGTCGCCTATTGAGAAGATGGCTCCTGATCCTAACGAGAACAGAATGTAAAAGGTGGGTCACAATTGTCTTTATCGATCCCAGTAAGAAAGGTCAGGGGGGTTGGGCAGAATCTCATATATCACATGTCGATCGTATCGAGATCACTGTGATTGGTTGAGAGATCACCATGACTGGCCAACAGATTATTGTGACATTACGCGTCAATTTCTCAACCAATCACAGTGAACACGATACGATCGACATCTGAGATATGCCCCTGAGGCAGAATGTCATATTTCACGTGTCGACCGTATCGAGATCACTGTGATTGGTTAAGAAACCGACGCGTGATGTCACAATAATCCGTTGGCCAATCACGGTGATCGTACAAGCGAGACGATACGATCGACATGTGAGATATGAGATTCTGCCTAACCCCCATGAGATACTGCCTAACCCCCCTGGTTCGACCGGGGCCTCTAGTACCTCCCCCTTACACAAGATCCGCGTGAAGCAACGGTAGATATCGTAATGGTAGTTCCTACTGTTGTGTTTTATATTGTGACTGAAAGCATGGAAGGCCAAAACCCTTCCTCGTCACCTCATACTATCGTTACTGTCCCCTCAACACCTCTAATCTTTCCTTTCCACCTCGTATTCTTTTACCGGGAGTTAGCGATGCGCCAGAGGCAACTGGCCTCTGGTGTTGCTAACGTCTATAGGCTATGGTAACTTAGCACCAGTCAGAACGTGTGTTTGTTTGTTACACCTGTAGTACTTATATATAAAAGTTTTTGGTTTTACGACTGACCGCCTGCTTGATATCTCATGTCCTTGGAAATGTAGGTTACTTATCGCTACCCAGAAAGTAAATGGGAAGCTAGGTGGAATCGCAAAATTTAATTCATTACCAATACTTAGCATACACATACACTCGTAGCGATTACAAGAAAAAAATATGTGTGAATGTACTATAATTTGGTTTGTGTTTCAGTAATCTAATTAATGTGGATGTTTCCCAGGTGACAGCAGACGGCCCCGTGCCTGCACTAGATGCCGACGAAGATCATTGTACTGCTACGCTGTAATAATCTGGACTTAACAGGATTTCAATATACAAATTATATAAAATTAATGTATTATGAGACAAGCAAAAGAATATTTTATTTGCTGATAATCAGCGCCTCTAAATGCGTCGTGTAATGAAACGCAAATAATTACAAAACATACATAATGCATTATTATGTTTAGGCTAAATTATTAAAATAATCATATAATATGATATATTGTATATAGGTAATGTAATTTAACATAAATGAAATTAGGTATAACTTTACTCCAATTAGTCATTAGAGCGAGTTTCACGTAGGTAATTTAAATTATATAGCTTCTTTCCAGTTAGTCATAAGCCACTATCAAAATATAGATTTTTTACTTTGTTTGGGTAGTCAATGAATATTTTAAGTCAGATACGGATTTTGAAAATCTGATTTAGCTCAACAAATAAAATTAATTAATTATTAAATACCCATTAATCTAATGTTAATTAATATTTGTATTTGTTTGTTTTGTATTTGTTTGTTTGAGTCTATCCGTATGGTCTTTTGTACCTACCTATTACAATTTAGAGAGAAATGTGCGATGTAAAATAATTTATAAATAAATATTATAATAAATTATATTCTTGCATATATGGCCGTTTTATTTAACAATTCATAATTACAACGTTGATATTTCTGAATGAAGATTTCAGAGGACTTTATTGCAAAGTACTAAGCTATATGAGGAATGTAAATAAAGGTTAGTTGGAATCACCTTCAAATTAAAAAACAAACTGAGTAGTTTCCCACTGGAGCGATGGTCTGCCTTAGGGTCATCGCCATCCAAACAGACGCCTTATAACTACAGATCAGGGCTTCGTATAGGATTTTCGGGGTTTTCTGACCGCCTGCAGTTAATGAGCTCATAACTAGGAACATAGAATATTAGGCACAAGATTTTTTTATTGCTTATGGTATAAGATGAGCCACGGCTCAACTGATGGTAATGATAACCACCGTTCGCCTCAATGGACCAACAACACTAAGCATACAGGCAAGCTGCTGCTCATAAATTCATGACGCAGATGGGAAATGAACTCATTTACAATATGAAATGGGATAACTATACCAGCCCAGTAAGTCATCGGGTTATTATCCAAGATTTACGTCTCGGAGTAGCATAGTCTGCTTAGGGTTACTTTTTTAAAGCAGTGATTGTCTAGTGGTAAAACTAACGACTGCAAAAACGGTGAGGGATATCGAGTTACGATTCCCAGGCCCAGGTCCACCTCTGACTTTTCGAAATTGCATATTTGGTTATTTATTTACAAATTACATTCTTACTGTGGCTTCCTCCGCGTGGTCTTCAGAATATGAAAACACCAGTCACCTTTTTTTTTTGATAAGGCGGGAAAAATTTTTCCTAACCACACACTCCGTCGTTCGGGGCAACGAACAAGGTAGTGTGGGGCCCTCACCCACTAAAGAAACCCGCCGTGTGCCGTCTCTCCGCCTTTATTGGCGGGCCACCGGAACCATATTACATTCCTTCAGTGGATACCATTGTCACCCTACGGCACACTAATAATATCATGCAAAAATTGGTATTCCAAAGAAACCATCCATTTCTCTAGGATAAAAAGTAGCCTTTTTTTATTGCTAATGATGGCAGACTAGAGACTAGAGATCCATGTCTTACAGTGGGACAGAAAAAAATAAGTTTCGTTTTGCCTACTGAGTAGAGGGACTATGGAGTCGTTTCACTATTCTACAAAAAAAAATCCTACAACAATGCTTCTCCTCCTCCAGCCGGTCTCAGACTGTTAAAAATATTGATTTCAATGAAAATGTTACAATAGGCTTCTACAATTACTTCAGTTTTCAGCTTGATGGAGAACCTAAAATATTGATACCTATGCGTAGTATTTCGGATACTTGATGCAATCAACGTCTGGGAGAGCATTCTCTTCATGGACAACTATCCACAATTCCGATGAGCCTAGAAAGTCCGGATCATTTCGAAACAATATCTGTGCTATGTCACCACAGTACTATAGTATTCCTGTGCAGGCTTATTATAAAGAGACGCTGATGTGTTTAGCGTCAGCTATTTTAAAATTGAAATGTTCGTGTGACGTGCGGTCCACGGATTCATCACCCCCTAGACATTGCTATCGCTTGGAATTAGCAAAATAGGTCTGAAACCTTGGAATTGTAGATTTGGTGTTGCGCAGCTGCAAGACAACGGCGACAAGATTTTTTATATTGGCATAACTATGGCCGAGCTACTCGTACCATTAGAAGACGTTCTTAATAATAGCCTAAACCTAATGTAACTAGGCAGTAGATATATTTTACCATTGTACTTTCGGTATAGTTGAGACCATAAGCGACGGTTACCATTTACCATCAGGTGGACCGTGGCTCCTCTGCCACACCATACGTAATTTAAAAAAACATTGTAGAATGGCAATCCAAAAGAATAACTTGCGTGGATTAAAGATGTCATTATTTTACATAGGTATTTCTTGAATGAGCACCAACAGCTTCCCAAAAAGATACACACGAGCTGTCCTGCTAGCTATATTAATTAGAATATTGCACGCCTCATAAGCGAAGCATTGAGGTGTGTTCTACTCCCGGTTTACACGGCACAACTGATTTTTCAAACTTAAAATGTCTCTATTTATCATATATTGCACTTGTAAAATAATATCTACACACACATATAAAGAACAAACACTATTTTTAACACTCATGATATTTTTGATGCCATTTTTGTTATTTAAACTAGTTAAAAAACTGTTTGAAAAAAATCTGGCTTGGACGTCCGTGAGTTGTAGGTAATGTATGTTAACACGATAACGACCAAAATACTTTACTAATCGAGTCTTTTTTTTTTAAGAATTATTATGACTAGGAATAGAGCCCTATTACTTTTCACGTTCTGATTCGATGTGGTTTAATTGTTATTAAATAAACAAAAAAATACTGAATATTTACGGCATTTACGCTCGACGCGATAGGGTCGCGCATAACCAGCGCATTTCATCAGAACTACCTTTTTACGTACGCATAGCCACCGGTGGAGTTCTTACCTTTGCTTGACGAACTGATGATATTTGTCAAGTATAATAACTACTTTATCCATAACAATAATTAAAAACACTAAACACACGTAAATAATAACACATCAACGTTATAAAACACGAAAAAACATATTTTACATTCCACAATTTTTTGCGTGGCCTTGGTGTCACGTTGTTTTCACTTAGAACAAAGTATAAAATTATAAGGCAACCAAGTTAGGAAGATAAATGGTTTAGAGATTTCTTGTTGAACTCATTGATTTTTAAATGTCGTATACTATTGTCCAAAGTTGCAATTTTCTATTGATAGATGTCGCTGTTTTAAAGTAAAAGAGATATTGACAACTGCAGCCCTAGATGTCGCTAGTGGCAATTTTAGATGTCGATATCATTCTATTCAGTTGCTGTTGTATATATAGAGCCACAATATTGCTTTTTTTTGTAAGGAAACTAGCGATGTCTTTTTGTTTTCTTAAATTGTTTTTGTTTACTGTTTAATAAATTATTCAATTTTACATGTTTATATATATGCACATATGCAGGTATATATGTAAACTAGGCATGGGTCGTTGACGGTTTTTTCGTTAATGTAATTTAACTGTTAATCATCAATGCTAAACAGGTTAAAAAAACTGTTAAATAAATAACAGGTTTTGAATGTTCAGTGTCAATTATATGTCAACGTTTTCAATTTCAATCATTGACAAATGGTCAACAGGTTAAAAAAAGCTGTTATATTAATAACAAGTTTTGAATTTTCAACGTCAATTTATTCCGTTGATCCGTTAACGTAAATTAACAGTTTATATTTTCAACTGTATCTTTTAACTGAATAAAATAATGATAGTCTTGGGCGTTGACGTAAATTAACAGCTAATATTTTCAACCTGTTTTTTCATTGATGATTAACAGTTAACTCGTTGACGAATGAAAAGCCGTTGAAAAAAACAGTTTATTGATTCAACGACCACCTCTAATGTAAACTCATGGATTGTTGTTATTGTTCTTACTAATTGCCAGATAGCGCCTTGCAAAATGACTGAGAGGTAGACCAATATAGAAGTACTTCTTAAAATTAGCGCTAGATGGCGTATAAGACATGAAACCCACATTAGTACTTTTAGAAATTAGCGCTATGTGATTTATTGAAAACTACTTAGTTAAGACCAATACATTATTAGTTACTTATCAAATAATCAATTTGATTGTGAAAAATGAAGATTATGAGGCGGGCAGTTTTGGATTTTACAAAGTATATATTACAGAGATTAATAGTATTCTAGATGCCAACTTTTTTCACCGAAAAATCTTCTGCAGCTTTTTATTGACCCAATAGGTATGCCTATGCAATCAATTTCTTTGGATAATTTAATTGAATACTGCGCAGCATCGATTTGTGAAAAAATTAGACTACTTTCACGTTTATAATGTAGAAAGTAAGTAAGAATTACACCGTCATCTATACATATATTATAAAGCCCTGGTTGTACAGTTTCTTCTTCTAAAACACAAAAGTAATTTAGAAACGATTTACACTCGTGTTTAAAAAAAAGTATATTTCAAAGGAATGTTTATACATATTATACATGCTAGTTAAATAGAGAAAATAATTGTTTTTCAATCATTTTGATTTGAGACATACACTGACTACACCTTTTTATTACTCAAAAAACGTGTGAAGCGAGAGCAGCAGTATTGTAAAGCACTTGGCTGCATATCCTAGTTGAAATCAGCTGTTATTTGTCAATAAGAAAAATTTAAAACTGGGATTAAAAAATAACACAGACATGAACAAAAATATTTAATTGCTATGAACTAAATCACTGAATAGAGTAGCCAACCACTAGTGCCAACTCCTAAGCACTATCAAAACAACATATTAATTCCATAAAACAATATTCTTCCAATACGCGCTATAATAGGATACCATAAATATTTACAGATTTGCGTTTAGATAATGGCAGAGTACTTCTTAAACATACTACAATCACCTCATATCATTTATTTATTTATTCTATGAAAAATAAGAACATCGTAGACCATATTTTTGATCAATGTATACTAAGATCCATCATTATCATTTAAAATATTGTTACTTACTTAGATCTTAACAGAAAACAAAATGAAATTGTTGAGACAGTATCATCTAGATATATTACTATATAATGTTTAGGGCATCTTCACTTCTTCACAAAAGCAGTATCTATCAATCTCAAAAATCTGAACTATTTTTTTTTTCAATAGAGAAATGACGTTAGAAGAAGGCATATATTAATTAAAATCGTCGTTCTCACGCGAAGATCTAGGAGCTAAACTTTCAATACCCACCTCAGCTTGATTGGGAACGATCACAGAAGTTTCTTCAGTGTTTAAATCCATACAATTTTTTCGTCTACGGTCTAAAGTGGAAGTTTCATTATTGACGTTTATTACATTGTTGAGATCGCCAATAGCTCCACTTGGCAAAGTAGCTGCTGCATCGATAGCAGCAGCAGGGGCAATGCCATTAATTGCAATTTTTTTAGTATCAATAGTACCATTTTTTCTTGTGATTTCTTCTATATTAATATCAGTATCATTAGTCAAGTTAGGAGTAATAGCATTATTCGTATCCTTATCCATATTTCTCAGATTCTCGTTAGCAGGAGTAGCAAGGCCTATCTCCTGGGTCTCATCACTGGTGTTTGTCTCAACCAGATTAGATTCAATACTTCTTATAGATACCACATCACCGGTATGAGTGGTGTTTGTCTGAGCGGTAGAGACAGAGGGTGAAGTTTGGGTTGTAGATTGAGCAGTGTTTTGAACAGTCTGTGTAGTAGACTGAGTCGTAGGAGGAGTAGCTTGCGTGGCTATACCAGGAGCATCGTGGTATGCAGCACCACTTGCTAAAGCTGCTATTCCTGCCAGTCCCATCATGCCCGCCATACCACGATGCGTTCGAAGAAGCAGCTGCTGCAGTTGAGCTTGTTGTATTATCACCGGCAGTTCGTAGTGATGGAAGAAATAAAGCATTGAGTGCTGCAACAAAAATATTTTGTTATTAAATTTTGAAAGACGACTTGGTAAACTTATTTCTAAAATCAGATTTAAATGTTTTCAATTCTGGGCGTATAAGGAAATAGGTGAACCTAGCAATAAATAAACGGTAAAGAGATAAGCTGGCAATAGTTGCGGCGGAGATGGCTTGGCGGCGGCGGAGAACGCTTTTCAGCCGATTATATGAGACACGTCTGTCGAACTGAGCAAAACTCTTTAGACAAATAAATGAGTGACTCGTGACAGTGTCCTCACTCTTCTCGTTTTATTTATTTCTGGGTCAGAGTTGCCAACCCCTAGCATCGTCCGAGGTAACTTTTAATTAAGAAACTTGTGACCGCTTCTCACTCGAACTTTTATTTGAAATTATATTTTTAGATCCCCTTCCATTTTGATATCTTTCAACGCGAAATGTAACGGGTTAGCAATGTAGACAAGTTGCGACACCTTCATAATTTATTATTCTCGGCATGTGACGCTTCTTGACAGGTAATTGAAAGGATTTTACGTCATTTTTTACATCAATGCTCGTGCCTGTTCAATTTAGATTAATATATATATGGGTATTAAATACTTATATAACGATATATAAAGTTTTTATTTTATTGCTAAAGAGCGATACATTTAAGTACGATCAGAGGATAGGTCAATGGAACAGTTCGGGTACATTTTACAGGTTTAATTAACACGCTACCTTTTTACCCCAATCTGTTCGCAGATCATCGCTATAGCAAATATAAAAAAGGATCAAACATTTAAAAGGTATTTAATGGACAGAGATGACGCCCTTTTATACGTCCATTAAAATCAGCCGCTTTGAGATTTACCGCCGGCCCTGTTAGACAGATACGTGAATAAAAAAGAGCCCATTTTTATCAATTTTGCGATCGTTTGCAACAGATTACGTTGGCGCCGTATATGGCAAAAGTTTTGTGGAGACTTATGCCCGGTTCCTATAATAATAAAACGGATCGTTTTACTTACGATTGGTAGAATATTCTACCAGGCGTAAGTATAATCTGTTCCTATAAAATACGAGTCGTAAGTGAATTGACCAACATTTTGCAACTAACGGATGGGTAGCTGTTAACAATGACGATTCGTTGAATATAGGAACCGGGCATTAGCCGCTTACTTTTCTATTTATGTTCTACTGTTTATTTTTATTAAAATATGTATTAATCAAGGTAAGCAATCTTTTTTGTTTAACTTAAAGCCTATTTGCACGAATTCATTATATAGGGAGAGATACTATTATAATATAGTTACGACATATTTGGAGTAATATTTAAATAACTCATTAAAGGTGACGGTGACCTTTATATCTATCAACTCATCATCGTGAGAGTGCATTTTTTGTCTAGTAAATTTCTTTGCAGACGTAACGTTAAATTATGTCAAAATGGCGCAATATAATCAGGATTTAAAATTCAGTGAAAAAAAACAAAGGACTAACACTACTCTCTTAAGAAGCGACATTTGCATCTGAGTAAATCTCTCCTCATTAAACTAATCTGGCGGCAGGTATAGACATACTGCTTTTACAAATTAACATGCAAAGGCATTGCTTTTAGAGACTGCTAGGTATTTGCGTGTAAATATATTAGAAATGTGTTAAAGGAAATGCTTCCTTTACCCTGAAGGTATAATAGTTTAATTATACACACCACAAAGTAAGCCTCTGAGTGTTTATCTTAAGTTTAACTATAATTTACTAGAGATCTGGAAGATTACAACACTTTAAAATGTTTCATGATGTCGGACGTTTACTGTTGATTTAGGACATGACAGAAATTAACTAAAGGACGCCTCCAGCTCCAAAATTACAAGAGCTCTGAATTAATTTTCGAAAATGTGTATTTTACGGCAATACTAATTATCAAGATTTAATAATGTGAAGTTAAACCCCATCTAAGCTCGTCAATGAGTTCCGGCTTTTATATTAAATTAAAGAGGATCTTAGGTCCGTTGGTAAATCATGCGCGGCACGTAGCGCTACTGGCCCTGCGTCGACATCATGAAATATGATTTTAATAATAACTTGACAAGCTCGATGATTATAAGATAAGCCCTCACTTTGCATTCCCGAGGGGCTTCTGTTTTTCGACGTCACCCTCCCTGCGTTGTAATCCGACAGAGCCTACGCGATCTCGCTCGAGGCGTCTATCAAATTCTCTATACTGCGCTTTTCTTGTCTACACATACTCTTCGTAACATGTAAAGATATTTACGAAAGATTTAAACGATTAAAAATTCTCAGCAGATAAGAGAGGATAATAAATTTATATTTTGAACTAGGTTCAAAACAAATATATGGCCTCAGTAGATAATCTCTTTCTAAGTTTTTATGATTGATGTAGGATTTGTTTACGTTTAGTAGAAAAATGTAATACGTTATTAAAATAACGATAAGAGTTTAGTTTAGTCAATAATAAATATGAAAATATTTATTAATAAATGGCACAACACAGAAAATTGCATATTACACAAAATAAAAAAATATACACTAAAATTATTAATTTACCGACAGAGTATTGGATTTAGACATTATTAACAATAGAATATTTTATGGCAACAATTGAATTACTAAACAAAAGTACTATTACATCATATAAAAGCGCCCTAGTAAAAGGCCAAAGAATATGTGGAAAACCATAAACTCATTAGCACTGAACAAGATTAACGTAGCAGTGCGCTACCGAAGCTGTTGTGACAAAACGAGATTAAATTTTTAATATATTCGAATTATTTTCAAGTATTGCTAATGTGTGTGTCCAATTTCAAATCCGGTTTAAAATGTGATCCACGTAATTATAGACTAATTTCAGTTGTTTCGATGATATCAAAAATATTTGAGAGACTTATTTACAATCGACCTTACAAATACTTAAGTAAATGAAAAAAGTTTATATATGAACAACATGGCTTTCGGCAAAAGTCAAAAAGATTATTATCAGCTACTAATCGATGTAATTACAAGTACACAAATTATTATTGATGTATAAACATATGCTTAAGAATTGAGAGCGCCGAAGGCCCTAACTCTCTTCATCATCCATCCATCCATCAGCCTTTCAACGTCCACTGCTGGGCCTCCCCAAGAGAACGCCACAACGAGCAGTCCCGTCATGGGGAATAATGCCGTAATCGCCACGCATGGCAGGCGGGTTGGCGATCGCAGTGGACGTTGTTAATACTCGAGAGAGTGCCGCTGCTCACTCCCCCGGTAGTTCCTCAGTCGGCTCTTACGACTCCCGTAGGTAGAGAGGGGTGGGACAATTCTAAAGCCAGCCTCACACGGCTACTCTCTTCATATCCCCTCCTTATTCTACTTCCCACACTTGAGTGAGGCCTCTGGCCACACTTGAGTGATGCCTTTAGGTGTTGCAGGCATCTATAGGCAACGGTGACCGTTTACCATCTGGCTCCCTGGCATCCGGCTGTATACTTGTTTACCACCAGCGAAGCATTAAAAAAATTAAAATAGCGTTCGATACACAAACATATACTAAACTTTTGAAAAAACTGTCTAACTTAGGAAATACTGGAAATTATTTAACATAGCTCGAACAGTTAAAGAGGTTTATGAAAGTAAACGAAGGAAAAATATTCTATCTAGACCATAATTTATCTGTATACTAAGTTTCATTCCGTTTAATCGTTAATTCTATTTACCAGAAATAGCTACCCTATGAGAACTATTTATTTTTTTGGAATAAAAGATTACATAGCTAATATAGCTATACATTAATGCAGTGATTTATCTATTTACCTCTAAAATTTCATTGAAATCCTTTTAGTCCTTTTTGTGTGATTGACGAGGAAACTCACTTCTGCAGAATTTTCTCACTCATTAGAATTTTACTATAAATGTGTTTTATCATTTAGTTAGTCAACGAATGTCTAACTGATATGCCCAATATTTAGATATTTTTATATATATTTTTAGCATTTGACATGCTTAGCAACATACATTAAACACAAAATGAAAAATGTGAAATCGAAAATAACAGTCACGAGCAGGATTCGAACCTGCATCTCCTGGATACCGTCCAGATGCTTTGCCAATTCAGCCATCGTGACCCTTGCTCCTGACTACTAATTTCGATAGCACATTCATACTTAACGTCTTTAGGTGACGCCTGCACCATCTGTCGGAAGTATTTTCATACATTATACCAACCAGGTAAACTTAATTTTACAATTAAGATTTTACCTAATAATGACGCAAACCCTATAAAATATTTAGATATTTTTATATATATTTTTAGCATTTGACATGCTTAGCAACATACATTTCACATTTTTCACTTTGTGTTTAATGATATGTCCAAATCATGTTTATCTCATTGCATGTTTTTATGAGAATATACGTCTTTAAGCCCCGGAATTAATTAAATTAATAATATATATATATATATATAGAATTTTCTTTCGAAAAAACTATAGTTCTCGTGGGGTGGCTATTTCTGGCAAATAGAACCAACGATTTATCGGATTTGAAGACTACCAAAGATCACGCACACGTAGTCGAGGACAAATCTAGTGTGATAATCAGAATGCACAATGATATTTATAGGTGTAGGTATTGCTTGTATTGGAGCCTCCATGTATTGGAGGGAGGCAGAGGTCCGCTCAGCGTGTTATTGACTTCCGTGTAAAATAGCAACCGGAAATCGATGCCAGAGTGGATCTGCTATATGTCTTACTAGTTTGATGTACAAAAAATCTATGAGCACAGATTAAACAATATAAAACAACAGTAAAATAGATGTACATCAAAACAGTAAACCCCGATGGGCTTGTACAATTAAAGCATGTATCAACAACAGGAGGGGATGACAAGAGAAAAAGTTATCCTTGTTTAAATACCTATACCTTATTGAAATAATTTTAGTAATTTTTTAGTGTTAGTACTACTTACTACGACATTTCCCTTGCAGGGTAGGCAGAGAGAACAAAATGCCAAGAGGCCCTATTCTTGCATACTTCTCGCGCTTCTTCAACATCCATAATTCTCTTTTTTTTTTCATGTAGTGGCAGACGAGCCACGGTCTATCTGATGGTAAATGGTAACCGTCGCCCATGGACTCGACTATACCGAGAGTATTGTCAAGCCGATGCTCACCAATTCATTTCACAGATATGAAATGAAATATGTTTGGCTATCTCTTGCTACAGCCAAAACGCAACGATGTGCTTCATAGCCGGTCACACGGGAGATGGTGGTACCAACCCGCTCGGGCCTGATACCATGTGAGTACTCCCACTTGGTACCCAGCCCTACCGCCAGTCATGCAATGGACGGCAATTGCTTACTTCCCTTAGTCGCCTCATACGCCACCCGTGGGAAGGAATGGGGTGGTGCTACTTGTATTCTTAGTCCGTCACCACACGGACGAAACATACACGCTCGCCGATTTCGCAGACTCCTGACACCACTTTCCTTCAATACATGACTGATTTGGTCTAGGTAGGTTAGTCACGGTCTTCCCCTGTACCTACATCCTTCCACTTTCGCATTGTATATCTTTTTAACCAATCGCTCGTCCGGCATTCTCTCCACATATCCGTACCATCAGAGCATTCCCCTTTCGCATCTTTACACCAATACTCTATTTCATACCTACTCGCTCTCTTACGTCGTCGTAACGAATGCGGTCAGTCAGCCTAACTACACAGATTTTCCGCAGAGATCGCATTTCAACCGTATTATTTCGCTCTCATGCTCCTTTTTGCATACTCTCACTTCGTTTTAGTGTTAGTAAATTCCCTAAAATTATAAGAATGTTGTATCTATATATTTATTTTGATCATAATAACTCTACTTACTTGAGAGTAAGTAGTTCAATTTCACATACAAGTTATGCCTAAATCGAAAAAAGTCAAGTCAAGTTTAAAAGTATTGGTAATCAATAGTCATGTCTATTAGAAAATCACTTTACATAACATGTCACGTCGGGGACTTATAGTTACCGTGGGGGCAACATGAAAATATTACACAAAGCCAGTGCCATTCTTTCAATTGTCTTGAGAGATATATGACAAAACTTTGGCGCAAAAAAGAAGCTGGCTTGCTATATCTGTAAATGTGCAAAGATACAGACCTGGAACTAATACACAATTTCAAACCCTACGGTATTATTGTCATAGAAAGCTATCATTTATGAGGTGCACAGATGGCGGAGTGGTTTAGATACCGGCCTCCCGCCAGAGTCTTGTCACACAGGACAACTCTTTGTGTGATCCACAAATGTTTTTTTTCTGAGTCTGGGTGAACTTTGTGTCCGTGAAATTGTATGTTTTTAAAGTCCTTCGCAATACAAGGCTTATTCCTTAATGCAGGGTGTTGTCTTTGCGAATCGCGGTCGATATGACGCGGTACCCGTGATCCGCCATAGTAAGGGTGGGCGAGGGCGCACGGTGGGTTTTTAGTGGGTAAGAGCCCCACACTACCCCGTTGTCACCGCGGGCAGCGGGGTGTGCGGTAGGACATTATTGCCCACCTTAAAAAAATACAATTACAAAAATAACTATATGTAGCATACTTTTAACATCTTAGATACGGGGCTTTTCACTAATACTTGGCAACGCTTCGAGATAAAAAATAAATACCATTTATATGCTTTATAGCTTATATAATATTTTCAAGTTCAAGCGATTATGAAAAAAAATGGTCGGACGGATGAAATCTTTATTAGTGTGCGTGTCCCTTGGGCGCCTCAGCGACCCCGTGACCCGTCATCTATTGTAACGTTGTCACGACATACATGTTGACGTTATTTTCCCTGACAAGAAAATCGAGCAACGTCTTGTATAAATACTAACGCATTTTCTATTTTAGTTTAACCTGTGGACGATTTTATGTTTGTGTACATAGTTTAAAATATCCGTAACGCTCATTTTCAAAGTATATTAATAGCAGCCGTAGTGAAACGTTAATATTGCTTTAGACAAACAGTTTATCATCTATAAAGCGTCATGTCGGCTCTGAGGGCGAGTATGTATCGCCTGCGGCTTTTGACCGACATCAAAGCGCTAGACAAACACTTAGCCATAGCACCCATAGTCCTCATATGCTACATATGATATGCGCAAATTATTTTGATATGTATATTTATTCTGCATGGAAATCAGGATTTGTGTGTAGTGTTTGAGGTTACATACGTTTTATAAATTATTTGACCAATAGCCTATGTATATATACTATTATAAAGCCGTAACAGAACTTTGTCTGTACATTTAAGATATTTGAGAAAAAAATACTGTATTGAGAAAAAAAATATTTGTATAGGCGTATCTAAACACAAAACATTTTTTTTTTCTGTTTGTTCGTTCGCGCATCACGCAATAACTACTGAACAGATTTTGATCCACCTTTTTTATTTGATAGCCCTTGATTAGACTTAAAAACTGGTATACATTTTATTACGCTACTATATAGGGAACATGAGATATAACCTTAAAACTAGTTTTTGGCTGCGGCGGCGCTGCGGGCAAAGGCTAGTCTATACTATTATAAAACTGTAACCGAGCTGTGTCTGTACATTTAAGATATTTGAGAAAAAAATACTGAAATAGGCTATATAGGCGTGTCTATGGCGATTTTTTTTAGATTTTTTGTCTGTTTATCTGTTTGTTTGTTCGCGCATCACGCAAAAACTACTGAACGGATATTGAAGCATTTTTTTTTATTTGACAGCTCTTGATTAGACTTAAAAACTGGTATACATTTTATCCTCCTACTATATCGGGAACCTGAAATATAACCCAAAAACTAGCTTTTGGCTGCGGCGGCGCCGCGGGCAAAGACTAGTATTTTATATATGTATACTTATAAATTTTAATTTGTGTATACTTGCCTGTATGAATAGCCATGATGTGACCAGTGCCAAACTGCTGTACTGCCCGTTGAACCGGTAGTGATATGCGTAGAAAGAGAAGTGATACAAGTAGAAAAACCTGCAGACAAAGAAAATCATATTGTCAATTTAAGAATATTGAATTTAATTTTTTGGCGTAATTTTTATATGGGTGTGTATTATTTTAGTTTAATAACATCAAGGAACCTCAAACTTGTAAATTTGAGCGTATTGCAAAAAATAAAAGGCGCAGTATTGTGCTCTCGCTTTTTCTAAACATGATGGATGAAGCTACATGTAGAGACTGAGGAATATAAAATAGTTATGTTTTCTTTTATTTAATTTTACATTTTTTTTAATAAATAGGTCGCAATATTTCTCCTCAACCACGTAATGGATTTTGATGCGATTTTCACTATCATTAAATATATTATATTTACAAAATAAACTTATTCATAATAAACAAATGCGATACTTAGTACCTAATCAAATCACGAAAAAAACATTTTTCATAACTTATGGTATGCTGACTAGAGATCCAAATAGTAGTAAGTACCTACTACCTACACAGTTGTAGTTATTTAAAAATGTGCCATTTAACCGTATCACGACAAAAGTATCTATGTATGGGGAACTATTACGTAAATGCGAGGGCGGCATCGTTACGACAGCGCATGGAAGAGGCCAGCAACAAGTATCGAAGCTTAAGTATCAAGACGAGGCCACGCTATGGGCGGACGTCATTAGGAGCTTATTGAACGATACGAGGCGACATACAAATTTCACTATATACACCGTCGTATGCAGGAGTAACCTCTATTTAAAAATGAATTGGGAATGAGGTGGGCTGAAGAAAAATATAATTATATTATTTGTAATCATATGCAACTAATATTATAAATGCGAAAAATTTTTAGATGATTACATGTCGGGCCTCGTGGCGTAGTCGGTAGTGTAACCGACTTACGTGCACGAGGTCGTGAGTTCGATTCCCACTCAGGATAATTATTTATGTGATTAACACAAATATTTTATTTATATTTGTGACAGCGTCTGGGTAACATGTATGTATTTACAAAAAAAAGTAATAGGTATATGTATTATATCCGTAATCTGGTACCCACAGCACAAGCTTAGTTCGGGACCAGAGGACGTTGTGTGAAATGTCCGTAAATATTTAATTTATTTTATGTAAAAATTAGAGATGGGCCGAATGTGATTTTAACCGAATACGAACTTCGGCCGAAAATTCGGTAAACATACAAAATTCGGCCGAAGTTCGGCCGAACTTCGGTGTGTGCTTTCTCGGGAGTAAAAAGTCATATTCTGTGTGTATTTTTTTATGAAAGACGGAAGCAATAAAAAAACAGTCACTGTAAGAGTGACACCTTATTTCAAATTATTGGGTGTATTGGTTCATAGACTCTTGGAATGTGAAAAAAACTAATAAATTTATTTATATATTTTAATTTATCTGTAATAATTATAATTTAACAAACAACTGACCATGCTTAAATGACTTTCGAGTAGTGGTATATGCATTGATATTAAATTTTTAATATATCAATGGGTATATGTGACTATTTTGCAGCTATGACACATGTGATTTCTCTAAATTTTAGTATAAACCTTAACTTTTTCTTATATGAATGTTCGACATTTAAAACCGAACTTCAGCCGAATGCCGAAGTTCGGTTCAAGCCACCGAAATTCGGTTAAATCGAATGTAAAACTAACTTCGGCCCATCCCTAGTAAAAATATATCCGTGGTGACGGACATGTTTCAAGTTCCGACGAGTGTCGTACGAAGCGACTAAAGTAAGTAAGTAATGATTCAAACATTGCATTACTTGTAGAAAGGCTGGGTAACAATCGGGAGAGTGGGAATACCGACTGTGAAGCACCTCTGTTTTGGGTGTAGTGGAAGATAGTCGCTCATTCTTTTATTTTATATCCGAGAAATGAAATGGTAAGCAGCGGCCGCATAATGCCGTGTGGGGCCGGCTTTAGAATTGTCCCACCCTTCTCCACCCATGGGAGTCGTCAGAGCCGACTGAGGAAATACCGAGGAGTGGGCAGCAGCACTCCTTCGAGTATTAACAACATCCACTGCGATCGCCAACCCGCCTGCCAAGCGTGGCGATTACGGCACTATCCCCCATTCTTGGGGAGGCCTATGTTCAGCAGTGAACTTTAAAAGGCTGATGGATGGATGGAAGCAGCGGCCGTTTATCATCAGATGGCCAGGGCTTGACTGCCACCAAAAGCAATTACAAAAAAAATTATGTCTCTAAAGCTAAGTCACGTGAATTAAGTTCAGATATATCAAATTACCATACGTTTCGATAGTTTTCTACCGATTGAAGTTGAATATGTTTCAACTTGGCTAGACCCTCTGGTCGCTATTATAAGAAATAAACAATTGTAGGTTTTATAAATAACTAGGTGACCCGGCTAACATCATACTGCCCCAGAATCATAAAATTATGATGTTTTAATTTATTATCTAAGCAATGTATGATACATGTTCTTTATATATTATTTTCGTGAATTTCTCCATTATTTTTATGGTTATTCTGCTATTCCGTGTGAAGACAATCCAATAAATCACACATCATAAAAGGTGCAGCCGTTCTTGGGTTGTAAATGGTGTAACAACAAACAAAAAATCGCAATAGCACCTCTTTGTGCTCTAGATCCGTTCAGCCGTTCTGGTGTGATTTAGTAAAAAACAATGAATGTAAAATTTTCAAATTTATAATAATAGTAAAAGTAGTTCGGGAGCTCAAGTTCTCTCCGGGAGATCACCAGCAATACCAAGGGGCTGTTGGCGTTCTTCCGGGAGCTGGGGTGGATCGAGTGAAGGTTTCACACCCACCCACACGCAAAACACGCGCTCAGACGTGGAGTTGCGGAGAACAGCCCGCCGAACCAATAGTAAGAAGTAAGATAGTAACATCAGTAAAATGTACTCGTACCTACTATAAAGGCGACCTTCACCATAAAATCTATATCAAAATGCAACTCCACAAAACGCCGTTGTCGACAGTTCTTTATTCAAGAGCATAGAGCCAATCGTATATTTCATTCGTCCATAGATACAATTAGGTTCGTTATCTGCTTATTTCGGTGGATAAATTCCCAATGTGCGACGAGGGCGCGACAAACCGGGATACAGAAAAGGGGAAATGTCACCTCGTTATCTTGAAAAGGTTGCAATTTTATTTGAAATCGATATTCACTTAGATATACGGTTTTATTTGTATTGTGTGTTAGAGCTGACTTATAAAGTACCCATTGCAAAATGTTTCTGAAGCGCTTTGTGGAATGCAGTGCCGTAATGAACAGACTACGACAGCAACTGCTACATATACTCGTACAGTGCTCCTTTACGGTGGTATCGATGACAGCTATAGCTATTTTATAATAATATTATTATATTTATAATAGTATTATTATATAATAGCTAGCATAACAATATCATTATAAAGTAGCTACAGATTTATTACTTATGTAATACGTAATGAGCGCAGTACAATATTATTTTTTTTATTGCAATTTTAACAAGCTTATTTAAGAAAACATTGTTATTATTTATTTCTAACGAGAACAAGACAAGGTTTACGATGCTCGCGGGAGAGCACGAAGTATACTCCGTACTTTTATTCTTAGTTTGTAGTTACAAGGCAATGAAGAATTATAATGCAATTCATTTAAATTATGTTATTTTGGCTACATGTTTTATTGACTAAGAAAAGATGTCACTTTTAAATCTATAAAGTTTGAATATATACATACTTACTCTCTTATTCATATAAACTAACGCTGGTATATAGTACTGTTTTAACTAAAATCATTTGTCAACAATGAAAAACAGACAGAAAGTGGTTATCCATCTGTCAGCTTAAACAGTGTTTCAAATGAGTGTTATATTTTTACGACTTTTTTTTTTGTTAAGGCGGGAAATATGTGTCTAATCTAACCACGCACCCCGTCATTCGGGGCAACAAACGGGGTAGTGTAGGGCCCGTCACCCATTAAAATAATAATATCCTGAAAGCATTTATTCGTGCCCATGTCATGTAATTTGTAATTTATATGTATATAATACTTAACGCAATGTATGGACTCTGTTCGAAATAAAAATTATTATTATTAAATAAAACCGCCGTGTGCCATCATTCCGATTGTACTGGAACTATATGACATTACTTCAGAGGTATATTTTTGTGCCTTAGTTTTTATAATCCGATAACTTTTCCCGGAACATACAGCCTACAATCTGTCTAATTTTGTAGAGTAAGAACGTCATTTCTAGACTCCATTCCAAAATACTCAAATCCAGTAATTAATCTCATAAATATAATAATTATATTAATTATTGGATCTTAACTCCATAAAAATTTCTCTGTAAAAACATTGTGTAGTATAAAGACATAGGATAAAGTGTTGATAAAATACTTAAGGAATTTATCAACACTATATCCCTAGCCAGCGTTTGATTTAAAGTTTACTGAGTAAAAATCGCGACTTGAATATACTACTCTGTCAAGAAAGTACCGGGAAAAGATCAATAATACACAAAAATTTTGTTATTCATCCAAATTTATTTTATCAGCTTCATCAAAGTATGCTCCTTCAGAAACGATAGACTTAAACCAACGAATAATCCAATCATCAAAACATTTTTTAAACGCTGTTTCCGGAATTGAGTTCAGTTCTCGCCGCGAATTCTCCTTTATGTCTTCTACCGATTGAAAACGGGTGCCACGAAGTGGTAATTTGAGTTTAGGAAAAAGAAAGAAGTCGGCTGGAGCCATATCTGGTGAATATGGTGGTTGCTCGGTGGTATTTGTTGAGTGTTTGGACAAAAATTCATTCATAATGATGGCCTTGTGCAAAGGCGCATTATCGTGGTGCAAAATCCAAGAATTTTCTTTCCACAAATCTGGCCTTTTTCGTCGAATTTACTCTATTAAACGCCGAATAACGCTCAATTAATATTCGTTATTTACCGTTTGACCTTCTGGCAAGAATTCCGAGTGCACAACACCGCGATAGTCAAAGAAAACAGTCAACATGACTTTGACTTTTGATCGACTCGATTTTTCGGTTTGGGTTCAGTTGGAAGTGGCCACTCCGTAGCTTGTTGACTAGTTTGCAGATCAAACTCGTAAGCCCACGTCTCGTCACCAGTAACAATGCGTTTTATGAATGTTGGGTCGGAATTGGCTCGTTCTAGCATGTCCTCAGCGACTCTCATGCGATTGAGTTTTTGGAGAAAATTCAGGTCTTTTGGGACTAGCCGAGCGGAAACATGTTTCATACCCAAGTGATTATTTAAAATGGTACGGATCGACTCGTGAGATACAGAAAGTTCGGCGGCTATCTCTCTCACAGTTGATGATGAGGATTTTCAGTCTACTATTTCCTTCACTTTCGCAATGTTAACTTCAGTTGCAGACGTTGATGGCCTACCAGAGCGAGGCAAGTCTTCCATCACATCTCGACCGCTTTTAAACCACTCATAAGCACGTGTTTTTGATAAAGTCGATTCACCGTAAGCCTTCTGTAACATTTTCAGTGACTCCGAATACGAAATTCTATTGGCGATGCAAAATTCGCAATACACACTAGATATGATATAACTAAAAACAGCACTGTATTTAATATAAATAACAAATGAAACTCAAACTTCGCGCCAAAATGGATAACAGTTGTGCCTTTTTGAAATAAAACCTCGTTTACGGAATCTATCGCGTTTACTTAATTTTACTACTATCCCGACGTTTCGAATACTTTACAGCATTCATGATCACGGGTGGACTTAGATGATAGACGTCCAAAGCTGATAAGCTGACGTCGACGAGGTTTTATTTCAAAATGTGTAACATTCGCGTAAATATCAGAAAGTATTAAACAGTTGTGCCAATCTAACAACAACAAAAAAAAACAAAAATTTGAATTTGGAACCATAAACAAATCATCCATTCTCGGTAATTTCTTGACAGAGTAGTTGGTACTTTGATCGGACCTACATAGAGAATATCGAACATTTTGCCGCTTTGTCCACCTAAGCTACGTAGGCGTCAGTATCGGCTTTTTGAAGAACATGAAGCGGCCAGAGATAAACATGTACCTATTGTGTTAAAAGAGACAAGCACCAGTACGTCTTAATGTTATTTCTTATACACAATATTACACCTCTGCAATGGAAAAATGATTTCTAATAGCTTCCTGATTGGGACGCGTGACTTTTTGTTGGTTTTGGGTAGTTTATCTAATATCAAATATACTCTGATTGTCCATTTGTATCTAATATAAACTATACTAGCTGACCCGGCGAACTTCGTACCGCAATATATTTTTTCATTAATAAATATTGCAATTATAAATTGAGATATAAAGTATCCTATCTCTTAAGTTGGAACAAAACACACATTTAAAAAAAAAGAAAAGTTAAAATTGGTCCAGTAGTTTCGGAGTTCACCCCGGACAAACATCGTGACACTGGAATTATATATAATAGATTATACTATATTACAATCCTATCACTTGGATAAACGTATAGTGAAATAATCATAGAAAGTAATTTATACTACTATAAAAGCATTCATTTTAATTATTCAATATAAAATGGCGACAATTTTTTAATTTATGAAGCAAATTTAGGTTTTGAACATAATTAACCATTTCCAAGCATTTTCATGTTTATAATCACGCCACGTTGAGGCGTCATACATTTTTTTATACAACGCGGTAGGCAAACCAGTATACGTCCTATAACTAACAATAAATATTTAAATAATAGAGATTTGAAAACAATTTAAATTAAGTTCATTTTTTTTATTTTTTTATTTGGGGTTTTAGTCATACATTGACTATATCACCCCGTAAATTAAATCAACAATTGACAACATAAAACGGTAACAAAGTCTAAATAAGTAAGTACTTAATCTAAAATATTTATATTTATCTGTTATGGACCACAAATATAAGTCCAAAAGTATTTTTGCGTTAACGGATAAGGGCGAGGACAAGATACTGTTACTTATACGAGGAGGGATCAAAAAGTAGTGAGAACGACATACTTCTTGGCAAGAAAAAAAAAAAAATACTGGCAGGCAGCTCAGGTACATATATGTAATATTAAAAAAGAAAAAAATATTCGATTCTCTTTTGTTTTTTTCTGAATGTAGTCATTTGTTTGCTTCGTGTCGGAACGTGTTCTCGAAAATGGAGAAAAGCTAAGTGCGAGCCGTTATTAAATACCTCTGTTTAAAAAAGTTAACGACGCAAGAGATTTATTGCAATTTGGAGGCAACATTAGGAGAGTCTGCTCCACCGTATTCCACTGTTGCAAGGTGGGCTTCTCAATTTCGAGTAGGGAGAACGAGCACGGAAGACGAACATCGTTGCGGCCGTCCATCGACGTCAGTCACTCAAGAAAATGTTGCGAAAGTCAAGAAAATTGTATTGAGCGATCGAAGAGTTACCATCCGATACTTAATTGAAGAAACGGGCATTTCATATGGAAGTATTCAATCCATATTGAAACAATCTTTGAATATGAGAAAAGTCTCCGCAAGATGGGTGCCGAGAATGTTAACCGAGTATTTTTTGTTTGATTTCGTTGATATGATTACCCCATTTCAAACTTCTATCTAGCCACATACCTAAATATCGAACAGTATCTACTTGCTGAATAATGTGATAGACATAGCATCACGCCTGTATTCCCCGAAGGGGTAGGCAGAGGTGTATTACACACCCACGACTCGTCAGCTATGTTAAGCCCCACGTAATAGGGGGCGAGCCTATTGACGTCTACCGGGCACATTTCCAAACTCCGGGCTGTTACTGAGAATTTTTCTTTTTAGGAAAAAGCTCAATAACATTGCCCGACCCGGGGATCGAACCCGAGACCTCATGATTAGCAGTCGCATACACTACCGCTACACCACCGAGGCAGTTAGTTATCAGTTTAAAATTTAACAATAATGTGATTATTGTTAAACTTTAAACTGATATTACAATTTATTTTTCCTCTACCAAATACACATACCTTAGACTTCCTAAATGAGATTGTAAGCCCTATTTCTTCAATTATTTTGCAAAAGTAATTATTGCGTTTTGGATATCATCCACGGTCCTAAATAAATTCTTGTTTGAATTGTATATAACAAAGTCATCGGCGTATTGCGATACAAAAACCTGATGTATAGTACGATAAACTTTAGCTGTTGCTATGTTAAAAAGAATTGATGATAATGGATCGCCTTGAGCAATACCCATTCCTATACTCCTCTTAAGAGAGGTTTCATCATCAATTTATATTATGAGCATTCTTTCGCGTAGACTTTCCCAGAGATAATTACACAAACGGGAGCCCATCCCAAGACTATCAAGTATATTCAAAAGGCTGGATGGGTTTAAATTATTGTAAGCTCCATCAATATCTATAAAACAAGGGAGTCCCTTATGAAAAGCCGATCCGTATACGTGAAACAATTCTAGACAGATTATCCAAGCTTGATTGAGATCTTCGAAAGCCTATTGTCTCATCCGAGTTTAAGCTATTTTTCTCAAGGAACCAATCTAGGCGTTTCGCAATAATCGTATGCAGTATTTTGCATAGGCAAGAAATCAATGCTATAGGTCTCATCCCAGATGAAAAATCGCCCCCTGGTTTTGGTATAGGCACTATGCTTACTTCTCTCCACTGTTTTGGAACAAAGCCGTCTAATAAGAATATGTTGTAAAGAGAAGCAAGTGCACACTTACCACAGTCAGGAAGATTATAGATCATAGAGTATGAGACGTTGTCCCTTCTAGGAGCTGAGTCTGATTGCTTAATGCGATTGTTTATTTCTTTTGCTGTAATTGGGCTACATAGTTCACCATTGCTAGAAGTAAATCTAGGCTTGTCAGGTGAAACGAAATCAGGTGCCAATCCACATAGCAGAGTTTCACACTCATCCTTGTCTATACTTGGTCTAACAGATTGATAACCCTTAAGCCATCTCATGCGTGCCCACATTTGAGAGGATGATGTTACACCGTCCAAGCTATCGCAAAAAGCTTGCCACGATCTACGCTTTGCGCGACGTATTGCTGATCGAGCATACCTTATCTTGTTTTGTAACTCTATAAGGTTGGTAAGAGTAGGATTCTTCCTAAACTTGCTTAAAGCTAAACGTCGTTCAGCGACAAGTTTGGACAAGTCTTGTGACCAGTATGGCTTTGGGAGTGAATCCGTTCGATATTATGGGGCTATTTGCAGTTTTATAGGTGGGTATGGATTGATCAGCCGCCTGGTTTAATTTTGCGCTAAAATCGTCTACTATCTATATAATCGGGTACTAATGAACGCAGTGTTAGATATGCTAACTTTAATCATCAGATGGTCGCTGCCAAGCATTTCATTCATAGTATTCCATTCAAACTTAACGGCAATATCGACAGTCGACAAGGTAATGTCAGGGGAAGTTTTTTGAACAGATCCATTTACAAGTTTTAACCGTGTAGGACTCCTGTCGTTTAATGTCACAAAGCCATTGTCTAATGCACTATCTAATATAAGGTTGCCTCTAGTGTCCGTTTTGGATGACCAATTCGTATGGTGCCCATTGAAATTTCCGGCTATTAATGACCTGTGATTTAGACGAGAAAATATGTAGTTCCAATCTGTAGAAAACGTACACGTGACATTCGGATGGCAATAAAGAGATATTATGTTTTTGAGATGTTCACAGTTTTGTAATTTCAGCTGTATCAATTCAATCTGTCCATTGGGGTGGGACGAAGAGTCACAAAAGTCGTTGTGCCCTTATGGAACGATGGGCTAGAATTGCTACACGTCCAAAACCGTCATGGCGGTCTCTTCTGAAAATATTGTAGCCACTTATATGAAAACTGCTATTTGGGACGAGCCAAGTCTCACTTATTATTGCTAAATGGATTTTTTCCTAAATTAAAAGTGCTTCAAATTCAGAGCTTTTTGGGCGGAGACTTTACGCGTTCCATTGTAGTATATTGATAGAGGAATGTATTAAGTCAGGGTCCATGTAGGTTTAAGAATGCGAGCAATGGCAAATTTGAAAGATATTGTACGACCAACGATATGACTGATTCATATAGTATTTGTAAGCAACTTTTTATCTTATCTTCCCATGGTGTATTTATTTCGAGAATTTTTTGTTTGAGAGTTTAGCCCACGTGATTTTATTTTGTATATTTTCTGCTTGCTCCTCTGAGCTATCTGTCGACTGTGTTATTATACTACCCTCACTTTCATTTTTATCATCATCTAATTCTAAGTCTGTATATTCTCTCAAATTGTTTTAAGTATTTCTTCTAATTTTCTGGTTACTTTTCTTTTTAGTTTGTACTTCTTTTGGTTTAGTCACATCAGCGAAAGTATTTCTTCGGTAATCTACAGCAGGCTTCTTGGGTGTTACTAAATCTTGATCGTGTAAGTGTCTGTTAGGTAATTCAGGGAAGTCCTCTCTTATATTCGGGACTGTAGGAGACTGAGGTACATATAACAACAGAGCTTTTATGTATGAACAGTTAAATTCGGCCATCAGATCTCAAATTTTCTTTTCTCTAATAAAAATAGGGCATCTCTTGGACAAAGACATGTGTTTACCTCCACAATTGTTACATTTGAATGATAAAGTTTCACAGTTTTCATGGTTATTTGCACATTTTGGGCAATCATTTTCATAGCGGGGCACATTCTAGCTATATGTCCAAATCTCCAGCAATGTGAACACTGCGTAACTGGGTAAACGTACGTTTCTAATTTAATCTTGGCATCGAATAGGTGGACACATGGTGGTAGTGATGGGCCTTTGAAACTTATTCTGATGGATTCGCTATTCTGCCACTTGCCGTCTAATGTATCCCTGCGTTGGAGCCGTTTGATGTCTAATATCTCTGTCTCACAACTCAGACTTTTAATAATTTCTTCGTCTGTGAGGTCGAGGTCAATATTTTTTATGACTCCGAAGAACTGACTCACCTCCAAAGTTCTTAGGCATTTAATTCCATTTTCATTAAATGTTTTGCAGTCTAAAAGTGAAGCAGCACTTTCCTCTTTACTAAACTGTAATAGTACTTTGTATGGGCTCACATATTTTATATTAACCACATTTTGAATATTTTGTTCTTTAAGGGATTTTGCCAATCGAAACTGTTTGGGTAATTTATCACGACCCGTCATGCTGATCTCAATTCTTTCCTCTGATACCCTTGTCGATTCATCAACGCCTGCTGCTCTGGCGAAGCGCTTTCCTCCTCTACCAACATTGGTCCAAATTTCCTCTTCAGCTAACCCGCGATTCCTTTTGGATATCCTTCTTGTTTCGGTCTGCTCGATGTTTCTTTCTTCCTCACAGAATTCCATATCCGATTCGGCCACATTTTTGGTGCCTCTTCTAGACTGATCATAACGCTGCATCAGAATAGCCAGGTCCCTATGTCCTCCATAAGCGTCGATTTCACTATCATTGAGTAATTCGAGACTATTCTCGCAGGTAATCGCATCGTGTGCCATTAGCAACGGCGCGCTGAGGCGACTCAAACCAGTTATGCGTTTATAGCGAGAACGCGTCCGGCAATAACAGGCGCCCGCGCGCGACTGAGTTCATTTTTAATAAATAATTTTTAAACAATGATTAGATTGAGACATAACTGTCTCGGTGGTCTAGCGGGAATGTATGCGAGTGCGGATCATGCGTTTATTTCCCGGGTCGGGCCAATAAAAAGCTATTGGGATTTTCTGTCAAGAAATTGTAAGCAACTTATAATTCGTACAAAACATGAAAATTGAAATGCTCATTTACAATCTTCCTTATTACATCAAAATAATTCAGAATCCAGATATGCGCATGGAGCGAGACTGAATCTTGTTGAACTAACTCAGTGCGAAATCACTTTTGCCTCGGCCTTTGATCTCTACAGTGCCAAAGGAATGTTATTCAGTAAAAACATGCAAATTCGATAAAGGTATAACACAATATTATGGAGAGCAGCTGCCGTCGCGGAGCTCTCTTTACAATACTCGGTGAGTATTAGCAATTGCTTTGAATATTATTTATCATATAAAAAAAACATCGGTTAACGATTAATATTTGAGCATTTGGCATATGTTCCAATTTAGGTACCTATGAAATTTTATGACATAAACATACATAGATGTTCACGTTACATACCGGATATTTTCAAATCAGTAATCAAAATTTATAGTTTCATTAAGACAGTAAAAAAAAAAATTGCATATTTAGATCAAATTATATACTAGCACGTAGATCAAATTATATACTAGCATATAGCATATTATTGTTCACTATATTATTATTCACTTTTACTTATTAGGCATAGGCATATAATAGCTTAAGATATTATCATGAAAAGAGAAATATCCAGCCAAATCCACGAAACCAAAGATGTTAATTTTTTATATGAAAACAATTCAGTATAAATTATGCTGAACACTGAATATTTCATGATTGGGCTCACTTCTAAAGGCTCTACGAATAAAAATATGAAAGGATGTTCACAATTAAGTTATACATTGCTACTTTTAACATAAATTACCTTATCTCAATCTTAAAGACTTATGACAGTGTATGTATTATGATAACAAGATTTGTTAACGCCCTCGTTTTACATAAAAACATGAATAGATCAAATTACATAAAATACTTCTTCGTGAATGAGATAAGGAATGTTATATGTATATAATAAAAATAAAACTTTTATGACGAATGTATTCGTCAAGTTCATTAATATAAAATATCAAGCAAATAAATAAGTATGAAAGAAGTGTGGAGTAGGCAGTTGACCGCAGGAAACCGCAACCCCAGTTGGGTGCGTCACTAACGAAATGAAATTCCGCAGGCATTCCGCGCGCCGGCTGCCTTCGCGACTATGACCACGACTACCGCGACAATACCAACTATCCAATAATTCCATCCGCTTTCGATACGAAAAAGGTTGCGCCCCCAAGTTTATTAATAACAGCCATCGACAGACACACACATTCGCGCCACTTAGATTATATTAGATTGGAATGTACGAGTATAAACAGATGTGAAATAAATTTCTATATAGTATTTAAAGCTATTTGAAAAGCATAATTATCTATTGCGTTTAATATTACCATGTTCTTACTAAAACTGCCTCTGTGGTGCAACGCTATTGTGAGCAACAGCTGATTATGAGGTCTCGGATTCGATACCTGGGTCGGGTAGTGTTATTGAGCTTTTTCGTAAAAAGAAAAATTTTTTTCAGTAGCAGCCCGGAGTTTGTAAATGTGCATGGTAGAGGCAATAGGCTCGCGCCCTATTATGAGGGACTTAAACATAGCTAGCGAACCGTGGGTGTGAAATACACCTCTGCCTACTCCTTCGGGGTATGCTATTGTTGTTGTTGTTGTCTTACTAAAACAATTACAATGTAAAACCACTTAAAATGGTCAATTTTGAATTGATGTCATACAATAGAAAACACGCAAAGACATTTCTACCTCTTCCAGGGTTGAAACTTTCGGATGCAGTTTTAATAGGTGCTTAGCTTTATTTAATTTAAATTGAATCTTAGCAATAAGTAAATATCTTCAATTAAAAATATAAAGGTAAAGGTAACCTCACGCACACGCGCATACAAACAAGATCATTCTAAAATCCGTTTACAACCGTAAAAACAATCAATAAAATAATGTAATTTATGTGTAAATGTGTAAAAAAATGATATACAACATATATATTTGTACATTTTCCAAGCCTATCTACATTTTTAATTGAAATCGCCAGAAATAGCCAAAGAAGTTTTCTCAAAATAGCAGACATATGTATACAAAGATTTCACCAACATTACCAAAGAATAAGTTGGTGTCGATGCTAATCGCAAGTGGAAGTTCGACGATCGACTCCGACAAATGCGGTTCAACACACAAACTTCCTCCTGTCGCACATATTCAAAGGGGAACATACTCCGACTTATAGTTCTCCAGTTTAATAGAAACTATTATATTGGTCTTGTTTATTTTTGAAGTGAAATATTTTATTTTTATCTCAGCGAACAAATGTTTGATATGTACTTTAGACATAGATATGTACGGTGTAGAAACATATATCATTCGCCACACTACTATGGACTGGATGCAAGTGCATTAGTATTAGATAGCAAGTGACAGGAAATAATTAGTACGATGTATATGATAACATTGCGTATGAGTAATAGAGAAAGGAGCAAACTACTGAGAGCAGATAGAAAGAGAACAATTTCCACGTTTTCATTTCAAGTGCCGGTTGTAATAAGAAAAAAGAAAACGTACATTTTAATCATATTGAGACCAATTACTTTATAGACCAATATATTGGATAAAACAAATGCCGCCTTATTACAAAACATAGTCTAACTCCTAAACCAGGTCTACATCATCTTTAGACCACGGTTTAACAAAATTCTTATTACAAAATAAGTTTTAAGCGTTAAACCATGTACTAAAAGATAAACTACCGGGAAACCTAGTTTAAGTAGTATAGGCTGGTCTAAGTCTAAATGTCAAATATTTTTATTGGAAGTTATGGTTAATATTCAATTATGATGGTCACTAAAGACACATAGGTGAGAATCAGCTAGCAATCTCAAGACATTAAAATTTATATTTTATATAATGAGTGAATTTGTATTAGGATAAATAAAATTTTACATCTATTTTTCATGTCTAATCAATTAATTCTATCTATCTGCTGCGGCCAAATTCGCTGAAAGAGCCGCGGACAGCGTGGCCATAATTTCGACGTTGGCCATGGGCTCGAGAAACCTAAAAAGCAGTTTCGTCCGGGGTCTTAAAATCGCCGCCACGGAACTGTCCAACGTGGTGGAGCGGTTTGTGGCGGAGGTAGCCGACCTTGGGGCGCGCAATGAGCGCCTGGAGACAACGGTCGAGGAGCTGCACCGAGGGATGGCCAATATGAGAGCCGAACTTGGGCTCCCTGAGGCCATCCCGAGTGCCTCGGATTCTGTGATGCGGGTCGAGCCTGGTCTCCCCGCGACCGCCTCGCCGCAGCCGCCGTGCCCCCGCCCCACCTCGGCGACCGCCTCGGCTCCGTCTGCTGCTCAGTCGGGCCCTGTCACTGGGCTCGACGACGAAATGCTCCGTGCGGTTGGATGCGGTCTTTGGCCCGAGAATTGAGGCCCTAGCCGCAAGATTGCCGCCGGAACCCCGACTTCGGCCGCCGCTTGCGGCTGATAAAAGAAGGGCTGCAGCGTCCTCGGCATCGACACCTCTGCCGTGCCAGGGAGGGCATGTGTCTTTTGCCGCGACGGCGGCTAAACCACCGGCGGCCAAACCACCAGCGGCAAAACCTTCGCCGGCCCCTGTGCAGGGAAAGGGCCAAAAAAAGCCCAAAAAAAAGGAAAAGGCGGGACAAGCCCCGAGGGGTCAGCCCCGAGAGGAGTTCCCGCCTCTGCCAAGCGCCGCTGTGCCTCCGCGTTCTGCTGCGCCGCGACGAACGGTCGCACCCTCGCGGGATACGGCTGTCGCGCCCCGGGCTCCTGCCCCCACACCCGCCACTGCTACGTCCTCAGACGGGGACTGGCAGGTGGTTGGGCCCCGGCGATCCCGGGCCAGGGATCGCGGCGAAAAGCGGCGCCAATTAATCCGAGAGGAGAAGCCCCGAAGCCGCGGAAGAGGAAGCCGCGGAAACTGAAGGTCCCGAAGGCAGCTGCGGTGGTGATCACCGTGCTGCCTGAGGGAAAAGAAAAGGGCCTGACCTACGAGGCCGTCTTGAAGCGTGCCCGGCGGGAGATAAACGTCTCCGATCTCGGGGACGTTTCCGCTCGCTCCCGCCAAGCCCGGACAGGTGCTCGGATTTTCGAGTACCTGGGGCCAGAGGGCGCCAAGACGGCCGGCGCAATGGCCGCGAGGCTGCTGGGCCTGTTCCCAGAGGAGAGTGGTGTCCGGGTCGCCAGACCCGTGAAGTGCGCTGAACTGCGCATTTCCGGGCTGGACGATTCCGTGACGGCGGAAGAGATCCGGGAGGCAATCGTCTCGAAAACCGGGTCTCCCAGCAGCGCCGTCCGGGTGGGCACCATTCGCCCAGGTCCAGGTGGTGTGGGTGCCGTCTGGGTCTCGTGCCCTGTCGCGGCGGCCAAGGATTTGGTCGCTGCCGGTAGACTTCTGGTGGGCTGGAGCGCCGCGCGGGTAATCGCGCTGGAGCCCCGGCCTGCCAGGTGTTACAAGTGCATGGCGGTCGTTCACACCCGGCCGTTGTGCACAAACTGCTTTGACTGCAGCGGGCTTTGTTTCCGCTGCGGTCAGGCAGGGCACCAGGCGGCTGCCTGTTCTGCCACCCCACACTGCCCCGCGTGCGCGGCGGGCAATCGCCCCGCCAACCACTGTATGGGGCGGGTGGGGTGCAGGCCTCCGGCCAAGTCAGGCCCTAAGAGGGGGGTGGGCAGCCAATCGGCCCCGGCTGCCCAACCCGGCGCGGCTGGACCGCCGCAGCGCATGGAGGAGGATATCGTGGTCCAATAACGGATCACGGCGCTATCGTCCTCCAGGGGAATCTCGGCCATTCCGCCAGGGCGCAGGACCTCTTCCTGCAATCCATGGCGGAGCGGTCGATCGGTGTTGCCGTAGCCGCGGAGCCCTACATAGTCCCGGATCGCCCCAATTGGGCGGGTAGCGGGGATGGCTCCGTGGCGGTCGTCGGCTCGGCGGCGCCGCATTCCCCGCCCTTGTCACTCAAAGACCAGGGCACGGGATATGTGGCGGCCGAATGGGGAGGGGTCACGCTGTATGGCGTGTACTTCTCCCCTAGTCGTAGTCTGGCAGCTTTCGAGGTCTTCCTGCACAACCTGGAGACCTCGATACGGCGTATAGCACCGAGCCCTGTGCTCGTGCTGGGGGACTTCAACGCCAAATCAACGGCGTGGGGGTCCCCCAGGACGGACCCCCGAGGTGCGGCGGTCCAAGAGTGGGCGGCAGCGGCGGACCTCGTGTTACTCAACCGAGGGTCCTACCCAAACGTGCGTGCGGCCCTGGGGCGGGTCGATAGTGGACCTTTCGTTCGCTAGCCCTGGTGTCGCCGCACGCGTAAGGAGCTGGCGAGTCCTGGAGGAGGTCGAGACCCTATCTGACCACAGATACATTCAGATAGAGGTCTCCCGGGACCTTCAGGGCGCCAGCAGGGGTCACGCGGCGGACAGAACTCCCGCTTTTCCGCGATGGGCTGTGGGTAGGCTCGACCGGGACCTGCTAGTGGAGGCGGCCATTTTTCAATCTTGGCTGCCTCCCCCCCTGACGGAAGACGTGGACGCTGAGGCTGGCCGCATTCGCGGCATGCTTACGCAGATTTGCGATGCGGCCATGCCCCGTGTGCGGCGCCCGCCTCGACGGAAGGGGGTCTACTGGTGGTCCCCGGAGCTGGCGGACCTCCGTGCGGCCTGTATTCGTGCCCGGAGGTCCTACACCCGCAGCCGCCGTCGCCGAATCCGCGACGAAGAGCGGGAGGGCCGGCTGTATGCGCCGTACAGCAGTGCGCGCGCCGCGTTAAAGCTGGCCATCTGTCGCGCCAAAGATGCGAAAAGGCAGGAGATGCTGGAGGGTCTCGAGCGTGACCCCTGGGGACGCCCGTACCGCGCGGCGCTTAACAAGCTCCGCGCCCAGGGCCCCCCCCTTACGGAGACCCTCCAGCCGGGCTTCCTCTCTGAGGTGGTCGAGGGACTTTTCCCTTCACGGGCGGTGCACACGCCCCCGGTTATGGCTCCGCCAGATGATGACCGGGAGGCCGACGACGTAGAGGTGCCGCCCGTAACGACGACGGAAATGGGGGCGGCGGCAGCGCGTATGCGAAGAGGCGCCGCCCCCGGACCGGACGGGGTTCCCGCCCGAGTGCTGGCCCTGGTCCTCGACCACCTTGAGCCCCGCCTCGGGGGACTGTTCGGCGTTTGCCTGGTGTCCGGACGGTTCCCTGACTGCTGGAAGGAGGGGAAGCTCGTGCTCCTGCCGAAGCCGGGACGGCCTCCGAACACAGTCTCGGCCTTCAGGCCCATCGTGTTGCTGGACGAGGTGGGCAAACTCCTCGAGCGGGTAGTCGCTGCCCGCATCGTCCGGCACCTAGGAGCGGTCGGCCCCGACCTGTCCGACGCCCAGTTTGGATTTCGGACGGGTCGGTCTACGGTCGACGCTATTCTGCGCCTGAAGGCCGCGGCTGCGGAGGCCGTCGCCTCGAGGGATGTGCTGTTGGCGGTGTCGCTGGACATCGCCAACGCCTTCAATAGTCTGCCATTCGGCTGCATCAAGGAGGCACTCCGGTACCATGGAGTGCCCCTCTACCTAAGGCGGCTGGTGGCAGACTACCTCGACGGCCGCAGCGTCCTCTTCGTGGACCGGGAAGGGGACGTTGTAAGGAGGGCTATGTCGTGCGGCGTCCCGCAGGGTTCGGTTCTTGGGCCGCTCCTGTGGGACATCGGCTACGACTGGGTCCTCCGTCGCCGGCTCCCCCCCCGGGCTGGGCGTAATTTGCTACGCAGACGACACGCTCGTCACAGCCCGGGGCTGGACCCTCGAGGAGGCGGCAACGCTGGCCACCTCAGGTACCGCGGAGGTGGTCAGGCGGATTGAGGCGCTGGGGCTTAGGGTGGCCCTTGAAAAGTCGGAGGCGCTACTGTTCCATGGGCGCCGACGGGGCCCGCCCTCCAGCGCCTCGATAACGGTCAATGGGGTGGGCTTGCCAATCCAGGCCCACATCAAATATCTGGGCCTGGTATTGGATGGACGGTGGCACTTTGACGAGCACTTCCGCCGTCTTGCGCCAAGGCTCGTCAACACGGCGACCGCCCTTTTTTTATTTTATTTTAGGTGGGCAAAAATGTCCTACCGCACACCCCGCTGCCCGGGGAGACAACGGGGTAGTGTGGGGCTCTCACCCACTAAAAACCCACCGTGCGCCCTCACCCGCCCTTGCTACGGCGGATCACGGGAACCGCGTCGTTTCTCCGCGATCCGCAGGCGGCAGCCCCTTCGGGCACCCTCTCTTGTGCGACGCCCCGCGCACTTGGGCGTCACACCTTCGCGGTAGGCTTCCGCGGACGGCAGGGTACTCCCCGACCCCACCGACCGCAGCCTCGGCTAGGGCGGCATCAGGCGCAGGTAAGCGCGCGCACGCCGCCCCGCGCGCCGGCGGCGAATCGGGTCCGCGAAGGAGGATTCCTCCCGGGCCCTCTCCGCCGCCTCCTTCCGCGAGATGACAGCCTCGCAGAAGGCGGCGACCGCGGTCCAGGCCCTGTCACTGCCAACCATCGCTCGCGCAACGGCCGGCAGCGACAGGTCCACGCCTATGACTGCAACGAGTTCCCGGCGCTGCACATCCCAGGCCGGGCACGACTCGAGCGTGTGCTGCGCCGAGTCCTCGCCGCAGTCGCAGTGGTGACAGCCTGGGGTCGTCTCCCTCCTAGCGATCGTGTGCAGGTATTTGCCGAAGCAACCGTGCCCCGACAAAACCTGCACCAACCGGAAGGTGAGGACCCCGTGCTGCCGCCCTGCCCATTCTTCCAAGATCGGCTGGAGCGTCCACACGGTCCAGAGACCAGCCCGGGGCGTCTCCAGCCGAGACCTCCACTTTAGGACGGTGGCGCGGCGGGCATCTTCCCGCCACGCAGAAATTGCGCTTGGCGAGGGGCGGCTGCCCCCCGCCCCCGCCGTCGACGCCCGCCGATAAACGTCGGCGAGCACTTCCGCCTCCAGATCCCAAGGGGGGGTTCCGGCCAACGCGCAGGCTGCATCGCACGAGACCGTGCGGTACCCGCGTATTGCCCTGACCGCTACGACCCTCTGTGGACGCCACAGAAGGGCCCTATTGCGAGCGGCCAGGGACTCCGCCCACACGGGCGCGCCGTACAGTGCCATTGACCGTACTACCCCCGCGTAGAGTCGTCGACACGCGAGACTCGGTCCGCCCAAATTCGGCATCAGTCGCCCGAGGGCGGACGCCGTGCCGACGAGCTTTGGCGCAAGACGGCGGAAGTGCTCGTCAAAGTGCCACCGTCCATCCAATACCAGGCCCAGGTACTTGATGTGGGCCTGGATTGGAAAGCCCACACCGTTGACCGTTATCGAGGCGCCGGCGGGTGGGCCGCGTCGGGGCCCATGGAAGAGTAGGGCCTCCGACTTTTCAAGGGCCACCCTAAGCCCCAGCGCCTCGATCCGCCTGACCACCTCCGCGGTTCCTGAGGTGGCCAGCGTTGCCGCCTCCTCGAGGGTCCCGCCCCGGGCTGTGACGAGCGTATCGTCTGCGTAGCAAATTACGCCCAGCCCGGGGGGGAGCCGGCCACGGAGGACCCAGTCGTAGCCGATGTCCCACAGGAGCGGCCCTAGAACCGAACCCTGCGGGACGCCGCACGACATAGCCCTCCTTACAACGTCCCCTTCCCGGTCCACGAAGAGGACGCTGCGGCCGTCGAGGTAGTCCGCCACCAGCCGCCTTAGGTAGAGGGGCACTCCATGGTACCGGAGTGCCTCCTTGATGCAGCCGAATGGCAGACTATTGAAGGCGTTGGCGATGTCGAGCGACACCGCCAACAGCACTTCCCTCGAGGTGACGGCCTCCGCAGCCGCAGCCTTCAAGCGCAGGATGGCGTCGACCGTAGACCGACCCGCCCGAAATCCGAACTGGGCATCGGACAGGTCGGGGCCGACCGCACCTAGGTGCCGGACGATGCGGGCAGCGACAACCCGCTCGAGCAGTTTGCCCGCCTCGTCCAGCAACACGATGGGCCTGAAGGCCGCGACTGTATTCGGAGACCGTCCCGGCTTCGGCAGGAGCACGAGCTTCCCCTCCTTCCAGCAGTCAGGGACCCGTCCGGACACCAGGCAAGCGTCGAACAGTCCCCTGAGGCGGGGCTCTAGGTGGTCGAGGACCAGGGCCAGCACTCGGGCGGGAACCCCGTCCGAATACGGCGACCGCCCTCGGGCGACTGATGCCGAATTTGGGCGGACCGAGTCTTACGTGTCGACAACTCTACGCGGGGGTAGTACGGTCGATGGCGCTGTACGGCGCGCCCGTGTGGGTGGAGTCCCTGGCCGCTCGTAATAGGGCCCTTCTGTGGCGCCCACAGAGGGTCGTAGCGGTCAGGGCAATACGCGGGTACCGCACGGTCTCGACCGATGCAGCCTGCGCGTTGGCCGGAACCCCCCCGTGGGATCTGGAGGCGGAGGTGCTCGCCGACGTCTATCGGCGGGCGTCGACGGCGCGGGCGGGGGGCAGCCGCCCCTCGCCGAGCGTAATGTCATCGTGGCGGGAAGATGCCCGCCGCGCCACCGTCCTAAAGTGGAAGTCTCGGCTGGAGACGCCCCGAGCCGGTCTCTGGACCGTGGGGGCGCTCCGGCCGATCTTGGAAGAATGGGCAGGGCGGCAGCACGGGATCCTCACCTTCCGGTTGGTGCAGGTTTTGTCGGGGCATGGTTGCTTCGGCAAATACCTGCACACGATCGCAAGGAGGGAGACGACCCCAGGCTGTCACCACTGCGACTGCGACGAGGACTCGGCGCAGCACACGCTCGAGTCGTGCCCGGCATGGGATGTGCAGCGCCGGGAACTCGTTGCAGTCATAGGCATGGACCTGTCGCTGCCGGCCGTTGCACGAGCGATGGTTGGCAGTGACAGGGCCTGGACCGCGGTCGCCGCCTTCTGCGAGGCTGTCATCTCGCGGAAGGAGGTGGCGGAGAGGGCCCGGGAGGAATCCTCCTTCGCGGACCCGATTCGCCGTCGGCGCGAGGGGTGGCGTGCGCGCGCTTATCTGCGCCTGATGCCGCCCTAGCCGAGGCTGCGGACGGTGGGGTCGGGGAGTACCCTGCCGTCCGCGGAAGCCTACCGCGAAGGTGCGACGCCCAAGTGCGCGAGGCGTCGCTCAAGAGAGGGTGCCCGTAGGGGCTGCCGCCTGCGGATCGCGGTCGTAACGACGCGGTACCCGTGATCCGCCGTAGCAAGGGCGGGTGGAGGCGCACGGTGGGTTTTTAGTGGGTGAGAGCCCCATTCACCCCGTTGTCTCCCCGGGCAGCGGGGTGTGCGGTAGGACATTTTTGCCCACCTAAAATAAAAAAAAAAAAAAAAAAAAAAAAGGACCTTTTTAGCTTCTACAAGTTGCATAATCTTGCATAAGTATAGTGTATGTGATTTGAATATTGTAGAAACTAAATAAATAGGTATTTATCTTTCTTTTCTTTGTTTTCCTAATACGTTACTTTTATTTCACTCAAAGGATTAAACTCTTCACATACCTATAAGCATGTCTTGCACAGTGATAAGGTAACACCCTGGTAAATAACTGTAAATGGCAATGATATATATAGAAAAATAAAACAGTATTAAATGATGCACTAAGTATTATTTTAATAATAATAAAGTTTTAGCCTCACAATTATATTTATACAAAAATGTTTCCATGGTATTCAGTATTACATATTCACAACAGTTTTGTTTAATATTATTTTAATAAGATTCGTATTGTATCCTGAGGTTTTAAGTAAGTAATAATAATTCACTATGAAATAATAGCATGGGCCAGTGCATTCCAGAGGTCTACTTCAATTTGCGTACCATATATATAACTTCGCTCGTTAGAGAACTGAGACATTTATTAATAGGTACTAGGTACTACGAAAATACAAACATACATAGAAGTAATTCCGAACATAAAAAAGCTGAAAAGTTAACTAAATTATGTTGCGATGAAATAGTTTTGTTTGTTTATTGTTCAAGGTTTCACAAATTAGTGTTTTATTGTCATTATGACATATCCTAGCGCAACAACTTTATTCCGTTTTACGTCCACAAAGATTGACCCGGGTAAACGTGTAATAAAGTGCCAGCATAATTAATTTATGTATCAGAATAAATGGGAATCAAAAGAAAAGTGATAACTGATATAAAATATACTAATTTCTATTTATTTTCTTCGTTCCTAAATAAATCGCAAATATTTTTTCTATAAAACACGTTCCTTTCTAAGCATGCGTAATGAATGGTGACGCACTGAACGAACAATATTATTTAGAAAGACCTAAATCGCAGTACTAGAAAGTCCATGGTTTAATTATTTTTTGTAATAAGACTAAGTTTAGTCAATGGTTTATAAGTTAGACCTGGACCAACTAGTTCAGGCTTAAACCGCGACTTAGTCCATGTTTTGTAATAAGACGGATGACGTTTAAATTAATTATACTTTAGTTATTCCCCTTATAAAATCTGTTCACACAAAATAATTCAAGCAATTTGTGCCACGTTATTGTACAAGTAGGTATACATGTGTCTTACACACTCAGAACTGGTATGAGCTCCCATCCATATGAAATTATAGGACTTCGCTGGAAGAATCGTTAAGAAAAGTATTTCACATGAAATAAACGCGACAAAAGGGGTTCCGTTCTCAATCTGCGAAACATGAAAATTGCAAAAAAGTGTTTTAAGAAAGTCACCAAATAATGGAAATTATATTTCCACATCAACACTAGCACACCGTACTCAACCGTGGCTTCGTAGCAACTGGTCACGTGCCCAGCAATCACGAAACGTTTTTACGGTATTTCCGTTTTTGAAATGTTCACGTGGCAAACGTGTTATAAATTTTAAATTGCTTTTAAGCTTATGTACGGTGCTATAAAAAAAATCTGTAATGCATGATGTTATCTAATAGTATAAGTAGCAACTTACAAAGTCGTCGTATCGTAATCGTGAACATACACATAACTTTCTAATAAAACATTACAATTCGTTAAACAAACAATATAACCTATTATTAACCGCGTCGTGGTGATACGAGTAGATGAACAATCCATTTTTCTCTATTTAGTGTCGAACCTAACTTAAACTTAAATTATTGTTGTTAATTTACAAGCATTAGGTATTAGGTTCGTCTTTTTCGCTAATCTCGTTTTTCAGCGTAATCTGCGCTTCATCGGAAATAGCACTATTTTCCGATCCAAAAGGTGTCCGAAGCGTTCCTTTGTGAGTACCGGATATTCCCGGTAATGATACGACCCCAAACTCTTGTATTGGAAATTTTAGGATTGCGTTTACTGGCATTAATTTTATTTCTTCCAAGTAGTTTGATATTTTAAATTTTCAGTACTTACAATGTTAATATTTTATTTCACAATAAGTTTCAGTTTACTAATATAAGTCAGTTCACAATCGAATTATGGCTATCACTAGCTCTTGTGGCAATTGCATCTGAGCCATAAATTTATGTTAAAAATCATGAAATATATTTTATTTCTGACGATATTAAGTTTACATTGTACCTAATCCATAAAATATATACTTTCGAACATTATCGGTTGCTTTAGAATTTATCATTTATAGACAATTATATCAAAGATTTGAAAGAGAGCTCATATGGATTGAGAATGAATGATTTAATCATCAAATGCCTCATATACGCTGATGATCAGGTCATCTTAGCACCATCAGGCAATGGTTAACATAATGCATGAAACTTTGAAAGTAAAAGAGATGTCAGTGAATGTGAACAAGACGAAAGTAATGGTTCTGGTGGTGGTTATATATATATATATATATGTATATATATATATATATATATATAGATTTTGAAAGGTATGACAAAATGCGAGATTCTGATTGCTGGAGCAAGAGTGGAACAAGTGAAAGAATTTGTATACCTGGGTTCAAAGTTTACGAGAGATGGAAAGTATGACTGTGATATTGAGCGGAGAGCGATGATTGAAAATAAAGTCAATGGGGCACTGCATGGCTTTATGAACAGTCAGAAAGTGTCAAAAAAGGCACGGCGGCTGTGCATAAGGGGGTGCTGATCCCTACACTTATGTATGGGCCGGAGTAACTCTGTTGGAAAAAGTGAGAGATAGTGTGATACGAGAATGCTGTGGTGTGAAAGAAAATGTAGTGACAAAAATAGAGATAGGAATGCTTAGGTGGTTCGGACACGCAGAGAGGATGGATGAAAGAAGCTTAACAAAATAGATATACAAGGCGACTGTAAATGGGCAAGTTGTTAGAAGTCGACCTAGGCGAACGTATTTTGACCAGATCGGAGACGTTCTTAAGGAAGGCTAGGTTAAGACTACTCGTAACCAACGATTATGCATGAAAGCGCTGATGAAAGTAGATGAAGCGAAAGATGTGTGTCAGGATCGTAGCAAGTGGAGAGAAGTGGTCTCTGCCTACCCCTACGGGAAAAAGGCGTGACAATATGTATGTATGTAGAATTTAGCATTTCCAGCATATCAGAAAAATATTTAGATATTTTTATATATATTTTTGCATTTGACATGCTTAGCACTATACATTAAACACAAAGTGAAAAATGTGAAATCGAAAATAACAGTCAGGAGCAGGATCCGAACCTGCATCTTCCGGATTCCGTCCAGATGCTTTACCAATTCAGCCATTCTGACACTTGCTCCCGACTGCTAATCTCGATAACACATCATACTTAACGTCTTTAGGTGACGCCTGCGCCGTCTGTCGGAAGTATTTTCATACATTATACCGACCAGGTAAACTTAATTTTACAATTAAGACTTTACCCAACAACGACGCAAACCCTTTAAATATTTAGATATTTTTATATATAACCAAAGACCACAAACAAGTCACCCAAAGACGTTAAGTATGATGTGTTATCGAGATTAGCAGTCGGGAGCAAGTGTCATAATGGCTGAATTGGTAAAGCATCTGGACGGAATCCGGAAGATGCAGGTTCGGATCCTGCTCCTGACTGTTATTTTCGATTTCACATTTTTCACTTTGTGTTTAATGTATAGTGCTAAGCATGTCAAATGCAAAAATATATATAAAAATATCTAATAATTTAAAGGGTTTGCGTCGTTGTTGGGTAAAGTCTTAATTGTAAAATTAAGTTTACCTGGTCGGTATAATGTATGAAAATACGTCCGACAGACGGCGCAGGCGTCACCCAAAGACGTTAAGTATGATGTGTTATCGAGATTAGCAGTCGGGAGCAAGTGTCAGAATGGCTGAATTGGTAAAGCATCTGGACGGAATCCGGAAGATGCAGGTTCGGATCCTGCTCCTGACTGTTATTTTCGATTTCACATTTTTCACTTTGTGTTTAATATCAGAAAAAGTTCGATAAAAAATTATATTGGTATTTTCTTATTCATATCATGTCTATCACGGTGAACCACTCCACGTAATCCCCAAATAATTTAATCTTATTACAACCCTAATGAAGCGCACCACAAGTCAGACTAATAAAAATGAAATACAATCCGTGTTTACTTCAGCGAGCTTAATAATAATATCATGTTTCCATTTTCCGTACTTCTAAATGTTTTCACAATAATGTCAAATCCAGTAATATTAGGTACATATAATACAAATCTAAAAAATGTATTTATTATACAGCATATAGAAAAGAAGCAATGATGCATGAATAATTATCATTTTCACTACCTTAAATAGGTAACGAGTCAGGAGATAAAAATTAAAATGTTTAACTTTCCTGATAGGTATTGCAAATAGCGAATTGCGCTTCAAAATTCGTGTATTGTTATACCAGAGATTCTAAGCAATTTTTAAAGCAAGTTTAGAACCATTTTCATGAAAGAATGTAAATTTTTAACCAACATTTTTTTCGGTAAAAGAACTTAATTCTTTGTAAGGAAAATAAAATATGTTATAACAAATTTTCTGTTATAAAAAAAGTGAAACAGAAGCAAAGATCTTTACACAACTTATACCATTGTGTTTAAAAATAAAATGAGATGACTAGTGAAACAGAAGCAAAGATCTTTACACAACTTATACCATTGTGTTTAAAAATAAAATGAGATGACTACCCACACAATTCAACCTTTCCCACGTCCCCAATATTTGTCGCCAGGCGACGGTATTGTATGGAAAGGAGATGTCGACACCTGCAAAAGCTTATTTTGATACCATTGTGAAACAAATATCTTTCATACAAGTTCTTCGAAGTTGTATTCTGTTGTTCATACCCGCCTGTGTTAAATTCTTTAAGTACAATTGCGGCTTTCAAATTGTTTAAAAAGAGAATATTTTGAGTTATACAATACTTACGTTCTAATTCGACATTCAAACAATAATCGTATTAAACATAGTCTGGATATTTTGTATTTTTGGTTTGTCAGAATAAAAAAGTAATTCGTATCATCACGTCCACAATACACAAGTGGACTGGAGGGCAGAGCGGGATCGATTGGTTATAATTTTGGTCAAAGTACTTACAGTTTCAAATGATTATAAATTATCTATAGTAATAAAGCTGTAATATAGCTATGTCTGTACATTTAAGATATTTGAGAAAAAAATACTGTAATAGGCTCTATAGGCGTGTCTAAACACAAAACAATTTTATTTTTTTACTTTTTGTTGTTTGTTTGTTCGCGCATTACGCAAAAACTACTGAACGGATTTTGATGCATTTTTTTCGTTTGATAATCTAATCAAACAACTGGTATACACTTTATCCCGCTACTAACTACATCGGGAACCTGAGATATTACCTAAAAACCAGCTTTTGGCTGCGGCGGAGCGGCGGGCAAAGGCTAGTAAATATTAAAATAGATTGCTTTTTTGCTATATAACATCATTAAAACTGGAGTGAATGCGTTCATTAGTATTTTTGTGATATTAAAACGACTTATTCTAAAGGAATAAGAACACAATATAATAGGCAATGGCGTGCTAGAATAAGTGGATGAGTTTATATATCTTGGATGTGGATTCAGTCGGGATGGAAGGTACAACACTGTTATACAGGTAAGAGTAAATGCAGGAAATAGAGTGAACGGAGCATTGGGACAACTTCTCGGCAGCCATCACCTCAGCCAGAGGGCACGTGTCGCAATACACAACGCAGTGCTTGTCCTAACGTTATTATATGGAAGCGAGAGCTGGGTATGCAAAAAGGAGCATGAGAGTAAAATCAATGCGGTCAAAATGCGATCTCCGCGGAGAATCTGTGGAGTGAGGCTGACTGATCGCATTCGTAAAGACGACGTAAGAGAGCGAGCAGGTATAAAAGAGAGTATTGGTGTAAAGATGCGAAAGGGAATGCTCCGATGGTTCGGACATCTGGAAGTAATGCGGACGAGCGTCTGGTTAAGAAGATATACACTACGAAAGTGGAAGGATGTAGGTACAGGGGGAGACCGAGACTCACCTACCTAGACCAGTCATGTATTGAAGGAAGGTGGAAACCGGCGAGCGTGTATGAAGAGAATTATGAATGTTGAAGAAGCGAAACATGTATGCAAACACAGAGTCTTTTGGCAATCTCTCTCTCTATTCTCTCTGCCTACCTCACAAGGGAGACGGCGTGTATGTGTGTTCTTGACACATTAAATTTCTTAACCTGTAATAAAATCTTTAATTTTTTAAAAAAACCATAGGAATCTATTGGGTAACTATAGAAATATAAAGACCGTAATTAAACGTAATAACCATTAAAATTTACGCCAAACAGGCTGGACTGGCAGACAAGGTACAATTATTGTGTGACCATTTGCGGTATTCGATACACTGCAGCCGTTCTTCAGAACTGTAAATAGAACAGCAGAATGGCAACGAGCGAAGTTAAAACTAATAATAATAAAAGATTTGTGTCTCTGAAGTTGGCCGCAAGACGCTGCACAGTAGCTATATTTGTGTCACAAGGCATGGTGCGTCTTCTATAGTTTACATTATTCGATAAATGTAATCGATAATAATATTATTTATCGAGTTTACTAAAAGATGTACTCTTTTATATGTAGATAATTCACTAAAATCGCTCGTATACTTTTTATTGAATATAAAAATAATAAATAGAAACTAAACAATTAGATAAGAAAACATTATGATCTCATTCGATTGTTTTGTGGTGACTGCTGATCATGAGGTCTCGGGTTCGATCCCCGAGTCGGGCAGTGTTATTGAGCTTTTTTGCAACAAGAAAAATTCTCAGTAGCAACCCGGAGTTTGGAAATGTGCCCGGTAGATGGCAATAGGTTCGCCCCCTATTACGTGGGACTTAAACATAGCTGGCGAACCGTGGGTGTGTAATACACCTCAGCCTACCCCTTCGGAGAATACAGGCGTGATGCCATGTTTTTTCTTAGATTGTTTTGTTAATCGAGTAATAACATTTGAAATGGTCAGTACTGATCGTATAATTCCGTCACTATCCCCACTTTTTGCTCTGTGCCTTACCACTGAGCATAGTGCTTAACTTCAAGAGACACAAAGATCCGTTGTGACTAATATAATTTTACTTGATTGCTGTAACAGTCACTGACGCCGACCGGCCAATAACGCTACACCAGCGGAACCACGTACATCGATATTCCATCCACATGTTTCGATACCCCTAAAACCCACCGTGCGCCCGCTGTTTCGATACCCCTGATTTAGCATACACGGTCCAGGTCTACCGCTAGTGTAGGTGGCACAAGAGACACGCGTGGCTCATCATACCCCCCGCTCTACACTAACACTGACATGTGGTATAACGAGAAACATAATCCTATTATAACCGATCTAGCCAATCTGCTTGATGCTAGAGGAAATAAGAGGCTAGTAGTATCCAACAGTAGAGCGTAAATGGTTTGTAAAGAAAAGAAAGAAGATAACGCGTGTAAAGACGGACTATGAATACATAAAACCTCTTCATTACCAATTCCGTTCTTGCTATGCTCTTATGGATGACGTAGAACGAAAATTATTCTAATCCACAAACAATAATATAATTATAATAAATAATATAATAAATTGTTTTATTTTATCTCTCACAAAGGATTTTACACAAATTTGCATAATTAAAATCAATACATAATGGATTCCTTTCACAAACAATGAAGGAACTCCTGGTTTTTGGTGAGCTGATAAGTTGGTTTGGCTTTAGCAATTTTCAGTTTATTTATTGCAACTAGCTGCGGGTAAGGCATTAAAAGAAATTTGTTTTTACAATAACATCATAAATTAATTTGTATTGCGGGAGAAATTACACCCAGACTCTTATGTGTCACACAAAGAATTGTCCTGTGTGGGACTCGAACCAACAACACTAGTCAAAGGAGGACTACGAAATGCCAGAGTTCTTTGGCGCTCTTAAAGGCTGGAATATCTGCGTCATGGTGGCCGTTGCTTAGTGTAAGATTATACTCATAGAAAAGGCACTTACGAAAAAACAATAACTTGGTTTGTCTAAGAACTCTAAGACAGGTGACAGTCCATTATCTTCTCAATATCACACATAATAGAGTACCTACAATAGAGACTACAAAAGGCTTGGTGTGTTTTTCTGGCAAATCTATTTTAATAAACTAAAGGAAGGATACATGATAATGACTTGCAAAATATTAACCCGGTAAGTTAATAAAGGAGGTTAGAATTCTTTAAAATAATAAATATTAAAAAGTAGACTTATAAACACTCGAAGAAGACCTTTAGCTAAAATCGCTTATATTCGGATATCAGTTCACCATCGATTATCATCGAAATCTAAACCGCCAGAAAAATACAGGTGGACAGTATGGTTAATTAGTACAGCAAGAGAGTACAAGTTTGCTTGAATAGTTACGCAATCAAATAGTTTTCGTAAGAGCATACCATAACGAGATGTTTTATTTAAGCATATAAAATGTGTAGCGTTCTTGTTCATGCAGCTGAGTGGTAACGACGCGCCAAACATATCAGTTACCGAGACTAACTGCGCACCTCCGCGCCGTCTTATTTGTACGAGCAAATACGAGGGTGGAAGGGTGAAGTGAAAAATTGAGAAACGCGTCCCGAATAAACACAAGAGAAATAACGACATCAAACAATAATTGAAATCATAGGTAGGCCGCACGCGAAGAAGAGCGAATTATGCCTATAAAGTTACATGCGTATCACCCTTTTGCAACTACAAATATATTAAGAAAAGTAACTTTCCTAAAGAATAAAAATATATTTAGCAGAATACAAAGTGCGAAAATGTAAAATGGATAACGATAGTCTTGAGCAAATGTCACATAAAAATATCAAAATATTTATAGGGTTGCGACATTATTTGAAATGATTTTAATTGTAATAATGAAGCTTACCTGGAACAATGAATGCAAATACACCCAACATATGGCGCAGGAGTCACCCAAGGCATTAAGAAGGAAGATGTTGTCGAAATTGATAGTCCCAGGCAAATAACACGATAGCTTGGTTGGCAAACCGTCTGGAACGGTTATCCAAGAGATGCAAGTTCAAATTTTGCTCGTGCATTTCATTGTAGGTTTCACATTTATGCACTTTGTATTCTTATAAAGATTTTGGTTTATTTATTTAGATGATAAACTTTGTTGTCGAATTTAGGTACTTAACTGAAGTATTACTATTTTAGCCCACATTGTAAAAAAGGAACGGTAACTACTACCATACCTAGTAACAGTGATTATTTCAAGACATGTATTTAGAAGGTATGTGTTATGATAAATATACGTATGTAGCATATAAATAAGAATGAAATCTGAAATACACACGTTGGGTCTATTAATCTCAACAAATCGAATAAAAGGTTAATATAGAGGTTGCCCGGGGACGGAAAAGAAAAATTGGCTCCGTTCTCAATGAGAGCCCTCTGCAGTCGCTATACCATTATTAGTGAGTTAACTCAATTTGCGGCATATTGTTTGAAAGCTAATAACAGAGGCGAGAGATAGCAGAGCATCGTCATGACTACCCCTCATCGGCCATTTGCTAACCATATCTAGTCTGAGAACAAAATAATATTTCGTTTTTAATATTATAATCATAATATTTTATGAATACTTGTGCTGTTATTTTTCCAAACTTTAATTCTAGTCTAATGCCCGGTTCCTATAATAATAAAACAGCTCGTTTTACTTACAATCGGTAGAATATTCTACCAGGCGTAAGTAAAATTTGTTCCTCTAAAATACGAGTCGTAAGTGAATTAAATATAAAACCTAAGTCCGCTCATGCATGGAGTAGTATTTTCTGGTTATACGCATTACTCATTGAGTACTCGTTTGAACCGATGCTGCTAAATATCATCGTGGGTTCGATTCCCACTCAGGACAATTATTTGTGTGATGAACACAGATATTTATACTGCGTCTGGGTGTTTTCTATCTATTATATGCATGTATTAACAAACAAAAGTAGTATATGTATTATATCCGTAATCTGGTACCCATAGCACAAGCGTTAAACTTAGTTTGGGACCAGAGGACGTTGTGTGAAAAATGGCCGTGAATATTTATTTATTATTATTTATTATCATCTATATTTTTACTGACCATTAGAAGGGTTATAGTCAAGCACTCGCTTAGAACAAGTTAAAAAATTCAAAATCGATTAGTAATAATAAATACTACGTTATAGTATACGTAGTATTTTAGTTCCACGAGCTTTATAAAAGGGCCATAGATTATAGAAAAGAGAATCCTGTGACTATGGTTGTTGTCATAATTATCTTCTTCTTCTTATTTAATGGCTTTTGTGTCATAATTATGATTGTTGTTCAAGTTGACAGTAGTATTTAGTGCGTAAGCGTTTCGTTTAGATATAGGCATTGAATAGTTATAATGTTTAACATAAATTATTAAGGTCTAAATTGTGTCTAAACTATTTAACTTTAACAGTTAAATAATAATTTAATTATTTGTATTAAAGTTTTGTATATAAATAACAACATTTATTTTTAAAAATCACCTTTTTTTCTGAACATCATGTGAAACGATTGATGTAATAATGAAACGTAAAGAGGGTCATCGGTATACTTAACTGACAGTTCTTCGTTACTGCTAGACATGATAATAATGTTGTGAAACACCTGTGAAGCCTCGGTATCGGTATCTTGAAAACTTCTGGTAGTTGTCATACAATGACGATTCATAGAATTTCAAACTTTCATGGTCACTTATAATTCTAAACGTTTTTACGGGATTTATACCATGTAAATTTTTACTTACGAGTTTCCGATATTTCGGCACTGTTGCAAGCGCCATGATCACGGAACAACTGAAGTCCTTGCGGGTGGGAATAGTTTTTATTATTCTGCGGTTAGAAATATCGGTCTACCCGCTTTTTCACTCGTTTATGACACGCAACACTATCTATGGAACCACTACCACTGGTCTCACTCACGTATCGAGCTCGATCACGACACACAACACTTACGGTGTCGACCCTGGTTTTTGAGGTGTTTTTCTTCTTCTTTGTACATAGACGAATCACGGGACGCCAGGTGCTAGATAATTGAAAACCATCTTCACGGTTGAAATTTTTGTATTTCGTGATTTCAATGGCTTCTCTCACCAATCTGGGTATATAGTGGCGTTCTGTCGAAAGTATCTGAGGATACTTTACCATACCATTGGGATATACCCAGATTGGTGAGAGAAGCCATTGAAATCACGAAATACAAAAATTTCAACCGTGAAGATGGTTTTCAATTATCTAGCACCTGGCGTCCCGTGATTCGTCTATGTACAAAGAAGAAGAAAAACACCTCAAAAACCAGGGTCGACACCGTAAGTGTTGTGTGTCGTGATCGAGCTCGATACGTGAGTGAGACCAGTGGTAGTGGTTCCATAGATAGTGTTGCGTGTCATAAACGAGTGAGAAAGCGGGTAGACCGATATTTCTAACCGCAGAATAATAAAAACTATTCCCACCCGCAAGGACTTCAGTTGTTCCGTGATCATGGCGCTTGCAACAGTGCCGAAATATCGGAAACTCGTAAGTAAAAATTTACATGGTATAAATCCCGTAAAAACGTTTAGAATTCAATGACGATTCGTTGAATATAGGAACCGGGCATAATAGGTAAAGACTTATTGCGGATTTTTTACATGTTATTTAATTTAGGATCATACATTTCTGCACCATCTTCATAGGCGTATAAGAATCGCGGGGAAAGATACAACTTTTCTGTTCGTGATATATTCAAAGTTTATGTAACATTTAACACAAAGTGAAAAATGTGAAATCGAAACAGTCACGTGCAGGATTCGTCACCCAAAGACGTTAAGTATGAATGTGTTATCGATATTAGCAGTCAGGAGCAATTGTCACGATGACTGAATTGGCAAAGCATCTGGACGGTATTCAGGAGATGCAGGTTCATATCCTGCTCGTGACTGTTATTTTGAATTTCACATTTTTCACTTTGTGTTTAATGTATAGTGCTAAGCATGTCAAATGCTATAAACAGATATAAAAGTATATAAATAATTATGTAACATTTGTTCGATACCATGCATTACAATTGATATGGTGACCAGTACAGGGGTGTTGGTGCATACACAACTACTTCCGTATCTTGTAATGTGCCACTGATAAATAATAATATATTTTTATGGTACATGGTAATAAATTGAATCGAGACCTTTTCCAAGCCCGAATTTATAGACATCCCTAGACAAACGCTCTTTTCTCTCACATGTTTTGATTGCTTATGATGGCAGACGAGCCACAGCCCCGTCATAGTAAGTGGTAACCGTCGCTCATGGACTCAACTATACTAAGAGTATCAAGCCGCTGCTCCCCATTGCATTTCGTGTATGAATTGATAGTAAAAGCCTTGCTTATCCCAAGCATGAATGTGCCGTTACAATCGGGGAAATACCAATTTCGTTCTGTGAGAGGCACAGACTATCGGTGAAATACACACACACAATAACAGTAGATACACCTACCGTTGTTTTGTATGGTGAGTGAGAGCGCCGAAGGTCAAAACCCCATCCCTATCCTCTCCTTATTATTCTACCCCTATACTCTGTTTATTACCCTTTTTTTTTTTTTTTTATTTTAGGTGGGCAAAAATGTCCTGCCGCACACCCCGCTGCCCGGGGAGACAACGGGGTGAATGGGGCTCTCACCCACTAAAAACCCACCGTGCGCCTCCACCCGCCCTTGCTACGGCGGATCACGGGTACCGCGTCTCCAGCATCTCCTGCCTTTTCGCATCTTTGGCGCGACAGATGGCCAGCTTTAACGCGGCGCGCGCACTGCTGTACGCCGCATACAGCCGGCCCTCCCGCTCTTCGTCGCGGATTCGGCGACGGCGGCTGCGGGTGTAGGACCTCCGGGCACGAATACAGGCCGCACGGAGGTCCGCCAGCTCCGGGGACCACCAGTAGACCCCCTTCCGTCGAGGCGGGCGCCGCACACGGGGCATGGCCGCATCGCAGATCTGCGTAAGCATGCCGCGAATGCGGCCAGCCTCGGCGTCCACGTCTTCCGTCAGGGGGGGAGGCAGCCAAGATTGAAAAATGGCCGCCTCCACTAGCAGGTCCCGGTCGAGCCTACCCACAGCACTCTTTTTATTACCCTACCCCTATCCCTCCTTAGTATCCTTCCTTCCACCGTCTATCCTGTTCTTTATAGATTGAGACGCGCGAGTTATGCTTCTGGTGTTGCTAGCGTCTATAGGCTACGGTACGGCTCTATAGATACGGCTATCTCTCTATAAACTCTACGCCGTATGCTTTAAGTGCACTCGCTTAGTATTAAAAAAAAAAAAAAAAAAAAAAATGAACGGCTATCTCTCAACAACTGTGGGGATTCTGCGAATTGCATATTGTAATGTTGCAATCAGATATGTATGTAAGCAGGCTAGTATGTAAGGAGGTCAGTCGGACAGAACGCAATGTAGTTAATATACGAATATAACCAGTGCTCACCGACGTTTCATTATCATCCCCACGAGGAGCACCCACACATATGAACCCGACGTGATCGTGAATGTCACTCTGGTGCTGGGGATTAAAAATTTTTTATTGTCCGGTGTCGGTGAACTGATTGTGGTTTCGCGTAATTTTTGCAAGAACCAGCGACTCATACAATGTACGGTGTACCACCAGCATCTCAGGCCGCAGCAGAATCCGCAATCGCGACTCTCGCTGCCATCAGCGTGTCGGCGAGGTTGCCCGAGTTCTGGGTAGATATGCCACGGCTGTGTTCACCCAGTTTGAGGCCGTGATGACGCCGCAGAGGCAGGGAGATGAGGCCAAGTTCAATATGGTCGTCGCAAAACTAGGGAGAGAGTCCATCCAACAGGTGAGCGACCTGTTGACGTCACCAACAGAGGAGAACAAGTACGCCACGCTGAAGAACAGACTGCTGCAGGTGTACGAGGAGAGCGCCGAGCGCCAGTTCCAGAAGCTAGTGTCAGAGCTGGAACTGAGCGCCCAGAAGCCTACACATCTACTGCGGCAGATGAGAGTTAGGGCGTAAGGCACAGGTCTCGAACCAGACGCTAAAGAGCCTGTGGCTGTCGGGGATGCCCTCATGTGTTCGGGCAGTCATCACCGTGTGCCAGGACCAGCCGCTGGACAGTATAGCGGCGATAGCCGACAAGATCGTGGAGAGCACAGGGTCCAGCGACGTAGCGGCTGTAGCCGATGGCTCAGCGCAGGTCACGCTAGGACCGGTAACCGAGCTGGTCGACAAGATGAGCAAGCTGGCTATAGAGGTGGCATCGCTGCGCAACGAAGTGAGAGATCGGGGCGCGCGTGTAGCAGGAATCGGCAGGAGTACGGGAGTCGTCCGTCGTCGAGAAAGAGAATGTCACCCGGCGACGCAGACTGGCTATGCAGATTCCACTACAAATTTAAGAAGAACGCGAGGCGGTACGAGCAGCCATGCGCCTGATCTAACAAGGCCACGGGAAACTAGGCGCGGTACATTCGGCAGCGGTGGACGGGTGTACCCAAGGACAGGTAGTGGAAAACCATCGTATTAGTTAAGGATAGTGTAACTAGGTATGCTTTTTTAATAGATACTGGCGCCAACATCTCTGTCATTCCTAAAAGTTGCCTTAGGAGATACAGTACGGAGAGGTGTGATTTTAAGTTTTACGCCGCTAATAATAATGTAAAATAGGACGTCACACGGTGTCTAGGCTTAGCCATTTTGAGATAGGCGACCGTTTCGAGCACTTACATGTAGGTTAAGAAATAATGTAGATTGGTTCACGGAATTGCCCACAGTAATGTTAGGATTGAGAGCTGCGTGTCAAGCGGATAGCGATTTTATAGGCGCCGCGGAATTTACGTTGGGACATTGTTTAAGGTTACCTGGTGAGTTTTGTAGCAAGAATAGCACTACGATAGATAATCCACAAGCGTACATACATAGGCTTAAGGATACGTTACATAGAATTAGACCTAGAAGTAGGGACGCCAGTCGTATTAATAATAATATGTTTGTACATGCTGATTTAAATTCCTGTTCACATGTGTTCCTGAGGATAGACGCTGTGAGAAAACCCTTGACGCCGCCATATAGTGGACCTCACGAAGTTGTAGAAAGAGACAAAAAGGTGTTCACCATTATGGTAAATGGTAAGGAGTGTAAGGTCTCCATCGACAGGGTTAAGCCAGCATACATTCTGGAGGATTCCAACAGCGCGTGTAATAGCGATTTGAATCAGCATAAGAATATTAATGTAAACACGCCCTTAGTAAAAAAAACGCAGTGGCAGAATTGTTAAAAGGCCCGTAAGGTTTATCGATTTGCAACAAGTTAAAAAGTAGGTAAATGCAAAGTTAGCAAATAATATTAGTGTGTATAAATTGTGTTAGTAGTAATAAGGTCATGGCATTTTATTGTTTTTTTTTTTGATCTTGTTGTATTTTGTGATGGTTAAGGATAGTAAACTTTTTTTTAGAAGGTTGTTAGGTGTATGTGGAACTGCATATTGTAATGTCGCAATCAGATATGTATATAAGCAGGTCAGTCGGACAGAACGCAATGTAGTTAATATACGAATATAACCAGTGCTCACCGACGTTTCATTATCATCCCCACGAGGAGCACCCACACAACCAAAGCACACTGATGTGCTTCTTGATCATGGCAGACGATGGTGCCGACCCGCTTAGGCCCGATAACAAGTCAGAACTCCCACTTGATACACAACCCTACTCGCAATGTAATGGGTGATAATAGCTTAATTAGGCGATTAAGGCCTCTAATGACACCTTTTTTTTTTGTTAAGGCGGGAAAAAATGTTCCTAACCGCACACCCCGTCGTTCGGGGCAACGAACAGGGTAGTGTGGGGCCCTCACCCACTAAAGAAACCCGCCGTGTGCCGTCTCTCCGCCTTTGTTGGCGGGCCACTGGAACTATATTACATTCCTTCGGTGGTCCGCCGGCAACCTCTTATGACACCTGCGGGAAAGAATGTGGTAGTGATACATATATTCTAAATCGTTAGAACACGGTACACGGTAAAAAGATTTAGTGAATATAAATCATCACTGTGTTATGTTTTTGTCGTAAACACAATGATTTTGTTAATCGCTTTAAGAGTTTTTGGCGAGACGTCATGGTGAGCGGTTGAAGTCCTGTCACATGGCGGACGTTCCCCGGTCCATCCACCCGCAGCCTCAGCTAGGGCAGCATGAGGCGCAAGTATCTGCGCCTGCACCGCCCCGGTCGCTGGCGGCGGTTTGGGTCAGCGGAAGAATCCTCCTCCCTGGCCCTCTCCGCCACTTCCTTCCGCGAGATAACCTCCTCGCAGAAGGCAGCGACCGCGGCCCAATTCCTGTCGCTGCCAAGCATCGCTCGGACGATGCTCGGCAGCGAGAGGTCCCCCCTATTTCCGCTACGAGTTCACGACGCTGCTCGGCCCAAGCCGTGCACGACTCGAGCGTGTACCTCGCCGTGATCTCGTTACAGTCGCAGTGGTGACAGCCCGGAGTCGCTTCCCTCCTTGCGACTATGTGCAGATATCTGCCGAAGCAAACGTGCCCCGACAGCATCTGCACCAGTCGGAAGGTAAGGACTCTGTGCCGTCACCCCACCCACTCTTCCAGCACCGGCTGGAACGCCCCTACGGTCCAAAGACCGGCACGGGGCGCCTCCAACCGTGCCCTCCATCTGGCCATGGCAGCTCGGCGGGCGTCGCCCTACCACCTAGCCACCTCTCTGGGTAAGGGGCGTCCGCCCCCCTCCCGCTCCTGCGACACCCGCTGATACACCTCAGCGAGCACCTCCGCCTCCAAGTCCCACGGGGTGATGCCAGCCAACGCGCAGGCCGCCTCCGTCGACACCGTGCGGTATCCACGTATGACCCTGGACGCAAAGACTTTCTGTGGTCTCCAGAGGAGAGCCCTATTCAGTGCGTCCAGGGACTCCGCCCACATGGGTGCGCCGTACAGCGCCATCGACCGGACCACCCTCACGTAAAGGCGTCGGCACGCATTGTTGGGTCCGCCCATATTCGGCATGAGCCGTGCAAGGGCGGACACTGCGCCGACTAACCTCGGTGACAGTTGGCGGAAGTGCTCGCGAAAGCACCACCGCCCGTCCAGCACCAGGCCCAGATACTTAATCTGGGCCTGCACCCCAATCTGGACCCCTTCCACTGTGATCGAGGCACCAGCACGTGGCCGACGTCAGGGCCCATGGAATAGTAGGGCCTCCGACTTGTCCAGGGCCACCCTAAGCCCCAGCGCCCCGATCCTCCTGACCACATCTGAGGTCCCTAAGGTGGCCAGGAACGCTGCTTCCTCGAAGTTTCCACCCCGGGCCACGACCAGCGTGTCATCCGCATAGCAGATGACCACCAGCCTGGGGGAGAGTCGACAGCGAAACACCCAGTCGTAACCGATGTCCCACAGGAGCAGCCCCAGGACCGAACCCTGTGGGACACCGCACGACATGGGTCTCCTCATAACGTCCCCTATGCGGCTCTCATAGACGACGCTGCGGCCCTCTAGATCCGTGCTCTACCCGTCGCGGGAATAGGCCCTCGACCACCTCAGTGAGGAGGCCGGGCTGAAGGGTCTCTGTGAGGGGGGGGGGGGGCCTGGGTGCGGAGCTTGTTCAGCGTCGCACGGTACGGGCGACCCCAGGAGTCACGATTGAGACCGTCCAGCAACTCCTGCCTTTTTTCAGTTTTGGCGCGGCAGATGGCCAACTTGAACTCGGCCCGCGAAGTGCGGTATGCCTCGTACAGCCGGCCCTCCCGCTCCACATCGCGGTTGCGCCGCCGACTGCAGCTGTATGACCTCCGGGCACGAATGCACGCCGCACGGAGGTCCGCCAGCTCCTGGGACCAGCTAGAGCCCTTTCCTCGGAGGAGTACGTCGCACACGGGGCATGGCTGAGTCACACACCTGCGTGATCGCAGCGCGAAATCGGCCAGCCTCAACGTCCACCTCCTCAGTCAGGGCAGGTGAGGACAGCCACGATTGAACGATGGCTGCCAGTCAGGCGCCAGTAGGTCCCTATCTAGCCTACCCACAGCCCACCGCAGGAACGCGGAAGTTCTGCGCGCCGCGTGACCCCTACTGGGGCCCTGGAGGGACCGGGAGACCTCAATCCGGATATACCGATGGTCGGACAAGGTCTCAACCTCCTCCAGAACACACCAGTTCCTCACTCGTGCTGCGACATCGGGGCTAGCGAACGAAAGGTCCACTATCGACCCGCCCCGTCGCCGCACGAACGTATTGACGGAGCCTCTGTTTAATAAACAGAGGCATAAACAGAGGCCCGTCGACGCCGCCCGCTCAACAACCGCCGCCCCACGAGCATTGGTCGCAGGGGACTCCCACGCCGTGGATTTGGCATTAAAGTCCCCCACAACCAGGACGCGGCTAGGTGCCAAGCGCCGCAACGAGGTCTTTAGGCTGTTAAGCCCATAGATATAGTATAACGTATAGATCACCTGACAGCTCGATAACGCGTAACCAATTTTGATTAGTCAATGTGTGCGTTGGATAGTGATGTAAGTTTTAAGAGTTAGACTGACTATCGATAAAATGATAAAACAAATCAGTTTCTTTAACGAACTCGCTCATTCAAATAATCATATTCAACTAATGAAACAAAACAGACATAATAAATTAAAACAAACATAATTAATTGGTTTTTATTTATTTCACCCCTGTTGCCTTGTGGGGTCGGCTTTAGAATTGTCCCATCCCTCTCTACCAGTCGTAAGAGCCGACTAAGGGAAGACCGGGGGCGTGGGCAGCAGCACTCCCTCGAGTATTAACAACATCCACTGCGATCGCCAACTCGCCTGCCAAGCGTGGCGATTACGGCATTATCCCCCATGACGGGACCGCTCGTTGTGGCGTTCTCTTGGGGAGGCCTATGTCCAGCAGTGGACGTTGAAAGGCTGATGGATGGATGGATGGATGGATTTTGCACGGAAGTAATGGTGTAGTATTTAGTACTTCCATGCTTTTTTGGTTAATACTCCGCCACGGCTTGTCTACCGCTTCAAGTAAAAGATAAACTATACTCCCTGTTTTATCTATAAGATCTCATTGCATCAATTATTTAGTTTAAGTAACAACCAAGATGGATATTAAGTACAAGAAAATGATAACCCTTTAATTAACACTATAAAATTACTTGGGGATTCGGCTGAACAACAATATAATTAGAAACTAAATTAATACCCATTAAATAAACAAGCCGATCTTGGCAAAGCTGTTTTGAAAGCGATACCGCTCTTTTGGAAACTGATACTAATGCCCGCGAGAACTCAAAATGATTTGTACATCGAGAGTACCTTTGTTTATTTATACTGCTGCCTGCTTACAAAAACTACCATTATAAAGCCAGTCACAAAATATAAAGTTAACATCTTGTTTTAAACTCTATAGTAACGTCGTAAAGTCGATACTTAAAAATTTACACACGGCAATTACCCGGCAAGGGTCGATACGGTGGCAGTTAATTATTAAAGCTAGCTGTCGAACAAGCGAAATTAATCGAAAGTATTCAGTTTGAATTTGAAACAAACTCCGAGGTAGGTACGGGGTTAGTTTATTAGTTTGAGTTTCTTTGTTTAAACACAGATAGAGCAATTAGCGAGCCACAAAATCGATTAATAATACGAGTTCATAATAACAAGATCAACCCTTTTTTTTTTATTAAGGCGGGATAAAATGTTCCCTATCATTTGGGGCAACGACCAGTGTGGGGTCTGCACCCACTAAAGAAACCCGCCGTGTGCCGTCTCTCCGCCTTTATTGGCGGGCCACTGGAACTATGTTACATTCCTTCGGTGGTCCGCCGGCGGCTGATCCTTTCGGGTACCTTCTACTGAGCGACGCATCCGCACACGGAGCATCGCACCTTCGCGGGAAGCCTTGCGGGTGGCGGACGTTCCCCGGTCCATCCACCCACAGCCTCAGCTAGGGCGGCATGAGGCGCCTGAGCCGCCCCGGTCGCTGGCGGCGGTTAGGGTCAGCGGAAGAATCCTCCTCCCTGGCCCTCTCCGCCGCTTCCTTCCGCGAGATGACCTCCTCGCAGAAGGCAGCGACCGCGGCCCAATTCCTGTCACTGCCAAGCATTGCTGACGACGCTCGGCAGCGAGAGGTCCCTCCCTATTGCCGCAACGAGTTCACGGCGCTGCTCGGCCCAAGCCGGGCACGACTCGAGCGTGTGCTGCGCCGTGTACTCGTCGCAGCCGCAATGGAGAGTTGCTTCCCTCTTTGCGACTATGTGCAGATATCTGCCGAAGCAACCGTGCCCCGACAGCACCTGCACCAGTCGGAAGGTAAGGACTCCGTGCCGTCGCCCTGCCCACTCTTCCAGCACTGGCTGGAGCGCCCCTACGGTCCGAAGACCGGCCCAGGGCGCCTCCAGCCGCGCCCTCCAGCTGGCCATGGCAGCTCGGCGGGCGTCGCCCTGCCATCTGGCAACCACGCTGGGTGGAATACGTCCACCGTACGTAGACGTGTACCCGCTCTTGCGACACCCGCCGATACATTTCGGCGAGCACCTCCGCCTCCAAGTCCCACGGAGGGATTCCGGCCAAAGCGCAGGCCGCCTCCGTCGACACCGTGCGTTATCCACGTATGACCCTGGACACAACGACTCTCTGTGGCCTCCACAGAAGAGCCATATTCAGTGCGTTCAGGGACCCCGCCCACACGGGTGGCGCCGTACAGCGCCATCGACCGTACCATTCCCGCGTAAAGCCATCGGCACGCATTGTTGGGTACGCCCATATTCGGCATGAGCCGTCGTGCAAGGGCGGACACCGCACCGTCTGCCTGCCTGGCCTTTCTGGTGAGGGCATCTCGGTGGAGCTGCCCTCCGACTCCGTCGCATCCCCTTCTAGTACTGTTGAGCGCTTCAGGAGCCGTGAGGGCCGCTCCAACGAGCCAGCCATCCCTGGCTGAGACCCCGATGGGTTCGGGGCAAGCGCGCTTACGGCCGTTATGTCGCCGCCACCGCCGTCCGTCTCCATCCCTGACTTTGACAGCTGATCCGCTTCCTGCGGTAGGACTTCCCGCAGGTGTGGGTTTCCTCCCACGGGTCCTCCTCTTCCTTCCTCTCTCCGTCTTTTTTTCAGACATGGTGTCGATTGCTCCCCCCTTATACATGGACTGACAGAGCCGGTTTTTACACTCGGCTCTGTGAGGGATTCCCCAGGTGCGTTGCACCCGGGACCCTCCTGGGGTCATTTTGTATTTTTAGTCTTCACCATTTTTGTAAAGTTTTACGTGTCCGAGGTGCCAAACCTCGCGACTGAGCTCCCCTCAGCCATGCATCCCCTGGCCGGGCGGCAGAGCACGGGATTGGTGTAATTTTTTATAGGGGTTTTCTTCCCCGCGGTCCGAAGACCCCCGGTCCTGTCTGTTCAGGATTACGGGTCAGGCCGAACGGTGGTCTGCAACAGACCGTGCCCACCGCTCGCAAAGCAAGCGGTGAGCCCGTCGCCCCTCAGGCTAAAAGCCCGTCTCCGTCTCCCAGGGCCAGGGGGGCCACTATGGCCCCGCTGGCCCCCCACGGCAGACGTTCGGCCCACTGCAAGCAGTGGACCCACTCGGGATGAAAGCCCCGCCTCCGGGGAAGGGTGGGTCACTGTGACCCCAGTCCCCACCCCAGGGTCCGGGGAGTCACCGTGGCCCCGCCGACCATCCACGGCGGACGTACGGCCTATCCACTGTGCCCTCTGCTTATCAGAGGGACACGCAGAGACCCGTCCCCTGCCGGGATTCAGCCGCCAGCACTAGAGTGCCGACGTTGCCCGAGGTGCACCAACGCGGAGGTATCCCGACCCGCACCCCAAACAAGATCAACCCTACTACTCATTTTCTGAATAAAAACATTACTTAATCGCATATAGCGATTGCACAGATGGCGGAATGGTTTAGATACCGGGCCGAGTGTTGTGGGTTCGATTTCCGCACAGGACAACTCTGTGTGATCCACAAATGATTGTTTTGTGTCTGGGCGTACTTTGTGTCCGTGAAATTGTGTCCGTGTATGTTTATAAAATCCCCCGCGATACAAGGATTGTTCCTTAGTGCAGGATGTTGACTATATATGGGGTGCTAATTTGTCCGGTTTACCTCCTAGTGGTGCACCCCGGGCAACGTCGGCAGTCGCCGGTGGCTAAAATTCCGGACAGGACGGGTCTCCGCGTGTCCCTCTGACTCAGCAGAGGGCGGATAGACCAGGCGTCGGAGTCGGTGGGGCCAGACTGGCTCACCGGGCTCTGGACTGGGGGGACAGTGGGGCCACAGCGGCCCCCCCCGTCCCAAATCGTAAACCTGAGCGCGTGTCTGTGGTTACGTCTCGCGGGCATACAGGAACGAGGGTCTTGGCTTAATCGCCCGGACCGCGAGGAAGACAACCTCTATAAAAAATTACCCCGAATCTCAAGTTCTGGCGCGCGGCGAGGAGATGCATGGCTGATGGGTAGTTCAGTCTCGAGCGCGCCCCCAGCCAGGGTACCTGCGGTCCCCCTGTGTTGGGTTACAAATGTACGCTTACCCGGGTACTGGGAGCTCTGCCCGGGTGGACCTCCTTTCTCCCACACTCGTGGGAACAAAATGGATACAAGTTCACAAAATAACAATACAGCCGAAAGGGGTTCGGCTTTAAATGCGGCCCCCACATCAAAGTCAGTCGCGCCGACAGAACCATTGCGCGACTCAAAAGGGAAGTTTAGGTCCCGCAAGGGACGCGGAAAGAGGAAGGAAGGAGCTTCGGCGACGGACAGCTCGGCAGCCAATTCGGCTTCCGAGATGTCCGCTGCTGAAGAAGGTGTTTGTGCCTTTAGGGCAAATACCAGAAGGGCGGGCAGCTCTACATCTCTGGCTGCTGCGGACATAAGTGCAGGGCAGATGGATGTGGATTATCCATCGCTGAAGCGCACCATGTCCAAGGGTGGTGGGGCGCCCGAATCAGGGGACTGCCCTACTGAGACGCCTCCCCCGAAAGCGCAGTATAGCGTTAGGGGTCGAGGCATGAGCCGTCCTGTGGCACCTGCGCCTCGTGCCACATCTGCCAGTAGGGCAGAAACCCTAAGCCTAAAAAGGCTGGAGGCGGAGCAAAACGCCGAGGAGCGCCTGGCGCTTTTAACGGAAAAACTCCGCCTCCCAGACGAGGGCCATATTGGGACGGCCCAGGCTGAGGAGAGGGCCCTGAACAGTGTGGCCATAGTGGAGACGGTGGCGGCTGGTTCGCGGAACCTCAAGGGGAACTTCGTGCGTGGCCTTGAAGACGCTGCGCACGAGATCTCGCTGTCGGTCCGGCGCTTGGCGGAGCAAAACAAGCGCCTCGAGGCTCAGAACGCTCGTCTGGAGGCGCAGAACCAGCGCCTCGACGAGGCTAACCGCTGCCTCGAGGCGCGGATGGCAGAATTGGAGCAGGGTCAGGCCGGGTTACGGGTTGAGCTTGGGCTCCCCGCGGCTGCCCCGGCTTCGTCCACTGCTCAGTCAGGCTCTGGACCGGAGCTGGAAGACGAAGCGCTCCACGTGATCATTGACCGCATTGCTGCGGTCTTTGGTCCGCGGTTCGACGCTTTGGCCGCGAGGCTGCCACCGGAGCCACGACTGCGGCCGCCGCTAGCAGCAGATAAGAGGAACGGCACAATGGCCTCGGCAGCAACAGCCCTGCCATGCCAAGAGGGCCATGTGTCTTTCGCTGCAGCAGCGGCAAAGCCACCAGCACCAGGAGCACCGACTCCTGCGGTCCAAAAAAAACGGGACAGAAAGAAAGGCAAGGCGAGACAAGCCTCGAGGGGTCAGCCCCGAGAGGAGTTCCCGCCTCTATCAAGCGCTGCTGCGCCTCCACGCGCTGCTGCGCCGCGACAGATTGCCGAACCCTCACGGGCCGCGGTGGTAACACCCCGAGCTCCTGCCCCCACCCCTGCCACTGCTAAGTCCTCAGACGGGGACTGGCAGGTGGTTGGGCCTCGACGATCCCGAACCAGGGGTCGCGGCGCTGCCGCGGAGCGCGAGGAGGCGCCCATATACCAGAGGGGGGAGGCTCCAAAGGCGTCCCGGAATAAAAAGAAGAGGTCGCGCAAATTAAAGGTGCCCAAGGCAGCAGCGGTGGTGATCACCGTGCTGCCTGAGGGAAAGGAAAAGGGCCTGACGTACGAGGCCGTCTTGAAGCGTGCCCGGCGGGAGATAAACGTCTCCGATCTCGGGGACGTCTCCGCTCGCTCCCGCCAAGCCCGGACAGGTGCTCGGATTTTCGAGTACCTGGGGCCAGAGGGCGCCAAGACGGCCGATGCGATGGCCGCGAGGCTGCTGGGCCTGTTCCCGGCTGAGAGTGATGTCCGGGTCGCCAGACCCGTGAAGTGCGCCGAACTGCGCATTTCCGGGCTGGACGATTCCGTGACGGCGGAAGAGATCCGGGAGACAATCGCCTCGAAAACCGGGTCTCCCAGCAGCGCCGTCCGGGTGGGCACCATTCGCCCAGGCCCAGGTGGTGTGGGTGCCGTCTGGGTATCGTGCCCTGTGGCGGCGGCCAAAGATTTGGTCGCCGCCGGTAGACTTCTGGTGGGCTGGAGCGCCGCGCGGGTAACCGCGTTGGAGCCCCGGCCTGCCAGGTGCTACAAGTGCATGGCGGTCGGTCACACCCGGCCGCTGTGCACCAACTGCTTTGACTGCAGCGGGCTTTGCTTCCGCTGCGGTCAGGCAGGGCACCGGGCGGCGACCTGTACTGCCACCCCACACTGCCCCGCATGTGCGGCGGGCAACCGCCCCGCCAACCACTGCATGGGGCGAGTGGGGTGCAGGCCTCCGGCCAAGTCAGGCCCTAAGGTGGGGGTGGGCAGCCAATCGGCCCCGGCTGCCCAACCCAGCGCGGCTGGACCGCCGCAGCGCATGGAGGAGGATATCGTGGTCTAGTTTATGGAGCACGACTCTATCCTCCTCCAAGGGAATCTCGGCCGCTCCGCCAGGGCGCAGGACCTCTTCCTGCAATCCATGGCGGAGCGGTCGATCGGTGTTGCCGTAGCCGCGGAGCCCTACATAGACCCCGATCGCCCCAATTGGGCGGGTAGCGGGGATGGCTCCGTGGCGGTCGTCGGGTCGGCGGCGCCGCATTCCCCGCCCTTGTCAGTCAAAGACAAGGGCACGGGATATGTGGCGGCTGAATGGGGAGGGGTCACGCTGTATGGCGTGTACTTCTCCCCCAATCGTAGTCTGGCGGCTTTCGAGGTCTTCCTGCACAGCCTGGAGACCTCGATACGGCGTATGGCACCGAGCCCTGTGCTCGTGCTGGGGGACTTCAACGCCAAATCAACGGCGTGGGGGTCCCCCAGGACGGACGCCCGAGGTGCGGCGGTCCAAGAGTGGGCGGAAGCGGCGGACCTCGTGTTGCTAAACCGAGGGTCCGCCCTAACGTGCGTGCGGCGCGGGGGCGGGTCGATAGTGGACCTTTCGTTCGCTAGCCCCGGTGTCGCCGCACGTGTAAGGAGCTGGCGAGTCCTGGAGGAGGTCGAGACCCTATCTGACCACAGATACATTCAGATAGAGGTCTCCCGGACCCTTCAGGGCGCCAGCAGGGGTCACGTGGCGGACAGAACTCCCGCTTTTCCGCGATGGGCTGTGGGTAGGTTCGACCGGGAGCTGCTGGTGGAGGCGGCCATCTTTCAATCTTGGCTGCCTCCCCACCAGACGGAAGACGTGGGCGCCGAGGCTGGCCGCATACGCGGCATGCTTACGCAGATCTGCGATGCGGCCATGCCCCGCGTGCGGCGCCCGCCCCGACGGAAGGGGGTCTACTGGTGGTCCCCGGAGCTGGCGGACCTCCGTGCGGCCTGTATTCGTGCCCGGAGGTCCTACACCCGCAGCCGCCGTCGCCGAATCCGCGACGAAGAGCGGGAGGGCCGGCTGTATGCGGCGTACAGCAGTGCGCGCGCCGCGTTAAAGCTGGCCATCTGTCGCGCCAAAGACGCGAAAAGGCAGGAGATGCTGGAGGGTCTCGAGCGTGACCCCTGGAGAAGCCCGTACCGCGCGGCGCTTAACAAGCTCCGCGCCCAGGGCCCCCCCCTTACGGAGACCCTCCAGCCGGGCTTCCTCTCTGAGGTGGTTGAGGGACTATTCCCTTCACGGGCGGTGCACACGCCCCCGGACATGGCTCCGCCAGATAACGACCGGGAGGCCGACGACGGGGAGGTACCGCCCGTGACGACGACGGAAATGGGGGCGGCGGCAGCGCGTATGCGGAGAAGCGCCGCCCCCGGGCCGGACGGGGTTCCCGCCCGAGTGCTGGCCCTGGTCCTCGACCACCTAGAGCCCCGCCTCAGGGGACTGTTCGACGCTTGCCTGGTGTCCGGACGGTTCCCTGACTGCTGGAAGGAGGGGAAGCTCGTGCTCCTGCCGAAGCCGGGACGGTCTCCGAATACAGTCGCGGCCTTCAGGCCCATCGTGTTGCTGGACGAGGCGGGCAAACTGCTCGAGCGGGTAGTCGCTGCCCGCATCGTCCGGCACCTAGGTGCGGTCGGCCCCGACCTGTTCGATGCCCAGTTCGGATTTCGGGCGGGTCGGTCTACGGTCGACGCCATCCTGCGCTTGAGGGCCGCGGCTGCGGAGGCCGTCACCTCGAGGGAAGTGCTGTTGGCGGTGTCGCTCGACATCGCCAACGCCTTCAATAGTCTGCCATTCGGCTGCATCAAGGAGGCACTCCGGTACCATGGAGTGCCCCTCTACCTAAGGCGGCTGGTGGCGGACTACCTCGACGGCCGCAACGTCCTCTTCGTGGACCGGGAAGGGGACGTTGTAAGGAGGGCTATGTCGTGCGGCGTCCCGCAGGGTTCGGTTCTAGGGCCGCTCCTGTGGGACATCGGCTACGACTGGGTCCTCCGTGGCCGGCTCCCCCCCGGTCTGGGCGTAATTTGCTACGCAGACGATACGCTCGTCACAGCCCGGGGCGGGACCCTCGAGGAGGCGGCAACGCTGGCCACCTCAGGAACCGCGGAGGTGGTCAGGCGGATCGAGGCGCTGGGGCTTAGGGTGGCCCTTGAAAAGTCGGAGGCCCTACTCTTCCATGGGCCCCGACGCGGCCCACCCGCCGGCGCCTCGATAACGGTCAACGGTGTGGGCTTTCCAATCCAGGCCCACATCAAGTATCTGGGCCTGGTATTGGATGGACGGTGGCACTTTGACGAGCACTTCCACCGTCTTGCGCCAAAGCTCGTCGGCACGGCGTCCGCCCTCGGGCGACTGATGCCGAATTTGGGCGGACCGAGTCTCGCGTGTCGACGACTCTACGCGGGGGTAGTACGGTCAATGGCACTGTACGGCGCGCCCGTGTGGGCGGAGTCCCTGGCCGCTCGCAATAGGGCCCTTCTGTGGCGTCCACAGAGGGTTGTAGCGGTCAGGGCAATACGCGGGTACCGCACGGTCTCGTGCGATGCAGCCTGCGCGTTGGCCGGAACCCCCCCGTGGGATCTGGAGTCGGAAGTGCTCGCCGACGTTTATCGGCGGGCGTCGACGGCGCGGGCGGGGGGCAGCCGCCCCTCGCCAAGCGCAATCTCAGCGTGGCGGGAAGATGCCCGTCGCGCCAACGTCCTAAAGTGGAGGTCTCGGCTGGAGACGCCCCGGGCTGGTCTCTGGACCGTGGGGGCACTCCAGCCGATCTTGGAAGAATGGGCAGGGCGGCAGCACGGGGTCCTCACCTTCCGGTTGGTGCAGGTTTTGTCGGGGCACGGTTGCTTCGGCAAATACCTGCACACGATCGCTAGGAGGGAGACGACCCCAGGCTGTCACCACTGCGACTGCGGCGAGGACTCGGCGCAGCACACGCTCGAGTCGTGCCCGGCCTGGGATGAGCAGCGCCGGGAACTCGTTGCAGTCATAGGCGTGGACCTGTCGCTGCCGGCCGTTGCGCGAGCGATGGTTGGCAGTGACAGGGCCTGGACCGCGGTCGCCGCCTTCTGCGAGGCTGTCATCTCGCGGAAGGAGGCGGCGGAGAGGGCCCGGGAGGAATCCTCCTTCGCGGACCCGATTCGCCGCCGGCGCGCGGGGCGGCGTGCGCGCGCTTACCTGCGCCTGATGCCGCCCTAGCCGAGGCTGCGGACGGTGGGGTCGGGGAGTACCCTGCCGTCCGCGGAAGCCTACCGCGAAGGTGTGACGCCCAAGTGCGCGGGGCGTCGCACAAGAGAGGGTGCCCGAAGGGGCTGCCGCCTGCGGATCGCGGAGAAACGACGCGGTTCCCGTGATCCGCCGTAGCAAGGGCGGGTGAGGGCGCACGGTGCGTTTTTAGTGGGTGAGAGCCCCACACTACCCCGTTGTCTCCCCGGGCAGCGGGGTGTGCGGTAGGACATTTTTGCCCACCTAAAATAAAAAAATAAAAAAAAAAAAAGGTTGTTGACTATATAAAAAAAAAACATTGTAGTCTGTACCTACCAGCTTGCTCAGACTAACTGCTTAATTTCAGGTATCGGTTGCTGAAGAAGAAATTAACTTAGTTCATTAAAAATGTCTTGTAAATTCATCTAAATATAATCTAACGCTAGCGGTCATACTCGTAGCGAAATCTTAATTGGGTCAGGCCGGTAAAGGAGATGATTGGCTCCTAAGATCGGATCTAAGATCTAACTCCTTGTTATTTACTTTTATATAAGATTTGATTATTAATATTTTTATTACGTAACAATCTTTTAGCTTTTGTCTCAGTTCTGGGGTTTTGGCATGTACTAAAAATATACATAGCGATATGGGATTGATATACTAATTAATAACGAAACTTGTGAACCTGTCCTAAAGTTGTCTGTAATAAACATGAAATCCTAATATTATAAATGCAAAAGGGAGTTTGTTAATTTGTTTGTTACGCTTTCACGCTGTAACTACTAAACCAATCTCCATGTAATTTTGCATACATATAGTCTGGAGCCCAGAAAAGGACATACATAGGCAGCTTTTCATTCTGGAAAAACGAATGGTTTCCGTGGGATAGTTATTTTTACATAGAGATAATTAGTGTGCCGTAGTGATGTATTTATATTTATTCTGAATTATATATCCACGTTGACGGAGTCGCGGGCGGATTCTAGTTTGTTTGTAATATTTTTTTTTTACGAATAGTAAGATGATAGGGATGGGGTTTGAACCGCCGGTGCTCTTACTCACCATACAAAACACAACGGTAGATGAATCTACTGTTATTTCACTGGTACCTTCCCGATGGTACCGGCCCATTCATGCTCGGATAAATAAGGCTTTTACTATTAATTCATATCCACGAAATGCAATGGGGAGCTGCGGCTTGATACTCTTAGTATAGGTGAGTCTATGAGCGACGGTTACCACATTTGTCGGAAGTAATGCAAAATGGATGGATTTTTCAAAGTATACCTACATCTCTTCGAGAACCGATCATAACCGAAAGGATACGAACTGTGCATTCCACTTGTAAATAAGATACTATTTATTAAACATCGCGCGCGCTTTGAGCAAAGCCGAAACTTTAGAGTAAGTACTTACTAATATTATAAATGTTAGTGAACTTTTTTATTTTTTTGTTAGTTACCTCTTGACGCCGTAACTACTTAACCGATCATCACGAAATTTGGCATACACATATTCCGTAGTAAGGAAAAGGACATAGATTTCTGTGGGACAGCTATTTTTGTTTAGAGACTATTTTTGTGACAAAGGGTGACGTATTTAGATTAGAGCTTTTATATTGTTACTTATACCTATAAAGATTACTAGCTAAGTAATGTTTGGATGTTAACTAACTTATCATCACGCCATTTCCCTTGCGGGGTAGGCAGAGAGAACAGAGTGCCAAGAGGCTCTATTCTTGCATACATCTCTCGCTTCCTCAACATTCATAGCTCTCTTCATACACGCTCGCCGGTTTCGGAGACTCCTGACTCCACCTTCCTTCAATACATGACCAATTTGGTCTAGGTAAGTAAGTCTCAGTCTCCCCCTGTACCTACATCCTTCCACTTTCGCATTGTATATCTTCTTAGCCAGTCGCTCGTCCGGCATTCTTTCCACATGTCCGAACCATCGGAGCATTCCCTTTCGCATCTTTACACCAATACTCTCTTTCATACCTACTCGCTCTCTTACGTCATTGTTACGAATGCCGTCAGTCAGCCTCACTCCACAGATTCTCCGCAGAGATCGCATTTCGACCACATTGATTTTGCTCTCATGCTCCTTTTTACATACCCAACTCTCGCTTCCATATAATAACGTTGGGACAAGCACTGCGTTGTGTATTGCGACACGTGCCTTCTGGCTGGGGTGGTGACTGCCGAGAAGTTGTCCCAATGCTCCGTTCACTCTATTTCCCGCATTCACTCTTCTTTCTACATCAGTGGTGTACCTTCCATCCCGACTGAATCCACATCCAAGATATACAAATTCATCCACTTGTTCTAGCACACCATTTTCTATTGCTACTCTAACATCTGTTCTGGCTTCTTCTCTTTCAAAAACCATTACTTTGGTTTTGCTCACATTCACACGTAGGCCCCTTTTCTTACAATATTCTGCCATTACGTCGACTAGGGTTTGCAGGCCAGTCGCAGACTGCGCTAATAGGACCGCATCGTCTGCATATAGCAGCGAGTTAACCACTGAGTCGCCCATCTGAGCTCCCACATTCATTTCATTCAACCTTTGGATGTTAGTTGCTCAAAATTACGCAAAAACAGATGAACGGATTTGAATGACATTTGGCATACATAGGCATAGTTTATCATCTCAGTTAATATATTTATAAGATACTTATAATCTCCATAAAAAACATTGATTTTCATCATCACTAGGTATCGCTGCTTTATTGTCAGCTATTTTTCTCTATTACAGTGTAAGCGAGATATGGCGATAATTTTTTTGTCTCATATTTTTTGATCACTCATCGCTTTTTCAGGATTCAATTTAAGACGAAATCGTGGGTGGGAGCTAGAAATATCACATTAAGAACAGATCAGGAAGTAGGTATTAAGTATGAAGAATAATCAAGATGAAGTAAAAGGAGCAAAGGCATCTAAAGTAATTTAGCGCAATTCAGAGCATATCGTTGAATAGATTTAGCGGAACAATATTTTATTTATGCAGTAGTGGCAGAGTGAAACGAGCACCAGGAACAAGTGGCGGGGACAGCGCGCAGCGGGGTGCCGGTCGCCGGATGTCATGGAAAAATTGCTACTTCCGAGCCGGAGCCCACACAAAAAGGGGCCGTCTGCAATCTTATTATCAAGTGTAGTGACCTCCGCGGAGCTCTGTTACAAGCAGTCTATCAAAAGATATGACATCCCTTATAGTGAATAGCAGTCGTGTTATATCTTAAAAGAATATCGCTTTCTTTTGCATTGTTCGATGCGCTACCTTGCTGATTTATTTATGGAACCGAAACATTCCTCAATATTTGTTGTAGTCCACTGCATCTATAGTATTAAGAGCACTAAGGATTTTTTTTTTGCGTTACATAGTTTTACATTGAAAGTATGAAAATCCTTTTCTGGTTTTAATAGCTGGCTATTTTCCCGGGTCCGAAGATAAAAGTATGGTGTTCTATGAATTGAAAACAACACGACAGGAGCAATTTACACATTTGTCCGGTAGGTGATATAATGAGCGCAACTTATCCACTACTTACTCAAAAAATAACTAAAACTACATCAATAAACATACTTATTTATGATGGTAGGCAACTGATAAAATTGTAAATAATCATAAGTTCAATTTGCAATTGTTATAAATACAAAATGTGATACCTACTTACTAGAAACTTCTGCTTTTAGGTTTCATAATAATTGTAAAATCTTAATAAACTAATAATTATCTACAATAAAAAACATACCTATTATTACTTACTTACTTATCATCACGCCATTTCCCTTGCGGGGTAGGCAGAGAGAACAAAGTGCCAAGAGGCTCTATTCTTGCATACATCTCTCGTTTCCTCAACATTCATAACTCTCTTCATACACGCTCGCTGGTTTCGGAGACTCCTGACTCCACCTTCCTTCAATACATGACCAATTTGGTCTAGGTAGGTAAGTCTCGGTCTCCCCCTGTACCTACATCCTTCCACTTTCGCATTGTATATCTTCTTAGCCAGTCGCTCGTCCGGCATTCTTTCCACATGTCCGAAACATCGGAGCGTTCCCTTTCGCATCTTTACACCAATACTCTCTTTCATACCTACTCGCTCTCTTACGTCATTGTTACGAATGCGGTCAGTCAGCGTCACTCCACAGATTGTCCGCAGAGATCGCATTTCGACCGCATTGATTTTACTCTCATGCTCCTTTTTACATATTTTTATTTTTATTTTTTTTTATTACTACATCAGGCAAAATATTGACATAGCTATACAATAGTAAAAATAATATAATAAAGAATACCTATGTTATAGATACCTATGTTAATCTTATTCTTTGCACTGTGCAAAGAATAAGATTAACATAGGTATCGTAATAATAAAACTGCAGGAATGGGTAGCCAACTCAGCATAAGCCAGATGAAATCATCCAGCGCTGGTTTTCAGTTGGCAACCTGACGGGGTGATTCATCATGAGACGTGGGCAAAAGTGGTGGTAGGAAAACAAATAAGAAAAATAAAGAAAAAGTATACAAACTATGTAGAAATTATCTGTAAATATATAGGCAATAATAAATTATTGCAAATTGTAAAATATAATAGTAAAATACATGTATAATACATAAAAATAAAATGAAATAGGGCATAGCTTAGAATAGTATTTATTAGGTCTTCGAACACAATCCACTGCTCTGATTTTGATGCATTAGTATGATTTCCATAGATATATTATTGCTAAGGTAGGTTGTTAATATTTGTGTGCGGTATGAATATATTAGCGTAGCGAAATTCTCAAATTATTAAGATACAATATTCCAGTTTTTATTCAATCGTAAGTTAAATAATAGTTATATAATGAATAAATTTATATTAGATACTGATTCCTGTTTAATTTGATGCGCAAGGAGATACGCTTTAAGTTTATTTTTAAAATTATTAATATTCCTTAAATCTCTAATAGGAGGAGGAATGTTATTCCACATCTTTGATGCGGCATACTTGAAAGTGCCGCGGAAAGCTGTTGACTTGTGGGGTAAAACAGACAGTTGCAAAGCACAACGTCGATTTAGGAGCTGGCGATCTCTTTTAACTGGAGCTAATTTTACGTGTAGGTATTAAACCATAAGGTTTAATACTCCGAAGAGAAGACATGCCAAATGTAGTTTTCTGCGTAGTTTAATTTTTAGCATTGAGTGCTTATTTAAAAATGGTGTTACATGTGTTCTGGGCGGTATATGTAAACAAAATCTAGCACGGCGTTTTGGACTCGTTGCAGCAATTTTTCAGTACGTACCAGAAGTCTGGGTCCAAAAATTGTGTCGGCATAATTTAATTTAGATAATATTACGGATTCAACCAAGAGTATACGTAGTTCCTGACCAATATGGGGCCGCATGTTATATAGCACTTTTAGGCGTTAGAAGCAGTTTTGTACACATTCCGAGATGTGGTTTTCAAACCTGAGTTCTTGGTCCATTAATACTCCCAGATTATGCGTTTTACTGACTCGCTCTATGCTTTCTTCCTTCAGTTTCACCACCACCGATGCCGACGGACAGCATTGCAATTTATCTAGCTGATTCTTAGTTCCGAAAATCATGTATTTTGTTTTTGTGGGATTTTAGATAAGAGAATTGCGACTAAACCAATCTAATATTCTGATGAGTTCCTCATTTATGTCATTAATAGCAGCTATGTAATTTTCAGGTTTAAAAGAAATATAAATTTGTAGGTCATCTGCATAAATATGATAGTGACATTTTTTTATGACGTTTACTATATCCGCAGTATAGAGAGTAAAGAGTGATGGTCCTAAATTGGACCCCTGTGGTACACCCTTTTCCACGGGCGTTACGTTAGAAGCAGTACTTGATCCATTCGCATCATGGATTTCCACAAATTGCATTTTATTATAAAGGTAGCTATTGAACCATTCTATTGCACCATAATCAAATCCGTAAAATGCCATTTTCGAAAGAAGAAGTGGTATATTTACTAAATCAAATGCTCGAAAGTAATCTAATAGAACTAGTATAGTACAGAGGCCCCCATCTTGAGCAGTCAGAATATTGTCTGTAACATCCAACAGCGCTGTGGTAGTGCTACGACCTTTCCTGAATCCTGACTGGACCTCGGCTAAAATATAGTTACTTTCAAGGTATTTTGTTAGTTGTGTGTTGACTACTTTTTCCATGACTTTAGAAAAAAGTGGCAGAATGCTTATTGGCCTTAGATCTTTGAGATCAGTAGGGTTGTTATTTTAAGGTGTAGGGTGTACAACAGCTACCTTCCAGAGTTCGGGAAAAATTCATGTTTTAATTGAAGTATTCACAATATTAGTTAAATAATCTAAAGTTTGCGGTAAACATAAAAGAAACATGTTTAGTGTAATGTGATCATAACCTTCCACATTGGATTTAAGTTCAGATAGGACCTTTGCGTCCCAACTCTCGCTTCCATACAATAACGTTGGGACAAGCACTACGTTGTGTATTGCGACACGTGCCTTCTGGCTGAGGTGGTGGCTGCCGAGAAGTTGTCCCAATGCCCCGTTCACTCTATTTCCCGCATTCACTCTTCTCTCTACATCAGTGGTGTACCTTCCATCCCGACTGAATCCACATCCAAGATATACAAATTCATACACTTGTTCTAGCACACCATTTCCTATTGCTACTCAAACATCTGTTCTGGCTTCTTCTCTTTCAAAAACCATTACTTTGAATTTGCTCACATTCACACGTAGGCCCCTTTTCTTACAAATTTCTGCCATTAAGTCGACTAGAATTTGCAGGTCAGTCGCAGACTGCGCTAATAGGACCGCATCGTCTGCATATAGCAGCGAGTTAACCACTGAGTCGCCCATCTGAACTCCCACATTCATTTCATTCAACCTTTGTAGACATTTATCCAGATATATGATAAACAGTCTGGCTGATAAAACGCAGCCCTGTTTAACGCCGATATTGACATCAAACCAGGGTGACATTCCATCATCCAGCCGCACACAAGCTCTGCTGCTCCATGTAGTTGGACTGCACCGCTTGTAGCAGTCTACCGTTAATACCATACTCCGGCAAAATGTCCCAAAGATCCTTTCGTAAAACAGTGTCAAATGCTTTCTCCAACCACAAAACTGCAGAAAACCCTCTGGCCTACAGCCAGCTGCTTCTCCACAATGTTGCGCAGAGAAAACACTTGATCCATGCATCCTCGTTCACACCTGAAACCTCCTTGTGCCTCACACAAAAATTCATCAGACACCATCCTCATTCTCCTTTCAATAATCTTACCATTCACTTTGGCTGCCAAACTGGTCAAGCTTATGGCTATGTAGTTTGCACAGTCATAACGTGAACCCTTGTTTTTAAACAAGGGCACGATGACTGCACTTCTCCAGTCCTTGGGAACCATTCCTGAGCTAAAACATAAATTTAGAAGCATCAAGAAAGATTCCCAGACACATGAGCCTCCAAGCTTGATCATCTCAGCAGACACCATATCAATACCCGCTGCCTTACCATTTTTCAAACTTCTAATCGCCCATTCAACTTCATCCATACTAATGTCATCAGAGGATGCCGGTACCGAATGCTGATCTGTTAGACCACATGTGGCACCGGCATCACCCTGAACATCATACATATCTCCAAAATATTCACTCCATCGGCTTAACACATCTTGTGTTTGCGTAAGAAGGTCTCCACCTTTAGACCTTATTTTATTCATTCTGAAAGCTAACTAACCACTCCGAGATTTCTTCACCTCCCTCCAGAAAGGATTGGTGTTGCTCTCGAAGTTTTTGGTCAGCCTATTTTCTGCAATCATATTTGCTCTATCACGCTTCTCTTTCACTAAGGCTTTGGTGTCATTCTTACGTTGCCTTTATATTTCTTTCTTCTGTTCTTTCATACTTGCACTCAGGTTCAAAGAAGATACATAGTCCAGCCACGCTTTCTTCTTTTGGTCTACGGAAGCTGCTACTTCCGTATCCCACCATGCATCACCTTTCATTTTTCACTTTGTGTTTAATATATTATTTTGTTCCAAATAAAGAGTTATTCCTGTCAATTTAAAAGTAAAAGATTCAAATTACCCTGGGAACGTTTTTCATTTTACTGTAACTCAAATAAATCTTAATCTTACCTAATCCCTTTGTAATTTGTGATAGCAGGGTATTTTTTTAATTTTGCCGGATCTTTTTATTTGTCTATTTACACGCCGGGACATGTCAGCCAATCATTTGTGAACACTTTGCCCAGTTAGTAGGTACCTTTTTTTTGTTTAGGCGGGAAAAAATGTACCTAACCGCACATTCCGTCATTCGGGACAACGAACAGGGTAGTGTGGGGCTCTCACCCACTAAAGAAACCCGCTATGTGCTGTCTCTCCACCTGTGTTGACGGACCACTGGTACTGTGTTGGATTACTTCAGTGGCCCGCCGGCGAAGCCAGTAGGTACCTTTTTTTTATTATTTCTTTTAGTGGCAAACGAGCCACAGCCCATCTGATGGTAAATGGTAACCGTCGCTCATGGGCTCTACAATACCTCTCGGTATTATTGTCAAGCCGCTGCTCACTATTTAATTTCACAGATATGAAATGAAAGAATAAACGGCTATCTCTTGCTACAGCCAAAACGTAACGATGTGCTTCATGGCCGATCACACGGGAGATGGTGGTACCGCCCCGCTCGGGCCCGATATCAAGTGAGTACTCCCACTTGGTACCCAGCCCTACCACCAGTCATGCAAAGGATGATAATTGCTTACTTCCCTTAGTCGCCTCATACGACACCCGTGGAAAAGAATGAGGTGGTGACACTTGTGTTCTTAGTCCGTCACCACACCGACTAAATGTGCCTACATTTTTTGTTTTATCTTATCATTTTTGTGTTGTTACTATGTTAACTAGGTTTTTTAAGAAATATTGGCGTTCCCCATGTATGCCCGAGTGTCTTACAACATGTAAGTTATAAGTTAGAACAAACCCTAGAGCGACCAAAACGTAATTTAAACAGCCGTTATACTAGTAGTCTACATAAGGACTTTATAAATCCTCAGAAAAAAATTAAATACAGTACAACCATATTTAGATATTTTTAGCATTTGACAATGCTTAGCACTATACATTAAACACAAAGTGAAAAATGTGAAATCGAAAATAACAGTCACGAGCATCCAGGAGATGCAGGTTCAAATCCTGCTCGTGACTGTTATTTTCGATTTCACATTTTTCACTTTGTGTTTAATGTACAGTACAAACATTTATGCTTAATTTAAAAATAAAATGTTTGCACCGCTGTTGCTACGGACCTCTTTTTTCCTATGTTATGATATGTAGAGTCTTTTGTACCATGAGATACCATCAACCAATACCACTGACTCCGGCAATTTTGGTACAATCACCGCCAAATAATCAAATAATTTATAGCTGTCATATTAAGAAATTGAAAGTTAAAGGTGTTGGTGAAGTAACAGATGGCCCATCGGCATGCGTAAACTGGCATCCTTAGTCGTTCTAACATAGTTGAATAGGAAAAATCTGTCGGTAATAGTACTATTGTTCCGGTCTCCCCTATCAACACAGACACAGTCCGAACGGTGAACAACGCCAGTTTACAAGTTGAAACCCTTTCAATTGCAGATGGCTGTCACTGTACCAATTTCGCGGCATTCACAACATATTACGCATTAAAGCGAGCGGAAACGCAAACAAAACGATCCATGTTCGTGACGTGAATTGAGCGTGAGGAACGTGCAACTCGACCAGATACAGACGGCGATTAGAGGAATATACATACACCTTTAAAAGATGAGTGACCCTGTCATTACAAATGCAAATGTAAATGAAATAAAGGTACCTAATCAAATTATTTCCAGGGCGTTTTCATTGAAATCAAAATGTAAAATAATATAACTTTTAATATTATGGTACTTTTTATTTTAAATACTAACTAAATAATAACGTAGTAACTTCTAGAATAAAAAAAAATATTTTTGATGTACTATAATAACTTTTTTATTACCACAGCTTGTTATGCACCAACGTGGACCTAAACGTTTTGAAAAAATAAACTATGTATTATGATAAATCATATTGGCAGAATACTTTTAACTTGTTAAGATACTTAATTCTGAAAACTATTTCGAAAGCATTACTTAAGTAACCATAATGGGTAACTATTACTTATCCTAAGAATTCTTAAGCTTTCATCTTCCTATCTCAAGCTTTTGACATTAGTTGCTTGGCAAATTTTTAAACATAAATCGACATTTTAGTGTAAATCGACATTTATTCAAGTAACCGCTATACTTGTCTATAGATACGATCGTTATACATAGGATCGTATAATTCCTCATACATAATCGCCACACAATGCTTATTGATGTGAAACATCTAATGCGGAGGGAGGGTAAAATCGGCTGTTAGCATGGCGACGCTTTTATTTTACTTGTCCCGTTCAAATCATGAAAGTTAAATTTGACACACTTCCCGGTTTCCGATTGAGCTGAAATTTTACAAGCATATGTATGTCGCGTGACAATGCAATATTGATGATGACATGGAGCTGATCTGATGATGGAGCTGGAAGGTGGACATAGGAACTCTGTAATGAAACGGCGCAACCCCATCGAGTGTGGGCTCGTATGATTCATCTTGATGAGTACTTTGTCTTTAGGTGGTATTCAGGGTCTGATAATTAAGCTGGAAGGTGACCACAGTAACTCTATAATGAAACGACGCAACCCCATCGAGTTTGGACTCGTTTGATTCATCTTGATGAGTACTTTGTCTTTAGATGGTATCCAGGGTCTGATGATGGAGCTGGAAGGTGGCCATGTGAAATTTCTGTAATTAAATGGCGCATCTCCATCGAGTTAGGGCTCGTGTGAAATGTCTTGACTAGTACTCCAGTCCTAGATAATATCCAGAGCCTGATGATGGAGCTGAAAGGTGGCCACAGTAACTCTGTAATGAAATGACGCAAACCCATCGAGTTTGGAATCGTGTAATTCGTCTTGACGAGTACTTTGTCTTTAGATGGTATCCAGGGTCTGGTGATGGAGCTAGAAGGTGACCATAGGAACTCCGTTATAAAACGACATAACTCCATTTAGTTTGGGCTCGTATGTTTCGTCTCGAGGAGTACTTTGTCAAGTTATGATCATTTTATTTCTGCAAAATAATATCGATGTTTCACATCTGGTAGACGTCCCACGACGTCTAGTTTTTTTATTATTTTTATATAGGTATGTAGATACCTATGCTATATGTATAAAGTCCAAGCTCCGAGAGTGAAATAGACAAATAATTCTTTATGAGATTGACTTGCTAATAAATAATAATATATAATAACTATAAATAAAGAAACAATTATTGTCGTATTTTTATAGCTTATATGACACATGATAACATCATTAGAAATATTTAGATATTTTTATATATATTTTTAGCATTTGACATGCTTAGCACTATGCATTAAACATAAAGTGAAAAATATGAAATCGAAAATAATTAAAATTATTTTCGATTTCATATTTTTCACTTTGTGTTTAATCATTAGAAATGTTTTGTTTGCTTCAGGGCACAGACTAATTAGTATGAAATTGATACCATCGTACTGTTCACACAAATAAAAATGTTCGTGATTATTTTATGACATCTTATAAACAGTAAGCGATACTTTTTCTATTCCCACATAGAATATTCCCAGAATCCACGTGGAAAGTCAGAAAAAGATTGCCGAATTATACGTATTAACGATTTTATCTGTTAATTGCCCAAGTTGTTCGATATGATGATAACTATAATAAATAAAAAAAAAAAAAAGCGTGTTTTTTAAACTATGATTTATTTTAAAGATATTTTAGACCTACCGACTGCTATTGACTCATTATATATGGGCAGAAAATAATACGTATATGTGCAGAAAAAAGCAGAATTAATTGGTATTAGTGTGAAGCCGTTCAAAGCTTTTAAATGATTTGAAAATTTGATTTATTCTCGGCACACGACATGGCCTAATACACTACGTCATCCGTTGTACATAGAGAGGGGTGGGACAATTCTAAAGCCGGCCTCACACAGCCACGGTTAATAAATTATGTCATATTAAACAAAATTTCACCCAAACACGCTCAGTCGTGTAGACGTGAACAAACATCCAAACATCTTCATAAACTTTCACATTTTTAATATTAGTAGAAAGTAGGATAGTAATACAATATGTAATAATTATAGACTTGTCTCTGACAACCACAACTGATGTCCTAAAACAATAAAAGAAATAGATTTGCCAGCGCCTCGATACAAACAATTAAAACACCATTAAATGTTTATATATTCAGAAATAACTTCTAGGTTCCATAAATGAACTATATTTGAATAAAGTACTATAGCTATAGCTGATTAAAAATTATACTAGACATGTGTAAGAAAATAAAAAGCATGACAACAAAATTAACGAAAAGCATTCAGACTAGCAGACAGCCGGTCTAGTCGACGACAAAGCTGCGTAGACAGCCCGCAGCGCGACTGAGACTCGTCGTGAATGCCTAATTACGACGTTAGAGTAAATAACTTTTCTATTTGCTTCGGGTCGGGTCGCGTTCGGTAAAACATTAATCATGATTGAGCTAAGTGGCTTAATATGGGAGGGATAATGGCGAGCAATGATCGCCGGCGGGGGGCGGCGCCGCATGGGCGCTGTTGGACGTCGGTGGTGCGTCACGAACATCTCCGCGCCCGTCCGCAACTGAGATAAATTTACTATTGCGGTCCCAAACTTTATTACACGTAATGAGTATTCATATTAGAGCAATATGGTTACATTAATGTCAAAAATAATATAATATGTAACTCTCTGAAAAGAACATAGGTACCCATCAAACTATTAGGAAGCGGCCTCTAAGTACAGAAATGAAGCCGCGATCGCTCCTAATAGAAAACACAAACATAGAGCGAAGCCGCAGGCGCCCCCTTACTGTTATTGTTTGTACACCGAAACTAAAGCCGGCTGAGGAAACCGTATGCGGAAACAAACGGGAAACTTTAAAAGAAATTATGATGATATATTTAAAGCGAAGTAGTAAGTATGCCATGAATAGTTAAGTATATAAAAATAAAATTATTCATATAGGTACATACTGAAATACAGTGATTTAAATTTTAAAAAAGACAAGACATCAGCCTTTCCTGCAGAACATTCAATACCTGTGTCGCAATTGCAGATTATCCGAGGACACTCCATGGAGCGTAAAAGTTATTTACTTATATACTTAGTACACGGTTGCCGTAGCTTAAACGCGCTAACAACCTGAAGGTCCTCGATCTCAATCGCCGAATAAAACGCAACATAACCTATTTTGCGTTTTATTTGCTTAACAGCAACATTTTATTTGTAAAAAGGCAGTTCGCAAGTCGAGCCAGATCATTCATGGCGGAAAATCATACAAAGAACATGGCTAAATAAAGTATGGGCAACTGCCCTTTTTTTTGTTGTTGTTTATTTTTGTTAGGCAGGGGTGACTGCCCTAGCAATGACTAAACATTGTACCTAGTAATATGTAAAGCTGAATAGCTGAATATTGTAGAGGTCGACCTAAGCGAACGTATTTTGACCAGATCGGAGACGTTCTTAAGGAAGGCGAGTTTTAGAGTACCTCACTCGTAACCAACGAGCATGCATTAAAGCGCATGAAGCGAATGATGTGTGTCAGGATTGTAGCAAGCGGAGAGAAGAGGTCTCTGCCTACCCCTACGGATAAAAGCCGTTATAATATGTAATAGCTGAATATTAGTATTTCGTATGTAAAACGGTTTAAGGAACTTTTCATATCGTTACAATCTTGAAAATAAAATCGTAGTAACTCCTACGTCATAAACATTATTTGCTCTCTGTAGTATCACTGTCACTTTTTAATTGTGGCACTATTTAAGTGCCGCTTCTTTCTAGATTTCGCCAAAGATTTCTAGAAATCAGATAAAAGAAATCAACGGTCTAGGACGTATTGCAATACAATTATAAATAATATAATAATGAATACTGAAATTTTTAGCTTACTCAAATATTTTTAAAATTAGGTTTATTGTCCACATCTTTCTCCTTGTCAAAAAAAAATTAAAACAACTTTTTAATTATTTGTTTAGTTTACTCCAAGTTCTAGGAGAATAATAAAACCGTAATAATTAATTAATGAATACATGTTTAGGGCAGTCGTATAGCCATGTCCTTTGTATAGGGGTAAGAATTCTTTATTATCAGTAACTAGTCTAAAACGAGCAAGGAGTCTGATAGAGGGCGATATAGTCGACCCATATCACACGGGATAAAGATAACACAAACAAAATATGTGTATTATATAGCTTACCTTTTAGGAGATAATGGTTCAAAAATATAATAAACAACATAAATTATTTTGGAAACTGATAGCAGGCAATATGTAGATTTAATATTTCCAAATACTAATTAGGTAAACTATAGTATTGCTGGCACCCCCTTAGTCATTGGCACTTTGGATTTTAAATGCAAATATTTAGAACTGGTATACCAAAAAACATCTGTTCTACTTTTTTTCATAATCCGTAATAATAACATTGTTTGCAGAAAAAAGTAGGTTTCATAATATTATAGCTAGGCAGCACTTAAGAAAATAAATATATACCGGCGCCATACAGAACCGTTAAAACATCACTTTCTAATAAGGGTCATCAATTAACGACTGCAACATAGATTATTTATTATTATGCTTAGTTTTTAGGTAAATAATGGCAACGAGTGCTTTTTTGACCAATTTTCTGTTATAATCTTACTTTATTAGGTGCCAATGACTGACTTAATAACAGTAACTGTACATGGTGCCAATGACTGTAATTTCAAATATAATTTGATTTTTTATTTTGTTTTTCTATTAAAAATCTCAAATTAAATTGACTAATGCATTTTCATTTGAAAATATACATACCAGAGAACCCTTTATCAGTGTTTGCTGACTTTTTAAACACCTAATCAATTTAAAAAATATATATATCAATCTTAAATATGCTTAGAGTGCCAATCATTATACAATTTCAAACTTTCATGGTCACTTATAATTCTAAACGTTTTTACGGGATTTATACCATGTAAACAACTCCGTTCCGTGATCATGGCGCTTGCAACAGTGCCGAAATATCGGAAACTCGTAAGTAAAAATTTACATGGTATAAATCCCGTAAAAACGTTTAGAATTAATCATTATACAGTTTACCCAAGATTGTTTTACTTTAGCTTGACATTGTATTTTTGGTGTTCTATCAAATAAACGCATCGAAGCGTGTAATATTGACAATAAACAACATAGGTATATTATCATAGATTTAGGCTATGTTTTATATATGATCTCGTTCCTAAGCTACCTGGGGAATTTTACCTATGTTTCGTTGGTAATATTAAAGGTGTCCAAAGATCGTTCTAATTTACTTAAGTAAAGATGCTCAAAACTTATGAAATAGTATCAGGTATTACGTAGGCAAAGTGTAGATAGGTGCCATATCGATACCGGTTGAACAAAAGTGGGCAGTATGCGACACTGCGGGCGGCACTAGGGGGTGCGTTCCTCGCCCAGAGAGCTTTTCCTTGTCACCGGGCATAACACTAAACGATAATATCGATATTGCGATCGACTTCCGATCCTTAAACCGCAACAATTGTCGTATGTCGACGTTAATGGAACCGCTGCTTCCGAACCCCGTTCGTTTTATGCATATTGACATCTATTGAGATTTAACGCTGATACGATTCCATTACCGACACACCGTTTTAAAGAGCTTTATTACAATTTTTAACATTAAAATATGATGAAATTATATAGGTAATATGTCAAGTCAACTATATATCTTCAAATGTTTGCGATCGACTACTAATATAAATTGTCAGTGGGCCTAGCCAACTTGCATTCTATGATCGCTAACGCTAATAGAAAACTATTTAAACGTATGGGAATTTTACATCTATAACCATAGATAAAGAACCTATATTTATCTTAAGTCTTTAACAATATCTATAACGCTAAGTCACGTGACTTAACGTTAGAGATGTCAAATTTCCATACATTTTAATAGTTTTCTATTAGCGTTAGCGATCATAGAATGTAACTTGGCTAGACCCACAGGATCAAATTCTTTCCAATATACTTTTAGAGAAACAAATTAAAAACTGCCAAAGAAACTGAAAACAACTCTATACTTAGATATTTAACCAACATTAAGTAAAACTTCAATTAAAGCATACATTGTGGTTCACAATATATCAACAGGCCATACTGAACAGGCAAACCTGTATCAGTGCAGACTGGTTGTTACACAAAAAATAGCGAACGTTCTCGGACTAACCCCTATATTTTTTTGTAGCATAATGCATATTTTTGTAGAGTGGTACGATTTTGACAATTCTATACTGTTTGATGAAGTAGGTTCGATTTAAATTAGAGACTCAATTACGTATTGGATGAACCAATGAATTTTTATCTGTGAACAGATTGTGTTGATGCTTGGCGTAAGCAGTTTAGTTTACATAGTAGTTTAGTTACTCACGTATGTTGTTTAGTTTGCATAGTAGTTTAGTTAGTATTGACACTACAACATGACGGATAGGTACCTGATGACGATGACATAGTTTACAGACGCTACCTTAAGTTCCGGCAATCAAAAATCATTTTTTATTCGGCACCGACTAAACATTATTCAGACTTTTTTTAAATAATATTTACATTTGTGTAGGAGCTTAAACTAAAAAGGTTCTTATTGTTTTTCGCTTTATATTTCTCTTCTTTTTCGATGGTTTGTTTTTTTTAAAGGCTGTATACAAAATAACTTGAGATCGAATCCCGGGTCGAGCCAGCAATAAAAATAGGAATTTTTATCTATAAATTCTCAATAGCAGTTCGGAGTATAGAAATATGTAGACGGTGTTCCATCACCGCCATGCCTCGCAAATAATGTAAATCCGTTGGTCCTGTGCGCCATATCTTTCTTCCATCGTGTCTGAATGCCGTTCCATCAGACTATGACTATGGTGGTATGTGGTTACTACATCGGGCCCATTAAATAGCAAAGTAAATAACGTATTTATTAGTTACCTACTACATTCTTCCCACGACTTCATCCGTATTTCATCCGTGTGTACTTTTATTTTGGAAAAATAATAAAGGACCTGCGTTAAAAAAATTAACACTAGCAGATATCTGTTGTTATAAGGAGTAACTTAGGCTACTTATTTCGGAAAAATAAATGATTCCGCGCAAAAAAAAAACCATAACATTGTTAATGAATACCGATTCAAATAGATAAGTATATACGTCGATTATACATCCACGGCTAATCTCCTGAACGGCTGGACCGATATGGACGGGACTCACGGGACGGGGATCACTACTCTTATTTTGGAAAATAATTAGGATCCGCACTAAAAAAGCAAATACTTAATTAAATCCCACGCGGACGAAGTTGCGGGTAGCAGCTAGTTTTTAAATATAAATTAATCATTAACTTTAGAGATTATTATAAATATTATCGAAATATGTTAGTTAAGGATTATTTTAAGAGCAATTACCATTTTATTTTCATACATAATTTGATATGGTAAATGAATAAATTATATTAAATAGTCAATTATTCATAAAACGTTGCCCCGGCTGCAAGCCATAATAACATATTGTATATACCTATTCTGAATCTTTCACCGTTCAACGGTTCAACTCTGTTGTTCAAATTCTATGAAGTCTGATTGGTAGCAGATATAAAAGCTTCAATTTTTTTTGTTTATTTTAATTAACTTTATGGATTCTATCGCGTTGAAAAAACTACAATAATAAATTGAGTTAGTCCCCTGCCAGCAAACGTGGGTAGTAGACTAGGTGAACTACATAGTAATGTCATACAGTTCTGTCCGCATACAGGCGGAGAGACTGCATACGGCGTGTTTATTTTGTGGTTTAGAGCCCCACAGTTCCTGAGTTCGTAGCCCAGAACGACAGGGTGTGCGGTTAGGTACATTTCTCTCGCCTTAATAAAATAAATTTATACAAAATAAAATAAATATTTAATAGTTTTAAGAAGTGTCACTTCTAATACGTATACGATGCTACATGTCCAATTAGTTAGCAGTTATTTCTTGAATGAATCATATATTGCGTAAATCACATAATTATTAAGTAAATTGTAAGTCCACTTATACTCGCCGGAACAGTTCCAAAAAAATCTTAGCATGAAAACATGGCCTTATATTTTTTTTTCAGTCATGCGGTCATGTATTGCGAGATTATAGCAATGGGTGATGTTCACATAGTGTTTCTTTATGTTAACATAATCGCTACTTACAACTTTATTGTCCATAAAAACCAATTTCTGATAAATTTAATAGCATAGAAATCTTCATAACTCTACAATAAACAGTATCCCAAAACGAAACCAAACAAAATTCGCATCAGATGGCATTGCGCGGGTCTGTTTGGGGTGGAGAAGTACGCCGATGGGAGGGGAGTTGTTGCGGGCTCACAATGCTGATTGAAAACAAATAATGAAATCATAGGGAACATAACTCAGACCGCGCCCGCAAATACTGTGAAAAATTGCACTCACGTTTTCACAACAATGAATGCATACAATTGGTTCAGACAATTCAGATAGTGCTCGATCCATGCCTCAAAATCTGATGGTGAATAAATATAATTTGATGATTTTTATCCCGCAAATAAATATTTCACCGATAAAAAACCCACATAGATGCGACACATCATCCTACTGTTTTCATATATAAACGAAGCATATTGCCTTATGATTTCACATTCTATGTATGTTTTCATTCTATGTATAATCGCAGGCTGGCAGAAGAAAAATAAATAACTGTATGCACGTGGGGTAACGTGGCACCTACTTGAGAACTCACATCATAGGATATCTCTATAAATAATTCGTTATTAATGTGTTATACATTGTTATACGAACATGTAAATATTATAATAAAGTCGCGGGCAGAAACTAGTATTATACAAATTTTAGTTCATTGCGTTATAAATTGCAATAGAACTTTATATCATCCTCATTATGCCAAAAATATTTTTTATCAAGACCATTAAGATTTTTTTTATATATATTTTTAGCATTCGCGTCTCCCAAGATGTTAAGAATGAATGTGTTATGGAAATTCTCAGTCCCGAGCAATTATCACGATGGCTGAATTGGCAATGCATCTGGGACGGTATTCCAGGAGATGCAGGTTCAAATCCGGCTCGTAACTGTTATTTTTGATTTCACCTTTTCACACTTTGTATTAACATTAAGATATATTTTTCCATCAGTTAGTATAACAGAAAACAAAGCAATATGTCCAAGTACATGTGTGGGAAGTACCTAACGAGACTCGATAGAAAGGTTCTAATCCTCACGTTGGAAAATAATATTTTCGTGAGAGGTTTATTAATACTTTGCAACATATGAATGTATATTTTTCTCATAATGATACACGTGTAAAAGATTAAATAAAATAGCCTTCATTATTGCGGTGGAAATTTTAGAGCTTATTCAAATACTATCATGAAACATACAAAGTCATTGTTACCATGTTTACCCGGTCACACAGTCCCATATTATTCCACTCGAAGACTCAGTCTCGAAAAAGGTTTTACTTCAGCACATACACATAGTTATAATATACTAGTACTAGTTTTTAGGTTATATCTCAGGTTCCCGATATAGTTGCGGGATAAAATGTATATTATTTTTTAACTCTATTCAAGAGCTATCAAATAAAAAAGTTGCATCAAAATCCGTTCAGTACTTTTTGCATGATGCGCGAACGAACAAACAGACAAAAAATCTAAAAAAGACACGCCTATATTGCCATTGCCACAGTCATTTTGTTTCTCAAATATCCTAAATGTACAGACACAGCTTTGTTACAGCTTTATAATAGTTAGGATGTGTAAACAAATGTGACACACATCATATTGTTTGCTACAGCAAGCTAATGGTAAGTGGTATCCACCGCTCAGGGGCACAGCTATGATGGTACCTACTGTGAAGGGCCACTATTACGGTCAAGAGTATTAGAAATACAATCGGCTTCCTTGCTCTGCAAACAAACCATAAGATTATAGAGATTTCTATGGAATCTACCTTACCTTACAGACCCGATCTATTTCAAAGCAGTAAAAACGCGAACGATCCCAAACCCTACCACTATTGCGATAATGTTTCTAGTTTTCCTTCTCTAAAAGCAACACTATGTGCTATTACGCGTAGTAGTTTTGTAAAACTCGAGCAGAAATGAACAGGCGAATAAAATGTACCTACTATTCTTCCGTCAAGACACGATAACAACAAATAGGTACAGATTCAAAAGGTGTGTTCAGTTCTTGAATCGTTATGACGTTCTTTATCGGATAAGGTAACAGAAAAGGCGATGGGGCCCGTCGCTATAAAGAAGGTGGTCAAACACTGCCAACAAACAGAGGAGCGACGCGCCCGCGCCCACATACAAACACTACTTGACCGATCATCTTTTACGTGCCACGACCATACATATATCACGAGGTCAACGTATTTTATGTGGATTTTCTGCTGGTTATAATATAATAATTTATTTTTCATATGAAACTTATACTTACGTACGCCCACTACGTCTGATGAGCCGAGAAAGGAGGTTAAAATAATGTGAATGCGGCACGCGGAGAATCGGAGGCTGTGAAGTTAATTGGGATAGGCCCAGTCCAGTATTTAAATCAATTTGGCTGGTTTTAAAACTTATTTAAACCCATCGTATTAAGAAACTTAAGCGTAAACAATAATTATTCTTTTACTTTGTCTGGATAACTGTTAGTCTTAGAGACACGATATTATATATACTTTTATAAATAAAAGTACTATATTTTAATTCTTATTGTTTTTTTTTTACAGATCTAGGATGAAATATATTATTATTCTGCACATAATAAAAAGGTATATATTAATACTGCACATAATTGACCCTTAATAAAGTCATTACGTTACTTAAGCCAAGTCAATAAATAGTCCGTATTATTAAAAAGATAATTAAGGACTTTGAATAGCACAAGTCGCTGTCTCACTTCACTATAAACATAAATAATAAATACTATTATTTATGTCTCACTATGAAGTACAATTTAACTTAGCTCTATTTGAGATGCAGTCGAATTTGGTGACGAACTTTACTCGTCAATTTTATTTTGTTCTCTAGTAGACAAAACCAAGATAGGATTTTTTTTTAAAAGTCAACACCTGCCCTAAGGAACTTATACCGCGACTCTAAAAACATACAATTTCACGTACACAAAGTAAACCCAGACTCAGAACAAAATTTGTGGACCACACAAAGATTCCTGCGTGGGAATCGAATCCACAATACACGGACGGGAGGCCGGTATTTACACCACTCCGCCATCTGTGTAGTCAACTTTACTGCAAATGTCAGTATCAAAGATCTTTCGTGTCAATCTACTGCTGGCTACATAGAAAGCTTTGCTAGTGTGGTTTTCTACCTCGCTTTTTTAAATGCCTTGTTTATTTAGTATTTGCACCAGAGGCGCGTTTAGTTAGGTTCTCCCACATTTAATATCTGCATCAGATGCTTCAACAGTTAGCCTTGACATCAAAGCAAAGTAGCATCACCTTATTTTTCTTAGATAACATGAATCTCTTAGAAAAAACCTTTGTGTTGGATACCTTATTAAATTAATTCAGTGTTTTAAACACAAAGTGAAAAATGTGAAATCGAAAATAACAGTCAGGAGCAGGACTTTCGATTTCACATTTTTCACTTTGTGTTTAATGTATAGTGCTAAGCATGTCAAATGCTAAAAATATATATAAAAATATCTAAAATAATTCAGTGTTGTTTATTCTTCATTTAATAACTTGTCCAAGATTCGCAAGTCGCCTACCTACCGCAGTATAACATTTTATATATGTAGACAGGATATATTTCTAGTCACAAAATGTATCGTATCAGGTAATGCAATTGTAATACTATATCACTACTTCTTTTTTGTTTGTTTCAGGCTCTCCTTTCTGGCCCTGCGCATGACAACTTTCAAATAATTCTAATGAATTCAGTAATTTTTCAGACAATTTCAACGTAATATAACTGTTAACTTACAAAATTTACATAACTACATGCACACTTAGGAGCCCATAAGATTAAAAAGTGTTTACTTTAGTAATAATATATATCTCAATTGAAAATTGTTTTACAACTTATTATTAATTAAGGAGATAGAAAAATAGACTTTAAAAGTAGGGATTAGTTTTATAGTCATATACCTAACATTTTTACAGCATTGGGCTCATATCTTACTAGCGCACTACCCGCGGCTTCGCTCGCATCATAGCGATAAATCCATTTTGAATAGGATTTGCGTAAAATTCTTTCCTAGTGCTTACCTGCAATATCTAAGAAACCAACATGCACGGTTCTAGTCCCAGGAGTTTGGGTAGAGCATATTTGTTATTCAGTCAGTAAAATATTCTTTTATATACAATCCATCCATCCATCCATCAGCCTTTCAAAGTCCACTGCTGGAAATAGGCCTCCCCAGAGAACGCCACAACGAGCGGTCCCGTCATAGGGGATAATGCCGTAATCGCCACGCTTGGCAGGCGGGTTGGCGATCGCAGTGGATGTTGTTAATACTCGAGGGAGTGCTGCTGCCCACTCCCCCGGTATTCCCTCAGTCGGCTCTTACGACTCCCGTGGGTAGAGAGTGGGTCATATAAAATATATAGATTTTTTTTATTTTGTAAAAATGGAAAGAATTATATACGAGTATGTGTAGTAGAAACTATAGTTACTAGTATTTTTCTTAAATGCTACATTCCCCTAATAGTAAATTACTTACAGTGTACTAAACATAATGAGATTTTAATTGAGGACTGCTATCTGCGAGGGATACTAGTTTACGACACCCGGTGATTAACTAACGCAACGCAATAATACAGATTAGGTATTTAATAAGCAGAGACATCATATTCAAATTAATTTCTGCAATAGATTAATAATATGAATCGTGTAAGTAGACGTTGATAGTCAGACAAAATTCTACTAATACAGCATAAATAGAGAAGTACTCTCACTTAATATCGACATGAAATTGTCATTAAACTGATGTATTTTGTGCGGTGATTCATCAGTGCCAGAGGTTATTCGGCTCTACATCCATTCTTTATTATTCTACACTTCATCTCCTTTTTTCCTCTCTGTCTCTCTCTGTGTGAAAGAAAGGTATAGGAGGTGGGTAAAAGCTCCCTAACTCCTTTCCCTCGCGTTGGCAACTAGAGTACTTTCAGGGGGGTTGTATGATATTTTGCCGTTAACACAATGTACCTATAGAAAAATCAAAAGCACCTCAGAATAATTTAGACATTTGGAGTTAGGTCAGTAAAAACTATTCATCAGAAAAACTCAACTTAGGTATGATGTGTTTTATTATTGTAGAATTAAACACATTTACAAAAAAAATGGTGATCAGCGTTTTGGCAGTTCTTACTCCTAGTGTACTTGAGTTACTATTCATGGGCGATTACCACTTACCATCCGATGGGCAGTGGATTGTCTGAATACAATCGATCTTAGTAGAGCGCGTTGCATGGGATGATCCTTGAATAATGTATTGGGAAATAACATCCAACATAGATTGTACGTACGGTCTACAAATACTGAAGCAGTGTGTATTACTTAAATGACGGTATACTGAATTAAAGTATACAACGATATGATTCGTTTGATTTTATTGTATAAGCCATTTTCTTTGCACAAAAAAAACACGAATTAGCAATAATCAAAATATAAATGTCAAACACAAATGAACGTATACAGAGTATTTTCGGCATGTGGTTCATTAGATATTACTGTATACTCATAAATCGACCTTGATTACGCTACTTGTTTACTTCAGAACCACAGGTATCTATTCAGAATTCATGTAATGATATGATACAAAGACCAATAATAGATAATACATCTAATTAGGATAACTGTATCAAAACAAATTTGGACTTGTCTTCCAAGTAAGCCGGCGCCATGGGAAGTTTGAGATCGTAATAGAGAAGACACATTTTAGTAAATGATTCACTTTATCTACTTGTGACGGTGTGCGGTGGTATATGTTCATCTGTGATATCTGGCACCCCGTGGCGCCTATTTAAAATAAAAATAAATATTCGTAGATATTTAAGGAATAGGCAAATATTTAAAGGCTGTACACTACAACTGGATTAACATTCGATAGTTCTTTTGGATGCCCGAAAGACAACTCAATCTACCCATGGACGCGGAATGAGCTCTGCCTTAGTTTGTTCATGATCTGTTTTCGTAAGCGGCGAGAAACGTTTCATCAGTGAAGGCTCCTTCATTGAAGAGGGATTCTTCATTGAAAGTGTCTCCGAAGAGCGTTTCTACGGTCATAGCGGTTTCCGGAAAAATGGAAGAAGGGAAAACTGAATGCTACGAGCAGAGATTCATCTTCTTAACTTTTTTCCAGTTAAGCCAATAGTGATGCTGAATAAATTAGCAAAAATATTCGAAAATACTTTTGGTATCGCATCAGCACTTCAAGAGAAATTAACTGGGATTAGACGCACAATATGGATTCCACCACCAGCCAAAATTTATTTTAAACTAAAAAATACCTGTATTTTGGGGGACATTACATGAGTTTGATATAATTATAATATATTACATAAAATACGTCAAACATAGTATAACGTAGCAATATAATTCTATAGAGCAACACAAAACGTCAGTAACGTGAGGATGCAAATGAGACGGCGGCGTCAAGCGGCGCCCTCCGAGGCGCCAGAACGACGCTGGTGTCACGACTAATCGTTGCGACATGCTGTTCACACTCATTTACCATTTAACAATAAATTATTTAAATTTACATAAATAATCGGAATAGTCGTCTGCTTTGTTCACAAATAATCACATATTGTTTGTTAATGTTGCTCGTAGTTTTACTTTGTATATTAGTCATGCAATATGTGGGATAACATATTGCATCACTTTAAAAACTAATTATTTGTTATAGTCGAAAGAGATAGATTTACTGCGAGCAGTATTCGAACCTGCGTCCAAGCGCTCTGGACCGCTAAGCTATTGCAATCATCTAACGGTGTCACCCAATCTCCACTTCACATGTGTTTTAGATGTCTTTACTTTTTTCGACACAAAAAATATATTAAATTGTTAAAACGCCAAATTTTTATTAAATTGTCAAAAATATTATTTAAATAATACACATACTAAAACCTATTTCTTGTATTTTATAGTGACAGATGGTGTCTCTCTTTTTTCCCTCTTTTTACAGTATATACCCTATATTGTACTCGTATATTATTGAGAAGGTACAAGCACCTTCTCAATAATATACATAGTGATTATACATAGTGATTATTTTTAGTTCTAACAAATTTTAACATATAAGTTCTTTTATAATAACATATTTTTCAATTAATAAATTCTTTGTAAAATATGTTTTTACTTCTTCGGCAAATCGAGTTTTGAGGTAAAAAGTATATATCCTTAATATTAATAAATTGAATAATTATTATTACGAAAGTGAGTTTGTTTCTTAGTTTAGTTGTTTGTTCCGCTTTCAGACTGTAACTGAAAGCGGAACAAACAACTAAACTAAGAAACAAATTCTGCATACCTATATGTAGTCTGGAGTCCAGTAAAGGACATAGGATACATTTATAAATCAATATGTCGTATGTCGTAAAGTGACGTATGTATATTTTGAAATCAAACTGGACGAACGCGTGCAGGTTCTAGTCCTAAATAAATGTCAGAGTCAGTCACAAGCAATAAACGCAACGTGCCTGCTTCGGCAGTAAACGTCCTCTTCTCGAGTTTGTGGCGGTTTAACTCTTAGTCATCCTCATTTGCTTTTGTTTTGTTATTCTACAGATAGACATTCATACGTATAAGAATTGTTGCGAGTAAAAATTGTATCTGCCATTTACGAGTACTAAATTATATACAAGAAACCTTTAAGATTCGATTTCTCATAGGACGTCTATACTATCCATCATTACTATAAAATGGACATCTTTGCAAGTCACAGGATCTTCTTTTTTTTGTATAGGCGGGATAAAATGTACCTTACCGCACACCCCGTCGTTCGGGGCAATGAACAGGGTAGTGTGGGGCCTTCACCCACTAAAGAAACCCGCCGTGTGCCGTCTCTCCGCCTGTGTAGACGGACCACTGGTGAATTACTTCAGTGGCCCGCCGGCGACTTAGCCTTTCGGGTACCCTCTACTGAGCGACGCATCTGCACACGGAGCGTCCCACCTTCGCGGGAGGCCTTGCGGGTGGCGGACGTTCCCCGGTCCATCCACCCGCAGCCTCATCTAGGACGGCAAGAGGTGCAAGTACTCGCGCCTGCGCCGCCCCAGTTGCTGGCGGCGGTTTGGGTCAGCGGAAGAATCCTCCTCCCTGGCCCTCTCCGCTGCTTCCTTCCGCGAGATAACCTCCTCGCAGAAAGCAGCGACCGCGGTCCAATTCCTGTTGCTGCCGAGCATCACTCTGACGACGCTCGGCAACGAGAGGTCTCCCCCCTATTACCGCGACGAGTTCACGGCGCTGCTCGGCCCAAGCCGGGTACAACTCGAGCGTGTGCCGCACCGTGTCCTCGTCGCAGCCGCAATGGTGACAGCCCGGAGTCGCTTCCCTCCTTGCGACTATGTGCAGATATCTGCCGAAGCTACTGTGCCCCGACAGCACCTGCACCAGTCGGAAAGTAAGGACTCCGTGCTGTCACCCCGCCCAATCTTCCAGCACAGGCTGGAGCGCCCCTACGGTGGAAGTCACATGACCTAAAATTGTTATGTTGCAATTATTAGTTCACCTGCCATTGATCTCGCATATTCTTATAAACTAAATGTCACATATTTGTCAATTTACAAGTGAAAATATTGTCTTTACGTTTGCTATCAATATGACGTCCGTGCTAAGCACTGTTCAGAATTAAACGCAAGATGAAAAATTTTACACAAAATCTCCGCTATTCATTTGAGATTAATGGGGTTGGGATATATAATACTTTCTGATATTTACGCGAATGTTACACATTTTGAAATAAAACTACGTTTACGGAATCTATCGCTACTTTACTTGATTTTTCTACTAACCCGACGTTTCGAATACTTTACAGCATTCATGATCACGGGTCGACTTTGATGATAGACGTCCAAGGCTGATATGACTGATATGATATATCAGCCTTGGACGTCTATAGATTCAACAAACGCGATAGATTCCGTAAAAGTAGTTTTATTTCAAAATGTGGTTGGGATAGCTATCTTCCCTTTCCCTTTTTATTTCAAAAAAGCTATCTTCCCTACAGATATAAACTTTTTAAGGATGTGAATTTAAAATGTTTAAATTGACAATACGAGTACGTTTGTAACGATCCAGCTACAAGCGATAAATCTCTCAACTCAGTACAAATTACTACCACCAAGAAAGAATATCTTATTTAATAAGAAGAGCCGTCATAATATATTTTCACCTTAAAATAGAATTTATATCCTTTTTATCACATACCTAATAATTTTTCACAAAGTAATATTGATAAAGATACTGCGTACATTTTATTTTTGTATATTTTTCTTGCACATAATTCTTACGCTAGTACTAACCAGGTGTTGCCCATAAATTACTGCTCATCATAATTGTGGTGATCTGACACTAGGCTTTTGGCGTCGATTGCGTTCACCTGAATGGACTCCAATTCATGCTGACAGCTGACACCTGGCATTAATTACGCTTCACCAGTCCCCAATGAGCATATAGCGAAAACACTCCAAGCTGTCCCTTAGTAAATACTTACGCCCGAAAATATTATATGGTCTCTTGCTCGGGAGATTACTGTCAAGAGCCATATTAGCGGTAATAAAAATTTACCGTATCAGTAATGTATTGGAATTTTGAAAGAGTAGTAGTTACTATTATACAAGTATAACATTGTGCTTAATTGCAAGACTATTTATAAACTGTTTAGACACTGCAATTATCTTATATTATTCAAAAATGTATCAAAAGTTTATCTTTCAAAAAAGGATAAATAATTGTTTCAGGCCTTAATAATGTCTTAATACCATGGGCTGGGTATTATTCAATTCAAACGTCAAAACGTTTTCACTTTTTAGTTAACGCCGTACGGTAGTTGAAATCTGTTTCAAATCGTCTAAGTCCATTTTTTTAAACTAAGAGAAGAAAAACTATCGATTGTAATCTCCAAGTAATAAATTAGAACTTATAGAAAACAATAATGGCGTATTTTTAAATAATGTGTGTCTATTCGGGGCACTAGTCTCCTCTCAGATTTATGCCGTAGTACACAACGTTGTTACAATGTTGGCCGATTTCATAAGCTTTGGAAAAAATCTCTCAGGCATATAGGTTTTCTCACAATGTTTTCCTTCAATGAGCAGTGATATTTTGTAAATACGAGTAAATATACACAATATTAAAAATTTTGGTAAAGTCATGGGTACACCCACGCGCGTTCTGGACTTCAAACTGGAGATCAAACTTGATAGGACTACCTTTGCAGCCCGTTGTTTTTACATAGGGTATCATTGCTTCGTGCGGTGTCCCACAGGGTTCGGTCCTAGGACCGCTCCTGTGGGACATCGGTTACGACTGGGTGCTACGCTGTCGGCTCCCCCCCGGGCTGGCGGTCATCTGCTATGCGGATGACACGCTGGTTGTGGCCTGGGGTTCTTCTTGGTGGATGGACCGAGGAACCGCCACCCGCAAGGCCTCCCGCGAAGGTGCGACGCTCCGTGTGCGGGTGCGTCGCTCAGTAGAGGGTACCCGAAAGGGTAAGCCGCCGGCGGACCACCGAAGGAATGTAACATAGTTCCAGCGGCCCGCCAATAAAGGCGGAGAGACGGCACACGGCGGGTTTCTTTAGTGGGTGAGGGCCCCACACTACCCTGTTCGTTGCCCCGAAAGACGGGGAGTGCGGTTAGGTACATTTTTTCCCGCCTAAACAAAAAAAAAAGAAAAGGGTATCATTGCTTATATTATAATGTATTGCTTTAACCGCTTGAACCATTCACCGTAGCTCCTAAAGGACTGCACATGTGTAGTATCTATTTTATGACGAATTTAATCTAAATCTGTGAAAATAAATAAAAATTCAAGTATTTGTGATGTCTAAATAACAACTTAATACTAAATGCATATGAAAGTATCTAACCCTATAAAAATAAATAAAAATTTAAATGTCTGTTTGGTAAATGTCTAAATAACGACTTTTCTAAATGCATATGAATGTATATACGTACCGTACGGAAAATATATACAGTAGAGAAAAAAAAACACTTTATTTTTGTCCGAGTGTTTGTTTGTCACATATCACGCAAAAACTACTGAAAGTATATTGAGGAAATTTTTTTGTTCGAAAGTTCTTGATTAGACTTGAGCGCTGGTGTACGTTTTATCCCGTTACTATATCGCATACCAGAAATATAATCTAAACCAGAACTATAACCTAAACCTGTCTATTCCAGGTAACTTCCGAAACAGTTGGACCAATTTGGACAGGCGGCTGATGTTATAAGGAGTAACTCAGGCTACTTTTATTTTGAATAAAGAGAGAGCGGCATGTTCTTGCGATGAAATTTTGAATAAAATCAGGTAGATTTAATAGTTGAAAATCTCACTTTCTGAATTTTATAGAAGGTACTTGTAGGGACGCACACACATACACTCTATGTAAGTGCACGTACACGGATGTGTGGGTGAGGTGTCATCTATACAATTTCCCCCTGTTAGTCAGTTCGGTATAATATAGTAACCCATGAACACGTAACTTGTAATTAGAGTAAGTTAATTATTGTGGCCCTGAAATAATAAGTGAAGTCTCCCAAATTGTGCGTTTTATTTACCAGGACTTAGTAGAGTGTTAATCAACCGGACTCAGTTAGGTCATACACATCCTAAAGTACTTTTATTCTACATCACTTACGTTTTTTTGTAACCCTCATAATAAAGACGGCTGTTATGTCGTCGTCGTCCTTAAAAGAAAACTGACCTCGGCCGAATGAATAAACCTCTAATCGAAAGCGCGGGGGTCGAGCCCCATACATAAATCAGACTCCCCCCGCGATGACGTGCTGGAGCCTTCAATTTGGCACATCCTTAAAATGACACATGAGAAGTACGCCCCTAACGACGCCAGCGTCAAATCGCACAACATGCTTATATATAAAATCTTAACACATATTACAGCATCAGATTATCGTTATGCTGAACTTTTACAGTAAGTATATCTTACACGATACCCGAAAAAAAAACAATATATCTTAATTAAGAGATTTTTCGAGGTAAATTATTAACAATTTGAAATAGACCAATTGAACTAGATTTTACTTAATTCCTATTACGTACACACGTACGACAGATGGCGTCTGCGTCACCCAGACGTTAAGTATGAATGTGTTATCGAAATTAGCAGTCAGGAGCAAGGGTCACGATGGCTGAATTGGCAAAGCATCTGGACGGTATCCAGGAGATGCAGGTTCGAATCTTGCTCGTGACTGTTATTTTCGATTTCACATTTTTCACTTTGTGTTTAATGTTACTTAATTCCTTTCTATAATCTTAAACTTTAAAAATGTGTAGATATGTGTTTGTACCTGTGTTATGCTATCCAAAATAAACGTTCCTAATGAAATAACTTTTAAGGCCAAATTATTGATTATAATCTCAAGCTCTGAATTTTAGTACATCTTATTTTATTACACTACTGGGATAGAGATTTATCGGTAAATATGTAGGTATACTTCATTTGATAATTTTTCTCTATTAAGAGATAAATTAAAGACAAATTTATACAACGCTTGTAGCACTAAGTTAACAATGGTAAAGAACAGGAATGATTTGCAAATTCAATCATTAGAATAGAGTATCTAATCATTAGATAAAGATTAAAATATATTCAAAGATCCAGATATCGAAAATTAATTATTCTTACCTACATACATCATCTACATACATCTATAGTACCCACTTTCTACGTACATGACAATATTTTGCAGAAGTTAAAAACCTTTCGATTATCCACTGTCTGTTACATCGAGTGTTTCGCCAGGAATTTCCCATATTAGACTCGTATATTTGTCTACTTTAAGTGTGTCTCCACACAAACGCGAGAGGTCGGTGTAGCGTATATCGTAGCAAAAGCAATCAGGGTGGCGTCGTAGACAAACTGTCGGGGCGGGCATTAATTGGCGGTCACAGAGATTTATGCGGATGCCCGCTCGTCACGTGGTCGCCGATTTTACACATATACCTAGTACCTCAAACCGACGTAGTTCAACCAGACCCATATTGGTATTGGTGGTTAGAACCCACCGCAAATACTGACCGCGCACTAATTAACACGTATGACTTTGCCCGGCAACCACAATCATGTCATTAATTAAGAACAATGCTTTAATTTTCTTGGAAAACTCAACCACAGTATTAAATCATAATATACCTATACAGTGTGCGACGACCTCAACATTGAAATAGGGAAAAAAACACTTTTTTACTTTCTTTACTAAAATTCAATTGATAGAATCATGAGTAGAAACTTTATTATTATCGTAAAGTTAAGGTTTTTTTTAGAATAAATTGAATGAATAATTTAATAACAACAAGTAACAGTTTTGATTCGAAAAATCTGCATGTGGTTTTATACACGTTGTTGCGAGTGTAACTTTCATAGTTGATGAAAATTCCACGAGCTTAATTAAATTTAAATTACACATTATTATTCACTACGTAGTGAAAGCTTTGCACATTTGTCGCTTTTAAACAATGCACGGGATGAATATTTTGCAATTAATATCTCATTAATAGTTTTTAGTCTCAACAGGACAAGCCGGTAAAAAATATAAATAATTACGTACAATTTTACGATATATACGCACATTACGAGTTAAAAACAGCTTATAAAAAGGTATGCCAAGTAGAATATGTAACATTACGAGCTTCAGGACACTAAAAGCATATTCAATTTAATAAGAGCCAATGTACCCATTTTGAAATAACTTTAAAGCGACTACTTAAGAGACGAGATTACTTTATAAGAACAACATTTGCTATCAAACAAGATATTGCCTTTGAAGCTGATGACGTAAATGGTTTCTACACCCGGAATATTGCATATTTTATATTTTTACTACATTGCAATAATAAAATATTCAGTAACTTCTTTGTTATGCGCGAACAAATAAACATTTATCAATTCTAGCAAAAAAATGCTACAATTTTAAATACTAAAGATGACAGAAGTAATACTAATAAGTAAATGACTAAATAGTACTTTTTCTCAAATACCTTTAATTTACAGGCATAGCTCTACTATAGTTCTTCTTTAATCTGATTTATTTTACGCACGTACGTTTTGTCGGTGACTATTTACAACAAAATACAGTTTTATAATAGTTATTTTATATTTATTTATAAATAAATCTATACTAATAATGGGTATTGTAACTCTACACAATCCTAGCATACAATAAATATCAATCTTGTATAGGTATGACAATATTAAGGACCCCGGAAAACGTATATGTCATATACTACAAGACAGATCAAGTAGAAGGTCTCTTAGATGACTGCGGAGTTGTTTTTACAAGGCGAACAAGGGGTGCCCTCTATCTCCTTAGTGGGGTGAACTTGTGTCTTTTTCAATTTGCGTTATTTGCGCTTGTTTTAATAGCGTTCAGTCCTTATTGCCCGCGTGGACGACCAGCCAAATTGCTTCGTGCCCGGACGCCTTTTGATTAAAGAGGAACGCGTTCGACAATAGTAGCGTAAAAACAATGTGCCCAAATAAACAAAACAATGGTTTAAACTAAAAATGAAGTACTAGATAAAATAAATGTATACACACAAAGTGAATTGTTAGAATTAAAGTAAATATAGCATCCATACATTGGTAAATTACTGCCGTCTCTAGATTTTAAAGATAACGGACTTATATGACGGGCCTCGTGGCGTAGTCGGTAGTGTAACCGACTTCCGTGCACGAGGTCGTGGGTTCGATTCCCACTCAGGACAATTATTTGTGTGATGAACACAGATATTTGTACTGCGTCTGAGTGTTTTCTATGTATTATATGTATGTATTTACAAAAAAAGAAGTAGTATATGTATTATATCCGTTATCTGGTATCCATAGCACAAGCGTTAAAATTAGTTTGGAACCAGAGGAAGTTGTGTGAAAAATGTCCGTGAATATTTATTTATTTATTTATACGTTGACAGGTACTGAAAGGTCAAGTTATGTTGGAATAGGTATTGGCATTCCGACAACTGTTTTAGCAAATCCTTTTTCCTTGACTAACGGCAGTCGAATTGGAAACAGGCATCCCTACTAATATTATGAGATAAATAACAGCTTATTACCTATTTATATATATTTTTAGCATATGACATGCTTAGCACCTATTATAAATTAAACACAAAGTGAAAAATGTGAAATCGAAAATAACAGTCATGAACAGGATTTGAACCTGCATCTCCTGGATACCGTCCAGATGCTTTGCCAATTCAGCTATCGTGGCAATTGCTCCTGACTGCTAATCTCGATAACACATTCATACTTAACGTCTTTGGGTGACGCCTGCGCTATATATCGGAAGTATTTTCATACATTATACCGACCAGGTAAACTTAATTTTACAATTAAGATTTTTACCTAATAATGACGCCCTAATGAACCCTATAAATATTTATATATATTTTTAGCATTTGACATGCTTAGCACTATACATTAAACATAAAGTGAAAAATGTGAAATCGAAAATAACAGTCACGAGCAGGATTTGAACCGGCATGATGTTGTAAAATTAAGTTTACCTGGTCGGTATAATGTATGAAATACTTCCGATAGATGGCGCAGGCGTTACCCAAAGACGTTAAGTATGATAGTGTTATCGAGATTAGCAGTCAGGAGCAATTGCCACGATGGCTGAATCGGCAAAGCATCTGGACGGTATCCAGGAGATGCAGGTTCAAATCCTACTCGTGACTGTTATTTTCGGTTTCACATTTTTCACTTTGTGTTTAATGCTTATTACCTTTACACGTTTAAACAACAAAATATTATACATAGATTTTAATAAAACATTTACCTACAAATAGCAGAGATGGTAGAGTGGTTTAAATACCGGACCCCATGCCAAGTGTTATGGATTCGACCCCTAAGCAGGTCAATAGTTGTGTGACCAAGGAGAGATTAGATTGCTCAAAGTTTTTGAAAATCACTTATACTCTTCTATTGGCTTTATATTACGTAGAATATAAAGTTATACCATTTTGGGCAATTTCAGGAAAGCGGTATGCTGGCCATTGGTAAGACGCCACGACAGATGGGCACAAGAATGGAGTGGAGCAAATATTAAGTCAAGCCGTGCCGACGCCATATATTTCTTTTTTTTTATTGCTAAAGATGTCAGACGAGCCACGGTCCACCTGATGGTAAGCGGTAACCGTCGCTCATAGACTCTACTATACCGAGAGTATTGTCAAGCCACTGCGCACCATTACAATTCTCAGATATGAAATGAAAGAATAAACGGCTATCTTCTGCTACAGCCAAAAGACATTAACATTCATGACCGGTCACACAGGAGACGCTGGTACCGACCCGTTCGGGCCTGATAGCAAGTGAGCACTCTCACTTGATACCTAGCCCTACCACTAGTAATGCAATGGATGACAATTACTTAGTTCCCTTAGTTACCTTGTACGACACCCGCGGGCAAGAATGGGGTGGTGACACTTGTATTCTTAGTCCGTCACCACACGGACGATATAACGACGACGGGAGTGCGAAGCAAAAAGAATAGGATTAAACTCTTCCACGATGATATTGTTTGCGAAATCTGATTCTAAATATCCAAAATCACCGATTTAAAACTGGAGGATTATCGGTACCTCGCCACTGAGGCACTGCCACTTTTATAGGTGCAGGCTGTTTTTACAAGATATATTTTGCGCAGTGTTGTCGGAGACCGACCATGCTGCTCCCGTTATGCAAATTTACAGAGAAATACTGTTATTATTAAATAGCAGAAAAAATCGAAGACCGCCGCTATCTATCTAACAGCGCATTATAATTTTTTTAATTTATTAAAATGAATAACTAACATTTACTCAAAGATTACCCCAGCACATAGTGTCACGTATAATTCACAATTCTGTAATAACACAAGGTAATCTAAGGAAGTGTTGATTTTTCATTCCTTTCCTGTCCTTATGTAATAAACACAAACAGGAAAATATTTTTGCGATGATTAAGTGGAGTAAATATACATTATTTACTTTCGAGTTCTAAGATATTATTAAAAAATATTTAATATAACCAAACAAGAGCTCATTATACATCAATATCCTAAAGTGAACAGCAAGTGTAGCGCGAGGAGGCACTTGATATGTCAATTCCATTTACAAACATCAGAAATGTCATGTAAAATAATGAGCCGACGGTAAACATTCACCGGATGTTTAAGCAAATAATTATTTGTAAGCTTTATGTGGTAAGCTTTATACCACTACGCTCGTCCCTAACATACACCATTTATACATGAACTAGTGCATCACCCACGGCCTCGCTCACGTCATGGTGATAGTCCATTTCGTATATTGGAATAGGATTTTCGTCAGATCCCTACCTAGTCCTCATTTACAGTAGCTATCAAAGAAACCCATGAACATTTTCCCGGTCCTTGCCCCAGGAATTTGGACTGTGCCATATCAATATATGTCAGTCATCAGTCAGTTATTCTTTTATATATCTGAATACTATAATAAAGCTGTAACAGAGCTGTGTCTGTACATTTAAGATATTTGAGAAAAAAATACTGTAATAGGCCATATAGGCGTGTCTAAACACAAAACATTTTTTTTTAGAAATTTTGTCTGTTTATCTATTTGTCTGTTCGTTTGTTCGCGCATCACACAAAAACTACTGAACGGATTTTGATGCAACTTTTTTTATTTGAAAGGCCTTGATTAGGCTTAAAAACTGGTATACATTTTATCCCGCTACTATATCGGGAACCTGAGATATAACCGAAAAACTAGAAAATTATTTAAACTAGAATTCTTTTTAGAATTTATTTAAAAGAACTACTAGATGTATTTTGATGCAACTTTTTTATTTGAAAGGCCTTGATTTGACTTAAAAACTGGTAGACATTTTATCCCGCTACTATATCGGGAACCTGAGATATAACCGAAAAACTAGCTTTTGGCTGCGGCGAAGCCGCTGGCAAAGGCTAGTCTGATCTACAAATAGTTATTTTTTTTAACAGACCCTTAGTGCGCAGATGGCGGAGTGGTTTAGATATCGGCCACCCGCCCGAGTGTTGTGGGTTCGATTCCCACACAGGATAACCCTTTGTGTGATCCACAAATGGTTATTCTGAGTCTGGGTGTACATTGTGACCGTGACATTGTATATTTGTAAAGTCCCCCGCGATACAACGATTATTCCTTAGTCCAGGGTGTTGTCTTTTTAAGGAAAAAAAGAAAAAAAAACTGATCAAGACGGCACAGTAGGCTAATTTCCCACCCATTGTGAAGACAGCTAGAATATCCAAGCAGATTTAAGGTTAAAGAAGAAACGCGGATAAAGCCTTACCTACAGAAGTTTCGTCTTTATGGGATAATTTTTTAGGAGTGCATAAGTTCCGAACAAAATAACTAACAAAAATGTTATTACGTAAATAAGCAAACTTATGTATACATACATTACGCCATCATACTCGTATAACAATGAGCGACGACTATAAAAATATACTGAATATATTTATCCAGTAGGGCAGCAAATGGACTAATTAAATGATCCGTCCACCCGACAAGGCTCCAAATCCTATTTGGATTAAAATCCATCAAACAATGCGCTTTCAAGGCAACAGGGCAAATCAAACATTGCATTTAAGTACTAATGACACAGGGTGCATCCATAGTACCTTTAAAAGCAAATACTATTTTACAGATTTGAAAATGTACCAAATAACATTCGATGTTAAAAAACTTTAATTTAAAATAAATTAACAGTCTGAAAATGTGAATAATCCATTCCAATAAGTATTGGTGACGAAAACTAAATCATGTTCCAACAGTTTTACGACTTACCTTAACCAATGTCGTTTAGCGATAGCTGTGTGGCAGCAAATAGCGTCGTACTGATCAGCAATCCAGACTATGAGAATGATGTAGAACGCTGTTGTAGTGTCGTTAAAGAATTCCGACATTATTGCCTCCATACCTATAAAACAGAAAAATGAATTAAAGATTTCTGTGTCTGTTATCATCAACGATAGTAGGTACCTATCTTAAGTCATAAATAACTATACATTTAAACATTTCCGCCAAATTAACTTGAAAGTCTAAAATGAAAAAATGTTTGCCCGCTAGTAGGTACGACACTTGCCTTCAGCACGGAGTTTGACATACTTACTGATTTTTCCTAATGCATGGGTCGACCAGTGACCACGCCTGGTGAAACCCAGTCGAAACGTCGGGAAAAAAGGTATTTTACCAAGCCAAGTCAAGCAAGCAAAAAAAAAAGCAAGTAGGAACTAGCCAAGTCAGACTTAGACTTCAATATATTATCCTAAGTTATAAGAAGAAATTATATTTTAAGTTGTTATAAAATATATTATGTTGTTATAAATAAATTTCAGGACTGACCATTAAACTTTGCGCCCATTTGGATCTCACTTCTTTTGTCGTTGAAGTCGACAACCAAGGCATACATCATAATATTGAACATGGCTCTCATTTTACATTTATGTTTGGATGGGATGCATATTTTCAAAAACCAAACAACTAATGTTGCCATGCTACCAAGTATTAATTTTTATATTAACTACTCCTTCCATTTTTCTATGCCTATATTCGTATTAATTAAATCTCCTATTCTTAAATTTCGTTCATGCACAAAACTAAAACTCTAACGTAATTGGTTGTTAGCTTAATCGGGGAAAACTTAAAGAGAAACCTGAGGACAAACCGTAACCTATGCTGTTTATCAAACCGTTACAAAGCGGAGCCAGTTAATAAACCTGGCATCATAAACCGCAGCGCAAGCGTCGTTTCGTCGAGTATGACGACACGGACTTGACGGTCGAGCTTGTCGAGTCACATTAAATATCGCGGGTCATGTGTGAACTCGACACCAGAGACACTCGGTGTCGGAGTGTTGGACTAATTAGATGTCGACAATTACCCGCTAACGACCGAAATCCGAGCACCTAGCAGGAGCTTATTAACCGCCTGCATACACATACACCGACGAACGATTCATTCTTGTAAGTTTGCGATATTTTATACTTTAAGTAAGCTCTTTAAGTCTTCGCTACCTACCTAGGAATTTTAATGGATAAATGAAAACATAAAGATGAACAAGTGCGCTGGTTTTTTTTTATTGCATATGCATATAAGAGCCACGGCCCTATTAATGGTAAGTGACCGGGTAACCACCGCTCATGGAGTTAGCAATAATAATAGAATATTGCCAAGCCGCTGCTCACCATTTTATTTCACATGGGAATATGAATGAACGACTATCTCCCACAACCAAAACACACCGATGTATGTCAAGAACGCTCACACAGAAGATGATGGTAACAACCGGCTCGGGCCAGATAACGAGTGAGTACAATATGATAACTGCACACTTTCCGTGGTCGCCCCGTACGATACCCGCGGGAAAGAATGGGTTGGTGACACTTGTATTCTTGGTTCATCACAACACGCACTAATTGTTATTGTTAATGGTTTTCGTAATTAAATAAATATATATAAAACACGTCAACAGTGTAGTCACGAGTAGGCAAAAATGTAATATCGAAAATAACATACATACTCGTACGTATACATACTTATACATCTATCGGATCCAGCAGTCACAATAGGGCCAAAACAAGGATACGTATACATGGGAATAGTGAACTCGAATGCAATGAGGATTATAACTCAATATAGCGCCGACAATTGTCCGGCGCCTCAGCTTGGGTGTGCCTTATTTGCATTTTGATGAGGCTCGACACTGATACAATAAACACGTTGGGGTGTGATCGGAAGTCCGCCGGCAACCACCCAACATTCGGCCCGGGCCAACGACGTTTAGCTATATCATTCATAACCGTGTTCGCCCAATTAACTCCTAATTTGAATAATAGGTAACCTACGTACGACGTCAAAGTTTAGCGGCGGGACTATATAAACCCATACAAGTAAATCGCACATGTAGCAGGGCTGTGTCACTACAATCGCGGTACAACATCATGTGTACGTTACAAGCTTATACTCAAAGATTATTTATTGTTACTAAAATGTTTGTGCGATGCTTTGGTCTTTGAAAGAGAGGAAGACAGAACAGATATAATAGTCACAATAGGCAATGGTGTGCTAGAACAAGTGAATGAATTTGCACATCTTGGATGTAGATTCAGTCGGGATGAAGAGTACGCCGCTGATATAGAGGGAAGAGTAAATACGGGAAACCAGAAGCAAGAAGGCACGTGGCACAATACGTAACACAGTGCTTGTCCCAACATTATTATAGGGAAGCGAGATTTGGGTATGTAGGAAAGAGCATGAGAGTATCTAATATTAATGCGGTGAAAAACGCGATCTTTCCGGAAAATCTGTATAGTTGGAATGACTAGTCACCCCGCGAAGGTGCGACGCTCCGTGAGCGGATGCATCGCTCAGTAGAGTGTACCTGAAAGGGTAAGCTGCCGGCGGACTACTGAAGTAACGTAACACAGCTTCAGTGGTCCGCCAATACAGGCGGAGAGACGGCACAGGGTGGGTTTATTTAGTGGGTGAGGAGCCGACATTACCCTGTTCGTTGCTCCGAACGACGGGGTGAAAAAAAAAACAAGGCTCACTAGCTGCAATCCTAACGGCCGCGATACAGTAGCGGAATAAAACGTATACCAGTTTTTAAGTCTGTTAGACTTAGAGCTATCAAACAAAATAAGGTTTATCAAAATTTGTTCAGTAGTTTTTGCATCATGGGCCAGCAAACAAAAATGCTATAAAAAATGTAACAGCGAAGCCCACATAGCCTACTACATAGGTATTTATTTCTCAAATATCTTCAATTTTTAAAAATGTCAAGTGATAAAAATTAATTAAGTGTGCGAAGTGAAAAGTTGACTGATACTTATGAAAAGCCACCGTCAGTTACCTATTCAGCGGAGCATACGACGTAATCCTGAGCGAGACGAGTAAACAAATTACTGGGGCCGGGTCGGACCGGTCGCGACGTGCCGCCGCCCATTCGCTATTAATTTTAATTCCGGTGCTATTCGAAGATCGCCCAAGATGTGCGCAAGGCACGCACCATGTACTAACTTGCAAATCGGTGTAAAATTATCGCAATACCAATCAAACGTCAATAACTTCAATAAGAAACAAAACATTTGTTTTGTTTAGGGATACGGTAGCTGTTAAGGGATTTATATACATATAAACATAGCATCACGCCTGTCTTCCCCGAAGGGGTAGGCAGAGGTGTATTACACACCCACGATTCGCCAGCTATGTTTAAGTCCCACGTAATAGGGGGCGAGCCTATTGACGTCTACCGGGCACATTTCCAAACTCCATATATATATGTTTATATTTATTGTTATACTTGGTACCAAATTCAAAATGATTAAATATTCAATAGATTACTGATTAGCTAACTTAAGTACATAAAGTATGGGCGATTGCCCTAGCAATGATTAAACATTGTACCTAGTAATATGTTGACGACGGGCCTCATGGCGTAGTTGGTAGTGTAACCGACTTCCGTGCACGAAGTCGTGGGTTCGATTCCCACTCAGGACAATTATTTGTGTGATGAACACAGATACTTGTACTGCGTCTGGGTGTTTTCTATCTATTATATTATGTATTTATTTACAAAAAAAGTAGTATATGTATTATATCCGTAATCTGGTAACCATAGCACAAGCGTTAAGCTTAGTTTGGGACCAGAGGACGTTGTGTGAAAAATGACCGTGATATTTATTTATTATTGCACGCCTCATAAGCGAAGCGTTAAGGTGGGTTCTACTCCCGTTTTACACGAAACAACTGATTTTTCAAACTTAAAATGTCTCTATTTATCATATATTGCACTTGTAAAATAATATCTACACACACATATAAAGAACAAACACTATTTTTAACACTCATGATATTTTTGATGCCATGTTTGTTATTTAAACTAGTTAAAAAACTGTTTGAAAAAAATCTGGCTTGGACGTCCGTGAGTTGTAGATAATGTATGTTAACACGATAACGACCAAAATACTTTACTAATCGAGTCTTTATCGAGTTTTTTTTTTTTTCTTTTTTTTTTTCGTTTACGAATTATTATGATTAGGAATAGAGCCCTATTACTTTTCACGGTCTAATTCGATGTGGTTTAATTGTTATTAAATAAACAAAAAAATACTGAATATTTACGCTCGACGCGACACTAAAACCAGCGCCTTTCATGAGAACTACCTTTTTACGTACGCATAGCCACCGGTGGTTTTACTATCGTCAACAGAACGCCGTTAGCCCGGCCGGTACATTGTTTTTTGTTAAAAGAAAGTTCCTAACTTTTGCTTGACGAACTGATGATATTTGTCAAGTATAATAACTATTTTATCCATAACAATAATTAAAAACACTAAACACACGTAAATAATAATACACCAACGTTATAAAACACGAAAAAAACATATTTTATATTCCACAATTTTTACGACACTGAAATGTCAACCTTGACGTATTGACGTTTCGGTTCATTTTGACGGCCGGGCGCAAGCGATTTTACAACTTGTTTTTACAAGGATACAGTTTATATTGGCTTGAGTAATTTTAACTATAACCTAGAATACAGACTAATAAAATTTAAAAAGACATTGACGGAACTGATAGTTAGACCAATATAGAAGTACTTCTTAAAATTAGCGCTAGATGGCGTATAAGACATGAAACCCACATTAGTACTTTTTGAAATTAGCGCTATCTATGTGATTTATTGAAAACGACTTAGTAAGATCAATACATTATTAGTTACTTATCAAATAATCAATTTTATTGTGAAAAATGAAGATTATGAGGCGTGCAGTTTTGGATTTTCCAAAGTATCAAATTTATGTAATGCTAAATAGCTGAATATTATTATTTCGTATGAAAAAGCTTTAAGGAACTTTTCATATTGTTACAATCCTGAAAATAAAAACGTAGAAACTCCTACGTTAATACATACACAAACTTGTAAAAAAGGCATTAGTCAATTATAGTATTATTATTTTGAAATAAAACTACGTTTACGGAATCTATCGCGTTTACTTGATTAAAATCAAGTAAACGCGATAGATTCCGTAAACGTAGTTTTATTTCAAAATGTGTAACATTCGCGTAAATATCAGAAAGTAGTATTATTATTATTGAATTATACGTGGACGAAACCACAGGTTACGGGCTAGTATTGAAATCAAATAACAACAATGACATTTATTCGTTTATTATTGACCAAAAGTGATAAATAGATATTGTGGCACTATTTAAGTGCCGTTTCTTTCCAGATTTTGCCAATCATTTCTAGAAATCCGATAAAAGAACTCAACGTTCTGAGACGTATTTCGATACAATTACAAATAATCTAATAATTAAAGCTAATAATAATTTAAGCTTACGCAAATATTTTTAAAAATATCGTGATTGGAACGCCATACTGTCTTATGTTCTCCTTTTCAAAAAAAACATGAAGACACTAATTTTAATTATTAGATTAGCTCATAAAAGTTCTAGGGGAATAATTAAACCGTAAGAATTCATTAATAAATATTTAAATTTGACAAGCTAGTGGTAAATTTATTTACACGTTTAGGGCACTCGTTTAGCCATGTCCTTTGTTGCAAGAAATTATTTTTTTCAGTTTAATAGCTTTTTGAATTTTTTATTTTATTTTTTTGAAAATGAACTTTGACTTCCTACTTTTAATTGGCGAAAATTTTAATAATGTAGGAGGCTCGATTTTGAAAACTACTGGATAAAGGACAATGCCGATTTTTCTATGAGAGTTGGGCTATTGTTGCGCCTTAACCAAATTAACTGTAGAACATTGTAAATGTACTCAGGGTCTTTAAATAAAAATATAATTGAGATATCTAATGGGAGTTTAGAGAAATCTGACTTTTAATTTTTAGTATATAGGTTATATATTATGCGTTGAAATCCATATCTTTTATTCTATTATAGTATAAAATGTAGTAGCAATAGTATTTTAGAGTACCTATGTAAGAAATATAGATAGGATATAATGCTACGGCTAACTACTCTGGATCTAGATTACATTCTAAAAGTCCTGGTCTTAGTACTAAAAAGTCTATCCCACACGACGTCACGCTCTTTTTTAAATTACTCAACGGAGAATTTGCTGAACTCAACGTTAAAGTAAACACTAAACAATAATAAAAAAACCACTGCTTTTTCACAAATTAAGCAATCAACACATAAACGTCCATAACACGTTATCGGCAATACCAATGTCAAATCATGACAAATTGTCAATCAAATTCAAATCAGTAAGGGTTGCTAGTAAAATAACAATATATATCCTAAAATATTTTTAGAAATAGATAATAAATTAAACACAAAGTGAAAAATGTGAAATCGTGAACAGTCAGGAGCAGGATTTGAACCTGCATCTTCTGGATACCGTCCAGATGGTTTACCAATTCAGCCATCCTAACAATTGCTCCTGACTGCTAATTTCGATAACACATCATACTTTAACGTCTTTGGGTGACGCGTGCGCCATCTGTCGGGAGTATTTTCATACATTATACCGACCAGGTAAACTTAATTTTACAATTAAGATTTTACCTAATAATGACGCAAACCCTTTAAATATTTAGATATTTTTATATATATTTTTAGCATTTGACATGCTTAGCACTATACATTAAACACAAAGTGAAAAATGTGAAATCGAAAATAACAGTCAGGAGCAGGATTTGAACCTGCATCTTCTGGATACCGTCCAGTGTCAGGATGGCTGAATTGGTAAAGCATCTGGACGGTATCCAGAAGATGCAGGTTCAAATCCTGCTCCTGACTGTTATTTTCGATTTCACATTTTTCACTTTGTGTTTAATGTATAGTGCTAAGCATGTCAAATGCTAAAAATATATATAAAAATATCTAAATAGATAATAAATATTATTATATTTTTAATTTTTAAATTAACAAAACTTCATAATTATGATTTCATAAAATAATCTTCGACTAATACTAAGTATTATAATAGGAGCTCATGTGGGTTTTCTTTTATTTATTTCAAATCAATATTCTTACTATTTGGCTTCAAAAATGGGTATAGTAATAAACTGGCGACATTGACTATCCAAGTCTTCCAATAAATATGGCAGTTCCGCTTATATCGAATTTAATAATATGTATATCTTTTTTTTATAATTTTGAAACCCTACTTCGCTTATGACTAAAATAAATACAAATAACATCATTATTCAAAAGACGATTTTTTATGTTTAGATAGTTAAGACGCACGACGGGCACAAAATAGCCTGGTTTTCGGCATTGTCTTTTCATCACACTTTTTAAGATTTATGTCTTAGACAAAGCCCTTGTGTAAAAAGGAATAATGCGATATCTTAATTTAATTTTAATATATTAATTTTGAAAAACAACAATATATTGGTATATGCACTACGTGTTCAATAATTGTTTTTACTGCTGTGTAAAATATCAACTACTAACAAAAAAAACCCTAAAATAAAACTTACATTTAACTTAATCCGTTTATCGGTTTTAGCGTGGTAGAATAATAAACGTCCAAACAAATGTTTACTAATTATTTCATTTATAATATTAATAGAAATATGTTATCCTACTAACTTCAACATGTCGAGTAAAGATGTGTATTTGTATTATCAGCGTATCAACGGCAGCCCTATAATTTCAACAAAATGTTGTCAAAGCGCAGTCAATCCTACTTATATTTTATGCGACTGGTGAGGAACTGATCATACGCCCAAAACATCAAAGAATACTCAAACTTGAACGCTAACTCGTATCAACTCGTCTAATAATCACGATGTTTTTAGAGGAACTTCGTCCTGACATTCCAAATTTCTCATATACCTATATACGAATTTAATTATATTTTTGTTTTTATTTTAATGTATAGGTCATTAAAACTCTTATTTTGATAAGTTAGTAAGTTTTATTCATTTATTTTATTTTTATCTCCTTTGTCTTCTACAAAAATAATCTATAATAAAAATCAATTGCTGTTCGTTAGCCTTGCTTAAACTCAAAAATGGTTTGACCGATTTGATTACTTGCTTTTTTGCTTTGTTATGTCTAATACAGAACTGGTTTAAAAGAAAAATAATATAGAAAATCCATAACAACAATAAAAAATAAGAAATTGGTAATTTTGTATGGAAATATTTGGACTACAGCCCTTCTGTCTTTTGCTCTAAGCTTTTGGCTAACAGACAATATGATTGACAGCTGCTGTCATTCTAATTTATTTGAAGCAAGTTTTATTCAATAACCGATCTAAATCTTTAATTTCTTGGACTTGTCTCCATCAGGTGGAGCAGCAGAATAGCAGAATAAATCATTTATAAAATATTTAGATATTTTTATATATATTTTTAGCATTTGACATGCTTAGCAACATAAATTAAACACAAAGTGGAAAATGTGAAATCGAAAATAACAGTGCATCTCCTGGATACCGTCCAGATGCTTTGCCAATTCAGCCATCGTGACCCTTGCTCCTGACTGTTAAGGCGTCACCCAAAGACGTTAAGTATGAATGTGTTATCGAAATTATCATCTTTAAATAGAATTTTATAAATTGTGAAATATGCTAAAATAAATTATTTTTTTAGGAAAATATTCCTTAGCAAGCTGAGTTACAATAAATTCAGTAGCTAGTATATATTTAGATGCAGAATGTAGAAATGCACACAAATTGTTACTTCTTACTTCCCAGGATTTAATCAAGAGGGACACCCGCCGAGTGCGCCGGCAGCCGTGCCTGCTTGCTTCCTTTAACTTGGCACAAATTGAAAATAATGGATTCCTCAGGGTTCTCCCAATAGAAAAATCTTTTGATTACTGCTGTCTTACATAGATCGGTGTTTGATCAAACGATAAGACTATTTTATAAAAAGACGGATCAAAATTCTATTCGGCTGAGTTGAGTAGGATTTTCTGTGACAAAATATGGTATGTAATATAGCTAGTGTTACTTACGAATACCCGCGGCGCTAATATTTCGCCTAAGCCGTGCATTGGAGATCCGCCTTTACGAGCTCGTTAGTGCCGGTAATCGCGACGTTGCATGAGCCGGATTACGCCTGTGCATTATTAGTGTTTTTATTGATTCACTCGGCTACCGTCGTAAACTGAGATTATTATTCGCGACGTGGCCCGCGCTCCTTGCCTGCCCCGCTGTGCCCTCCAACCAAGTTGTTTTGTTACTTAATCGCGACGATAACAACATTTAACGACGACTAGGTGACTGGCAAAATTCCGCTCCGATGTTTAGTGCTCATTCTATTTTCATTAACCATTTACCCACTTAATGATCCAGATCCTAAGGGAGTAATTCAATGACTTGGACCCATAAAATTAAACCTTAGCGTGACCTGTACAATGTAATTAATAGTTGTTACAAGAGAAATGGTGTAATACTATTTGCAGAATTCGAGAGCCAATTTATGAGAAAGTCAGGGTCGTTAACTAAACTAAACAATACATTCAGCTTTTTATGTTTAAGAAATTCGAAACAGAATTTCACTTTCTATGAAAAAAAGCAAGCACAAAGCCACAAGCCCGCTGTAGGCTCCAATTCGACCATGCCGACATAATAATCTCTCCAAAAACGAGAGAAAAAAAATTGTTTGAATCTTAACTGAGAAATAAATTGTTTTTAACCTCTGTTGTTACAAGCCTTTTTTTCTAATGTGACTGACTGTGTGATGACTATAGCTCCTTGTAATAGAACCATTGAGTGTACCTTTTCTTTTTTTTTTGTTGTTGTCTTTATTATAGTATATTAAGTACTTTAATATATAATAATTTAAAGAATTATAAGTGTGCTACATCAATCTAACATTTACACAACGGTTTCACACCCTACTAATATTAAAGTTGTGAAAGTTTGTGTTTGGCTACTCTATTACATGTTGGGCCCGTGAAAATAATATCTAAATCATTTGCTGACGACTTGTTTTCATTACTTTTTTATTACCTACTGAAGCACGATAGATATATTCAAAACAAAATACTTAAAACAAAGTACGGCAAAAGGCACTGTGCTAAGCAGTTGAGTCACACAATACCTTAATATTTTATTTCAAGAAAAGAATTACTTCAAGTCTTTATTTTGTTTTTTTCGATTATTTGTTATTTTCACTAGTCCAGTGGTATAATTTTGTTGAAATGGGCGTATTCATTTCATAAAATTCTGTCTTTTATCCTTTTTCTTTTCACAAAAACGTAATGCAATAGTGGTGGTTAATTCATCAAAAGATCATTTTTGAGATTACTGTCCATTAATCTTGGTTTTTTATTGAAGTAAGTTTTATTTTCCTTCGAAATGGTAAAATTAATAAATTGCTTAATATCATTTCTATATTTATATACAAAAACATAGTTTGTTCCGATCCGTCTCTTTTTTACTCGATTCCTCCAATTATGTCCATGAGTGTAAATAAAATTTAATAAAATTAAAACTGCAAACACTATAAGTGAAGTAGGTCATTGACGAACGTTTTCCGTAATAGCTTTTGTATAATGAAATATGAATAGGTAAAGTTTTATATTTATATACTTCATTAATATAACTTTTCCATATATGGACCCATCAAATTACGTAGCCCATCTGCTAATAAGTCATAGTCAACATTAGAGGAATAAAAGAATTAAATTAAATATACAGTCCAAACCATTCTATCATCGTATGAAACAAGTACGCGACGGTGATAAAAAAGAGCCTAAGACAAATGAGAAATACTAGTTATTTAACACAAAGAGCGAAAATGTGAAATCTAAAAATAACAGTCACGAGCAGGATTTAAGCCAATTCCAATGAACAAATTCCGATGTATTTTCATACATATACATTATAACAAGCATGGCGCAATATAATAATGCCACAGCAAAGCATCTGAGTTATTCCAGGAGACTCAAACCTGCTCGTGACCATTATTTTTCGATTTCACATTTTCGCATTTTGTGTTAATCTTATATAGTAGGTATGTCAATGCTTGGGGAGCGGGTCGGGATACCTCCGCGTGGTGCACCCTGGGCAACGTCGGCACTCTAGTGCCGGCGGCTGAATCCCGGCAGGGGACGGGTCTCCGCGTGTCCCTCTGATTAGCAGAGGGCACAGTGGATAGGCCGAACGTCCGCCGTGGAGGGTCAGCGGGGCCATAGGTGGCCCCCCCGACTCTGGGAGGGGGACAGCAGGGTCACAGTGACCCTCCCGTCCTCGGAGACAGAGCTTCTCAGCCTGAGGGGCGACCGGCTCACCGCTTGCTGCTGCGAGCGGTGGTCACGGTCTGGTACAGACCTCCGTTCGGCCCGACCCGTAATCCTGAACGGACAGGACCGGGGGTCTTCGGACCGCGATGAAGAAAACCCCTATAAAAATAACCCTAAACCAAGCTTTGCCACCCGGCGAGGGATGAATGGCTGGAGGAGAGTCCAGTCGCGAGGGTGTGCACAATAGTCGAAGGACTCTAAACTCATCATGGCGGAAAGTAAAAACACAAAGATTCCTCAGGAGGGTACCGGGTGCAACGCGCCTGGAGAATCCCTCACAGAGCCGAGTAACAAGACCGGCTCTGTCAGCCCCGTGTATCTGAGGGGGGCAACAAACGCCAAAAACAAAAAGGAGGAGAAGAAGGAAGAGAGGGTGGAGAGGAAGGTGGAGAAGAAAGGAGCGAGGAGGAGTATCCGCGGCAGGATACCAACACCTGCAGCAAGTTTGACGGGAGGCAGTGGCTCCGCCACCGATGCGACGGAGATGGAGACGGATGGCAGCGAGAACGTAGATGCGGCCCGATCTCGAAAACCAAGGGTATCCCAACCAATCGAAGCTGGATCGGCGAAGCAGCCTTCACGGCTTCGAAAACGCTCAATTGCGCCGGAGGGGAATGCGTCAGAGACGGAGGGCAGCCGGGAAGACCGGCGAAGAGGGGCAGAGGCGCCAACAGGCGCAGAGTGCCGCGCGCCTTGTCCAAGGCGGACGAGGCCGCTATTGAAGATTTAGGAGCGGAGCTCTCGGTGGAGGAGCGGGTAACCCTCCTCACATCGAGGCTCCAAGAGGAGCCCCTGGAGAAGGACGTTCCGCCTACAGCGGATCAGATTGCCCGGAAGGTTTCCGATGCCCTAGCCATCATTTCTGCGGTGGCTAATGGCTCGCGGAGCCTTCAGGGCAACTTCGCGGAGGCCCTTAGGAAGGCCTTCGAAGTAGTAAATACTTCAGTGGAGTCACTCCGGCGTAACCTAGCGCCGGAGGGGACCGGGAAGCCGGAGGCGCACTGCCGCTGCAAACGCCTCGAGGCTGAGGTGGCGGAGCTCCGGAGGGAGCTCGCCAGCCAGGGAGCCAAGCTCGCCAATGCCGGACCGGGAGCCTCCGCTTCGGCGGCCGGCGCGGAGCCGCCGGCCCCTGGTCTCCTGACGGAGGAGCAGCTGCGTCAAGTCATGGATCGCGTCAACGCGGTCTATGACACGCGCATGGACTCCTTAAGCGCTAGGCTGCCGCCGGAGCCTAGGCTCCGCCCAGCATTGGCCGCGGACAGGAAGGTCGCGCCGTCTTCGGGCCCAACGCCACTGCCCTGCCAGGGTGGCCGCGTGGCCAGTTACTCCGCGGCCGCGGCTGCTGCTGCGCCGCCCAAGGTGCCGGGCAAAGCTGCGAAGACGAAAGCGGCGCAGAAGGCTGGGCAGCGCCCCAAGGGCCGGCCCAGGGAGGAGTTTCCTCCTCTCTCGCGTGCTGGCCAGCCATCGCGTGCCCCAGCAACTGTGCCCCGGAATACTCAAGGCCCACCTCCCGCGCCGTCCGGCCCTGCGCCCTCTGAAGAGGGTAGGCAGACAGTGGATGGCGGGAGGAAGAAATCCCGGGGCAAGAGGAAGAAAGGGGCCGCGTCCGAGGCTGCTGCCCAGGTTGCGGAGTCCGCTGCGTCGAGGAGTAAGCCCGGCCCCAAGAAGCCGCGCAGGCTACAGACGCCAAAAACGGCAGCGGTGGTAATTACCATGCTGCCGGACGCGGAAGTGGGCCTGTCATATCAGGCCATCCTGAGGAAGGCTCGGGAGGAAATCGACGTCTCTGACATTGGAGTCGTCGCCGCCCGGACTCGCCTAGCCCGCACAGGGGCTCGAATTCTAGAGTTCCCTGGGGCGGAGGGCCCCAGGATGGCCAACACGGTGGCCGAAAGGCTACAGGGTCTGTTCGGTGAGGGGAGTGGAGTCCGCGTCACCAGACCGGTAAAGTGCGCTGAATTGCGCATTTCCGGTCTGGATGATTCAGTGACGGCAGACGACGTCCGGGAGGCTATTGCCTCGAAAACCGGATGCTCGAATGCCGTCAGAGTGGGCTCCATTTGGACCGGTCCCGGCGGTGTAGGTGCCGTCTGGGCGAGTTGCCCTGTCGCGGCGGCCAAAACCTTGGCCGACGCAGGCAGGCTCCTCGTGGGCTGGAGTTCTGCGCGGGTCACCGTGTTGGAGCCTCGGCCCGCGAGGTGTTTTAAGTGCATGGCGGTCGGACACACCCGGCCGACGTGCACTAACTGTTTTGATTGCAGCGGTCTTTGTTTCCGCTGCGGTCAGGCAGGGCACCGGGTGGCAACCTGCACCGCCGCCCCTCACTGTCCCGCGTGCGCGGCAGGCAACAGGCCTGCCAAGCACTTCATGGGGCGGGAGGGATGCAGACCCCCGACGACAGGCCAAAATAAGGGAGGGACCAGCCAATCGGCCCAGGCTGCCCCCCCTAGCGTGGCTTCGCCACCGTCGCGGGTGGAGGAGGATATGGTTACGGCTTCAAATTCAATCGTGACACTATCCTCCTTCAGGCGAATCTCAACCACGCCGCCGGGGCGCAGGATTTACTCCTGCAAACCATGGTGGAGCGGTTGATTGGTGTAGCCGTAGCCGCGGAGCCTTACTGCGTTCCTGACCGCCCTCATTGGGCGGGCAGCTGTGATGGCTCCGTGGCAATCGTCAGCTCTACGGCGCTTCGTTCCCCGCCCTTATTGATCAGAGACAGGGGCACGGGATTGGCTTAACAGCCTAGAGACCTCGATACGGCGACTGCAACCTAGCCACGGTCTGGTCTTGGGGGACTTCAACGCCAAATGCACGGCGTGGGGGTCCCCTGCGACGAACGCCCGTGGAGCGGCGGTGGTAGAGTGGGCGGCGTCGACGGGCCTCTGTCTGCTTAACAGAGGCTCCGTCAACACGTGCGTGCGGCAACGGGGCGGGTCTATAGTGGACCTTTCGTTCGCTAGCCCCGATGTCGCAGCGCGAGTAAGGAACTGGTGTGTTCTGGAGGAGGTTGAGACCTTGTCCGATCATCGGTACATCTGGATTGAGGTCTCCCGGTCCCTTCAGGGCCCCAGTAGGGGTCACGCGGCGCGCAGAACTCCCGCGTTCCCGCGGTGGGCTGTGGGCAGGCTAGATAAGGACCTACTGGAGGAGGCAGCCATCGTTCAATCGTGGCTGTCGTCACCGGCCCTAACCGAGGGGGTGAACGTTGAGGCTGGCCGCAGGTGTGCGACTCGGCCATGCCCCGTGTGCGACGTCCTCCTCCAAGGAAGGGGCTCTACTGGTGGTCCCAGGAGCTGGCGGACCTCCGTGCGGCGTGCATTCGCGCCCGGAGGTCCTACACCCGCAGTCGGCGGCGCAACCGCAATGGGGAGCGGGAGGGCCAGCTGTACGAGGCGTACCGCACTTCGCGGGCCGCGTTCAAGTTGGCCATCTGCCGCGCCAAAACGGAGAAAAGGCAGGAGATGCTGGACGGTCTCAACCGTGACCCCTGGGGTCACCCGTATCGTGTGGGGCTGAACAAGCTCCGCACTCAGGCCCCCCCCCCTCACAGAGACCCTTCAGCCCAGCCTCCTCACCGAGGTGGTTGAGGGCCTATTACCACGACGGGCGGAGCACACGCCCCCGGTCATGGCACAGCCGGGCAGCGACCGGGAGGCTGACCTTAGTGTACCGCCCGTCACTGCGTCGGAAATGGAGGCGGCTGTTACGCGGATTCGTTCCAAGAACACCGCCCCCGGTCCGGACGGGATACCCGCCCGGGTGCTGGCCCTGGCTCTGGACCACCTGGAGCCCCGCCTCAGGGGACTGTTCGACGTGTGCCTGGCGTCCGGACAGTTCCCTGACTGCTAAAGGAAGGGAGGCTGGTACTCCTCCCGAAGCCGGGGCGAACGCCGGATTCGGTCGGGGCCTTCAGGCCCATCGTGCTGCTGGACGAGGCGGGTAAGCTGTTGGAGAGAATCCTCGCTGCCCGCATCGCCCAGCACCTGCGCGACGTTGGACCCGACTTGTCGGACGCCCAGTTTGGTTTTCGAGCTGGTCGTTAGACGGTCGGCGCGATTGTGCGCCTGAGGGCCGCGGCCGCGGCAGTCGTCGCCGGCAGTGGAGTGCTGTTGGCGGTGTCGATTGACATAGCCAACGCATTCAACAGTCTGCCATTCAGCTGCATCAGGGAGGCGCTCCGGTATCACGGGGTGCCTGCATACCTGAGGCGGCTAGTGGCAGACTATCTTGAGGGCCGCAGCGTTCTTTATGAGAGCCGCATAGGGGACGTTGTGAGGAGACCCATGTCGTGCGGTGTCCCGCAGGGTTCGGTTCTTGGGCCGCTCCTGTGGGACATCGGTTACGACTGGGTGCTACGCTGTCGTCTCCCCCCTGGGCTTGCGGTCATCTGCTATGCGGATGCGCGCTGGTCGTGGCCCGGGGTGGAAACTTCGAGGAAGCGGCGTTCCTGGCCACCTTAGGGACCTCGGAGGTGGTCAGGAGGATCGGGGCGCTGGGGCTTAAGGTGGCCCTAGACAAGTCGGAGGCCCTGCTTTTCCATGGGCCCCGACGTCGGCCACCTGCTGGCGCCACGATCACTGTGGACGGGGTCCAAATTGGGGTGCAGGCCCAGATTAAGTATCTGGGCCTGGTGCTGGACGGGCGGTGGCGCTTTCGCGAGCACTTTCGTCAACTGTCCCCGAGGCTCGTCAGTGCGGCGTCCGCCCTTGCACGGCTCATGCCGAATATGGGCGGACCCAACAATGCGTGCCGACGGCTTTACGCGGGATTGGTCCGGTCGATGGTGCTTTACGGCGCACCCGTGTGGGCGGAGTCCCTGGACGCACTGAACAGGGCTCTTCTGTGGAGGCCACAGAGAGTAGTCGCGTCCAGGGACATACGAGGGTACCGCACGGTGTCGACGGAGGCAACCTGCGCGTTGGCCGGAATCCCTCCGTGGGACTTGGAGGCGGAGGTGCTTGCCGAGGTGTATCGGCAGGCGTCGCAAGAGCGAGAGGGGGGCGGACGCCCCCTACTCAGGGAAGGGGCCAGGTGGCAGGGCGACGCCCGCCGAGCTGCCATGGTCAGATGGAGGGCACGGTTGGAGGCGCCCCGGGCCGGTCTTTGGACTGTAGGGGCACTCCAGCCGGTGCTGGAGGAGTGGGTGGGGCAACAGAACGGAGTCCTTACCTTCCGACTGGTGCAGGTGCTGTCGGGGCACGGTTGCTTCGGCAGATATATGCACAAAGTCGCAAGGAGGGAAGCGACTCCGGGCTGTCACCACTGCGGCTGTGACGAGGACACGGCGCGCCACACGCTCGAGTCCTGCCCGGCTTGGGCCGAGCAGCGCCGTGAACTCGTCGAGGAAATAGGGGGGGACCTCTCGCTGCCAAGCGTCGTCAGAGCGATGCTTGGCAGCGACAGGAATTGGGCCGCGGTCGCTGCCTTCTGCGAGGAGGTTATCTCGCGGAAGGAAGCGGCGGAGAGGGCTATGGATATGGATAGGGATTCTTCCGCTGACCTAAGCCGCCGCCAGCGACCGGGGCGGCGTAGGCGCAGGTACTTGCGCCTCATGCCGCCCTAGCTGAGGCTGCGGGTGGATGGACCGGGGAACGTCCGCCACCCGCAAGGCCTCCCGCGAAGGTGCGACGCTCCTCTGCGGATGCGTCGCTCAGTAGAGGGTACCCGAAAGGGTAAACCGCCGGCGGACCACCGAAGGAATGTAACACAGTTCCAGTGGCCCGCCAATAAAGGCGGAGAGACGGCACACGGCGGGTTTCTTTAGTGGGTGCAGGCCCCACACTACCCTGTTCGCTGCCCCGAACGACGGGGTGTGCGGTTAGGAACATTTTTTCCCGCCTTAACAAAAAAAAAGGTATGTCAATGCTTAAAAAATATATAAATTATCAAAACACTAATTATTTTTTTACACCTAATGTAAGGGATAAAAGCAAGCGAATGCGAGTTTAATATAGCCCAAGATTTGACCACTACAAAAGCAACACATTATTTATTATTTTAGTATTACACTAGCCTTTGCCCGCGGCTTCGCCGCAGTCAAAAGCTAGTTTTTGGGTTATATCTCAGGTTCCCGGTATAGTAGGATAAAATGTATACCAATTTTTTAAGTCTAATCGAGATCTATCAAATAAAAAAAGTTGCATCAAAATCCGTTCCGTAGTTTTTGCGTGATGCGCGAATAAACAAACAGATAAACAGACAAACAGACAAAAATTTAAAAAAAGTCTTTTTGTGTTTAGACACGCCTATATAGCCTATTCCAGTCATTTTTTCTCAAATATCTTTAATGTACAGACATAGCTCTGTTACAGCTTTTTTCATTTAGTTATTTAATTTATGTAAAAATGTAGGAACACAAACATGTTACACTGTATCTAAGTATTTGATATGATGCTGCCAATCTATGTGCCCTACTCATGCGGTACAATAATTTAGTTTAATATGATAACAACATTAATTGAACTAATTAATCGCTCTAAGAGTTATCAAAATATGTACTAACTACCTCGGTGGTGCAGCGGTATTGTTAGAGATTGCTGTTATCAGGGTGTTCGATCCCGGGTCGAGCAGTGTTACCGAGCATTTTCAAAAAAGATCAATTTTCAGTAGCAGCCCGGAGTTTGGAATTGTGCCCGGTAGACGGCAAAAGGCTCACCCCCTATTACGTGGGACTCAATCATAGCTGGCGAACCGTGGGTGTGTAATACACATACAATTTTGCCTACCCCTTCGGGGAATACAGGACACAATTTTGCCTACCCCTTCGGGGAATACAGGCGTGATGCTATGTTTAAATATGTACTTAATAAAACACTATCTCAACAAATACTAAATCGAGCACAAGAGAGGACGCGAATATTACACGGTAGAGTTGTCGCACGTCGACGGCCGGCAACTCATCGCCAATTTGTATCGAACGAGACGCTTGCATGTTAATAAAGCCTATTGTGTCCTCTGCCTGTACAAGCTCAGTCCACAACCAACGGAAGCAACAGCCCCGTGAAGCCTTTATACTATAAACTATTATGAAATTTAACAATGAACAAGTAATACCAGATGATCTAAAATTGCCAGAATATAAGCTCGCAATAACTTTCAGGCTATCGATGTTACCAACTCTTTCGAGTTTTGTTTGTACCTTCGACTAATCATTCGACATTTCTTTAATTATGGGGCTCTGACTTTCAGACACTAAAGAGTAACAGATCGCAGATTCAAAAGTAATAAATTAATTTTTATCGAATTCTAAAAGAGTGTCTGTGTATCTCTATTAGATAATATCTACCTAAAGAAGAAGAAATAATATAGGATCACCATCTAGGAACTACATTAGACCTTATCATAATAACCTGTTTATGTGCAATAAAGTTACGTCTGAAAATTTCGCCTCGTGGCGTAGTCGGTAGTGTAACCGACTTCCGTGCACGAGGTCGTGGGTTCGATTCCCACCCAGGACAATTATTTGTGTTTCATCACACACAGATATTTGTACTGCGTCTGGGTGTTTTCTATCTATTATATGTATGTATTTACAAAAAAAAAAGTATATTATGTATTATATCCGTAATCTGGTACCCATAGCACAAGCGTTAAGCTTAGTTTGGGACCAGAGGACGTTGAGTGAAAATGTACAGGAATATTTAAAAAAAAAAAATATTTATAAAGTCATACAAATTGATGTTTTCAAGATTTTTTAAATCGATAAAATACTTGTTACAAAATATTGAGCTCAACAAGGCGTCTTAGTAGATACGAGGAGGGATCAAAAAGTAGTGCGAACGACATACTCCTTGGTAAGAAAAAAAAAAAATACTTGCAGGCATAGCTCAGATACATATTTGTAATATTAATAAAGAAAAAAATCTTCGATTCTCTTTTGTTTTTTTCTGAATGTAGTCATTTGTTTGCTTCGTGTCGAAACATGTTCTCGAAAATGGAGAAAAACGAAGTGCGATCCGTTGTTAAATACCTCTGTTTAAAAAAGTTAACGACGCAAGAGATTCATTACGATTTGGAGGCAACATTAGGAGTCTGCTCCGCCGTATTCCACTGATGCAAGGCGGGCTTCTCAATTTCGAGTAGGGAGAACGAGCACGGAAGACGAACATCGTTGCGGCCGTCCATCGACGTCAGTCACCCAAGAAAATGATGCGAAAGTCGAGAAAATTGTATTGAGCGATCGAAGAGTTACCATCCGATACTTAATTCAAGAAACGGGCATTTCATATGGAAGTATTCAATCCATATTGAAACAATCTTTGAATATGAGAAAAGTCTGCGCAAGATGGGTGCAGAGAATGTTAACCGACAGTCAGAAACAAAATCGGCTTGACATTTCGAAGATATTGTTGGACAAGTTTCAAGAAGATTCTGAAAACTTTTTGTCTCGTTTCGTAACAATGGACGAAACATGGGTCCATCATTTTGATCCCGAGACAAAACAGCAATCTTCGCAATGGAAACGGCTATCATTACCGACCCCGAAGAAGTTTCGTGCCGTGGCATCGGCTGGCAAGGTTATGGCCTCAATATTTTGGGACTCAGAAGGGATATTGTTGATTTATTACCTGGAGCGTGGAACCACTATTACAGGCCAATATTATGCAGCTTTAGTTCCCAAGTTGAGGAATGCCATCAAAGAGAAAAGGAGAGGGAAACTTCGAAGGGGCGTGCTGTTTCATCACGACAACGCACCCGCGCACAGGTCGGCAGTTGCGATGGCTGCCATTCAGCAAGCTGGCTTCGAATTGGTTGACCACCCCCCTTATTCACCAGATCTGGCACCTAGCGATTTTTATCTGTTCCCCAAATTGAAAGAATACTTAAGGGGAAACAGGTACGAAAACGATAACGAGGTGATGGATGCCGTGGAGAGCTTTTTGCAGGACCAACACAAAATTTTTTTTTGAAAGAGATTGAAGCCTTGGAAGAGCGTAGAGAGACTCGGAGGCTATGTAGAAAAATAAATTGTTAAGTTATCAATAGTCATTATATTCTATCTCATTCTCACTACTTTTTGATCCCTCCTCGTATATGCGAGTAAATGCTTACGTTTATTTTATGTAGTGTGAGTTATTATTAGCGAATCGCTAAGGTTAAGTGGAACCCCTAATATTGGAGTGGAACAGTCGATCATTAGAGCTGTTGAAGAGGTTAATTTTGATAATCCGCTTTACCACTCACCTAAAATCTGTTGCCCGACTCTCCCTATAGGCAATGTCGAGAAATTTATTATTATGCGTACACGATCTTCACTCTGTATTACCGATAATAGATAAGATAAATTCAGAGTATATTTTGAGAGTATCTGATGGCATTATCGATTATGTATAATAGATATTTTTATTAGGATAATAAAGTATATCGTGCATTACATGTTATGGCCTTATCATCTGTTATTTATGATATACAGCGGCATCTCCTGTGATATTTTTTTGTATTTAAGAGACTACTAAAATAAAGGTTATATATAGTATACCTACATATTGCAGACGTGATAATCTCGAGGCACAAATTAATGTAGTCCCAAATTTATTTACAGGCGAGGTTTTCTTGAAACTTAAATATATTTCTTTATCTTTAGGTTATCTATATTTACAGTACAACTATAACAAGTACAAATCTGTGCTCTAAATATATTAGGTACATAAATTTAAAGAATATTGATGATGAAAATGCGATTTTACAATTCACACCCATACATTTCCAAGTAACAAGCTGAAACCTATATAAATACTTTACTCTAATTACGGTGAAAAATTGAAGCGAGGCCACAAGTGTATCAGTAAATCGCTAGCACGATGGCAGAGTGTGGCCAGCATGCCGTCAGTAGCGAAAATGCCCCGCGGTCGAATCAACATTTGCCGATGGATCGAATTACCGCACCGGCGCTTCAACGTAACGTAATTGATTCAGCGTCCGACTGACGCCACCACGCCTTTTTGCCTCACTGCCAGGGAAAAAAACGCTAAATCTGCCACTAATTCAATATCCTCTATATTTTCCGACATTTCAGCGTATAATAGACACTCAATTTAAAAATGTATACTAATTAATTTAAGATTTTGACCCCGGGCGAGACCCCAAAAGGCTTAAAAATAAGGGCACCAAAACCAAAGTTTACCAGAACACAAACTGCGAAAATGTGAAATAGAAAATTATAGCGGGGACCAACCCCACGTTTTTTGAACATATTTCAGACGCACTGCTAACTAGGCGTTCTATGCTATCGTGATTTTCCCTCGTATTAATTATAGGTATAAATGTCAAGTGCTTCAAATGTATAATTACTTATACAATTATTTGTCCGTGTGGTGACGGACTAAGAATACAAGTGTCACCACCCCATTCTTTCCCACGGGTGTCGTATGAGGCAAATAAGATAAACAAGCAATTATCATCCATTGCATGACTGGTGGTAGGGCTTGGTACCAAGCTGGAATGAAATGGTGAGCAGCGGCTTGACAATACTCTCGGTATAGTTGAGTCCATGAGCGACGGTTACCATTTATCATCAGATGGGCCGTGGCTCGTCTGCCTCTACAACCAATAAAAAAATTTAAAAATAACAATTATGTATAATTACTTCATTACTTATACTTAAATAATACATATCGTAGCAGTTTTGGTTTATAAAATACTTATAAAGCTCTTAATTTTAGTGATTTTTAGCATTCGACGATCGGTATTATACTAGAAAAAATTTTTTGTGAAAGTGGAATAGAAATTTTCATCGGGCATGATTCGAACTTGCGTCTTCCTTTATCCATGGAGCTGCTTTAGACCGCAAAGATATCTTAGAAACTTGCTAAAAATGAAAAATTACTATAAAATTATTTCTTGAATCAGCGCATTCATGAAGTATCTATTATTGTTAATTGTCATAATTAAGCTTACAAAAATGTATGCAAATACATCCGGTTGATAACACGGGTCTTATAAGACTTTAATATGAAATTAGAAATTAGCCCCTCTGAAAGAGGATGGATGGATAGAGCCTTGGTTATCCCAGCATGGATGGGCCGGCTCGATTAAGGAATTACCACCCTCCTACAGAAGATCAGCGTGAAACACGAAACACAACGGCAGGTTCCCCTGCCGTTGTGTTTCGTATAGTGAGTGTGGGCGCCGGAGGCCTGATCTCCGGGATCCCTACTCTCTCCTTATTATGCTTGTTTAGTTTAATAAGTTTTAATAATCGTGTGATAAGCAGGTCACCCGAAAGGGGTACACAAATCAACCTGACTATCTCATATTTTTTTATAGTTTTGTAGTGATAAAACAGTGTGTCGTGTAAAATAAATTGCATATAGGTGAGTCCATGAGATACGATTACCACTTACATTCAGGTGGGCCATGACACGTCTGCCACTAAAAGCAATTAACAAAAACTCTTAAAATTGTCTCCGCTACTAAAATACAAATACTTTGGAAAATCCAATACTGCACGCCTCATAATCTACATTTTTCACAATAAAATTGATTATTTGATAAGTAACTAATAATGTATTGATTTTACTAAGTAGTTTTCAATAAATCACATAGATAGCGCTAATTAATGTGTGATGAACACAGATACTTGTTAATGTTAAAAATAGTGTTTGTTCTTTATATGTGTGTGTAGATATTATTTTGCAAGTGCAATATATGATAAATAGAGACATTTTAAATTTGAAAAATCAGCTGTGCCGTGTCATCCGGGAGTAGAACACACCTCATCGCTTCGCTTATGAGGCGTGCAATAAAATAGCACTAAGAAATTCATAAAACATAAAGCAAATGATACTGAGATTATGAAATTATAATAAATCTGCAACAGCTATAACAAATAACAATGTAAAGCGCAAATGCATTGATGACACAATAACAAACTTAATATAACTTTTGAAAAATCACAATGTTTGTAGCTGTATGTGAAATGAAAAAATAACCAACCAAATTCACTCGGGACGCAATCTAGCAATGTTGCGAAATCGATTTAAAATTGTATTAAAATAAAGTAGACCGGGAGTGTCTGTCTCGGCACTGAAATACCTATCATGTTTCGTTAGTTAGTAGTTTTGTAAGTAATACAACGAAAACGAATTCAAATATTCATATTCGTCACTAACCAAATTTTAGTATTCGCAGATACCATGATTATATTCATAAAAACAAAATACTTTGGAAAATCCAAAAGTGCACGCCTCATAATCTTCATTTTTTACAATAAAATTGATTATTTGATAAGGAACTAATAATGTATTGGTCTTACTAAGTAGTTTTCAATAAATCACATAGATAGCGCTAATTTCAAAAAGTACTAATGTGGTTCTCATGTCTTATACGCCATCTAGCGCTAATTTTAAGAAGTAATATTATATTGGTCTCTAGAAGTAGTTCTCACGAAATAAGGTATAGCGCTGGTTATAGCGTAGTATTTACTATTTTTTGTTTATTTTATAACAATTAAACCACATCGAATCAGACAGTGAAAAGTAATAGGGCTCTATTCGTAAATATACTGAAGCGTAAGAGAGAAAAAAGAAGACTCGATTAGTAAAGTATTTCGGTCATTATCGTGTTAACATACATTATCCGAATATACCTACAACACACGGACGTCCAAGACAGAACTTTTTTAAACAGTTTTTTAACTAGTTTAAATAACAAAAATGGCATCAAAAATATCATGAGTGTTCATAATAGTGTTTTTTCTTGATATGTGTGTGTATATATTATTTAACAAGTGCCATATATGATAAATAGAGACATTTTAAGTTTGAAAAATCAGTTGTTCTGTGTGAAACAACAGTAGTACCCACCTCAACGCTTCGCTTCTTCGTCTTTTGAAAAATAAAGACTGTATAAGCCTGAAATCTCACATAATACAGTAGTTGGTATTGATACATGTAGGTGACCTGAATGCATAACAAATATAATCAAAACTTGCATCTTCCACATCTACTCAAGGCTCACTTCCGATACACGCCGGATGTATTGAGAATATACGTAACTACGTAGGTAGATATACACATTTATTAATATTAAAAAAAATACAAGACTTATTTAGACTCGCCCGTTTCTGCCCAATTTTCTAATAATATAGAATGTAGATTAAACTTAAAGTAAATTATACGTATCACGCCAACTCAAATGAAAACCAGGCGTTTAGGCCCTTTAGGCAGACTTTACAAGCCCATGGCAAAACCTTTCAGGCAAAGAGTTTTCCTTAGGCTGTTTCTTCGACGATCAATGCGAATTTCATAACAAATGTACACACGGTAGCTTTTACAAGAGCGGAGTCTGTGGAGTTTTGACCTCGGATCGGATATGGAACTCATCTAGGCACTTAGGCTCTCGTTGGATGGTTGGATCAAGGGTTTGATACAGAAAGCGGTACTTCTGGACACGGCACGCATTGTGAGGAAGTTACTGTCTTTGGAACCCTAACCACTGGCAGTTTGGCCCTTGTGCTCGCTGCCGGTGGGTCTACACACTTTTTATATTTTTAAATATTTTGTTATTTTTTATAATATATATATTTAAAAATGTATTTAGTGGTTTAAGATAAGTAAATAAAGTAAATAATAATAATAAATAAATATTCACGTACATTTTCACACAACGTCCTCTGGTCCCAAACTAAGCTTAACGCTTGTGCTATGGGTACCAACCAGATTACGGATATAATAAATATATTACTTTTTTTTTTAAAATACATACATATATTAGATAGAAAACACCCAGACACAGTACAAATATCTGTGTTCATCACAGAAATAATTATCTTGAGTGGGAATCGAACCCACGACCTCGTGCACGAAAGTCGGTTACAATACCGACTATGCCTTGAGGCCACCAATACCCACGATAACCTTTCACTTTTCCAGGATAAAAGATAGCCTATGCCCTTTTTTAGACCCTAGACTACATGTATTAAATTTCATGATGATTAGTTCAGCAGTTACGTCTAACAAACTCACTTTCTCATTTAATATTAGTAAGGATTTAATTATTGCATGTGTTACCCGTAATTATGAATTCTTAAAACGAATATCTGCGTGCAGTGGCATATATATGCATCGATAGATTACCCGTGTTTTGTTTGAGTTTTATCCATCCCCGGCGAGCCCGATGGACGATCACGGAACTAATTATACCTCCAGGCGAGCACGGCATCGTTCTTCGCAAACTTCGAAATGAATCACGACCATCAGAGGCTCTGTTTTATCTAGTGAGAACCCCGCGTCGTCCGTTTAAACGAAATATTTCTGATCACATTGTTTATATATAACTGACATAACTGTATATACATGTTTGTTGTTCTGTTTGTTGCTACATCGCTTATCAGATATCGATAAAACTTGGAAATTGTACACTCGCTAGTTAGGGCTTCTAAATTGGTATTATCATGTTGCAATATGTATTTTTCTGATAGAAATTTAGAAATATCTATCGCACAGATGGTTATTGATTGAGGATACTGACCTCCCGTGCTGAGTGTTATTGGTTCGATTCCCACATAGTACAATTGTTTGTGTGATCCACATTTATGGTTGTTCTGAGTCTGGATGTCCGTTAATTATGTGTTTGTGTTTGAGTGTGTGTGCGCTGGTCCGTACGTCGCCTCTTTGTACGAAAGATAGCGTGGTATACTTGGAGTTCACTAAGCATATTAGCATTTTTAGCTTCTTTTTCTACAATGGCTTTCTCTATATATATATATATATATATATATATATTGCTGAAAATCAGCGTTGCTATGTTTAAACGACATTGCTGCATGCTGAGCAATGCCCTTTTTTCTACCACTTTACAATTGGTAATTTTTTTTTTGGTTGTTTGTTGTTATAAGCCATTTGTTTTATTTTTTGTGTTTAGTTGTTAGTTTTTACTTACATTTAAGTGGTTTGAAAATAAATATATCTTTCTTTCTTTCATTAGTAAAGTACCCCGCGTTAGAAGGATTATTTATTACATAGTGCAGAATATAAAAACATCACGCTACAGTATATTATTACGGCTGTGTAAAAACAGCTATCCCGCGGATATCATTCATTTTTCCGGGAAGTAAAGTGGCCTATGACCTTTTCTGGGCTTCAGACTATAATGTATGTATAAATGCGTGACAACGTAACAAACAAAAACAAATTCATCTTCGCATTTATAAAATTAGTAAGGACTTCTTGAAAGAAAGTGAGTAAAAGCAAAAGCTGCATAGCATAGCATCACATTCCCCAAAGGGGTAGGCAGAGGTGTATTACACACCCACGATTCGCCAGCTATGTAGTCCCACGTAATAGGGGGCGAGCCTATTGACGTCTACCGGGCACATTTCCAAACTCCGGGCTGCTACTGAGATTTTCTTTTTACGAAAAATCTCATTATTATTTCCCGACCCGGGGATCGAACCCGAGACCTCATGATTAGCAGTCGCTTACACTACCGCTGCACCACAGAGGCAGTTTAAATTTTTCGAATAATGTCAAAATGTGGGCTGTTTTTAGAGTTCAAATAGTGGATTTTGCTGAACGTAACGATAAATTTCTCAGCATTTTTAAGTCAGAGCTACGTTACCGTCTTACCTGTACGCTTGCTCTAGGGAATGACTGTTATATCTAATTAACTTTATCATAAGGCTCCGAGTAATTGCCTTGTCCGATGGTTTAATGGAAAAATCACTCCGATTTTACATTCTGAGACCTTTCATACTGGGACTACAAGAATTTGAGATCAGAGCAAATTTATTCAAAGTAGAAGAGATCCAGATAGATTCAGATACTCGAATAGCATTTATTTTACATTATTTGGCATACCTTCTAAATTCGTTTTTATGAGATAAATGTGTAATGTGTGGAGATGTGTTGTGTTCTATTATGTGTTCAATTCCTAAGCAGAACAATTCTTCGTGTGGACCCACACATAATTATTCTGGGTGAATCTGGGAGTACTTTGTATCCATTATACACAAATATTAACGTATCGGGTCTTAATCGCATATATAATGTTGAGGTTGAATACCTTAATTTCCCGACGTTTCGACCGTATTGCATCGGCCGTGGTCACGGGTTGACTGGTGTAGTTCAGCGTTGCCTCCGTGAAGCGCGGGTGTCTGTAACTACCCTCACCTCGTTTATATTTTGATCTCCGAAACTGTCAGTACTTCGACACACCACACTAACGACATCCTCACACTGGCGCGTAATGTTTGTTCGGCGATATGTACACTTCCTGATGACAGGATTCCATGATGTTGACAAACGTTATCCATCTTCTCGGTTGAAATTGGCATGTTTTTTGATTTCAACCGCTTCCCGCACCATCATGGAGTAATAGTGACGGTCGGTGGAGAGGACCTGTGGTTTATGCAGTTCAATCCAGTGGTTGGATCCCGCCTCCAGCAAGTGTTCCGCTATAGCTGACTTTTGTGTGTGTCGGTTTTTTACAGCCGCGATATGTTCTTTAACCCTTTCCGCAATTGTACGTTTGGTTTATCCGATGTAAGAACTACCATAGCTGCAATCCACTTTGTAAACGCCAGGTGTCTGCAGAGGGATTATATCTTTTGGAGTACGTAGGTGATAGGATACTTTGGAATGCGGACTATATACAGTCCTAATGGAGTATTTCTGTAGTACTGTTCCAAATTTGTCCGTTACTTCTTTAATATACGGTAAAAAGGCTGGTGCCCTGTCTACCCCAGTTCGTGCCTTCTTTTGCAGTCGTCGTGTACTACCCCTAAATCCGTTTCGTTTAAGTACCTCCTGAACATGTGTGAGCTCACTATTCAATTGGTCAGGGTCACAAATGTCGTATGCTCTATTGTCATCAGTAAGTTTACATATCGCCGAACAAACATTACGCGCCAGTGTGAGGATGTCGTTAGTGTGGTGTGTCTCGAAGTACCGACAGTTTCGGAGACCAAAATATAAACGAGGCGAGGGTAGTTACAGACACCCGCGCTTCACGGAGGCAACGCTAAACTACACCAGTCAACCCGTGACCACGGCCGATGCAATACGGTCGAAACGTCGGGAAATTAAGATATTCAACCTCTCAACATTATATACGCGATCAAGACCCGATACGTTAATATTTGTGTATAATGTGTACAAATCGCGAAAGTTTAAAAAGTCTTTACTTTGTATCCGTTAAATTGTATAAGTCCCCCGCGATACAGGGATTATTCTCTAGTGTAGGATGTTGCCAAAAAATAAATAAAAATAAAACAATAGGAAAAAATGGGAAATAAAGAACAAAAAACTACGTTTCCGAAATCTGTCGCTTGAATACTTATTTTGGTACTTTCCCGACGCGACGTTTCGGACACTTTATAGCAATCACAGTGTAACACATGGGTATACATAGTTGTAGTGGATTCTGCTGAACGTAATGGATGCCGTGTGGGGCCGGTTTTAGAATTGTCCCACCCCTCTCTACCCACGGGAGTCGTAAGAGCCCACTGAGGGAATACCGGGGGAGTGTGCAGCAGCACTCCCGCCTGCCAAGCGTGGCGATTACGGCATTATCCCCCCTTTGGGGAGGCCTATGTCAAGCAGTGAACGTTAAAAGGCTGATGGATTGGATTGGATACATAGTTGTATTTGATATCAAATTCGTGTAAATATCACAAAGTATTATTAAAGTTGTTTTTATTATTTCTTATATGATTATCACACATCCATAATCACAAAATTTACAACCAAACCCACCACCGCCCTTATCAAAAATTCAAACATCCAGCCATAGCCGACGTAATGACAAGTGGTAACTACCGCTCATAGACAATACTAAGAATACTGCTAAGCCGCTGATCACCATTTCTTTATGCGGATGGGAAATAAATAAATGGACTGCTATACCCAGCTATATCCAAAACACACCGAGGTTCTTCAGGGCAAACGATGGAACTGACCCGCTTGGGCCCTCTAAGTTACTACTCCCACTTACTACCAAACCCTACCACCATTAATGCGATAGGTAATAACTGCTTCTTTCTTTCTTCTCCTAGTCGCCTTGTAAGATCTTTTTTTGTTAAGGCGGGAAAAAATGTTCCTAAACACACACCCCGTCGTTCGGAGCAACGAACAGGGTAGTGTAGGGCCCTCACCCACTAAAGAAACCCATTGTGTGCCGTCTCTCAGCCTTTATTGGCGGGCCACCGGAACCATATTATATTCCTTCAGTGGTCCGCCGCCGGCTTACCCTTTCGGGTACCCTCAACTGAGCGACGCATCCGCACACGGAGCGTCGCACCTTCGCCCCCCCTCTGCCACTTCCTTCCGTGAGATGACCTCCTCGCAGAAGGCAGCGACCGCGGCCTAATTCCTGTCGCTGCAAAGCATCGCTCTGACGACGCTCGGCAGCAAGAGGTCCCTCCCTATTGCCGCGACGAGTTCACGGCGCTGCTCGGCCCAAGCCGGGCACGACTCAAGCGTGTGCTGCGCCGTGTCCTCGTCGCAGCCGCAGTGGTGACAGCCCGGAGTCGAAAGAGGGGCTCTATGCGACTATGCGCAGATATCTGCCGAAGCAACCGTGCCCCGACAGCACCTGCACCAGTCGGAAGGTAAGGACTCCGTGCTGTCGCCCTGCCCACTCATCCAGCACCGGTTGGAGCGCCCCTACGGTCCGAAGATCGGCCCGGGGCGCCTCCAGACGCGCCCACCAGCTGGCCATGGCAGTTCGGCGGGCGTCGCCCTGCCATATGGCCACTACGCTGGGTGGGGGACGACAACTCCCCCGCTTCTGTGACGCCCGCCCATACACCTCGGCGAGCACCTCCGCCTCCAAGTCCCAAAAATATCCTAAACGTCGGTTTCAAACAAACCAACATATTAAACACAAAGTGAAAAATGTGAAATCGAAAATAAGTCAGGAGCAGGATTTGAACCTGCATCTTCTGGATACCGTCCAGATGCTTTACCAATTCAGCTATCCTGATAATTCGTCACCCAAAGACGTTAAGTATGATGTGTTATCGAAATTAGCAGTCATGAGCAATTATCAGGATGGCTGAATTGGTAAAGCATCTGGACGGTATCCAGAAGATGCAGGTTCAAATCCTGCTCCTGACTGTTATTTTCGATTTCACATTTTTCACTTTGTGTTTAATATGTTGGTTTGTTTGAAACCGACGTTTAGGATATTTTTGTTCCAAAAAGCCCAAAGAAAAGCGAAAGTATCCTAATAAATTTGTAACTATAATTATTAACGCTTTTGCGATTTATAACTCTTACCTTTCAACTATACTAGACTAGACACCCTTATTCAAGCGTAGGTATATAACAATAGTGTTAGCAGTTTCCACGAGATTACGTCGACTTTCGTCGTGAGTAACACTTGGCAGATTGGCGATTCACTGACCGTTCGTATCATTTTACGGGACGGACTTCGGTTACGAGCACTCCCCTATGGCACAGATTGTATTACCAATCACCTAAATCAATTAACGATATAATCCTTCGTTGTCCTAAGTAATGATTGATAATTAACCATTAAGTAAAAGTACACTAATTAATTTTGAAATAAAACTACGTTTACGGAATCTATCGCGTTTACTTGATTTTACTCCTATCCCGACGTTTCGAATACTTTACAGCATTCATGATCACGGGTGGACTTAGATGATAGACGTCCAAGGTTGATATGTTATTTCAACGGTTTCATCTACCCACAGTATATGATTTTACAAAATTTTTGGTTTATTTATTTTAACCCACCTAATATTCGTTTAGAAACACAGTGAAAATATCTACTTCAAATGTTTATGCTTACAATGTATGAGACTTTAAATTAGTATATTAAAATGAGTATAATACTCCTCTTTAAATTGTAAAATTGTTTTTATTTAGTGCTCAAAAATTCTACCACAAACTACCAATTACTACCAGTAAGAAGACAATCTTGGTTATTAGTTTATATTATTAAATATATTGATTTTGCCAAAAGCTAAGACTAAGAAGCTACCACCGGATCGGAACGCGGCCTGACTGAGAAAGATCCGGCCAGAAAACTCAGTAGGCAACAACTGTTATGGATTATTAAATTTTGTACGGAATTACTGAGATCTTCTATCTTTTTTACAAAAGGCAAAGACTAATCACTACTGTGGGTTTTATCTACACAATAAGCGCTAACTGTGTCTTGCAATCTTGTGGTGTGCCTTCTTGTATTCTGTTTGGTGAGGCCTATCACAGGATTCCAGCTTGATGGTAAGATCCAGCCGTCTTCTCTATTGAAATTGGGATGTTTCTTAATTTCAATAGCCTCACGTATTATTCTAGGGCGATATCGATGTTCTTTTGCGAGGATTTGAGGTTTGTCAAACCTAATGTAATGGCCGGTGTGGTCCTGTGTGTGCTCACAAATTGCAAACTTTGTATAGCGACTGCTTCATATCAGCTATGTGTTCTTTGATCCGAGTTGTTATGGATCTCTTTGTTTGCCCAATGTAGGAGAGACCACAATCACAATCCAGCTTGTATACTCCTGCATCCTGTAAGGGTATATGGCACTTGACTGGTGGTAAAGCCACTCAAAAGAATTAGTCAATTTTTACCACCAGTCAAGCGCTTATTGTGTAGATAAAACCCACAGTAGTGATTAGTTTTTGCCTTTTATAAAAAATTTAAAATTTAAACCTTATTAGATCTCAGTAATTCCGTACAAAATTTAATAATCCATAACAGTTGTTGCCTACTGAGTTTTCTGGCCGGATCTTTCTGTCAGGCCGCGTTCCGATCCGGTGGTAGCTTCTTAGTCTTAGCTTTTGGCAAAATCAATATATTTAATAATATAAACTAATAACCAAGATTGTCTTCTTACTGTTAGTAATTGGTAGTTTGTGGTAGAATTTTTGAGCACTAAATAAAAACAAAAATTTTACAATTTAAAGAGGAGTATTATACTCATTTTAATATACTAATTTAAAGTCTCATACATTGTAAGCATAAACATTTGAAGTAGATATTTTCACTGTGTTTCTAAACGAATATTAGGTGGGTTAAAATAAATAAACCAAAAATTTTGTAAAATCATATACTGTGGGTAGCTGAAACCGTTGAAATAACATATCAACCTTGGACGTCTATCATCTAAGTCCACCCGTGATCATGAATGCTGTAAAGTATTCGAAACGTCGGGATAGGAGTAAAATCAAGTAAACGCGATAGATTCCGTAAACGTAGTTTTATTTCAAAATGTGTAACATTCGCGTAAATATCAGAAAGTATTATACACTAATTAAGTTCTAAATCGAGGGAATACCTGGATGTACTTTAGCTTTTCCTGCGACCATCAATACCGTCCATTCTCGACCAGATTTTGCACTTTGAATCGTAATTTTGTCTCGAGTTTACTTCTTACGAGTAAGTAGTATCGCATATACCTACTATCGATTATTTATTTTACAGTTTATCCATTTAATTCCCTTAATCACATTTTTTGCACGCGCGACAATGATTAACGTAATGACAATTTATACTATTAATCCATCACCATACTATTTACAATATAATATATGCTTTGGTTTCAATCACCTGTACGGCCAGCGTCAACTTGCGGTTTGAATGCGTGTGATATCCGACGAAAACCACCCGTTGAATAGATACAAATTATCAACAATCGTACCCTCGTTATAAAAATTACTCCAACTCATAGTTAATATTTTTAACTATGGAGTACATAAACATAAGAGACGGTTATAAAACAAAATTAAAAAGATCACGATAACGCCCCCACATAACTTTATTTAACTTAGACAATAAAGGTTATAACTTAGCAAAGACTACAAATCCCAAATTGTTCTCGTGTAAAAATAAAGTTTTCTCAATTAAATGCAGACGAATGAAGTAAGACACGAAGTTTCAGCTTTCATCTAATTTAAACGGAATGTCTGGACAAGATCATATCGGATATATAGAAGAACATATAAAGAGATAAGCGCTAATCTAATTGTCATTTTATGAAAACTTATTTTAATGAAGTATTAATTGCTTAAAGTAGCAGGTGCCAGCAGCTTTGTAAGCGTGATTTAGAAAAAAGAAAGATGTATGTAATAAATATCATGAATTAAATATTACAGATCCATTTTTTATTTTTTTTGTTAAGGCGGAAAAAAATTTTCTTTACCGCACACGCCGTCGTTCGGGGCAACGAACAGGGTAGTGTGGGGTCTGCACCCACTAAAGAAACCTGTCGTGTGCCGTCTCTCCGCCTTTATTGGCGGGCCACTGGAACTATGTTACATTCCTTCGATGGTATATTACAGATCCTCCCATATAAAATTTACATCACTCAATTTCCCCAGTAAAATCTGAGGAACATAAAACATGCCCATGCTTATTTGTGATAGGCACATACAAATTCTGATTTTTAAATTCATTTCTTTAAAAACACCTCCCATATAAAATTTTACGCCCTATTTCCGCCATATAATATTTATGTAAATATGCAATAAATTTGTTGTTACCGATTTATACTCGTTTACTGTAATTTAAATTGCCAAGTTTCTATCTACAAAACACAAAGACTTTCATACAACGTTCTTCTTTATATAATGAATTAAGTGCCTACTCAGTCTAGAAACCAATGCACGTCCCGGTCTCACGCCGAGAAGATACCCGTACCAAGAAGTAAGACGTCAACGAAAAAAATAAACAACACACATATATACAGTGCTGTACTATCTTCCTGATATTTTGAAGTATGGTCATAATATAATATTTTAGCAAAATCGGTGCAAATTATCTGGGAATATTTCATTGTTTTCACAATAACTTTAGAATTGATCATGTCATACTTCCTACTCCAACCATTCCTCAACCACTGAATACATCTCTAAAAAAAACTATAAGATTATATTGCATCATGTGAAAGCATTACCTAAAACATTTAATGTAGTCATGAATTACGGACTGATTTATTTCTTCGTCGTCGACACCTATCAATTATAGTAATTCAGTTCAGTGATCACATCTGGAAGATCCAACTGCAATCTAGATAACATCCAATTTGTTCTCTCGGAAATATCTACAAGGTGTTGGCAAATAGGTTAATTACCATTCACCTGTAAATTAAGTGTATTCGAGCCAATAAACTGCATCTTGAAGTAAATCGATTTAACTCTGTTTAAGGATGGCGTGATAACTTTTGTATCGCTAGAATACTTTATAAGTTATTATCGTCACCTTCCTGTAGGTAAGTGAAATACTGCAATAGCGAACAATATGAACTTGATGGCAAGGAATGTATAAGAAATAATAAAAGTATCAGTGGCGTCGGTTGTTTTCATCGAAGTATCGGATTTGGATGATAAAGGAATCAAACAAACTCAGTGAAACTTCTTAACTATGCAGTGAGTTGTTTCCTACAGATACTAAACTCTTATTACAAACTTATGCCTTGAACCTTGTCTCTGTCGCCTTCCTAGACTTTCCACTTAGAACCGGCGAATAGATATCATATAACAATTACTTAGGATAAGAAATATTAAACTTTTCATCTGCTTCATCGATTGCGTCGAAACTTTCATAGGAAAATGGATGAGATCTAAATGATAACGGGTTCATATTGCAAAATTATTTGTCAGTGACTGATTTATACGTTTGTACATTATGAGTTCTCAAAAGATTGAACCTAGTTCGAAAGCGAAACATCATTACAGACATTGAAAATTGCAACTAATTTTTATTAAAAATATTTGCCTAAATAATATTTATTATTAAACCTAAGTTCTACAACCAGAAATTAGATTGCAGACACGGCACGTGTTGTGACCAAACATTTTATTTCAAGGCAGCCGTTACAAACGCAATAAAAATGCACTATACCTAATTTTCCAGAAATGTCTGACTGCATCCGCCATAAAGACTGCGCTCGAGGCAAAACGAGATATGAAAGGCACAAATTATTGAGATAATCACTTCGCCAGGAATTGTGCTAAGAAATTAAATTTCTAGGTAAGCTGTGTTTATTAGAAGAGCCACAGCAGAAATTGCTGTTATTCTCAGTGAACAAAGAACTTTGCAATCTTTTGTGTTAAACTGGAATCTTCTTTGGTAAACACAGTACAAAAAGTTATAACTAATTTATATTTGAAACAACAACGGAACCCAGTATAACCGACAACCAACTTTTTTTATTACAGAAAAAGCATCGCCGCATTCCAAAATAATCTCAGAAATGTGACATATTGCATACTGTATCAGCCTACTTAACGTTTCGACAAAATAGTTTGTGTTGCCACACGTATTTATCTTCAGGAACTAGCCAAACAATATAACTACTCACAAGAGAAAAGCAAGTGAAATATGTATTAGAATATATTAATAAAAGAAAGTGTATGCCGTGTGGGGCCGGCTTTAGAATTGTTCCACCCCTCTCCACCCATGGGAGTCGTAAGAGCCGACTGAAGGAATATCGGGGGAGTGGGCAGCAGCACCCCTTCGAGTATTAACAACATCCACTGCGATCGCCAACCCGCCTGCCAAGCGTGGCGATTACGGCACTATCCCCCATTCTTGGGGAGGCCTATGTCCAGCAGTGGACTTTAAAAGGCTGATGAATGGATGGATGGAATAAAAGAAAGTCAATTTATCAATTTTACAGAGAAGCATATGAACTAGTTAAATTTCAGGGCCCTAAAATATCAGTTTAAATTAAGGCATATCTTAAAACAAAAGAAATGTATATATTTTACGTCAGCATAGTTTTCTAAAGAACAGCCGAAATACTTTGAATGCTTCATAATAAAACTGTGCTCTATATAATATGATGACAATAAATTGAATGAGTAGGGAGCGGCGCGATGTGTTTGCAGTGCTCATCAATCATACCCGTATGGATTTCATTATAATGCGACGTCATCGGTGTCTCGTATAGCCACACATCGTCATGCCACCCGTGCTCTTATCTATTGTTTAAAGCAACTAAAAAAAGCCTAATGAAGTTATACCTACAAATAGTTGCGTCTTTACTATTTATTTTTAATCTATGTAGAACCTTATTTAAAGATTTTTTTATGATATAAAACATTCGTTAATACACTGAAAATTTAATTAGTACATTCATTGCACCGGATATGAGATGACGGGGAAACAAGCTTCCAGTTATTGTATTTACGGATACGGCAAATTAAATCCCAATCTGTAGAGCTCTTCTTGTGGTTGTCTCCCGCCGTGTGGGGTCGGCTTTAGAATTGCCCCACCCCTCTCCACCCATGGGAATCGTAAGAGCCGACTGAGGGATACCTGGGAGAGTGGGCAGCAGCACTCCCTCGAGTATTAACAACATCCACTGCGATCGCCAACCTGTCTGCCAAGCTTGGCGATTACTAAAGCCGGCCCCACACGGCCACTATTTTATATAGGTTTCAAGATTTAGTTATTTTATTTGCTTTCAGTTTACTTTTTTATATTATGCTGTTTTAGCAGCCTAGTAATGCAGTTTAAACAATCGATAAGGATAAGCAACTTTCACTAGGCTAACATAAGATGGGTGACCAAAAAGTACCAAGTGAGTTTTTTTTCAAACTACGGATGGTCTTCGTGGAGGCCTGAATGACTCACAACATATATATAGAAGATATAGATATGTGTGACGAAAAAACGGACTTGGCCCTTGGCCGTTAGAAGAAATAATCTCTCAAAATGGAAAATTCATCAAAGATATTGTTAAAATTAAAATTGTTTAAAATTTAACTTAAATACAAAATGTTATGCGCTGTTCTTACAAGGATCTTTTTTAATGTAGATGGAGTACATATGGGGACGTAATAATCTAATACCATGGCGACGTCCATTATCATAAAGCTTGCGTTTTATCTGGATGTAAGAGTACTTCACCTCAAAGTGAAAATTTACGTAAATTTTATTTCCAAACCAATTTAAATAACATCATCAACCCTATATGACTGTGTATATGTCAAGGATTTCAATATTTAATGTTCTTAAATATCGTAATTATTGTGATATATAAGTATACTAGTAGAAGGAATTATAATTCCACTGCAGCCAATTAATAGGAGCCGAATATTGAATGTACCTATTGAAGATGTTATCTTTTATCATCTATGAAAATTCTCATAAAAAACATCTGACTACAGAAAAGGAGGTACTGCCTGTGCGGCTATGCGCCGGGCTATGGCTGCTAAAAAAATGCATATAGGCTGCAGAGGTCCGATCGTCGTCGTAATTATATTCAACTAAATCTGTTTAGAGAAAGATGATTACTAATAAAGTACCTTAATTAAAAATATATATTCCCAACTATTGACTTTTCATAGAGTAGACTAATTATCACAAAATATGTTAACAATGGCAAAGGCAAAAAATTCCAACACTAGACAATCGAATTATACGAATCCCTATCAACAATAGTGTGTTGCATTACACAAACCACATTGATTCATGCTCTACGCTACTGCGCTGGGATTACGGATTCGAAACAGATTATAACTTGTCACGCGCACTCTACAACCTGACTACGCAATGCAACCAAAATCGAGTTTTAACTGATATTAGTTGTTTTAATGCACTGCACAGGCTTACCACGAACTCTTATTGCGATCCAGTTTAGGATCCAAACTGAACTGAATCGCAAACATGACATCTTCGTATTGAAATTCGTACCATGAACTCTACTTGACAACCTAAACAAGATCGCTCAATTAGACATCATGGTACGAAATACAACAACACTCCTATTTTGAATTGCGTCGGAAATGAATCGCTAGCTAAGATTTAATGGTAGGCCTGCTGATATTTAAAACATACACATTATAAACTAATATTATAAACGGGAAAGCGCGTATTTGCCACGTATTTGCGGCTAACTACTCAATCGATCATCATGAAATTTTACATATAATCTACCACCCAGAAAATTCCTTCTCTAGGCTACTTTTTAAATGGAAAAATTAGTATTATAGTTAATAGTTCCTGTAGGATAGCAATTTTTGCATACAGATCATTAGTGTGCCGTAGTCTCGTATTTAAAAAATCTAGTGTATATTAAAATCCCAGCTATATAATGACTGAAGCCGGACGCGAACGTAATTTGGCGCACTTCATTTTATAGAGTATATTTTTGAGTCACCAAGCTGAGTTTACTGTATACAGTAGATGCAATGAGAATCCAATTTTCGGACACGAGACCTGAGCAATGCCTATCCACTGATAGTCATTAGTATTCCGCATACGCATCCGTACGTGCTCCGGGAAAACGTGACGCGATGCGCGAGCAAACAAAACACGAGCGTAACTAAAATAGCATCGCGTGAATCAATGAAATGAGAACCGAAAGGCAAAGGGTTATCTATCTACAATGGCTTCGTGGTTAAAATGAATTACTTACGATGTTAGTTTTGGTAAAAATTAATACTAAATAGTTTTATAGCACACTTCACGCCATATTATAAAGAAAGCGAAAATAGTCTATATCGGCCAAAAGCAATAGAAAATTAACATAAAAATTATTAATATATTATAATATAATGGTGGTTCCATTCCCACAGAAGACAATTAAATTTATATTTTTTTTTTTCACCTATATATGAATTGCGTATCGCGCATATGTGAATTGGTACCTGCGCCAAATAGCGCCCTAGCCAAGGCAGCGAATGGATGGACCGGGGAACGTCTGCCTCCCGCAAGGGTGTGATGCTCCGGTGTGCGGAAATAGAAATTTGCACTCGGAGAGGGTACCCGAATGATGAAATAATGTCACACAGTGGTTCGCCAATACAGGCAACGAGATGGCACACGGCGGGTTTGTTGTGTAGGGCTCACACTACCCTGTTCATTCGGGGCACCGAACAGGGAACCACCAAACGGGGTATGCACTTAGAAACGTCACACCCAATATTATTAGTGTTGAGGCAAAACACAATTATGCAAATAACAATATTATCTCATTTCATATTTCTATAAATAAATGAATGAATTAACTGCTCTCAGATAATTTTTTGAAATCTTTTACCATCCAACATTATTCCTACACTAAAACATACATAAATATGCAAATTCATCTCAGGACTCCGATATCCGGTCGTAGTACAAAGTACGGTCGGTGGTTGTATTTGAAAGTTGTCTAAAGCCATACGACTGACTGACGATATTAATCAGACGATATGCAGTGCAGCCAGCGACACACGTGTTGAAATTCAAGATTAGAAATTCAGAGCTCCCTCGTCCAACATAATTGAGTCAGACGTACGTTTTGTGAACTTGCATGACCACGAATTGTGAGAAATGTTAGTAACACCGTTTGTCAGCGTGGTAACAAACTGAGCATCTTAGCTGAAACGTAGAGGTTGGTCATAGTAATATTATTCTGGTAAATATGAAGTGCATATCATGGGTGTAATGCACGAAAGTAATAAAAGTACCACATACGGTACGTGGTAAAAGATTTCGGCCACTGTTTAAGGATCAACCATGGTGCTAAACTTAGACATAAAAGTTGCGTGCTTTACCACCTTTTTATTTGTTTTTTTGTTAAGGCGGGAAAAATGTTCCTAACCGCACACCCCGTCGTTCGGGGCAACGAACAGGGTAGTGTGGGGCCTTCACCCACTAAAGAAACCCGCCGTGTGCCGTCTCTCCGCCTTTATTGGCGGGCCACTGGAACTATGTTACATTAGTTCGGTGGTCCGCCGGCGGGTGCTTTACCTGAGACTAATTGTAATAAACGAATTCGATTTCTAGTTGTAATAAACGAATTCGATTAGTATAAACCCGGCTGTACACACTCGTCTATTTGTCTCGCGAACCTCTCGTCCACTCTCGTCTCGTAGAGGCTCGATACGAGAGCACACCGTGTACACACTCGTTGTATCAATTGAACTTCGGATGCCCGTCGCTATGGACGTGGAAAAAACAATTGCAGCATTTATTTTTTTATTAGTTACAGTAATTTATTTATCATTTAACATAAAAAAAAATTGTCCGTGTGGTGACGGACTAAGAATACAAGTGTCACTATCCCATTCTTTCCCACGGGTGTCGTATGAGGCGACTAAGAGAAGTAAGCAATTATCATCCATTGCATGACTGGTGGTAGGGCTAGGTACCAAGTGGGAGTACTCACTTGGTATCAGGCCTGAGCGGGTTGGTACCACCATCTCCCGTGTGCCCGGCCATGAAGCACATCGTTGCGTTTTGGCTGTAGCAGGAGATAGCCGTTTATTCTTTCATTTCATATCGGTGATGAAATTGTGAGCAGCGGCTTGACAATACTTTCGGTATAGTTGAGTCCATTAGCGATGGTTACCATTTACCATCAGATAGGCCGTGGCTCGTCTGCAACTACATGCAATAAAAAAAATATATACCTATATATTAAACCATGGCGAAAAAGAACTTTTTAACTATTCAACGGGAATATAATTTTTTCTTTAACGGGGATATCAAATTCGTTGCTTATCCGCAACCAAGCGTCGTGTAATAATAGTTGCTTATCCTTGTGCCTGACGTTCTTAGGATTCCATAATAGTGCTTGCCTTTCGTAGGCTTCTAAAAAGCGTTAGGTCGTTGTCGCACGCAGAAAGCACGTCTTTACGCGAACGTAGTTGGCGGGCAACTAAGCAAATGGGTGTGTACAGTAAAGGTGGGTGATAAATAACGTCACGACGAAAAAGTCACTGCGATCTGTCGTTATATGTCGCTGTTACTTAGCGCGAAGTAACAACGTTCCAAAATCACGTATATTGTTCCTAAGTTCCCCAAGAACTTCAGTAGCATAAATACCAATAGTTGTCTTTGTCACTCACATCACGACAATACGTAACATGGAACGACCCATGGAACGAAACGACCTTGTAACGAACACGAACGAAACTGCCCGAAGGGCCAATACAAGACAAAGAGTAGTACTTATAACCAGAAAGTGACAGGTGTGACCGAGTAATCGACGTGACAAAATCACGTTGAATTGTCGCTGTGACTTTATTGTCACAGAAACGACAGTCACGACGATCGAAAAATAACGCTTTGCCCCAAATCTAGTGTACAGGCGCGCTTTCGTTTTCATCGCGAGACTCACCGAGACCCTTTGATTCGTGCACAAAAAACCGATACGCTTCCGAGACATAGCGACAGCCGCGAGACGAGACGAGGTTACCATGTACACACTCGCCCTCGGCCTGTCTCGTTGCATCTCGACGAGTGTATACAGCCGGCTTAATAATATTTAAAAAACTGCCTCTTTGGTGCAGCGGTAGTGTGAGCGACTGCTGATCATGAGGTCTGGGGTTTGATCCCCGGGTCGGGCGGTGCTATCGAGCTTTTTCGTAAAAAGAAAAATTCTCAGTAGCAGCCCGGAGTTTGTAAATGTGCACGGTAGACGGCAATAGGCTCGGCTCCTATTACTTGGAACTTAAACATAGTTGGCGAACCGTGAGTGTGAAATACACCTCTGCTTACCCCTTCGGGGAATACAAGCTTGATCCTATGTTTCAAGAAAATTAACTACGTGAATATATACCATCTATAGATATTCTAATCCCGGATCTCTGGATGTAAGCAAAAATGAAAAAACAAAAACTATTGAAAGTTTTCTCCAGTATTGACAAATAAAAAGAAATCTTTAATGAGTGACTTTGCAACTATAAAAAATACAAGCATTAACGTACAAACAGCTATTTGAACACTTTGAGCAATCTACGACCGAAAATTATTAAAATAGAAATATTAAACCAACAGCTCCATAAGTACACATTTGACATTATATCTAAAAGGAATGACACCACAATAATTAGTTAAAACTGAATGGAAGGTGATTTAGTTACAGTAACAAGTAAACTAAATGAGACTAGAATTCTAGTTTCAGCTTAACCTTATCAGGTGCTTTAAATTAGTCGTCTTGTTCTACAGCGAGTTCTCGGCTGTTGAGCTTTATAAGTTTGTTACAGAGGAATGCTACGCCCTAACCAACATAAACTCACTTAACATTTCTCTCTCTCTTTCTGTCTCACCATACGAAATACAACGGTAGGAGTACCTACCGTTATTTTAAGCTGATCACGCCGGCCCATTCATACTGGGAAAAGCAAAGCTTGACCACGCTTGAGTCTAGATTTCTGGAATATCCACATCTTTATAATATTCAGGTTTCGATGGATTAGGAATGTATGGTGCCACAATCCCATTTCGTCCTACATAACTTTACTGAGATATCACTGCGAGAGAAGGGCGAGATTCCTTTTTAATTCCAACCCGTCTGACTGGTCTCTACGGAATTGTAGACTATTTTCTTCCTGATTGTAGAAACTCAACACTAGCACATTAAATGCGCTGAAAAAAGTGAAAAAGAGAAAACAATATATTTTTGAATTCGGGCCTCGTGGCGTGGTCGGTAGTGTAACCGACTTCCGTGCATGAGTTCGTGGGTTCGATTCCCACTTAGGACAATTATTTGTGTGATGAACACAGATAATTGTACTGCGTCTGGGTGTTTTCTATCTATGATATGTATGTATTTACAAAAAAAAATAGTATATGTATTATATCCGTAATCTGGTACCCATAGCACAAGCGTTAAGCTTAGTTTGGGACCAGAGGACGTTGTGTGAAAATGTCCGTGAATATTTATTTATTTATTATTTATATTATACATCATTTCCATGAGACATTGTGAATTGGACGCCCGTCGGACAGCTAAAGACCGATACGAGACCCTTTCCGCTGTATGCAGTCGCGAAATACGGACTCGCTAGCGACCAGATGTTTGTATTGATGTATCCTTGCTACCGTAGAGGACATCCCATGATGCACAGTAGTTGCCCGCTTGCCTTCGTGATATTGTGTATATTATTTATATATTTTTGGATTATTTTATATTCTATCGTGGGCTAAACTTCAGACAAATTTCTTATTTTAATATTACACTAGTGTCTTAATGATTTTTAGAAAAAAAGAAGAAAGAAAGAAAAGAAAGAAAATAAGCAAAGAAATATTGCACTTTAGAAAAATATTGTCGTAGTCTACTAATAATTTCAATGTCTAACAAGTCACGTTTTGATAAAAAAAGATATTTTATAATAAAGTAACCAAAACTAGAACACTACGGAAAAATAGTATTTCTATAATTTGTCTATTAGAAGTATATAACCGGAAATAACTCACGTTGTGGATCGATTTTGTCGACCTGGGTTTCAAGCATATTCGATGCTCATCATCAGGGCGAGCGCGCAGCGGTTTCAACGAGTTGTTGTTTCTGTCTCGTAGCATGGATTACGTGAGCAATAGAGAGGAAGCTGTAAAAATATGGAGTGTGCACACAATTGTGCTTATCCTACGCACTTGACTATTCTCCGTTAACGAACATTTGACAAGAACGTTATCTCAAATCAAACAATGCTTACCACGAATGTGATATTATTATACTAGGACAAATCCATTACGGTGCCACGTCGGGCAAGAGACTTTCAGAATGTCGCCATATCACTTAGTCGGATTGAAGATTTAATTTTTCCTTGTAAGATACCATTTTAGCGTAAAAATTAAGAATTTTGCGTAGAGTGACGTATTTGTTTTAATCTATATTTTACACTAATTGAATAATATTCCTGTCGAAATTTAAGTTATATCCCTCATTTTATTCCCCAAAATTTTGCGCATCTCGCACGTAAGTGTTGGAAATGGAACGTGTTGGAAATACTTGTATTATCTTTATTTATATAGTATGTAGCAAAAATCAAAATTATTTAGGAAAGTTCTTGCAGTTATATTAAAATGCGAAAGTGAATTTCTTTGTTTATTTGTTGGTTACGCTTTCTTGTAGAAACTACTGAACCAATCATAATTATGTTTTGCTATACGTATGTATAGTCTCCATATGTATACGTGTGTTGATAGATTAAGAATACAACTCCATTAGCGTCGTACGAGGCGACTAAGGAAAAAAAATACTACTAGTACTGGAGGTAGGATTGGGTAACAAGTGGGAGTACTCACTCCCTACTCGGGCCCAAGCGGGTCTGTACCACCGTCTCCCGTGTGATTGACCGTTAAGCACGTCGCCGTGTTTTGGTTGTGATGGGAGAGAGCCATGCATTATTTCATTTCACTTGCGTGATAATAAGGAGCGACGAATTGATACTCTCAGTATAGTTTGGTATTCTTAGAATAGTTGAGTTAATGAGCAAAGGTTACCTTTACCAAGTAGACTGTGGCTCGTCATCTACCATAAGGTAAAAAAATAACCCTGTTATATCAGGCGATATCTAGTAGGATTATGAAAAGTAATAAAAAAATGATAAAAAACCGGCCAAGTGCGAGTCGGACTCGCGCACGAAGGGTTCCATACCATTGACTAGGTAAACAACATTACACTTTTTTTTTAAGGCGGGGTAAAATGTACCTGCCGCACACCTCACTGTCCGAGGAGACAACGAGGTAGTGTGGGGCTCTCACCCACTAAAACCCGCCGTGCGCCCCTCACCCGCCCGTATTCGGCGGACCACTGGTACCGCGTATATTCTCTTCAGTGGTCCGCGCGGCGGCTAGCCCCATCAGGCTCCTTGTTTGAGTGACGTCCCCGCGCACCTGGGACGTCACACCTTCACGGTAGGCTCAACGCGGGCGGTGGATAATCCCCGACCCATCCGCCCGGCGGCATTAGGCGCAGATAGCCGCGCATACGCCGCCCCACACGCCGGCGGCGGGTTGGGCCAGAAGAGAGAGCAGCCTCTCTAGCCCTTTCCGCCGCCTCCATTCACGAGATGATATCCTCGCAGAAGGTGGCGACCGCGGTCCAGTACCTGTCGCTGCTTACCATGGCACGTACAACAGCCGGCAGCGACAGGTCCCCTCCGATGACTGCAGCAAGATCCCGGCGCTGCTCAGCCCAGGCCGAGCACGACTCGAGCGTGTGCTGCGCCGAGTCCTCGCTGCAGTCGCAGTGGTGGCAGCAGGGAGTCTCCCACCTCCTAGCGACCGTATACAGGTACTTGCCGAAGCAGCCGTGCCCCGACAGCACCTGCGCCAGCCGGAAGGTGAGGACTCCATGCCGCCGACCAACCCATTCCTCTAAAATTGGCTGGAGCGCCCCTACGGTCCTAAGACCGGCCCGAGGCGTCTTCAGCCGACCGCTGATCCCACGGGGGGATTCCGGCCAATGCACACGCGGCCTCGCACGCCACCGTGCGGTAGCCGCGGATCGGTCTGACCGCCACGACTCTTTGCGGTCTCCACAGAAGAGCCCTAGTGCGGGCGGTCAGACTCCGCCTACACGGGTGCGCCGTAAAGCGCCATTGACCGGACCATCCCCGCGTACAGCTGTCGGCACGCGATGCTGGGTCCGCCCAAGTTCGGCATCAAACGCCCGAGGGCGGACGCCGTGCCGACAAGCCTTGGCGCGAGCTGACGGAGGTGCTCGTCAAAGTGCCACCGCCCGTCGAGGACCAGGCCCAGGTATTTTATGTGGGCCTGGATTCCTACCCCCACACCATTTACCGTAATAGAGGCGCCGGCGGGTGCTCCACGTCGGGGCCCGTGAAAGAGCAGGGCCTCCGACTTGTTAAGGGCCACCCTAAACCCCAGCGCCTCGATACGTCTGACCACCTCCACGGTACCCGAGGTGGCCAGCATCGCCGCCTCTTCAAAGGTCCCTCCCCGGGCTGTGACAAGAGTATCATCGGCGTAACAGACTAACCCCAGCCCGAGGGGGAGCCGGCCGCGCAGGACCCAGTCGTACCCGATGTCCCACAGGAGCGGCCCTAGGACAGATCCCTGTGGGACACCGCACGACATGGGCCTCCATGGTCCCTCTGCCGGCTTATAAAGAGGACACTGCGGCCTTCGAGGTAGTCTGCCACTAGCCGCCTCAGGTAGACAGGCACCCCGTGGAATCGAAGCGCCTCCCTGATGCAGCTGAATGGCAGACTGTTAAATGCGTTGGCGATATCCAACGACACCGCCAACAACACCCCTCCTTGAGTGACGGCCTCCATGGCCGCGGCCTTCAGACGTAGTATGGCATCGACCGTCGAACGCCCCGAGCGGAAACCGAACTGCGCGTCCGACAGATCAGGGCCCACCTCCACAAGGTGCCGGACGATACGGGCAGCGAGAATTCTCTCGAGTAGCTTACCAGCATCGTCCAGCAGCACGATGGGCCTAAATGCCCGAATCTGGGGGCCGCCCCGGCTTCGGCAGGAGCACGAGCTTCCCCTCCTTCCAGCAGTCAGGAAACCGTCCGGACGCCAGGCTTGCGTCGAACAGTCTCCTGAGGCGGGATTCCAGGTGGTCGAAGACCAGTCAGAATTCGGGCCGGAACCCTGTCCGGCCCGGGAGCGGTGTTCTTCCGAATGCGTGACACCGCCGCCCCCATTTCCGTCTCGGAGATGGGCGGCACACTGTCCTCGTCGGCCTCCCGGTCATCATCTGGCGGAGCCATGACCGGGGGCGTGTGCGCCGCCTGTAGTGGAAAGTGACTCTCGACCACCTCGGTGAGGAAGCCCGGCTGGAGCGTCTCCGTAAGAGGGGGGGCCCTGAGTGCGGAGCTTGTTCAGCGCCGCTCGGTACAGAAACAACATTACACTATTGTAACCATGGTGTTTGGCTGTTACCAAATTTTGCAAGTAAAATTTGACTCATTTCGTGGTTTTCAACTTAGATGCGCAACGAGTAAAGAAACACGTTTGTGTATGGGAGACCCCCTTAAATATTTGTTTTATTTTAATTTAATTATTTATTTTTAAAGTGAATATATACTTAACTAAACATTCTGCGAATATTTCAAGCGTTTAACTGTTGCCGTTATCAATAGCGAGCAAAAAGGCCAATAAAATTACGTTTGTTGTATGTGAGCCCCCTTAAATATTTTATTTTTAGTATTTGTTGTTATAGCGGCAACAGAAATACATCATTTGTGAACATTTCAACTGTCTAGCTATCGCAGTTCTTGAGATACAGCCTGGAGACAGACGGACGGACAGACAGACGTTGTAAGGGAGCCCCCCTTAATTTTTTTTTTTTTTTGTTTTTAGTATTTGTTGTTATAGCGGCAACAGAAATACATCATTTGTGAAAATTGCAACTGTCTAGCTATCGCCGTTCTTGAGATACAGCCTGGCGACAAATGGACGGACAGACAGACGTTGTATGGGAACGCCCCTTAAATATTATTATTTTTTTGTGTTCAGTATTTGTTGTTATAGCGGCAACAGAAATACATAATTTGTGAAAATTTCAACTGTCTAGTCAAGAAAAAGCAATATAATATGTATTATATCCGTAATCTGGTACCCATAGCACAAGCGTTAAGCTTAGTTTGGGACCAGAGGACGTTGTGTGAAATGTCCGTGAATATTTATTTATTTATTAAAGCAATTGCGTAATTCTCATGACAGGTATTAACTCTCGTGGTTAAAATGCAGTTTCCTTGACTAAATTGTGTGATTATGGAAAAAATAAGTGGGTCAAAAGCACCTCAATTACATGGGCATGAGCACGAGTGCTACAGTAGTGGCGTCTGTGAGGCGCAACAGGCCCGCCCCGTCCCACTTACCCCGCGCAACAGGCGCCGGGCCCGACTTACTTGTTGAATCGACCGACCTACTAACGCATCCAAGACATCCGACACACGAATATCCAAACAAAGAAGAAATCGCAAAGATATGAGTGAAAAACACCCACAGTTAACATGCTCGTCATAGACCATCATCTTCACTTTATAGAAAGATCGGTGTTATATACTCAACCCCAAACACAGTTTCCTCAAAAACACGATTGACATATTTCGTTTACATTTGAGATTGTAACGAATACAAACCTACTATGTAGTCCACCTCCATGTTTCCTGTTTTATAACTATTGATTAACTTCAATAGGAAGTTTGATGGCCTTATATCTTAACATGAATTCGAATTTAAAAAGATAAGTTTTTAGACCAAAGTATTATTTTCTACTTTTAGATACATCAATGTTCAGCGGCAACCGCAGAATTATCAACAGTTCAGTAAACTACAATATAGATACGCTATTTTACTAATTAGATTTTTTTTTAAGAATAACAAATACTAAACTGGAATTCATTGCGCCTTATAAAGTACCTGTGCTTGAAAAATGTCTACGATAGGTTTTTTTCGGAAATACGCTATACCATATACCCTATTCTACGGTCGCTGAATTTAAAAGAGATAGATCGAGCTGTAAAGGTGATGAACGTTCTGGGTGGCTTTCAATGTCTTTTACAGAAGACAATGTTAAAAAAACTGGTTTTGGAAAACAGAAGAACAATCATACACCGTTTAGTTGAGGTGCTAAAGATATCATTTGGAAGCATACCATCCATTTTAACCGATTCACTGGGGTTCATAAAGGTGCCGATGATAGAAGTCTCAACTCACCTACCTAGATCAAATCGGTCATATACCTATTGAAGGAAGGTGGCGTCAAGAGCCTCCGAAACCGGCGAGCGTGCATGATGATAATTATGAATATTGAGGAAGCGAGTGATGTAAGCAAGAATAGAGCCTTTTGACACTCTGTTCTCTCTGCCTATCCCTCAAGGGAGATGGCCTGATGATAATTAAGTAAGCCAAAAAATGTTAACCAAAGAAAAAAAATAGTGACGTTTGGATATTTCTAAGCGCAATCTCGAAATTGTAGTGTTGTTACCATGGATAAAACATGGGTCCACAATTTTGATCCCGAATCTAAGAGACAAGGCATGTCTTGGAAACGACTATCGACTTCCATAAAGAAATTTCGAGCAGCTTCTAGCGTTATTTAATTCCAAAAATCCGTGAAGCGATTTAAAAACAAAACGTCATAGAAAACTGTCATTGGGCGTATTGTTGCTTCACGATACGCTCCTGCTCTTCATTCGAAAGCTGCGCTCAACGCAATATGCAGTACTGGCTTCAATCTCCTTGACCACTCACCATATTCTCCAGACTTATCCCCTAGTAAATTTTGCTTATTTCCAAAATTAAAAAGCATATTCGTGGAACTAAATCTTACGATGATTATGAGGCTGCAGTAGAGGAGTTTTTGGAAAGAATAAAACAGTTAGAAAAGCGTTATTCTAAACTTGACTTACATATCCCATGTAGAAAAATTAAATATTTTAATCAGATAATTTTTATTTTTTTATATTGATTCTAAAAACTATGGGATTCTTCTGGGTAAAGATTTAGAATTGCACCTGACTACATATGCTCTAGGTGTGGGAGATTAGATGCAACCAAATGTTTACCAATTGAAATTTCCTTTCCATCGAATCCAAGACAGAAAGATGGCATTTGTTAGCCCTAAAGTAAACGTATTTAGTATTAAAGTTGTTACGGTTTGAAATACTGTCCGACCACTAAACTTTGGTAACTCCACACAACTGTGTTGTCATACATAGATAAGTATAAGGAACATCGGCACTTGTAAACAGTTGCAGGATAACGATTTGCAGAGGGCACAGGCACTCGCTTTTACCCAGACGTTACATCAGCAGCTATATTTAATTTAGAGAAAATTTTGTACTGCTATTTAAAACATCAAATTTAAGTCTTTTCTAAACTACTAAAGCTAACTCATAACTATTTTTTAGACTATATTTCATAGTTCACCTCAGTGAAATAGCAGACCATCTCGGTAGGCAACTACCGGTACTTATGGTTTAGCTTTACTCCTGACTTTACTACTTAACATCAAATAGCATATGCCACCGTTTAGTGAAAGTTTTTTACTTTTTAAGTAGGTACTTACAAAATAACAGAACATTTAACAAATATAAATGATCATAATTAAATATCACTTACCAACTAATGCTAGTATAACTGTGAGCAGGGGTGCAGCCGGAAAAGACACGGTAACGTTAAATTCAAGCATCTGGAGTAAGTCGACTGAAACAAAATAAATCGCTGTTAGCATGTAACTTTTAAAACATATAGGTATACGATACATTACATGAATTAATTACACCTGCTAGAATTGAACTGACGTATATTATGTTTTCCATAACTTACGTAGACGCACTAGTGTAGTAAATAATGTAAATACAGTGAGTCTTTATAAACTGCACATATTAAAATGAGGGAATCATACTTAATTTGCGACGGAAAATCTAAATTTTATTTTTTATTTATTTATTTATATTTTGGCAGCAAACAGTCATATTATTAAAGTTATTACACAATCAATAATCTTTAAGTAAATATTGTTGTCCTATAGTGCCGAGAAAAATAGTAGTACATATATATGTATAGACACATCATAGTTATCCTAACTCAGCTCGGTCTTCAGTAAATCACTTATGTGCATGTATAACACGCCTACCGAGATGTCATATTCATGCAGAGATAACAAGAGTTGGCACGTGGTATTATACATACCCAACATGTTTTATCTATATTTCTAAATTTATAGTAAGTCTATTTATATAAAATTTCTAAGTAAATAGCAAATAACACATTTTTTTTAAAACGCTAGCAATAGAGCATGTCAGTATAAGACGCAGTTGCTTAGATGCCTAAATTAAAATAGTATTTTTAATGTACAATAATTTATGTTGCCGCCAATTAAACTGACTGAAGTTTCACAGACAGAAGAATATAGCTTAGACATAGATGGTAAAATTAAGTAAATCTACGTATAGAGACGTAGTAGCAACGTTGATCGTTAAAAAAAACAACACAAGGCTATACGTAATGGTTAGCATTGCCACTCAAAGCACCACATTGATTTATTAAACGAAACTATAGTAAGATATGAAATCAGAAATCTCGTTGTACATCTACACAAATAAATAAAATTGATTAAAAACAAATTTTATTTGTGAAAATGGAATAAGAGAGCTTTACTGCGAGCAGGATAATAACTTTCACAAATAATTTATTCTTTAAAGAAGCTGAGCATGTTAAGTGCTAAAATACAGACCAAAAAATTTTAAAAATCATGCCATCAATCTCATCAATCATCATTAAGTTTGCAATTAAAATTCATACTATTTGTATGAATTTTAATTGCAAACTTAAACTTACTATATTGGAATAATGTATGTAAATGCATCCGATAGGTGGCGTGGGTAGTAGACTTTTAAAACAAGTGTAAAAGATCACTAGATCACTTCCCCGGATTGGATGGGACGCAGGTTCGAATCCTGCTCGCAGTACTTTTTTTTCACTTTCACAGATAATTTGTTCTTCATAGTATAATTAGAATTAAAATAATTAAATCCTAATAGAACGTTTTCTCTATCCTCATATATACTACAGTTATATCATGAATTACTGTTATGGTTCACATTTAAAACAGGCATAAGAGAGAATCTCGTGCTATAAGCTGTGCTTAGTGTCCCCAGAAGACTTGCGCGCACGACGTAGCCGCAAGTTAACGCGATCACACCACCGCTATATGAATTTTTCATGCGACACGAGAAGTAATGGTGTTGCTCGAGACGCCGGATCATTCTTTACGAGCCGACAACAGAAACCTTTAAAAATATACGGTTTATCTATTGCTGTATTTGAACCAACACAGACGACGTGCACTCAGACGTGAAACGAATTAGATTGTTAACGAAAAATGAGACAAAAAATACAGCGTTCAAACCAAAGTTCCGAAAACACCTAAATAGCATCGGGTTCAAAGTGACGCATCATGTTAGGGAGTAGATCCGTAATAAGATAAAGGTTTTATCGTCTTTTCGTTAGCATAGTTCACGTGTGCTCTCAGTTTGTCGGAGCTTTGTGGACGGTTGTTTGTTCAAGGTGGGATAATCCCGGTACAGTTTCCGTATCGAGTATATCCTTTGTTCTCTGTGTCACATCTTTTGATGTTATCTGGTTAAATAAAAGGTCTGTCATAACGAAACAGTAGATATACAAAAAAAAATCCCTCACTGTTTCTACAACATTCGAATAATCCAACCATATCATTAAAATATAGGTCAAAGAATATTATACATAAAGTCGTAACGCCTTTCAAAGGACGTCTCGAACATAACCTCATGCTAACCCATCAGGTCATTGGAAAAATTATTTGGAGCATTTTGAGTAATTTATAAAAATAGTTCTAAGTGACCTTTTGTGTATCATAAATATATAATATAATGTATTTAATAAAAATGCAACGTCATCATACATCACGTGAAATTAATTTCGCCATTGTATTCATTTTTCCCCATTTCGTTGCGTTCTATCTACGATTTACTGCGCTGATTTATATTACCGTAAAGTATTGATAGCAAAAGAGAACGCCGATATTAAATATTGAGCAATACACTGCTCCGTGCACCATTATTTGAAATTCTATTATGCACTGAATTACTATTTACAAAAATATATTAAATAAGTATTTTAAGTTAACACTAAGTGCGAAAATGTGAAGTCGAAAATAACACTAACCTCTTTTTCGTTATTCACAAATAATTTGTACTTTACAAAGTAGCGGAGCATATCAAATGCTAAAAATATAGATCAATCATCGAAAATAACAGTTACGAGTAGGATTTGAAGCTGGTTCTAATCCTGCTCGTAACTGTTATTTTTATCTGTCGAATTCACATTTTTGCACTTGTTAACGAATAAGCATGTCAAATGCTTAAAAAAATATAAAAATATCAAAAGTAAAAATCCGCGAGCGAGTAAAAGCTACACCTATTTAAACTCAGGGGGTAATATTAGCTTGCGCCGTGCAGATACTCGACGCTCAGAATAATAGAACGAGCAGGTAATTGGCATTAAACCGTACTTGAAATGGTTCTTAGTACAACCGGAAGCGACGAGAGGGAACTGCTACCGGCATCGCTCTGATAGCTTTTGTCTTAATTAGGCAGAAATACGATAAATACAAGTAAAAATGATAACACTCCAGTGCTATTGTTGACGTAGAGCTTGCTTTAGAAACCTTTTAATATTTTATGCCGCAAATCAATTTACATACGAGTATATATTTATTTATGTACACACATAGATCTTAATCACAATATATGGAAGGGATCAAAATATAATATATAACTCGAGTATTTAAAATATTAAACTTTCTCATTTGTCAAGTTATCTACTAATCGTATGTCAGTCTTGAGTTTGAATCTTAGGTCGTAGCGAATGTATTAAAGGGTTTCTGTCTCGAAAATAGGTCGGTATCTAAGTCTGGATCTGAGCCCGACAAGACAGCAAATGAATCACATTATATTACCATAGGATTAAGTTACACAGACGAAATTTGCGCTTGTAATATCTTTGTTGATAAATTCTTTCGCAGATAAAAATATGTGAACGTAACGTAGCTTTTATAATAAGTATAAAAACTTCCTATAATTCTTCGATCCTATCGATTAATTACTCATAGCCCAGGCATGTCTTCGATATCACCTTTGACAACTTCATTAAGCCTGTTTTGCCCAATTGTTTAATTTTTGATTGCTAAAACAGTATTCGTAGATTTTAAATTGACAACATAATTATGGTATACTAGCCTTTGCTTGCGGCTCCGTCGCAACCAAGAGCTAGTTTTCGGGTTGTAACTCAGGTTCCCGATATAGTAGCGGGATAAAATGTATACAAGTTTTTAAGTCTAATCGAAATCTATCAAATAAAATAAGTTGCATCAAAATCCGTTCAGTACTTTTTGCGTAATTCGCAAACAAACAAACAGATAAATAGACAAACAGACAAAAAATCTAAAAAAAAATTGTTTTGTGTGTAGACACGCCTATTACAGTCATTTTTTCTCAAATATCTTAAATGTACAGACACAGCTCTGTTACAGTTTTATAATACTTAGTATAGATTAGACCATATTTTAACACCCGAAGCTTGATTTCCAATTTCAAATAATCCATGGCATTGTATCTGGTTATGAAATAGTATTAATACCATAGACCTAAAACTACTAAAAGAAAGCTCTCAGGGGAAAAGAAGAAACTCAAATATAAAGAAAAAACATAATACAACCATATATGGACTAGAGATTAATTCACAGGAGGGGTAGGCAAAGACAACGGATTTTCACTTACTACGATATCGATCACCTTTTTGCCTTACTTACTCTCATTATATATGCATATCGGTTTAGGGTACTCCAGACCTGGCCCTTCCTCACAACATCTCCAATTTGGTCAGAAAACATTCGGCAAGGGCTTATATTCTCCAATCAATATTTAAATTTCTTTCATTAATCTTTATCCATTTTTTGATATCCATAGCATTTTAACATCCATGACTCAATCACACCATAAAATGATCTCGATGTAATTTTTCTTACACTGATAGTTAATGTCAAGCCACAGACACTTCTTAAAGATCTCAGCTTTACTGCATTGCTTCATCCTTTTTGTGCTACACCCAACTTTCACTGCCGTACATTAATAATTAATTCAACCGATGACGCATGTACAATTTGGTCATAAGCTTAGAAAACTGACTTGACTGCATAGATGACGGAGTGGTTTAGATACCGACTGGAACTCGAGTGATGAGATCGATGATGACATCTCTTTGTGCGATCCACAAATGGTTGTTCTGAGTCTGGATGCACTTTCTATCCGTGAAATTGTATGTTTATAAAGCCCCCCGCGATACAAGGATAATTTCTCAGTGCAGGGTGTTGTCAAAGAATAAAAAAAAGAGAATTGACGAGTAACCCATGCACCTATAACCGAAACTAATTTTATTTCAAGTCTACAACTGTCCGCGGATAGATTCAACTGTCATGGAAACGCTACACACGCGTAAATCATTCAGTGTATGACTCAACTATCCGGACGCAAGGCTTTAAAGATTTTAAAGCCTTAATTAGGTCGTCTAATCCATAATTACAAAAAATAATTTCTCGCCACTCTATGATAGGCCTTCTCTAAGAACAATAAGCATTCGAATTTTGTGGTAAGAGAAGACCTGGGGGGTTAGACGGAATCTCATATCTCACGATCGACATCGTATCGTGATCACTGTAATTGGTTGAGAGATCACCGTGATTGGCCAACGGATAAATGGAACATCACGCGTCATATCATCATCATCTCTTCTTATTTTTCAAAAACCTGCTTGAAATCTTTTTCAGAAACCTGCTTGAAAATACAGTCTATTCATCGGAGGTACAAATGAGCTATATTATCGACACATTAAATCTCATTTATACTTATCCACTATCGAACTAAATTCATAACCTCTCCCAAACAAGCTTTCAAAATATTCCTCCCAACCCATAACAAGCATTGCTATAGATCCTTTTATTATTATTTGCTTATTTTCGTTTTCGCTTCCAATATCTTTTAATACTTTATTGCCAAAGAAAATTAGCTAAATAATTGATCAAATTTCATGGAAAATCGGCTTATCGATGCAAATATTTCAAAATTAGATACTTAAAGGACTCTCGAACCAACGTTATAAAATTCTGTTTTTGGGGTACCGCATATACGCACTTTAATAAAGATGGTGAATAACAAAAGCAAAAAATATATTATTTTTTTGTACAAGTTTAAATTTCTTATTTGTACATCCGCTAATCATGTGAATATACTCTAAAGGAAGCCAAATAATCCATCCATCCATCTATCAGCCCTTCATCGTCCACAACTGGACATAGGCCTCCCCTAGGGGGCGTATTGCCATAATCGCCACGCTTGGCAGGCGGGTTGGCGATCGCAGTGGATGTCTTTAGTACACAGGGGAACGCTGCTGCCCAGTCCCCCGTTAATCCCTTAGTCGGCTATTACGACTCCCATAAGAAGAGAGACGGGGTGGAGCTATTCTTGATGCCGGCCCCTCACAGGAAGCCAAATAATAGTACATATTAATTTTGGCAGATGTGTGCTGGAAAAAGCAATCTGTTTTGTTTTACTCGCATGACACTACTATCACATACGAGTATAAAATATTATCGAAACACTGCATCTAATTATTGACTAATGATCTTTTTAAAAATTAATATGTTAAGTTTTTTATATATTTTTTAAGCATTTCACATACTCGGCTATTTACTAGAACAAATTATAGATTATTTAGTCTGCTAATATCTGAGCAAAAGTCATTTTGTATTTATTTTTATACTACGTGGGTGCAAACAAGCCACGGGCCACCTAAAGGTAAGCGGTTACCGTAGCCTATAGACGCTAGCAACACCAGAGCCATCACTCGCGCGTCATCATCTCCAAGGAAAGGGATAGGAGGTGGATAAATGTATATTAAGAAGAGGATAGGTAGGATACCAAGGAGAGGATAGGGAGAGGGTTCGGGCCTCCGGTATTCTCTCACTCACCATACGAAATACAACGGTAGGTACCACTACTGTTGATTCATGCTAATCTTTTGTGAGAGGGTGGTACTTTCTCGATCAAGCCAATGTATAATAATGTATGACTCAAACAATGCTATTTCACAACTATACCAAAAAGCTAAAAACTAAGAAACACACAGCAAAATAAAAATACTTATATGTCATAAGAAAACCTTCCAAAACCTTCGTGAATACGTATCCATGTTTGAAGGCACATTGGCATATAAATTTAACACAAAATGCGAATGTTGCTGCTTAAAAAATATATAAAAAATGTAAAGGCACATTGCCAATTAGTAACTTATTCGTAGATTTTTTGTAGGTACCACACCACATCCATATTAGCGTGGCATAACATTTTATTCGCTACGTTTTCACGTTTAAGTCTTTGATGCCACTCAATCAAAGACCTGTGATGTTATAACGATGCTTGTTAAAATTTAAGAGGTTTATACGGAGTGTTGTTCATTTATTGCGAAGCGCTCAACGAAGGAAAATAACAACGAAACTGCCTTCACTTATGATAAAAAATATATCTCGAGACTCTGCCATATACTTTCATCCACGAATATGACTCTATTGAAACATTTGCTTTTAAATTAATCTTGCTTTTTAAAAAGTTTAATTTGATTTAAACATTTTCTTATAATCATATTCAATCATCACCTTATGTGTGTGCTATAAGCAGCTATGCTTTAGGTGATAGTAGGTACTTCGGTAAAGGAACAAGTCAAATAATTTGCTGTGAGAAACGGCACATAGTGCACGAGAAACCGTGCAAGTCAACAAGTTTCAGTCTCATTGGAAATTACTACCTGCAGCATAAGTAAACGCGTACGTATATAATTAATTAGTGAGCTTGCAAAGTTACATAAGTAAAACCGACTCACTGCGGTATTTATTTTAAAGAAGAGTAGATCTAATCAAGTGAATTAATAGTCTTCATAGTAGACCAAACTGCAATTGGAAAGACTACTTCCGAAAAGGCGTCACCCAATAAGAAGGAATGTGTTATCGAAATTCGCAGTCCCGAGCAATTGTCACGATGTTTGAATTGGCAAAGCATCTGGGACGGTATTCTAAGATATGCAGGTTCTAATCTTGCTTGTAACTGTTATTTCCAATTCCACATTTTCGCACTTTGTGTTAATTTTCTTGAGATAAAATTAATACTCAAAATAAAGTTCAATAATCGTACGTTAATCAAAACGAATACCGGAAACAGCATACAACGCCTTGTTCACGTTGTTTCTGTTATGTATCATAGATGTTCTTACTTCCCCAATGCGTGAAGAAAGTTCTCGAGGCAGAGAAGAACTACTAAAATCATCGAAATTAGTAAGTGCGTTCTCAAGATATCATCAAAAAAGCCGTTACATACAAAACTTATGATAAAATATTATTTTTGTCATATTTAAATGAAATTCGTTCCAAATCTTAAAGTTAAACAATGACCCTATTCATCTGACGAAAGCTAATTTAGTAATGACCATGACTGATAAGTATTCGATTCAAATGAATAATTAATTCGATAAATTATTCAAAACGCCTATTTCATTAAATCGAATCGAAGATTTAAAATCAAAACCACTATCTAGTGGTAATAATTATATTGCGATACTCATTTAATTTGAAAAAAAATGCTATCACTGAGGAGAATCTGTGGAGTGAGGCTGACTGACCGCATTCGTAACGACGACGTAAGAGAGCGAGTAGGTATGAAAGAGAGTATTGGTGTAAAAATGCGAAAGGGAATGCTCCGATGGTTCGGACATGTTGAAAGAATGCCGGACGCTCGTCCGGGACTGGTTAAGAAGATATACAATGCGAAAGTGGAAGGATGTAGGTACAGGGGGAGACCGAGACTGACCTACCTATACCAAATCGGTCATGTATTGAAGGAAGGTGGAGTCAGGAGTTTCCGAAACCGGCGAGCGTGTATGAAGAGAATTATGAAGCGTGATGATAAGTAGTAGTAGTATTTAATTTTTGTCACATTTAGTGCGAATTGTACGTAATAGCCACACTGACTGTTTTATGTTGCTACATCATGAGCGGCCACGCGGTGGCTACATCTTTAGGTAAATGGCGTATAAGACATGAGAAGGTATTTTTTTAAATTAGCGCTATCTATGTAATTTATTTAAAACTACTTAGTAAGACCAATATATTATTAGTTACTTATCAAATAATCAATTTTATTGTGAAAAATGAAGATGCACTTTTGGATTTTCCAAAGTATTTAAGACTTTTGATAAAACGTGGAACGTTTGTAAATAAACATTTACAAAGAATAAGAGTTAATTGTTTAAAAGTTTTATTTTTATTGCTAATGTTTTATTGCAGAAGAGCCACAGCTCATGGTAAGCAGTAACTGACTCAACAATACTAAGAGTACTGCTAAGCCGATGCTCACCACTTCATTTCTTCCACTAAAACCGGAACACACCTATTTGCTTTACATTCGGTTAGAAAAGACAGTGACGTGTGACAATTTAAATCACAAATTATTTGTTCATGGATAGTAATCCAAGCGTCCTGAACTGCTTTTTTGATATTTTTTGTGTATTTTCGTGGTTACAAATGGTTTAGATTGGGTAGATGGCACTGCGATCATGAATCAGCATTTTTATAATAAATTTTTGTCATAAATTTGCAAAATGCAAATATCGAATAAAAGCCCTCGGGGCTACCAAGCAAGCTAACGTTCGTGTAGTACAATATCTTTTAGGTTCAGTTAATAAATATTTAAAATTCAATTTTAACTCATACTATATTTTCAGTTCGAACAAGTCATTTTTGTTCATTAAAAGTAGAATAAAATCTTTTGATATTATAATCTTAAATTACGGTGTTTTCCACCATCTATTAACAGATACGAAGTTAAGGAAAATGTTTAAGCTTTAGAGAATTACAAACATCCAAGGTACTTCGAAACGGCGGGTACAAGATTCATAAAAATACCTTCAGATTTACAGCTCTTAATTATCTTCTGAAAATCACAATGTTACTTTTGATACATTTAATGATAAACTTTTAAATGTTAAAACCTTTTGCCGAGGCAGTTTTGTATTTTAGTGATAAATATAAATATTGCAGTTAGAACATAATTAAGTAGTAATGAACAAATTTATGGAAAGGGCAGTTATAATGTTACATAAATCTGATTAATGCTAATGTAATAAACTCTGTTGGTTTACTTTATATTTAGGGTGGGTTGCAAGATCCAACGTTATCGTTAAAGTTACTGTCAATTCAACGGTTTCGCTACAAACGGGATGCACCATTTAACTATAGTTAAAATGACGTCATTATTTGACGCTAACTATTAGTATTGTACTCGTAAGCCACTACAAATTCAGCATACACATACTACACAGATGAAGTTGTGAATTTTGATCTATATTTTAGCACTTGACATGCTCAGCTACTCTTAAAGTACAAATTATAATTTGTGAATAAGGAAAAAGAGTATTTAAGTACAGGCGGGAATCGAACCTGCGTCCCTTCCTATCCGGGGAAGTGCTCTAATCTACTGAGCTACAGTACTATCTTTAAGACATACCCAATCTCCTGGCGGCGGCGCAGGCGGGAATCGAACGCAGGTTCGATTCCCGCCTGCACTAAAATACACTTGTTCCTTATTCACAAATTATAATTTGTACTTTAAGACGAAGTTGTGGTCAGAATCTGATATGATATAAATACTCTCTGCGGTATATTAGTTATATATTTATTTTTTATCTTTACCTATGTAAAAATATTTAGCCAACAACAACGGCATTTTTTTTATTTTTTAAAAGTGACCAATTTCCTCTCCTAAGTTCCGAATTATATGGTACTAGCCTTTACCCGCGGCTCCGCCGCAGCCAACAGTTAGTTTTTAGGTTATATCTTAGGTTCCCGATATAGTAGCGGGATTAAATATATACCCACTTTTTAAGTCTAATCCAGAGCTAACAAATAAAAAAAAGTTGCTTCAAAATCCGTTCAATAGCTTTGCGTGATGCACGAAGGCACAAACAGACAAAAAATCTAAAAAAATATTGATTTGTGTTCAGACATGTCTATATTTTATAGCCCTTTAATAATAAAGTTATTTTTTCTCAAATATCTTAAATGTATACGCAGCTCTATTACAACTTTATAATCTATATACTTTTAAAGTACAAATTCTTATTTGTGAATGAGGAAAAGAGAACTTTAGTGCGAGCGGGAATCGAACCGTATTAAAAATATGAACCCGGTCGCATTGTGCAATTCCAATAATAACCAAATTCATAAAATATATACAATTAAATTAGGCGCGACATACGGCGGCTTGCCCGTCGCATACCACAGAATGCGGTCCTTTTGTATCGGTCGGTATCGACATATGGAAATATGCTGCATAATTATAATAACGTACCGGGAAACACGGTTAACCTGGAGTACCTTTTAGTGCCAATTTAATCGCCAGTCCTTTGTTAGCGGTCTCGTATTATATATATTTTGGCAACCGCCGTATTCTATACATATAAATAAAATTGAAATAGCTGTAATTTTAAAATAACAGCTTCATAATCCATTCACATAAATGTTTACCCAGTATATTATAGTACAAAAAAATCCATAAAAAACGTTTTGGTCTAATAATTCAACTTAATTTGCGAAATGGGTGAATCAAGTGAGGCGACTTTGTTTATAATTTTTTTTTTTATGTTATAAATAAGTAGCCTAAACAAACGAAGAAATCTTTTCTTTTTATAATATTGGTATAGAAAAATAATGACGGTTGCTCACACAAATATAATCTATAGATACAAATAAATAAAATGTAAGTGCCTGTTTGTGATATCTAAATAACATGAAAGTTATCTAAATTACCGATAACAAAATACCAAATTCTATAGTTTTAGCCCGTCTGCCCGCCCAGTTATCCCAGCTAATCTCCGAAATGGCTGTACCGATTTAGATGGGACTTTAGCAGTAGTAGCAGCTATTAGACAATAAAATAAAGTAGCAAAGTAAACGACCACTCGAGTCAGTAGCTGGTTATACAATAACTATAGGTTCAATAATACAATATAAATATTAATATAGATGCCCGAAGATAGATTGCTTTATTTTTAAATCCTTATCTTTGCTACAGTCATGATTTGTACAGGTGAATTAAATAAACATAAACCATTTTGACCACTGCGTAACGACTACCACAGATGCGGTTAACGTAAACAAAACTTAAATGGCCTACCAGACGCGCCTATTCATCTACGATTCAAATTAATATCAAATCTATAAATATCAACTTTTTGCTAGTATCAGGGTTGCCTGTGTTGTAGGCATGATACATGGTAAACTAACAATCTACATAAATTCAATACGACTGTGATGTTGCGCACGGTAATCGGTTCAGCGTGGATACTCGTAGGTACGGTCCAGCTCTGTGTGGATTACACAGATAATCTACGAACTAAAAATAGTTTTTTTGTTCATACAGTAAGCTGTTTCAGTTCATAAGCAGAGTTATCTTTTGAAATCTGTTTTGTTTAGACCTTGTTATAGGAATATTTATTCTAAGCATTTATTTTCTAAACAAAATGTAACCTTTTTTCGTAGAGAAAAAAATATGTTTTATAAACAAGTTAAGACAACATCCTGTACTGAGGAATAATCCTCGTATTGTGGGGGACTTTACAAACATATAACTCCACGGACACAAAGTACACCCAGACTCGGAACAACCATTTGCGTTCAAACAAGTGCCCGCGGCTCCGCCGCAGCCAAAAGCTGCTTTTTAGGTAATATCTCAGGTTCCCGATATAGTAGCGGGATAAAATGTATACCAGTTGTTAAGTCTAATCAAGAGCAATAAAAAAAAAAAAATGCATTAAAATCCCTTCAGTAGTGTTTTCGTGATGAGCGAACAGATAAACAGCCAAAAAAATCTAAAAAAAAAATCGTTTTGTGTTTAGACACGCCTATATAGCCTAAATAAAAAAAAACAGCATCACGCCTGTATTCCCCGAAGGGGTAGGCAGAGGTGTATTACACACCCACGACTCGCCAGCTATGTTTAAGTCCCACGTAATAGGGGGCAAGCCTATTGACGTCTACCGGGCACATTTCCAAACTCCGGTCTGTTACTGAGAATTTTTCTTTTTAGGAAAAAGCTCAATAACATTGCCCGACACGGGGATCGAACCCGAGACCTCTTGAATAGCATAAATCAGTATTTTTTCTCAAATACCTTAAATACTTTCTCTCTGCCTACCCCGCAAGGGAAATGGCGTGATGATAAGTAAGTAAGTAAGTAAAACCTTAAATGTACAGACATAGCTATGTTACAGCTTTATAATAGTATGTATAGATGTACGTTGTTAGAGAAACTATCATGCTACTTTAGTTCCAAAAAAGTGGACTTCGAGTTTCTTGTCGGATTATTCTCATGAAATGCGTGAATACGAAATCCAGCCGTTTGTGGAGATAGCAAGCGCGATATAAGTGCAGCGGATGCACTTGCTTCAAGCGCTTGTTAGTTATTAGAAAACGTATAACGATTTATTATAATATTTCAATAGGCCTAAAAAATAATGTTATTGCACGCCTCATAAGAGAAGCGTTGAGGTGGGTACTATTCTCGTTTTACACAGAACAACTGATTTTTCAAACTTAAAATGTCTCTATTTATCATATATTGCCCTTGTAAAACAATATATACACACACATATCAAGAAAAAAACACTATTTTTGACAAAAATCGCGCCATCAAATGGTATGCAAAATTAAACTTACTATATTGGATGCATGTAATGCTTGCCGATAGATGGCCTTGGTCGTAAGACAAATGTGATGACGAGATTGGGATGATCGAAAGATAGATGATCGATAGGATAGCTCAGTGGCTTAGTGCACTTCTCCGGGTTGAAAAAAACGCGGGTTCGATTCCCGCTCCTACTAAAAATCTCTTTTTCCTTATTCACAAAAATTTATACTTTAAAAAGTAGCGGAGCATGTCAATTGCCAAAAAAAATAGATCTAAAATGTTTAAAAAAATCGCGCTATCAAATAGTATGAATTTTAATTGCAAAATTAAACTTACTATATTGGATGCATGTAATGCTCGCCGATAGATGGCGTTGGTCGTAAGACAAATGTGATGACGAGATTGGGATGATCGAAAGATCAGTAGGATAGCTCAGTGGCTTAGAGCACTTCCCCGGATTGGAAAAGACGCGGGTTCGATTTTCGCTCCTACTAAAAATCTCTTTTTCCTTATTCACAAATATTTTATACTTTAATAAATAGTTAAAAAACTGTTTAAAAAAGTTCTGTCTTGGACGTCCGTTTGTTGTAGGTAATGTATGTTAACACGATAATAACTAGCGATGGGCGATTGTTGCAAAAAAAACAATAGACTGAATCGAAAATTGTGCCATTACGCATTCGATTGTCGATTTAGTAGTTCCTCGCTATGATCTTTTGAATAACAATCGATAAACTACTAACTGAACTACTAACAAATAACATTGCGCTTTACCCAGCATACATTTAAACAATTGTAGTCTTTGCGTCCTACAATGCATTGCGCTGTGCGGCGAACTGCAGTCGTAAGTATTGGCACACGGACTACTGATTTGTCACGCAGCGCCAAACGCCGGCGCGTTATCTTTAGTAATTAATTACCTATTTAGTAGTACGAGTATAGTAATAACTGCGCTGCGTATGGCGCTGCGCGACAAATTAGTAGTTATAGTTGACATAGTAACCGTGTCAATCATCATTGTCACCGCCGGGCGCCATTGGTCGATGACAATCGACTAACTTCGATTGTTATCGACTATACTGAACAATCGACTAATTCGATAAATATCAGTAATAATCGCCCATCGCTAATAACAACCGAAATACTTTACTACTACTAATCGATTCTTTTTTTTTCTTTTTAACTTGAGTATTACTACGAATAGAGCCCTATTACTTTTCACGGTCTGATTCGATGGGGTTTGATTGTTATTAAATAAACAAAAAAAATGTGAATATTTACGACGCGACACTAAAACCAGCGCTATACCTTTCATGAGAACTATTTCTGTAGACCAATATAGAAGTACTTCTTAAAATTAGCGCTAGATGGCGTATAAGACATGAAACCCACATTAGTACTTTTTGAAATAAGCGCTATCTATGTGATTTATTGAAAACTACTTAGTAAGACCAATACATTATTAATTACTTATCAAATAATCCATTTTATTGTGAAAAATGAAGAGTATGAGGCGTGCAGTTTTAGATTTTCCAAAGTATTTTATTTTAGTGTAATCGAATTTATATGACAAATGTACTAAAAGTTTGTAGGGTGAAGAACAAATTATTTGTAAATGTGGAAAAAGATAAGTTCAGTGCAAGCGGGTTCCCGCACCGCAGTGGTTTAGCAGGTATACCATTAGCACTGGGAAGCTGGTATAGCTCCACTGCCTGCCTTTTTCTTTGTTAAGGTGAGAAAAATTTTCCTAACTACACACCCTGTCATTCGGGACAACGAACACTGTAGTGGGGCCCTCATCCACTAAATAAACCCGCCGCGTGCCGTCTTTCCGGCTATATCGGCGGGCCACTGGAACTGTATTACATTATTTCAGTGGTTCACTGCCTGTCCTGCGGGTATCCATGAACGATTTCCCCGTGTAAGAAAAAAAAAGAGAATTGAAGATGACAATAAATTAATGTAAATCTTAAATTTCAAATTGTACACTGTATTTCCATAATGAAGACCGAATTAAACATTCAAGTGCTAGTAAAATAATAAGGACAATATTTTTACATTGATAAAATATTTTTACCCGTAAATGTTTCTTATGTAACGCTCAAAAACCCAACGTCAAAGCGCTCTTTTTATCCAGTTACAGATATACAATACTTTGTGCCCTTACAAGGCTGGGATGAGTCGTCATAGAGACCACCGGGATCCCATTGAAGAGATTTACCTTTATCTGATATTGTGGGCTGAATAGAATAAACTACAAACTCGAACTAAAAGCTCCTTAAGATATAAATCTGATTTTACTTTTAAGGTACTATACAAAAATGAAAAAGCCGCCCCTTGAAGTTAGTATGTGAAGATCTCGCTTGACGCGTAAAATATCCAAGACTGTATTGCGAATATATTTCGTCTCATTTACAAATTATAATACAATTGTGACAAGAATATAACATTAATTGGTGACAATTTCCTGAGGAGCTTATTTCTCGATAATGACCAATTACTAAAATAATATTATTTATCGATATTCAGAAAATTAATTAAAGAAAATAGGAAAGCAATCACTGTAGCGTAAGTCCCAAGGATCACAAATGAAGACGATATCGTTAGTGTGACAATTTATTAGACCATGTTACTCAACAGAGCAAAAAGAAAGTTTATTCCATAATCATCCGACGTATTTCTATTGAATGTGTATAATATATAATATCAACCCAATTATGAACTCCGCGGGATGAATTCGCAGGTTTAATCTAATTAATAAGTAGTAATTATTATTACGGATGTGAGAAAGAGTTTGTTTGTCACGTTTTCACGCAGTAACTACGGAACCGATTATCATGAATTTTGCAAGTCTGTCTTTTTTATTGCTTATGGTGGCAGACGATCCATAGCCCACCTGATGGTTAATGGTAACCGTCGCTCATGGACTCAACTATACCGAGAGTATTGTCAAGCCACTGCTCACCATTTCATTTAACATTTATGAAATGAAAGAATCAACGGCTATCTCCTGCTACAACCAAAACACCGATGTGCTTCATGGCCGGTCATACAGGAGATGGTGGTAACAACCCGCTTTGGCCCGATAGTAAGTGTACTCCCACTTGGTACCCTGCCCTACCATCAGTAATGCAAGGGGTGATAAATGCTTACTTCCTTTAGTCGCCTCGTACGACACCCGTGGGAAAGAATGGGGTGGTGATACTTGTATTCGTAGTCCATCACATAAATGATCCGTAACATCATAAAAATTTGCATAATTACACAAAGTTCGTTTTGTTTTTATTGCCAACGGTGGTAAGCCGTTACCCGGGGGTTCATGGACTTTGGCCACACCAGAAGCACAGCCAGGACGCGGCCTAACGCGTTCTTGTAGGATAGCTATTTTTGCATAAAAGTAGGTACCTATAGATAATTGTATCGTAGCGTTGTGTGGTGTCTCTTAGTCTCTATATTTAGTTTTCTTTAGTACTGATGGGAAAACTAATCTGTAATATTCGAAAAATAAAGAAAGCGGAGCCGTGGGTAAAAACATAAAATTATTCTCGGGTAAACTTCTGCAGTACTTAAATAAAAAGATGAACCTTATAATTTGATGGACTCGCGAGTGAATTTAATAAATCAGCTGTAGTCGCGATGAAAAATTGCGCATTTCAATTTTCAACAATTGTTATTGTGAGTGGAAAATAAAATACCCTCCGAAACAATCATCGCATCAAACATTAAGCCAAGTGACGGAGCGATGAAAATACAGAAAGAAACAAATTATGGCTATCTGGCTAATTGTAGACAGATCAAAGTGGAGAGAGCACCGCGCCACGTAAATCCAAGCCGGTATTTTTTCAGAGTAAAAGTGGAAGAGGGGGTGGGTTTCAGCCGCTGGCGCTATTCGCAATTATTGTTATTACAAAGAGTTTGCTGATCCGGCTCACGATTCAGGAGTTTTTTGCTGAATTCAGCACATTTTATAGTAGCTATGTTATCTTTATTGTGCTAAAACAAAATAGGACAAAATTGTGCAGAACCAAATTAGAGTGGCTTGTTATTATACATATCATGATGGAGCTCTAACATGTTGACAGATATTTTCTTACTTATTGCTTATGGTGGCAGTCGAGCCACGGCCCACCTAATCGCTGGTCATGGACTCAACTATACTAAGAATACTGCCATGCCGCTGCTCACCGTTATATTTCACAAACGGGATAATGAATGGAACCTATCTCCCGGTACAACAATAATACACCGAATTACTTCATGGTTGATCACACGTCAGTTTACTTTTTAGTCTGTCGGTAACAGATAGCCGGGTACTGAATAGCAATGAGGCGATAGTTCTTCGTAATTGAAGGTAATTCTTTAGCACATCCAAGTTTTTCTCAGATACATATTGTCACGCCTTTTTTCCGTAGGGGTAGGCAGAGAGCACTTCTCTCCACTTGCTACGATCCCGAGACACATAATTCGCTTAATCTACTTTCATCAGCGCTTTCATGCATGTTCGTTGGTTGCGAGTACTCTTAATCTGGCCTTCCTTAAGAACGTCTCCGATCTGGTCAAAATACGTTCGCCTAGGTCGACCTCTATCAACTTGTCCATTCACAGTCGCCTTGTATATCTGTTTCGTTAATCTTCTTTCATCCATCCTCTTACGTGTCCGAACCACCTAAGCGTTCTTTTCTCTATTTTTGTCACTACATCTTCCTTCACACCACAGCATTCTCGTATCACACTATTTCTCACTTTGTCCATCAGAGTCACTCCGGCTATGCTTCTCGGACTTCTCATCTCCACAGTATTTATCATACTCTCACGCTTTTTCTGCCATGTCCAACATTCACTACCATACATAAGTGTAGGGACCAGCACCCCTCCCATGCACAGCCATTCGTGCCTTTTTTTTTTACAGTTTCTGGATGTTCATGAAGCCATGCAGTGCCCCATCTCCTTATTTCCAGCCATTGCTCGCCGCTCAATATGACAGTCATACTTTCCATCTCTCATAAACTTTCAAAAACCATTACTTTCGTCTTGTTCACATTCAACGACATCTCTTTTACTTTCAAAGCTTCATGCATTATGTTAACCATGGCCCACTCCTCCTCTGATGGTGCTAATATGACCTGATCATCAGCGTATAGGAGGCATTCGATGATTAAATCAAATGATTAAACTCTCAGATGACTAGCCTTTACCCGCGGCTCCGCCGCAGATAAAAGCTAGTTCCCGGTTCCCGATACCGTAGCGGGATAAAACAGTTTTTAAGTCTAATCAAGAGCTATCAAACAAAAAAGTTTTAATAACATCCGTTCACTACTAGTTTTTCTAGTAATAAAGCCTTACTTATCGACTTATCGGCTCGACCGGGGAAGTACCACCCTCTTAAAGATGATTTCACTCTGAAACAACGGTAGGTACTTCTACTGCTGTTTCGTCCTCCCCTCCTTATTACCCGACGCCTCCAACTTCGTAGGAGTTGCCAACGCGTGAATGATGCATCTGGTGTTGCTAGCTTCTACAGGCTATGGTAACCGCTCGCCATCAGATGAGCCGTTGTTTGCAGAATAAAAAAACAATACGAATAAAAAAGTAGCTGCTAATTAATTAAGACTTACCGATGAAAACGAAGATCTGGTGGTGAGCGTAGCGTAACAACATTGAAATAGACACGGTCTGGAACAAGATATAAGCTGATAAAATAATAGTATAGATAAACGGGTCTTTTTTCGCGTTTGAATTAGGTAAAATTTTAACTACCTTTAGCCCGACGTATCAACCGCGTTGCAGCAGCCGTACCTAATTTATACGCGAAAAAGACCCGTTTATGTTACTTTAAATATGTGTACAATTCGCGATTTTTTAAAAGTTATTATTATTATTATTGTTTGACACAACATTTTGATGATAATCATTCCCTAAAAATAAAAAAATTAGACGTCGCGGGACGTCTACCAGATGTGAAAATATCGAAATTATTTTAGAGAAAAAATTAGTAGGGTAAACTGTATAATGATTGGCACTCTAAGCATATTTAAGATTGATATATAAATTTTTGAAATTGATAGGTGTTTAAAACGTCAGCAAACATTGATAAAGGATTCTCTGGTATGCATATTTTCAAATATAAAAGGAATTATTTAATCAATTTAATTAGAGATTTTTAATAAAAAAACAAAAAAAGAATAAATTAATAATATTTGAAATTACAGTCATTGCCACCATAAGTAATTAACACATATAAATCAGTCATTGGCACCTAATAAAGTAAGATTATAACATAAAATTGGTCAAAAACGGCACTCATTGCCATTATATACCTAAAAACTAAGCATAATAATAATGCTGCCAGCTATAATATTATAAAACCTATTTTTTTCCGCAAACAATGTTACTATAGCAGATTATGAAAAAAAGTGGAACAGATGTTTTTTGCTATACCAGTTCTTAATATTTGCATTTAAAATCCAAGTGCCAATGACTAAGGAGGTGACAGCAATACTACAGTTTACCCTACCTAGAAATAAAATGATCATAACTTTTTCAATGTACTTGTATAAAATGATGACATATGTAAAATAAAGGAAATGGACATAAATCATCATCATCAGGCCCTGGATATCATCTAGGACCGAAGTAGTTGTCAAAACGAATCAAACGATTCCAAAGTTTATGGGATTGCGGCGCTTTATAGCATAGTGCCCATGGCCATCCGGCTCCATTATCAGACCCTGAATATCATCTAGGACTATGGTACTATTCAAGATAACTCAAACTAGCCCTAAATCAATGGGTTGCGACGTTTAATTACCGACTACCCATGGCCCCCTTCCAGCTCTATCAACAGACCCTGAATACCATCTAGAGACAAAGTACTCGTCAAGACGAATCATACGAACCTAAACTCGATGTGGTTATGTCGTTTTATAACCGAGTTCCTATGGCCACCTTCTAGCTCCATCATCAGACTGGATACCATCTAAAGACAAAGTACTCGTCAAGACGAATCAAACGATTCCAATCTCGATGGGGTTTCGTCGTTTCATTACAGAGTTACTGTGGTCACTTTCCAGCTCCATAATCAGACCTTGGATACCATCTAGAAAGAAAGTTCTCGTCAAGATGAATCATACGAGCACAAACTCGATAGGGTTATGTCTTTTTTTCAACGGAGTCCTATGGCCACCTTCCGGCTCCATCATCAGACTCTTGATATCATCTAGGACTGGAGTACTAGTTAAGACAATTAAAACGAGCCCTAACTAAATGGAGTTGCGTTATTTAATTAAAGAGTTCGTCTCATGGCCACCTTCCAGCGCCATCATCAGATCAGCTCCATGTCATCATAATATTGCATTGTCACGCGATGTACGTATGCATGTAAAATTTCAGCTCAATCGGAAACCGGGAAGTGTGTCAAATTTAACAAGATTTGAGCGGGACAAGTAAAATAAAAGCGTCGCCACGCTAATAGCCGGTTTTACCCTCCCTCCGCATTAGATGTTTCACATCAAAAATGAAGCCAGTATCTTAAATTAACGTTTTAGTTAAAAAAATAGTTAGTGTCGCATGTATCAAGAATAAGATAAAACTTAGAACAACACACCGTTGCTAGGTTACACCATTATATACCACTGAAGTAATCCAACACAGTACTAGTGGTCCGTCAACACAGGCGGAGAGACGGCACACGGCGGGTTTATTTAGTGGATGAAGACCCCACACTACCATGTACGTTAACCGACGGGGTGTGATGTACATTTTTTCCCGCCTAAAAAAGAACACCATCATATTAAGTATAATGGGCTTTTATAAACTACTAGATGATTCGGTCACCTATAAATTATTTTGTCAACGATTAGCAATCCTAATCAATCTGCTTCGTCAAAGGTCTGAAATTAGATGTTGTTAAATAAAACTTGCTAATAATCCAAATGAATTAGAAACAATGACAGTAGCTGTAATTTTAAAATCTATCAGACAAAAGACGACGACGACGAGAGTAGGGCCGTAATCTAAAAAGGCGATTCTCATACACAATTACCAATTTTGAATTTTTCAACTGGTTTTAATGATATTCCATATTTTTTTCCTTTTAAACCACCCCAGTATTAGAGCGAACAAAACAAAAAAAAAACAATTATCGGTCAAGCTCATTTGAGTTATAACGAGACTAACGGATAACAATTTATTTTTATGTATATCATACGCTATAATAATAGTTTCGTTTTCTCTAAAATATAGGTAATTTTAGAACGAACACATAGATTAAGTTTTTAATTTAAATAACCTACTTGATGAACAATAAATATATTTGTAATAAGTTGTGGGACTTAAACATAGCTGGCGAATCGTGGGTGGTACGGGTGGTAAGGGGTAGGCAGGTGTATTACACACCTCTGCCTACCCCTTCGGGGAATACAGGCGTGATGCTATGTATGTTGTGTGACTTGACGACCTGTACTTATTCGCACGGTTACACAGTAGCTTATTTATTCCTTTATCATCACTAATTATTTTTTTCTCTGTAGCATATTATAAACCGAAGTATTGAATTTGCGAAATTCATAAACGCACCAAAATCCACCTTTTTTTGTTAAGGCGGGAAAAAATGTTCCTTACCGCACACCCCGTCGTTCGGGGCAATGACCAGGGTAGTGTGGGGCCCTCACCCACTAAAGAAACACCAAAATCCACCCTAGACATTCTGTGGTTTTGACTCGCCTGACAACTACAAAGATTTTAGCTAATGTTAAAAATTACAACATCTATGATTCTTATTGAGTATAAGAACATTACTGATTTAAAATGGCCGATACCACTGTTACTTAAATGGATTCAATCTGCACTAAGCGTTTCGTTAATGAAATTCAATCGCAGCAAAGCGATGCGGGGAGCAAATGATGTGGCGAAAAGATTGATAGCGGCCTCCGAGAGACGCCGTCCCAACTGTATAGTTTCACCATGTGTTAATGCGGCTGTTGTAAGAAAACTATAAACCTGCAAACTGAAATAGTTTACTCATACATATCGACGAATTACTGGTTAATCGAGGAATAATTGCTTTATTTTAATTTTTAAACTCGTTTAAACAATCTTACTTATAGCGTCCCCGATACGTTTGTATCGCGTTATGAGCACGTCTACCCACATTTTCGAGATGTAGTGGTCGTTTAGTCGTTTTTTTTTAAATGTTAATAATCTGATGGTGTTTTCTTTTCATTTACATTTAACTACTTGCATATTATTTTATCCTTACAGCTTCTTAATCTTTTTTAACTTCCCTAAGAAAAATAGATAGCAGTCTTTCACTATAAACGTATCATCTATGTTTGCTTGTATTAATTAAGTAAACTTGATAGTCTACTCATCATGTGTTGGAGAGATAATTTTAATAAAATAACATTTTTAGCAGACGATAGCGAACTATTTTGGTCGGGGAGGTCCGGTGAACATCCGCGCAGTATGACTCGACGCGACAGAGCGTGCATTGCAACGTTCGCCGCGCAATGAACCGGACGTAATCCACCCACCGGCGTGCTGTTAGTTTTTACGGTGGCCATAAAGTAAAGCGAGAGGCCAACACATCGATCGTCTTGCGCCGTTAATATTAAAAGGCACTGTGGTTAATACATGAGCTTCTGTTTTTATTAGCAGTACCCTAAACAGTGATCGATCAAACACTTTCTAACACTTCACCTATTCGCTTCAAGTTTATAAGTTGAATTGTTACGCGGTTCGGGGTTACCTTGATGAAGCACTACGAGCAACACAACTTCAGTATATGTGTACAGCTTTTGAATAAACTATATGTAATTGGCTTTCGAGTAGACCTTCGTAGAATTATATTGCTACGGAATTAATTGGATTCTTAGAACAATGCTCAGTAAATTTCGCAGTATTTAGTATAATATGTTTATTTTCCCCTTACCTTGCTCCTTTCTCATCAGTGAATAATATACTACTGGTCGTCCAGTGGTCAACTTTCGACCACTCACCGACCGCACATACAGTCAATGCTATAAATGTGTTTTTATCAGGGATGGGCCGAAATTCATCACATATACCAATACTCTATAGAGTCATTTTATCTTGGTCAGTTGTTCATTTTAAACTTTATTTTTTATAGATAAATTAAAAAAAATAGAATATACAAATGAATTAGTTTTTTTTCAGCGATTCAGGAGTCTATGAATCAATAAACACAATAATTTAAAATACTAGTGACACCCCGCCTCACATTGACTGTTTTTTTATAGTTTTACAACGTTGTCTATCTATACTGCTGTAACAGAGCTGTGTCTGTACATTCCGAGATATTTGAGAAAAAATGACTGTAATAGGCTATACGAACCCCGATGCAAAATAGTTCGTCTAGTGTGAAATTTTCTCTGTGAGATTTTTTCTAACTTCATTATTTTTGTATATCTATATAAAATATTAAGCTGTTCTACTATCACATGTCGCGTTACTTATGCCATTTTTTAATTATGAACCAATAAACTATTTTAGCTTTTTAAATTTATACATATCCTGTTTTAAATTCGAAGAAGTTATAAGCAAAATAGTTATTCTATCGGTGCGTTAAATAAGATTATTCCTTCTTTGTACAATTATCTTGCATAATTTAAATTTGTAACAGTAATTCTGTGTCATTTGTCAAGTGAGACAGTATAAATTCTGAAAATTTCAGTTTTTTTCATTAGTTTTCAAATAACAATGGGTCGCGGCAAACCCGTGTGTGAAGAGCTTCGAAAGCGAATAGTTTGTGGGGTCGATGCTGGCAAATCTAGTTACCAAATATCTAAAGACTTGATACTTCCCAGGTCTACAGTCCAATCTATCATTCAGCACTATAGAAAGAATAGAACGACTTCTTGTTTGAAGAAAACTGGTCGACCACGCATCACAAGTGCAGTAGAAAACAGAATCCTGAAGAAAATTATCAAAAATAATCGTCGTGCTCGAGCTAAAGAACTCACGGCACGGTGCAATGGAAGGACATGATTCACAACGACGTCTCAGTTGATACTTGCAAAAGAGTCCTAAAACGAATGTGTTACGGATTTTACACCGCTAAGGAGAAACCACTGTTGACTGCTGTACAAAAGAAAAAGAGGTTGAAGTTTGCTCGTCATCATTTAAATTGGACTTCCGATCAGTGGCGTAGTGTCATTTGGAGTGACGAGTCCAAATTTGAAGTGACAGTCGGCGATGAAAGGAAAAAAGTGATTCGGAACAAAAACGAGGCATTTCATACTGATTGTCTCAAACGCAAGTGAAGTTTCCGGCGTCTCTTATGATATGAGTCTGCATGTCTGCACAAGGTGTTGGTGGTATGCAGTTTGTGGATGGTTCTATCAATGCTGCAAGGTATCATAACCTTTTGGAAGATAATTTATTTCCGTCACCTAAGCATCAAGATTCCTTCATTTTTCAACAGGATGGTGCTTCCTGCCATACTGCAAGGACAACAAAGACGTGGCTACTGGCGAAAAGCATCCCTACAATCGAATGGCCATCTAACAGCCCGGACTTGTCGCCGATCGAAACGCTATGGTGGAAAATGAAAAAAGTTCTCCGTAAAAATCCATCAAGATCGAAGAGCGACTTAAAGGCTAAACTCTTGGCTGTCTGGGAGCCAATTACGCCTGAGGAGTGTGCAGCGTTGGTTGCAACCATGCCTCTTCGCATTAAAGCTGTCATTGAGAGCAAAGGTGACACAACTAAGTGGTAGACGAACTATTTTGCGGGAGTGACAAGGGTAGACGAATACTTTTGCGTTATGTTTTTTAGAATATTTTTTTAAATTTTTTATGTTATGTAAAGTCATGAAAGAATTTCAGTTATGTTAAAATAAACTTTAAAATGTTCCTCAAATTCTGGTTTACTTTTTATTAAACGTTTTTCATTATTTTACCAATATTTACTTTCTATATTTTACGCTTTGCTCTACTTTCCTTACTAGACGAACTATTTTGCATCGGGGCTCGTATAGGTGTGTCTAAACACAAAACATTCTTTTTTAGAATATTTGTCTGTCTGTTTGTTTGTTCATGCATTACGCAAAAACTACTGAACGGATTTAGATACAACTAGCTTTTGGCTGCAGCGAAGCCGCGGCCAAAGGCTAGTCTTTGAAAAAAAATACATACAGAACACGACGTTACTCCCAAAAAAGCACTCACCGAAGTTCGGCCGAATTTTGTATGTTTACCGAATGTTCGGCCGAAGTTCGTATTCGGTTAAAATCACATTCGGCCCATGTTTATTTTTAATTGAAATAAATTATAAAGAATAAACATGCATTTGAAATAAATTAAAAGAAAAATTAATACAAAAATATTATTTCTAATGAATATTATATAAAAATCCCATAGAGCCCGGTGCGCGAAATGTGCTAAAAAAGGGGTACAACATTTTTTCTTCACGTATTAATTGCTATTATAACTTGTGGTATATAAATAACGAAAAAATCTTCACAAATGTGGTTGTCATTGTGCACGGTAACTGTTGATTTTTATCATTCCAGTTGATTTTTCCATATAATTGCATTGAGTCTAGACCCCAAGGTGAATGCCGATGTTCAGAATTTCTGTTTACAGAATAAAGAAAATTTGTCTAATGCAACAATTCGCAAGCAACGAACAAGTGACGGAAATAATATTTCACTAAGAAATGCTGTAATGAACACATATTAATAAACAAGTTTAGATATTTTTTATATATATTTTTAGCATTTGACATGCTTAGCACTATACATTCACTTCACTTCGACTTTCACTTTTCACTTTGTGTTTAATAAACAAGTTCTTTTTCTTTAAATATTTAATATTAAGGTAATCATGCTGTCTGAAATAAACACTATTTATAAAAATATAACACTGATATAAAACACTACTTAAGCTGACATGGTTTGTCATTGTCGTCTTTAATTTATTTGAATCGGACTTTTCTTTATATTCTTTTCGTCATCGAATATTAAGTTAGGAAAATGCCGCGGTATGAGCTGAACAGCCCTTCAATTAGACTATTCCGTGCAAAGCCGGCTTCGCTAGAGACAACATAATAATATAAAATTGTAACAAAAGGTTAATAAATGTCCAAATCTGTGATCTACAAACAATGGTAATTGATATCTTGCATACAGAACATTCAATCCAGTCTGAACTTTGACGTATAGCATGGAATACGATATATGTAGGTAATACGTGCGCCGTTTGACAATTGATTAATGCAATTTCTCTAGCTACTGACGCCGACCGTGGAATTAGTTCCTGTAACGTATATTGCAGAGCGTGTCAAATTCAATATCAATGTCATATGAAGAATAATGCAAATCATTAATATCACCCTGTTGATATTGTCACATCTATTAAAAACACGATATGGCTACCCAATAAATCAATAAATGTATGTTATTTTTAGTTATTTGCCAACTAGCGAACGACCCTGTGGGTCTAGCCAAGTTGCATTCTATGATCGCTCACGCTATAGAAAACGATTAAATGTATTAATTGGCCCACTGGCTCGTAGAGGCTGAATAAAATCCCGATACATTCTAGTACATTGTTTTAGTGTGTATGTGATTACTCAATTTTTTATTTTTCTACCCATTAATTTAATTGAACTAACTAACTTATCATCACGCCATTTCCCTTGCGGGGTAGGCAGAGAGAACAGAGTGCCAAGAGGCTCTATTCTTGCAGACATATCTCGCTTCCTCAACATTCATAACACTCTTCATACACGCTCGCCGGTTTCGGAGACTCCTGACTCCACTTTCCTTCAATACATGACCAATTTGGTCTAGGTAGGTAAGTCTCGGTCTCCCCCTGTACCTACATCCTTCCACTTTCGCATTGTATATCTTCTAGTCAGTCGCTCTTCCAGCATTCTTTCCACATGTCCGAACCATCTCATTCCCTTTCGCATCTTTACACCAATACTCTCTTTCATACCTACTCGCTCTCTTACGTCATTGTTACGAATGCAGTCAGTCAGCCTCACTCCACAGATTCTCCGCAGAGATCGCATTTCGACCGCATTGATTTTACTCTCATGCTCCTTTTTACATACCCAACTCTCGCTTCCATATAATAACGTTGGGACAAGCACTGCGTTGTGTATTGCGACACGTGCCTTCTGGCTGAGGTGGTGGCTGCCGAGAAGTTGTCCCAATGCCCCGATCACTCTATTTCCCACATTCACTCTTCTCTCTACATCAGTGGTGTACCTTCCATCCCGACTGAATCCACATCCAAGATATACAAATTCATCCACTTGTTCTAGCACACCATTTCCTATTGCTACTCTAACATCTGTTCTGGCTTCTTCTCTTTCAAAAACCATTACTTTAGTTTTGCTCACATTCACACGTAGGCCCCTTTTCTTACAATCTTATGCCATTACGTCGACTAGGGTTTGCAGGTCAGTCGCAGACTGCGCTAATAGGACCACATCGTCTGCTTATAACAGAGAGTTAACCACTGAGTCGCCATCTGAACTCCCACATTCATTTCATTCAGCCTTTGTAGACATTTATCCAGATATATGATAAACAGTCTGACTGATAGAACGCAACCCTGTTTAACGCCGATATTGACATCAAACCAGGGTGACATTCCATCATCCAGCCGCACACAAGCTCTGCAGTCTACCGTTAATACCATACTCCGGCAAAATGTCCCAAAGTTCCTTTCGTACAACAGTGTCAAATGCTTTCTCCAAATCCACAAAACTGCAGAAAACCCTCCGGCCTACAGCCAGATGCTTCTCCACAATGTTGCGCAGAGAAAACACTTTATCCATGCATCCCCTTCCACACCTGAAACCTCCTTGTGCCTCACACAAAAATTCATCAGACACCATCCTCATTCTCCTTTCAATAATCTTACCATACACTTTGGCTGCCAAACACCAGCTTGACCACAAGCTTATGACTCTGTAGTCTGCACAGTCATAACGTGAACACTTGTTTTTAAACAAGGGCACGATGACTGCGCTTCTCCAGTCCTTGGGAACCATTCCTGAGCTTCAACATAAATTGAGAGGCATCAGGAAGGATTCCCAGACACATGAGCCTCAAGGCTTGATCATCTCAGCAGACACCATATCAATACCCGCTGCTTTACCATTTTTCAAACTTCTAATCACCCATTCAACTTCATCCATACTAATGTCATCAGAGGATGCCGGTACCGAATGCTGATCTGTTAGACCACATGTAGCACCGGCATCACCCTGAACATCATACATATCTCCAAAATATTCACTCCATCGGCTTAACACAACAACAAGCTAACTAACCACTCCGAGATTTCTTCACGTCCCTCCAGAAAAGATTGGTGTTGCTCTCGAAGTTTTTGGTCAGCCTTTTTTCTGCAATCATATTTGCTCTATCACGCTTCTCTTTCACTAAGGCTTTGGTGTCATTCTTACGTTGCCGGTATATTTCTTTCTTCTGTTCTTTCATACTTGCACTCAGGTTCAAAGAAGATACATAGTCCAGCCACGCTTTCTTCTTTTGGTCTACGGAAGCTGCTACTTCCGTATCCCACCATGCATCACCTTTCACTTTCCTATGCTTCTTTGAGCATCCACATACTTCTTTCGCTGTATCTATCATACTATCTTTCAATACTCTCCAGCATTCTTCTATGTCAGATCCCGGCTGACTTGCCATTGTCAGCCGTTTACGGACACCCTCTGCATACTTTGCTCTTACACTCTCCTCTTGCAACTTTTCAATCATTATTCTTTCAAGCCCTCCGAAGTGGACACGCTCTCACCAGTGTCTTCACTTTCTGAACAGACCACTAAATCTCGCAATAACGAGATAGTGGTCCGTGTCGACAGTGGGACCCCTGTAGGCTCTTGTATCCAAAATTTTACTTAGGAGGCGACTGTCTACCAGAATTAAATCTATCATACTTCTCAGTTCATTCCTTCTCCATGTATACATATTTATGGATGCCCTTATGTTGAAAAAATGTGTTTGACACAATAAGGTTTCTCTCCATACATACATCCGCAATGAGCCTACCTGCATCATTCACTCTCTTATCACCAAATGAACCAAGCACGTCCTCGAAGTCTGGACGCTTGGTCCCAACCCATCCATTCAAGTCTCCGCATACGATCACGCGTTCACTAGCTTCTGCCAAATTCAGAACTTCCCTAACATTATTCCAGAACTTCTCTAGATCCGATGCCACCGAAGAGCTTACGGGAGCATAAGCTGCGACCATGAAGACCCTGGTGACATCTAGTTTTATTCGGACCCATAGAATTCTGGGATCGAACATTCCGTAGTCTTTCACACCTGAGGCCAAGCGAGCGGACAGCAACACCCCCACTCCCATGCTGGCCCGATCGCTCTGCGGTACACCAGACCACAGAGCTATCCCGCTACCAGGAAGATCACAGGCGTCGCTACCCTTTCACTTGGTCTCTGTTACACAGAGCACATCAAGCTGTCTGTCCGACATGACGGTTACCAGCTCGTGTAACTTACCTTCCACACCACCTCTTACATTCCACGTGCCTACTCGACACTCTGCTCCCCTCGACTCGCCAAACTGGGCAAGGCGTGATGGGTGGCGGCCCCCATCGCCGCATCTGCCGTTGTTCGTACCGACGGGGACGGGTCGGTACGCGTCGCCTCTAGGGCACGCCCTAACCCGCACTGCGGTACGCATTCGAGCCGGATTGCAGCCTGTGGATTACAGGCTGGCAGAGATCGCGACGAGCACGCTCCGGACTATGATCAATTTAATTGAGATGTACGTAAATACACTAACCCAACTCTATTAAAACTTTAAATTAATAACTCTCAGAACGCCGAACTTCACTGTAGTATTATAAAGAGTAGTAGGTACCACCAAACTATCTCATGAAACCTACGTGCCTGCAATCAAACTCGAAATGCAACCAAACTTACGCCATGACACTAACCGAACATACAAGTTGGTATTTACGCAAGGAGTTTTGTAAAACTAACATAATGCAGGTTACAGTCGAGCTTCAGAATTTGGCACCGTAATAAAGTTTGAAAGGGCTGTAAAAGAGCAATAACTGTAACTCGAGAGAGCCTGATTTTAGTGGCGTAGGGGCCACGCCTCGCAGTAACCTATTAATTGATCTGTAATGTCTTTTAGGAAATGCACGACATATTCTAGATAGATTTTTAATTTAAGATTAATATAAGACAGTATGGGACAAACATTGATGTATAAGAAAGAGAAGATCCACAATTAAGCACTAAAATTTTCGTTTAGTGTTGTTTCGACGTGCGAGCAACCGCTACCGCAACGTATCAACATGTCTAATAATACTAAAAGCTCTTTTGGAAAACTCATACACTGTCTCTTTTCCTCTGTCTTTTGCACGCCTCATAAGCGAAGCGTTGAGGTGGGTACTACTGTCACATCACCAAAACAACAGATTTTTCAAACTTAAAATATCTCTGTTTATCATATATTGCACTTGTATAATAATATATACACACACATATCTAGAAAAAACACTATTTTTAACACTCATGATATGTTTGATACCATTTTTGTTATTTAAACTAGTTCAAAAACTGTTTAAAAAAGTTCTGTCTTGGACGTCCGTGTGTCCGTACGTGTGGATGTTTGTTAACACGATAACGACCGAAATACTTTACTAATCGAGTTTTTTTTTTCTTATGCTTCCCTATAATTAGGAATAGAACCCTATCACTTTTCACGGTCTGATTCGATGTGGTTTAATTGTTATAAAATAAACAAAAAAAATTGTTTTGAATATGTATGGTCGATTCGATCATACACTAAAACCAGCGCTACCTACCTTATTTAGGGAGAACTACTTCTATAACCAATATAGTATTAGCGCCATCTATATAAGACATGAGAACCACATTAGTACTTTTTGAAATTAGCGCTGTCTATGTGATTTATTGAAAACTACTTAGTAAGACCAATACATTAGTTACTTATTCAATGAAAAATGAAATTATGAGGCGTGCACTTTTGGATTTTCCAAATTTCTGAATAATATCGTCACACTCACGCACGCAGTTAGTAGTTGTTACTATATAAATCAATACGAAATGAATGCTATACATTTAAGTAAGATTATACACACAACTTTTACCACGATTTCTATACGCAATTGAGCATCCTTAATTTATAGATCATTAGGGACAAATGCGTTTCTTTTTTCGGGTTAACATGCTTACGTGGCAATGGGACTACATAGCTACCGTTGGGGAATAAAGGTTCTAGAGCGGCGACAACATACCGAACGGTACAGTGTAATATGACCTACCAACTGGTGAAACCATCGATATCAAAAAATAGCGTTCGATTATGGACGCAAACTCGATATTAAAATATAAGTACACGATTTAATTCCCATCTTCTCTTTGTAAGTATTCGTGGTATCTCCACTTATAGTAACAGTAAACAGAAGTAACGACTTCACTCGACTTGGTCTCGGGTCGGACCAGCAACCCTTTCCTTGGAGATCGTGAAGCGCGAGTGATGCCTCTAGTGTTCCGATTGTCTGTAGGCTACGGTAACCACTTACCATTAGATTCAGTACCTATTTACTTTGATTGACCCATGTTGTGTAAAAAAAAAAGGAATATCTTTTTCCCTGGGATTGACAGAGAGAAAGAAATGCTCCCTCTATCATATTTCATCTCTACCATTCCAGATCCTCTGATATGGATTACGCATCTGGCGCTCTCACTTGCCGAAGGAAACTAACCATAGGAATACCCACGCTTACTGTAACGATATTTTGTGAAAAGGTAGTACTCCCCAATTTGAGCCCGCACATTCATGTTAGATAAATAAATATTCACGGACATTTTTCACACAACGTCCTCTGGTCCCAAACTAAGCTTAACGCTTGTGCTATGGGTACCAGATTACGGATATAATACATATAAAACATAGCATAGCATCACGCCTGTATTCCCCGAAGGGGTAGACAGAGGTGTATTACACACCCACGACTCGCCAGCTATGTTTAAGTCCCACGTAATAGGGGGCGAGCCTATTGACGTCTACCGGGCACATTTCCAAACTCCGGGCTGCTACTGAGAATTTTTATTTTTAGGAAAAAGCTCAATAACATTGTCCGACCCCGAACCCGAGACCTCATGATTAGCAGTCGCATAATACATATACTACTTTTTTTTGTAAATACATACATATAATAGATAGAAAACAACTAGATGCAGTACAAATATCTGTGTTCATCACACAAATAATTGTCCTGAGTGGGAATCGAACACACGACTTCGTGCACGGAAGTCAGTTACACTACCGACTACGCCACGAGGCCCAGCAACTCTACCACCATTAATCCATAGTAGAAAGAGTGGGAAGTAGGTTATCTTCATACAAACGCACCGCGCGCGGCTTGTATGTGTGCGCCACAGTATCGTACGCACACTCTAACAAAATCTCAACGCGTTTCTCAGTACGCCAGTCAGGCCTAACGCCGCACAAGGTTCGCGCGTCATGGCTTCTCGGCACCGCTAAATAAATGAAAAATGTGTGATCATCGCAGGAGAACTTATTGCTGTGTGTTTGGCTGTCTAAATGTCATGTCATGTCGATTTCTCAGTATTGTAGGTATAGTGACTAAGTAATAATCGTAAGCAAAAATTGTAAGTTAAAATAATCTGTGTTGTGTCGTCTGGGTTCAGGGTTAGTGAGGTCGGTTTTACCTAAACGATTACAAGTAAAAAATACAACTTCTCGGCCCTTGCCAATTTCTAGGCACTGAATTAAAATTTACCAAAAAGTGACAACCCTGAGACAGGCAAGTATGGTAGGTAATTATATCGCGGAATGGGCCGGAGATAGCCTACTTCCCCACTCTTTCTACTATGACTAATCACCACTGCTTGTAGTGTACAACTGCACAAAGAAAGAAGGAATGAACGACATCTGTCGTAAATTCTTTAAAATAGAAAAGACAACGCCATCTTTGGGTTTTAAAAGTATCAACTTGCATTATTTCTGTTAGTCGCTACTAGAGGAACTTTAGAATTTGATGTGAGAAGCTATCATAATAGTTTTGCTATCCGACGTTAGATGGCAGTTAACATTTGAAAATGCACAGGACAAAAACCTAATTTAATGGACCTATTAGATGACTCAAGTATGTTTTATTAACAAGTTAAAGAAAAACAGCAACTTGAGAAATTGTAATACTAAATTATCTGTATGAACATTTCACACGGCCCACATAGCAATTTGCTTATTTTGTAATTACAACTTAAGTGTGTTAAAAAAACGAGTACTTATTATATTTATTATATACAGCCAACCCACCGGCTACCGCAACTTAAGTGCTGTTCTCAAACCTCGTCTAAAGAGAGGCATGTCGTAGCGCCGGGGAAACACCGTAGCAGGTAGGTCATTCCAGAGCTTACACGTACGTGGTAGAAAAGAACGCAGATAACGAACTGTCTCTGACGAAATCGTTTCCAGGTGGCGTGGATGAACCCTACCACGACGTCTTGTGGTTCGGTGGTAAAATGGTGATGTTGGTACCATCTCAAACAGCTTCTCCGAGCACTCCCCAATGTAGAGCCGATAGAGCACACAGAGGAACCTGAAGTCTCTCCGCCGCTCCAACGACTCTAGACCCTCCGTGATATTGGGATCATGGACAATTCGAATAACACGCCTTTGCAGGGAGTCAAGTGGGTCGGCCGAGTTGGTACTTAGGCACACCTGCCCAGAGATGTGAGCAGTACTCCATATGAGGACGGACCTATGCTTTATATAGCATAAGTCGTTGCCTCGGTGTGAAGTTCCGCTTGGTTCTATTTAGGATGCCTAGGTTTTAACTCGCCAATTTGGCTTTGTCCTCCAGATTACTCCCGAATTGGAGTTTGCTAGAGATGTCGATGCCGAGGATCCCAATGCTCTTGGAGACCGGGAGAGTTACCCCTTGGAACTGGGGCGCCACGACAATGCGTCTTTCTTTACAGTGAACGCGCAAACCTGTATCTTCGTGAGGTTGAATTGAACTATGTTCTTTTCACCCCATTCCGATGCCCACCCAAGAGAGCGCTCGACTTCAGACACAAGTTCGATCCGTCTCTCCTCCAGCATGTTCCAAGGGACTTTGTGACGGCCGGTATATCGCCCATCACCCGTACTGTCATCCGCATAGCAATGTATATTCTCTATTAAGAGCAAGTCATTGATATGCAGGATGAACAGTGTTGGGGAGAGCGCCGAGCCTTGTGGTACGCCAGCAGTAACCCCCATGGTATCGGATCAGCAGCCGTCTACTGAGACTTTTAATGCTCCCACCATCTATGAAGCTGGCGATCCATTTGCAGTCCCTCGGGGATTCCATAAGATGGCAACTTCGATAGAAGGGCCTATGCCAGACCCTGTCGAAGGCCTTCGCGATGTCCAGGCTGAATGCCAAAGCTTCACCTCCACTCTCCAAGGCATCCGCCCAACGGTGGGTATACACGAGAAGATCACCAGCAGACTGACCGTGACGAAAGCTGTATTGACGATCATTGATCAGCTGGTGACCCTCTAGGTACTGCAAAAGTCGGCGGTTTATGACTTTCCCCAGAACCTTGGAGAGCAGAGATGTCATCGCGATTGGCCTGTAATTCGACGGGTTTGACCGATCACCCCTTTTGGGAATCGGGTGAACATGGGCTACCTTCCACAAAGTAGGAACCCTGCCGGTACTGTATGAGAGGCGGTATAGACGCGTTAGAACGGGGGTCAACTCAGGGGCGCACGTTCGAAGAACCACTGCAGGGATGCAATCCGGCCCGCTCGACTTATGGGCGTCCAGCAGCCGCAGCTCCCGCCTGACCGCACGTTGCGTAATGCGGATTTCAGGCAAGGAGCTTTCACACCGCGGGATGGTAGGCAGTGTGGCTGCTCCGGCGTCCAAAGTCGAGTTAGAGGCAAAGAGTTTACCCAAAAGATCGGCCTTCTTCTTGGCACTGTGGGCTAAATTGCCATCCTGTTTCTGCAGTGGTGAGAGACTAGACTGACAGAAGTTGCCCTGTGCTGCCTTAGCGAGTGACCAGAAAGCACGACTCCCACTCCACATTGTCTGCATATAGCAGAGTTAACTAATAGTCGCCCATCTGAACTCCCACATTCATTTCATTCATTCTTTGGAGACATCTATCCAGATATATGATAAACAGTCTAGCGGATAGAACGCAGCCCTGTTTAACGCCGATATTTACATTAAACCAAGGCGACTTTCCATCATCCAGCCGCAGACAAGCTCTGCAGTCCATATATAGTCGTAAAAATATAATAGGCCCGTTTTGAAGTTTGTCATCGCGACATGACTAGTGATTAGCCATATTACTCGGTACTCGACACTCATGATAAATCGATTCAAGGTTGTATGAGTACTTGATCGATTTGATTATGTATTGTAAAGTGCATTGGATTAAAGTTCTGTTTAAAAAATTTAACTTAAACTGTAATATTGTAGTTATTTTGAAATGATACAATGGTACGAAAGGTCGGTTTATCTTTAATTCAAGATTTTTAGTTACGATAATATTCACTCAATCACAAAAAAATCAAGAAAAAGCGAAAGTGATTGAATCTTCATTCAATCACTTTCTTCGGATGATGAGCCAAAATCATCAGTTTGAGCATAGCTCACCTGTAAATATAATTATTTAATTTTCAATTATATTATCAATATTGACGTCTCTGTCATAATCTTTGTTTATTATTTTTCGAGCTTTTTCTACAACTTTTGCACAATCTTCTTTAGTAATTTTGGCACAAGCTTCTTTCAGCAATGTCATAATTTTCTTAGTGGAGAATGGCGGCTTTGTATTGTGGCGTGCTGCCTGTATCTTTTGACTTGAGCCCAGATCAACCCAATAGCATTATACTCACAATGGTACGGCGGCGTTCTTATCGCTTGTCCATTCTGAGTGCCAATTCATCAATTTTATATATTAGTTTCGCAGATTTATTTTCGTTTATTTCTTTTACCAGTTCCAGCAATTCAGCTTTCAACAATATCATGTCAGCTTCAACGCCTTGTCTTTGTAGCCATGCCACTAAATCAGCCTTTTCGTTTGCTTGAGTAGGTGCTTTCTCTATTTGAACTGAATGGTAAAATGCATTGTCCTTAATGATTATGCACTATACGGAGGGTTTGTTAACAAGTCAGTAAACTACTCTGTGAGTTTATTTGCATACATTTCTTCGTGATATTCTTTTGTACTTTTAGACTCGAGTAAGGCGTCATTAACAAAACCTTCCCCGGCTGCCGGTGTGGCAGATTACCTATTACACGATTTTATTTACGGCTTTGAGCACCAAGCTCATTCTTTTCAGTAAAGATCACTACACAATATTTAATTACTATTAAAATCGAATGAAGCTCGTGAAATTCGGTTATTAATTGATTACAACACTAGTATTTAAAAAGAAAAAGACTGCGAACGTAACTGTTTTTAAGACGTTTCGTAATAATTAGAAATTGCATGCTACTATAAAGTAAGCGCGAAAAGAATACTCGCAATATATTCTATTATATTATTTAAGGCGCCAAAAAAATTTATGTACTTAATTATTACTTCACTTTTTGCAATTAATTATTATTTTATTATTTCTTTCAGTTTCGTTCCCAGTTACATTCAAGGGTCTTTCTCAAATGTCAAAACGGGCCTTTTATATTTTGACAAATATAGTTGGACTGCACTACTTGCAGCAGACTAGCGTTACGATACTCTGGCAAAATGCCCCAAAGTTCCTTTCATACAACCGTGTCAAATGCTTTCTCCAAATCCACAAAACTGCAGAAAACCCTGTGGCCTACAGCCAGATGCTTCTCCACAATATTGCGCAGCGAGAACACTTGCATCCTCCATGCATCCTTCCACATTTGAAACCTCCTTGTGTCTCACACAGAGATTCATCAGACACCATCCTCATTCTCCTTTCAATAATCTTACCATACACTTACTGGCTGCCAAACTGGTCAAGTTTATAACTCTGTAGTTTGCACAGTCACAACGTGAACCCTTGTTTTTAAACAAGGGCACGATGACTGCGCTCTCCAGACCTTGGAAACAATTCCTTTTTGTTTTTGTTAAGGCCGAAAAAATGTTCCTTAACGCATGCCCCGTCGTTCGGGGCAACGAATAGGGTAGTGTGGGGACCTGACCCACTAAATGAACCCGCCGTGTGCCGTCTCTCCACCTGTATTGGTGGGCCACTGTAACTATGTTACATTACTTCAGTGGTTTGGGAACCATTCCCGAGCTCCAGCTAGCGTTTATAATATATATTAACGTAGTAATCGCTTACCATCAAGTGTGCCGTATACTAGTTTGCCACCCGCATATTATAAAAAAAATGTTGATAGAGCAGATTGTAGATTACATTTTACATAAAAACACGTGCTCATGAGCAAATGATGAGATGTACAAAGCGTTTAAAAGCGGTCGAGATGTGATGGAAGATTTGCCTCGCTCTGGTAGGCCATCAACGTCTGCAACTGAAGTTAACATTGCAACAGTGAAGGAAATAGAGACTGAAAATCCTCATTCAACTTTGAATGAGATAGCCACCGAACTTTCTGTGTCTCACGAGTCGATCCGTACCATTTTAAATAATCACTTAAGTATGAAACATGTTTCCGCTCGGCTAGTCCCAAAAGACCTGAATTTTCTCCAAAAACTCAATCGCATGAGAGTCGCTGAGGACATGCTAGAACGAGTCAATTCCGACTCGATTCATGAAACGCATTGTTACTGGTGACGAGACGTGGGTACGAGTTTGACATGCAAACTAGTCAACAAGCTTCGGAGTGGCGACTTCCAACTGAACCGAAACCGAAAAAACCACGCCAAAGTCGAGCAAAAGTCAAAGTCATGTTGACTGTTTTCTTTGACTATCGCGGTGTTGTGCACTCGGAATTCTTGCCAGAAGGTCGAACGGTAAATAAAGAATATTATTTGAGCGTTATGCGGCGTTTAAGAGATCAAATTCGACGAAAAAGGCCAGATTTGTGCAAAGAAAATTCTTGGATTTTGCACCACCATAATGCGCCTTCGCACAAGGCCATCATTGTGAATAAATTTTTGTCCAAACACTCAACAAATACCATCGAGCAACCACCATATTCACCAGATATGGCTCCAGCAGACTTATTTCTTTTCCTAAACTCTAATTACCACTTCGTGGCACCCGTATCCAATCGGTAGAAGAAAGAAAAGAAGAATTCGCGGCGAGAACTGAACTCAATTCCGGAAACAGCGTTTAAAAAATGTTTTGATGATTGGATTATTCGTTGGCGTAAGTCTATCGTTTCTGAAGGAGCATACTTTGAAGGTGATAAAATAAATTTGGATGAATAACAAACATTTTGTGTATTATGATCTTTTCCCGGTACTTTCTTGACAGAGTAGTATATTTTTATTTTTATCAATTACGTTTTTGAATTGATAGATCCGGCAAGAAAACTCAATAGACATACTGAATTTTCTTGCCATATCTTTCGTAACTGGGCCGCCCTCCCGATCCAGTGGAACTTATTAGATTCTGTTTTTTTATTATAACGGTGAGTCCAACGTGTTAGTTCTCTTGTGATAAATTGTAATAAAAGTAATTATTAAAAAGTACAAATCTTAAGAAATAAGTTAATTATCAGTCCTTAAAGACTGGTATAAAATACTTACGAAGACTAGCATAATGAAGAACGCCGCAATGTAAGAACTGCGCGCTGTTAACATCGACACAAATCGATAATGTTCACCCGTAATTACGTTCCTAGAACAATAAAAATTAAAATATATGATACCTACATAATACAATTTATGCAGGGTTGTAATTCAATAATTTACTTTTCCTGTAATTTTGCAGAAATTACAAAGATAAAGGCCAGACCTTTCAACTATATAGAACTTATAACAAGGTTTAGGATCATTTATAGGTTGTCCAGAAGAAAAAGAAGAATATTTTATTTAATTATAATCACCTCAGATATCCCTTATTATCTTCTTGTTCAGCCAGGGTTTTGATAGATGCCATTAGCAGATCGTCGTACCCCAAAAACTCATCAAGAACGAAGCGTGAGAATTTGTCCCCGAAACAAGCATCGCGCTGGGGGTCCAGTGTAACTATCTTAACTGGTATCTTAAGTCGAAGTCGGGCGCTGGGCGATAATCGAAGGAACCCGTACTCCAATGAATACTCAAGAATGTAATCCTCATCTGCAATATAAGTGATTCGAAAATTAATATTTGGACTAAGTTAAAAATTCTAATTCTTCTTTTGTTAAAAGGTTGGTGCCATCAGGGACGTTCCCGTATAACGTGAAAAATATAGTGTAAATAAAGCGCAATAACATTTTTTTTCGGTGATTGAAAGTCTCCGAGAACACTAAAATAATTAAGTAGAAAATGGTTATTATTTCTAAAATTTGAATAAAATATAGTGATGTTTCGTAATATAAAATCTAACATTATGTCCGTGAATATCCGCGAATATTTGGTTGAGAAAATGTCAAAGGGCGCGCTTACTTTTTTTTCATATTTCGGGGCCCAAGTGGAATATAGCATTCAATGCAGATATTTCTCCTAAAGTGGTTATTTATTGGTGATTTGGTTGTAAACAAGGTAGAGGATTTATTTGTAAGATTTTGGTCTAACAAAATTTACAATTATATAAGCATGACCAAAATAAGTACATTAAAATATTTAATACGTGATTAAATCACTGGAATGAGTGTAATCTTATTAGTTGAAACGTCAACAGAAACCATACAAATGAGGGTCTTACTAACAAAATCTTACTTTCAGTAAAGATTCCACTGATATGCATAAATTTCTTATTATGATTACTTGTCAATGCATAAATTTCTTATTATGATTACTTGTCAATGCATAAATTTCTTATTATGATTACTTTTCAATTACAAAAGAGTTAGTAAACTCCACTAAATGTTTTTAGCATGTACAAAAATTCGGAAGAATTCAATCCAACAGACAAATTTTAAAAGGATCACGATATAGATTACAACAACTACATTTTTTGATGTAGTCATACACCAGTTTGGAAGAAAAAAATTATTTCCTACACTAAGATCATAAATAGCATATCACATTGACTAATTGACCATCCATAGTAATATTATAAACTACATGACCCGGTGAACTAGGTATCACCTACAATTTATTTTATCAGCGATTATCAATCCTAATCAATCTGCATTGTCTAAGATTTAGATTTTGCTATGTTATTAAAACTAGCTTGTAGTGCAAAATTTAGAAGAAAAAATAACAGTGGCTTTCACTTTGTCGTCTATTAGCCATACCCATAGAAAGTTAGCAATAAAATATTTTTTCAGTTTCCTCCTTTTTTTTACTTTTGAACCATCCCTGTATTAGAGCGAACAAAACAAAAAAACAATTATGCAAATCGGTCAAGCCAGTTTTTAGTTTTAGCGAGACTAACGAACAGCAATTGATTTTTATATATACGATTAGATTCTGACCGCGACTTTGTCGACAGAATACCAAATTACCAATACATCACTATGGCGCATTAATTACCTATACCTCATACAAAAATAGCTATCCCACAGAAACCATTCATTTTTCTGGGATGATTATAGTTTACGAGTCCATAAAGGGGCATATGCATTATCCCAGACTTTTTATCCCGGAAAGTTTATACATCCTGTGAAACGGTAATTTTTGCATATAGTGATCATTGGTGTGACGTAGAGTGACGTAGGACGTATTTATATTCTGATGTTTACGCCGACGAAATGGGCAGGAAAAATCTAGTACCTTAACCATTTAAAAAAAAATTTGAATATTTTGCGAAAAGAATAAAACTTTTGTTTAATTAAATAAAATTTTGAATATTCGCTTACCTTTTGAAGAGTCATTAGCTGCAGACTCATCCAGAGACTCCTGAAATAAAAAATAAAGAGATCATTATCGATAAGTACAAATAAGAAATGTTTGTAGACGTATGCAGGATAAGATATTACTACTAAATAGAAATTGAAGTGGAAACAAAACCACGGCAGGTCTTGGTACCAAGCATGAATTCATTTATTTTTAAACTGGAACTTATACTAGATGTCAGTGTGTAAGTTCGAAGAAATGGCGATTTTGTTACCGCTCCTAAACATACCGGAAGACGTTCACATATTGCATACCAGATGAATTCAACTCTTCATCCCCGTAGAATTCAAGTTGTGATCAGAATTATATTTGCATAATGGCGGATTGAATTGAATTTAATGGCTGACATTACATTTTCAACTACTTTGAAAACACAATACACCTGTCGAGTTGATGAGCTTTTTGGAGAAGCTGACTGATCGAGGAGAATCATAGCAAAATCATGTACTTAATTGAATACTGGCGAGAATGACGTAAAATAGGTGTCACGAAGTCGCTGTTTAGATGATATTTAAGATTGAGAACTTTGTGTTTTATGGACCTTTCAATAATGGCCAACATGATCACATCATCTCACACGAGAAAACTGATAGCGAAATAGCCTCTTCCTAACCTACATATATAATTTTAAATGTATTATATATTATACAGTAGTGTATGTAGTACGTACCTACGTAATAATAAATATACTTATATAATATAGGACAAAATAGGTAGATAAATAATTTGCTTATTAAGTACCTACCTACATAAAAGTTGAAACGCGTGGCTCGGAATTTAGTACCTATTCATAAACAATGTTCAATACAGCTTAGCATTTTAAAGGAATATTTGCATATTATGTATTACGTATACAAATAATTACGACAAACTAAAATTGATCGAATTTAGGAAAACAAATAGAATAATTGAATATTTACGACTATTGGGTGTAGTTGGCAGATAGCAGATATCGGGCACCTCTTTCAATTCATGATATTATTGTTGCAATTAATAAGCGTAGCGGGGTGTTATTAGCTGTCACGTTAATCCCTTTGGATTAGAACACGTACCTAGTGCGCCTCTGACTTTCTGATGATAAACTACCCGCAACCCGAGTTTCGTGAAATTTACATAGCAACACGCCTGTATTCCCCGAAGGGGTAGGCAGAGGTGTATTACACACCCACGATTCGTCAGCTATGTTTAAGTCCGACATAATAGGGGGCGAGCCTATTGACGTCTACCGGGCACATTTCACAGTGTAATAAACGTTGAATATTAAATAGCTATATCTATATGACATAAGTACGAATTTCTGTAGTTTAATTCTTTATAGTTTCGATCTGTAAATAAATATACCAATTTTCTCTAAGATCATGCACATAATTAAACAAAATTGAACTTCTTCCACGAGGACATCCATTATCGATATCACTCGCCACGCGGGCGAAGGAATTATGACTACCCGATTAAAACGGTACAAACCAGCTAAAAACTCCCGGGGTTCCTTCAGATATTCTTTATACAGAGGCGGGTTATATCCTCTACGCATGAGTTCCTCTACCGCTGGCAGGTTTGGACTCGATTACTAGTGATACTGTCCGATTTGGAGGGCCCAAGATCTTCCTCATCGCGAGGCGCAAGCGACATATGTAGGTACGTCGCCATCTTGGGCTTGCTTGCGGAAGATGGTTATATAAAGTAGCGTAAAAATTCCAATCCCCAAAGGGATTGGAATTTTCGATGACTGCGGACAGAGCTGCTAGCTATTTTTATATTTATAAATGTAAAACCATAATAAATGAGTGTTGAATCGACAAACACATAGTCCCTCATTAGCTGATAAACTAAGGCAGGTAAGTGACTGACCTAGCTAAGTTTATCGCGAATATTTATAAGATTTTTGATAGGTGTATCTAAAATCTACATTATTATGTTAATATGTTGCCATGTAGGTACCTGAGCAATATAAAACTGTTTCGTCTACTTCCTAATATCCGCGATAAGATAAACATTCAAAACGCCGATTGTAATTATTCGCCGATGATTCGCGCATTACACGAATACTTATTTTATTTATCTTTAAACATTTTATTTTAATATTTTATAAAAATATGGCAAAAAGCATATCCGGACGACCCTCTTGATAAATTCCTCATAGCCTTTAGTGAAAGTATTTATAAAATGACCACGAGGACGTCGCTCTTTACGATGGTTTGGAAAAACTAGCGTACACGATTGAGACCATGCAGACCGGCAAAATAGACACAGAAGGCTAATCAGAGAAAATGTTATTTTTAGTTAAGGTCACGGCTCTCGGCAATGAGGAATTCGACTCATGGAAGAAAAGAATACACAAGTCCTCTTATCAACTTTTAAGCAAGGAGGAGCATTGTTTTTGGAGATGTGTTTATATTTTTTTTTAATTGCCTTTGATGGCAGACGAGCCACGGCCCACCTGATGGTAAGTGGTAACCGTCACTCGTGGACTCAACTATACCAAGAGTATTGTCAAGCCGCTGCGCACCATTTCATTTCTCAAATATGAAATGAAAGAATAAATCTTCTACTACAGCCAAAACACACTGCCATGCTTCATGACCGCTCACACAGGAGACGGTGGTACCGACCCGTTCGGGCCCCATAGCAAGTGAGTACTCTCACTTGGTACCCAGCCCTACCATCAGTAAAGCAATGGGTGATAATTGCTTACTTCACGTAGTCACCTTGTACGACACCCGCGGGAAATGATGGGGTGGTGACACTTGCATTCTTAGTCCGTCACCACACGGACATTCGGAGAAAGTGATTTTACGAAAGGACTGACAAATAGAAACAACAATAGAAACGACTTTTCGTAACATATCTTAATAAAAGAGTTGAACGAACTATAATTATTCTTTATCATTCGCGACGTAAACAAAAATCGGATAAACACATGACCTAATTGTCTTTATCTCCTTATTAATTTCACTAATCGCACAAAAATGCTTACTAGACAATTTGTGTGTCAAGTGGGAGGAAGAGCTAAAACCTTAAATAAATACGTGATCTGTGGTGCTATCTTAGTGGTTAACTCGCTGCTATATGCAGACGATGCGGTCCTATTAGCGCAGTCTGCGACTGACCTACAAACCCTAGTCGACGTAATGGCAGAAGATTGTAAAAAAAGGGGCCTACGTGTGAATGTGAGCAAAACCAAAGTAACGGTTTTTGAAAGAGAAGAATCCAGAACAGATGTTAGCAATAGGAAATGGTGTGCTAGAACAAGTGGATGAATTTGTATATCTTGGATGTGGATTCAGTCGGGATGGAAAGTACACCACCGATGTAGAAAGAAGAGTGAATGCGGGAAATAGAGTAAACGGAGCATTGGGACAACTTCTAGGCAGCCACCACCTCAGCCAGAAGGCACGTGTCGCAATACACAACGCAGTGCTTGTTCCAACGTTATTATATGCCAATTGGAAGACTAGTTAAGTTAAGCCTTAGCTTTACATTTCTTTTTTTTTGTGTTTGTTGTTACAGTTTTTTTTTTTAGTATTCCAATAAAGAGTTTTATTCTATTCTATTCTATTCTATATGGAAGCGAGAGTTGGGTTTGTAAAAAGGAGCATGAGAGCAAAATCAATGCGGTCGAAATGCGCTCTCTGCGGAGAATCTGTGGAGTGAGGCTGACTGACCGCATTCGTAACGACGACGTAAGAGAGCGAGTAGGTATGAAAGAGAGTATTGGTGTAAAGCTGCGAAAGGGAATGCGATGGTTCGGACATGTGGAAAGAATGCTGGAAGAGCGACTGGCTAGAAGATATACAATGCGAAAGTGGAAGGATGTAGGTACAGGGGGAGACCGAGACTTACCTACCTAGACCAAATTGGTCATGTATTGAAGGAAGGTGGAGTCAGGAGTCTCCGAAACCGGCGAGCGTGTATGAAGAGAGTTATGAATGTTGAGGAAGCGAGAGATATATGCAAGAATAGAGCCTCTTGGCACTCTGTTCTCTCTGCCTACCCCGCAAGGGAAATGGCGTGATGATAAGTTTTTTAGTTTTATCTGTTGTGCTTATGTAAATGTTACATCCCATCAGCTAGAATAAAAAGTATCATCAGATTTAGCACAGAGACTAGCCTTTGCCTGCGGCTCTGCCCCAGCCCAAAGCTAGTTTTAAGCCCTAAAAAGTTGCATCAATATCTGTATAGTAGTTTTTGCGTGATGCACGAACGAACAAACAGACAAAAAATCTAAAAAAAATCGTTTGTGTTTAGACACGCTCATGCGCAAAATAGGCACTTACGACGTCGAGTTGCGGAAAAATAAGCCCGCGTTTACATAGACACGCCCATATAGCCTAATATAGTATTTCTTTCTTAAATATCTTAAATGTATAGACACAGCTCTATTATAGATTTATAATCCATCCATCCATCCATCAGCCTTTCAACGTCCACTGCTGGACATAGGCCTCCCCAAGAATGGGGGATAGTGCCGTAATCGCCACGCTTGGCAGGCAGGTTGGCGATCGCAGTGGATGTTGTTAATACTCGAAGGAGTGCTGCTGCCCACTCCCCAGGTATTCCCTCAGTCGGCTTTTACGACTCCCATGGGAGGAGAGGAGTGGGACAATTCTAAAGCCGGCCCCACACGGCCAGCTTTATAATAGTATAGATAAATTACTTACATCTACCAATTTTGAATCTCTATCGATATCTTCAACAAGTCCCATTATGCCTTCCCATATAGAGGATGAAGGTTCCACATCTTCAACAGATACTATAGTCGCATTGAGGTCCAACTCTTCATTCTTATCACTGTTTTCAATATGTAGATAGGTAGTCTCTATTACTTTGCCAGGTGAATCTCCTTCGACATCATCATGAACTCGTGTGATGTTTCCGTAATCGGTTCCATCTCGTATATACTCATCATCGTCTACATCTTCGTTGGTTGAGGATTCTATGTTGATAAAACTGGAAATGAAAGTGTTTTCCTATATAATTGCGAATTACAAAACGGTGGGCATTCCTGCCATCACAATTGTAATATACCATCTTTCATTAGAAAAAAACTGTATATTTGAATTATACAGTTTTTTTCTTCTTGCTTTAGCAGTAATCAGACTTCCCACCCTACTCAGCTTTTTCGATTTTTGATTACTAAGAAAGGGTGTTAACATTGATTTATTTATTTACCATCTTACAAATGATTTATATATTTACTAATATTACAAATACGAAAGTGAGTTTGTTTGTTCGCTAATTTGTTGCTGCCACCAACCTAATGGATCATACTTACCTATATATTATATAGTTTAGAATCTACAAAAGGTTAATGGCTACTTTTCGCAAAAAAATGGGCAGTTTCTGTGGTGTAGAGACCTGAGCATAGAAATAATTAAGAAGATAGGAAGATATATGAGGATATGAATGTTGAGGAAGCAAGATGATGGAAGAATATGTATACAAGAATAGTCTTTTGGCACGCCGTTCTCTCTGCCTTCGCAGGACAGATGGCGTGATGATAAGTAAGTAATAATTAATGCGCTGTAGAGTGACATAATTTCACAAAATTTTGAAGTATATGTGGATAAACGAATAAAAATTAAAAAAAATGTTTTGTGTTTAGAAACGCCTATATATTCTCAAATATCTTAAATGTACGGACACAACTTTGTTACAGCTTTATAATGGTTAGGACAAGGGTTGTCTGCTTTCAGGCACTTTCAACTAAGTGCCAACAGAGGGCTAAATTATAAATTCTGACATTATCTTATTAGCAATTAAAAATTACACAGAGCTTGCATGGAGGCAGACGAAACGGCCGCCCACGTCATCCTTGAATGTCCGGGGGTGGCAGAATACCGGGCACTATACCTCAGCTCTCCGAGGTCGCTCCCAGAAGTCGTCGGCAACGTTAAGAGTCTGCTAGGCTTTCTGGTGATGCTGGGTTGGCAAGAGTAGTGCCAGCAACCCGTCACGCAAAATAGGCGCACATACGACGTCGAGTTGCGGAAAAATAGCCCGCGTTTACAATATAATACAATACATCCCTTTGTTTTTTATAAGTGTTGCACAATGCAAATAAATAAAAAAAGCAGTCTCTCATTGCATTACTGGTGGTAAGGTTGGGTACCAATTGGTAGTAGTCACTATTATTTACCAGACCCAAGGGTCAATACCACAGTCTGCCATGTGACCTATGAAGCGCATTATTGTATTAATAAAATAGTGATTAATTTTAGTATTATTGAGTCCATAAATGAAGGTCGCCAGTTGCCATCAGGTGGGTGATGGCTCGACTGCTACCATAAGCAATAAATAAAGTTAAAACTGTACAGTGAGATTATTATAAAAACTATTTATGTACCGAAAATTTGGTTTTGATATCAACCAGTTTTAACAAAATGCACAACCATCGCAAGCAGCAAAAGAAATTCAAAGAAATTCTCAATGATCTAGGGATAGTTTGTGACTGTGGAGGACCTGGTTGGACCAGTTATAATTTAATTTAATTTTTCCATCAAGAAATTCTCACTAGCACAATCATACACTATCTCCTATGTAGTTACTCGTAGCTACATCTGCTGCAACTGGCCACTGTGAGCAAAAACCAGTCTGCAGGCCATTATATTTACTATAAATGTAAGCAGCACTCCATATGTGCACAGACCTGTACTAAGCAAGAGTTTAAGCTCAAAGTAAAGTACCACAAGACTCTGTTCAATACAAACCCATTTTTTTACTTGCCCATTATTTTTTTACTAATTTATGATATGCTTTACATACTTAATACAACCTTCTTTACAACAGCTTTCTGTGTATAACAATATTATCATTCAAATAATTTTCAATGACTGCCAAACTATGCAATACAAATAATAATGATTTGGGAATAGAAAATTTATATACAGATGGAATTATGTCACAAAACTAATTACTTACCCTTCTGAAGCCAGCATTCCCAACATAGAATTAAGCTCTTCCTTGTCTTTTTTTAGCTTGCGCTCCTTTGCATAGCTATGCTCAATTGTGTAATCCTGTGCAGGATTTCTCAATATCTCCACTCTCAAAATACCATCCCTAGGCCACGAGTCTTTAACATGATTCAAGCATGTTGTAGGTGTTCTTGAAAATGCTATATGAATATATGCAAGCACAAAAAAGGCTAGAAGTGCTTTCAATAGTACCAGGAACTCAAAGAACCTTCTTACAGGTCTAGGAAATGTATGAGCATAAGCCAATGCAAATTTAAAAAATAATGCATGGAAAAGCCTCTCTCTCACGTTTAAAAGTGGGTTTTGGTTATTGTTTCTATTTCTATTCATAGTTGGATTTATAATAGGACCTCCTGGTAACAAATTGTTATCAGCATTAACTCCTGGAGGCAAATTATTCATTATCTGTGGCCCTCCTGCACTCATCTCTTTGTTTGGTTATGTTAATATTTTCTTATGATTTCGTCACTTTATTATAATAACGGCATTCTAATACCTGAAAGTGAAAGTTCCCTGAATGACCAAGTTTATAAATGTAAATTATAGAACTACAAAAAAGTCAAATTTAGAGGACACAGGTACGAAAATTGCGAAAATAGTAAAAGTAATTGTGACAATAAAAAATAATTAGCTGGTAGTTAATCAAGTTTAGTATTCGTGTGAATTCCACAAGCTTATAGGTAAAGAAAAAATGTCTGACTAAATTGAAAAAATACAAGGCAAAGACAATTGATAGAATATGGAAGATTACCAACATTTTAACATTACAGGTGAATGAGTCTTATTATGATTAATTTTATGCCAAAAAGTGTGTAAGTGGGTAACATGTTAGTATACATACCCTGAGCTGTGGCCCTAGACCATGAAATCACTGTGATATTTATGTTCAAAATGTGTTCATACGTTAAATTATTCATATAACTAATCCTTTAGGTCGCAATTTCCTTTCTATTTGATAAAATTAAAAGATAAATAGTATGGTAATTTGTCAAATGTTAGTTGACTTTAGGTAATTATGTATTGCACAGAAAACGAAATCAGGAATTTGACGTATGGGCACCACAGACTAATGTACCAAGATAAGATGGTCACTGTCAGTGTTACAATCGTAGAAATCTGATGTCTAAGGATTTGCCGTATCTCAGTCTGGAAGTGGATTGCCTAACCTATCACAGTAAAAGTACAGAAATTGGGTTTAAGAAACACTATTCACTAATTATTATAATAACACTGACGGTATAAAACGAGAACTTTCCACAAACTTTAATTTTATTCCACTCTTCGCGTTGAAATCTCGACTTTATTACTGTATGATTCGAGTCCATAGACGCTAGACGCAACCACAGACTATTCGTGTACTAAGGTCTCAGACTAAGAACACTAAAGTCTCACTAAAGTAGACGCAACTGGTTGACGTTTACATTTGGGATTTATTTCTTATCGATACAGTTTATGTAGGCTTAATAATATCGTCCACAGCCTAAAGAATGAACACACTGTTTCAGGCAAAAATTTTGGAGTACACAACCTGTCCTACTTAGACTATAGGAACCCTGCAGGTGGTTGTAGGGTTCATGATACTTTAACCAAAAAAAATATAATATTTAGAAAAACTCACTTTTTTTTCTTTAATTTCAATATTTGAAACATTTATAACGCGGCCACAAACAATAAACTTTAACATGGGCACCCTACTGATACTACGAAGCGTAGACCAGCGTAATACACGCACACACCCGCCAAGCCAATCTCCGCCCAGTTTCATTAGTATTTTTTTATTTAATTAAAACAATGGACATAACATGTTTTCTCTACTGCTCTGCTATAAGGCCTACAGTCACTCGTCGGATGATGTAATAGAACGTTGTAATAAACGGTGTTATTTTCGTAACTTAATAAATACGTAGGTATGTAGGTACCTATTCATGTGTGGCCGACTGACGATACAAATGTCGCCATACCAGTCCTTCCTGCGGGTATCTTAGGTACCTATGCGGCCACTAAGGAAGGAAGTAAGCAACTCTTACCCATTAAATTATTGGTGATAGGGTTGGGTACCAAGTGGAAGTACCTACTTACTTATTATGTAGCCCGCGCAAATCAGTACCACCATATTCGGTGTGACTGACTATGAAATACCTCGGTGTGTTTAGGTTGTTCCGGGAGACGCTGTGCATTCATTTTCAAGTATTTCCGAGTCCGACGGTTATCACTTACCATTAGTTGGGCCCTGGCGCGTCTGCTACCATTAGAAATAAATAAGAACACCTAGATAAAATACCAGCATCATTTGTCTCTTATTATTTCCCTGAATCATTTTAGTCTACAAAACAAGTAGGCGTAACATAAATTTATACGTAAAAGTAAGCTAGATGGGTACATACCAACATGTTTTCTTGCTTCTCGTATCACTCAGGTACCTATATCAATCACCAATTTATGTGAGAATGTCAGAACACTAATTACAAATTTGAAATTACCTATTGTAGAATACCTACATCCAACCTAATTTCACGAAGATACATAACATAAAGTTTCACATTATTGTCTTATTCATTATGCCACAGTTAATGTTTCCATCCAACGATTTCTAGGTACTATGTAAACGAAAACAACAACATGTTGAACTGGGACTTTTAAGCAAAATACGCTCTTTACATCTAACTACTTGAATACGACTAAGTGCCTCATTGACTTCATAGAACTAAAGTAGGTATAAGTAAAAATACTTTCTTGTTGGCATCGTCAAAGGGACTTAGCACGTGCCAACTGATTGTTAAATCGGCACATCAAAGAAAAAAAATAGTAAGGCCGGCCTTTCGGCACAATCAAAGGATGCCGACATTGATACCTACAAGTAATGTAGTAGCGTGGTAAAAAGATCAAATGCAGGTTTGATTATCTAATGTTATAAGTTTGTCAAAAATTTTACCTGCAACATAGTGAATTATATAAATTACGCGCATTTGTGCCTGAGTGCGCGTGCATATTGCGTACGTGTGAGGTTACGTGTATGTGCATGCACGCTCATCACTACGCGCACATGCACCAAGCTGTGTATGCTCATATGAACGCACACTCTCCAAACCCGCACGTGCTTACTCATACGAGAGCACATACGTGCGCAAGCCCATACATAAAAAATAACATAAACAGAAATTGAATTGAACTCAAGATCGATAAGGCACACGTTAAGTAAAAACAACTGAGCGTGTAGGGAGAGCGGTAATTCACAAAGATATTTCTTAAAAAGAAATAGCGCTTTGATATTTGCCAAAATTTATTGTTGATTCTTTTATTTCCATAAATAAGTATGATGGTTCCGTAGACTTTAATGTAGTAGTACAGTAAGAACAAACCACTACACCCAGACCGCATAGGCACTCTGAGAGAGTGGCCTTGGAGAGCGGTAATTCACAAAGACATTTCATAACTAGAAATAAGCCCTTTGATATTTACCGAAACATATTTTTAAATGCTTACTTTTATTTCCGTAAATATGATGCGACATTTCACTACTATTACCTTTTCTGCCTACATGCCATTTAACTCATAGAGTAAACATATTTTGTTTTGTTTGATGATAAAAACAAAATTATGTTTTCTCTAAAAAAACATAATACATTGTAACATGCTAAAACTAAGATAAATACGTAATTCTAAAGTAAGGCTAGTTACAACTAAAACAACAAATATTACTGTGCTCTCCCTAACACCTATCTAATTAAGTTTTATTTCATAAAATATGCATTTAATAAAACAGCTCATGAGAATTAAAAATTACATTGTCTGCAAACGTTAGTTAGAAACATATCAATACTGTAGTTTTTCATGTCTGCGTAGACAAATTTGTTACTCTATGAGTTAACATTATTACGCAGAAATAAGCTTTTGATATTTGCCGAAAATTATTTTTGATTTTTAATGTACCTAGTCTAGTGTTTGCTTGATACTTAAAACTAGTGATATACTTACTACATACTTACACATTTGTAACTGTGACGAGGGACGTCACCATTGGACAGATTTTAACTTGTAGTTTGATACAATGCTGTGAAATGCGTATAACACTAACTAGGCTTAAACAACGAGCTAGTATTTCATCCCTTAGCTGGCACCTTAATATCATAATCTCCCTAACTTTATTCCATGTTTTTGTTGGAGCCGGCTTTGGATCTATTTAAGTTTAGCTGATCCACCAGTATTTATCCGGAGCGCCATCCTATCTGACCTCTCACGACTTAACTAAGGGGACAACTGGCGACCTTAGAATAAGACTTAAGACCTCAGTAATTTTTTTAATTAGGACTGACATCCGGTCACGACTTTAAGAATATTATTTGACAGCTCCCAGTCAGACCTCGCCCTTATAACACTAAAATTATTAATGAAACATAAAGAATCAATGTAAACGCTGGATAAGTAGGGTGCCCATATTGAAGACAATATTTTGAGGACTCGGAAAAAATATGTGAAATTTCTAGTTAAAAAAATGTGATATTTTTAAGATTTTATATGTGTTTCAGTTTCGTTAACTCTCTAAGTATGTTTTCTAATAAAATATAATAAGGGAGACACCGTGTATAGCATTGGAAGTTTAGGGAGTAGGAACGAAATTTTTAGGGCCAAATTTTTTGCTGCCACGCGCCATCCCCCTTTTGGTCTATGCGATGATGACCCTTATTGTAAACCTAGTAGATTCTTTTGGAGTTTTCTAGGAAGTGTCGAGTTCGTTGACCTGAGACTCCCGGGAGTCTTATACACGTTTAGAAGTATCCCTTGAGGGCCCTATGCTGTCGTGTTTGCTCATTGTTATATTTTTTCCTTTTGAATTTGGAATACCTAGCGTTTGTTTGAAAATTTTGAAATACCTAATGTTGCAGTACTTCCTAGTCACATGCAATTTATAACTATGAAAATAAAACAGTTCTGTGGCACAGTCATTATTGTTTATTGAACAAAGCAGACCTATTGCACGCCTCATAAGCGAAGCGTTGAGGTGGGGTCTACTCCCGTTTTACACGGAACAACTGATTTTTCAAACTTAAAATGTCTCTATTTATCATATATTGCACTTGTAAAATAATATCTACACACACAAATAAAGAACAAACACTACTCGTATTTTTAACACTCATGATATTTTTGATGCCATTTTTGTTATTTAAACTAGTTAAAAAACTGTTTGAAAAAAATCTGGCTTGGACGTCAGTGAGTTGTAGGTAATGTATGTTAACACGATAACGACGAAAATACTTTACTAATCGAGTCTTTTTTTTCGTTTACGAATTATTATGATTAGGAATAGAGCCCTATTACTTTTCACGGTCTGATTCGATGTGGTTTTAATTGTTATTAAATAAACAAAAAAGTACTGAATTTTTACGCTCAACGCGACACTAAAACCAGTGCCTTTCACGAGAACTACCTTTTTACGTACGCATAGCCACCGGTGGTTTTACTATCGTCCACAGAACGCCGTTCGCCCGGCCGGTACATTGTTTTTTGTTAAAAGAAATTTCTTACCTTTGCTTGACGAACTGATGATATTTGTCAAGTATAATAACTATTTTATCCATAACAATAATTAAAAATACTAAACACACGTAAATAATAACACACCAACATTTTGATCTATATTTTACTACTTGACATGCTCAGCTACTCTTAAAGTACAAATTATAATTTGTGAATAAGGAAAAAGAGTTTTTTTAGTACGAGCGGGAATCGAACCTGCGTCCCTTCCTTTCCGGGGAAGTGCTCTAATCCATTGATGTTTGAAATATCACGCCATCAAATAATATGAATTTAATTGCAAAATTAAACTTACTACATTGGATGAATGCATGTAAATGCATTGCCGATAGAGGGCGTTGGTCATTAAGACAAATGTGATGAGGAAATTCGGTATTTCTAGAAATGGTACGATAGCTCAACTTCCCCGGAAAGGAAGGGACGCAGGTTCGATACCCGCTCGTACTAAAAATACTCTTTTTTCATATTCACAAATTATAATTTGTACTTTAACACACCAACGTTATGAAACACGAAAAAAACATATTTTACATTCCACAATGTTGCGTGGCCTTGGCGTGCGCGCGGCCCGGAACTGAGAGGTAGACCAATATATAAGTTCTTTCTTAAAATTAGCGCTAGATGGCGTATAAAACATGAAACCCACATTAGTACTTTTTGAAATTAGCGCTATCTATGTGAGTTATTGAAAACTACTTAGTAAGACCAATACATTATTAGTTACTTATCAAATAATCAATTTTATTGTGAAAAATGAAGATTATGAGGCGTGCAGTTTTAGATTTTCCAAAGTATTTATATTATTAAATCATTATAGATTGATTTCAATAAATGTCTAAGCTTAATTATCTTATATATATTTTTTATTTGCAAAGTTAGTAAACAGGGATTATGATATTTATGATCCCATTTTTATGCCTGTTTACTTTATAAATTTTCAAAGCTTAAGTTTATAATAAGTAATCAACTAAAATAAAGAAATAACAATCAAAAATTAGTGAATTACTAAAACATCATTTATTACTTATTCGTTCTTTTTAACTTTGGACTTAATTATAAATAAAGATCTGCTGTCGCAAAAATGATGCTAGCTCTACTAAAACTTGGTTATAAAGTGAGGAACAGTCTTTTCTTTTCATTAATCAACTTGTAAACAACAAATTCTCTAGTACCTATATATGTATTATCTATGCAGCGTGCAGAGAGTGCCAGAGTTGCTAAATCATAAAAATAGCTGCTGGTCTCAGACTAAGAACTACATGCTGGTATATAATCTGACTACGTGGTTCATCTGCGGTTCGTTAGATGGCGACCGATGCATTGTTTGTGAAACTCTCAGAAAACATATCATGTAAAATTATCGTCCGTATAAACAGACTTTACAGGCAACTATATATTTAGTTTTTTTTAAATGTAATTATGTATTCATTTTCAAATTCTACAAAATCTTTGGCAATGTTCAGTGAACAGGAATTATACTCCTAACATTTACATGGTGTATCTTTCTGCTTCTTCTTACGTAGGTTAATACTGGTTAATACGTTCTGTAATTCTGACGCCATTTCTCTCGCTGTTTTTGCGGCTCAATTGCGCTTTTCTTTCTTATATACATAATTTCTTTATTTTTCTTTTTCTTAAAGTAATTTCATTTCTTTTTTTTCTAAGCTGACTTAGTTCTGGATCGGATTTTATTTTATCATAGCGTATTTTAGTAGCATTCCTTCTTGAACGTAAAATTTCTTCTCAGACTTTTTTTATTCGTTTTATTTTTCAGGAGTCATTAGGGCCTATATACCTACTATATCTATGTTAGGGCCGCTCCGTCGAACCAGCTGCAGCTGTTTTCGCCATTCTTCTCCATCCCTGACGTCACTTCGACAGCAGGCCCTGTGGGGTTTCTCCGGACGCGTTGCGCCTGATACCCTTAGGAGGTATACTTACGCGTGGTTTTCTCTTCCGCCATTTTACAGTTTAAAGTCCTTCGACTATGGCGGTGCTGCCCTCGCGACTGGATAATCTACAGCCATTCATTCCTCACCAGGCTGCAGAGCTTGGATTGGGGTTATTTTTAGGGGTTTTCTTTCGTTCAGGATTACGGGTCAGGCCGAACGGTGGTCTGCATCAGCTTAGGTGAGATCCTCTCTCGCCTAAATTGTTCATAGCAGTATTACAAAATATATTTGATCAACTCAACTGGTATATCAGAGGGGATCGGGAGTCAATCGACTTACTTAGCTCAGATTCGCGGACGATAAAGTTCTATTTACAGAAACAAGTCAAAGGTTGGAAGAAATAATTTATGTACAGTATAAACAAAGAAAACGAAATAATTGGTCTTATTTTGAACGAAAATAAGACGAAAATATTAACAAACAGCCATAAAAACGCAATAAACTTTAAATAAATAAATTTTCTTGGACCATTCCACACAACGTCCTCTGGTCCCAAACTAAGCTTAACGCTTGTGCTATGGCTACCAGATTACGGATATAATACATATATTACTTTATTTTTTTTGTAAATACATTCATAATTATACCTAATAGATAGAAACACCCAGACGCAGTACAAATATCTGTGTTCATCACACAAATAATTGTCCTGAGTGGGAATCGAACCAAAGCTTACACCCTATTATTCTTTATTGTATATTTTAGATATTATTTCACTTGTCATGAACATTATACTAAATTAACATTCTTCTGCTAATAATTTATATAGAACGACAAAGTTCTGAAAAAAAATAACTTCAATATATTTATGATATTGGTTTATTAGGCTTAAATGTACACTATTAGATCAAATGTAAAAATATTATTGTTGAATAAAGATATTAATAAATAAAATAAAAAAATACTCGAAGGAGTGCTGCTGCCCATTCCCCGCTATTCCATCAGTCGGCTCTTACGACTCCCATGGGTGGAGAGGGGTGGGACAATGCTAAAGCCGGCCCCACACGGCCAATGGGCTTTATTTTGATTTTTAAGTGGCAATGAACTCGACCATGATAAGAGGCTGTAATAAGTCAATGGATCATTCTGTATATACCTATATTATCATTGTATGATTTGCAAGCACAGCATTTTACGACCGTACAACAATAGGGCCATACTGTACAGCCGAACAAATGGCATGGAAATTCAATAAACCTTACCGAGGCTCTGTCTGGAAGGGCTTTTGTTGATTGACATCTAAATTATGTACAAGTCTTTACTAAAGACCTTTTATGCCAGCCATCATCTATTCAAAGCTTTTATGGTGAACGGTTGAATAATAGATTTAGGTAAGAAAAAACCTTTTTAAGTTGGGTCATTAGATCTTACCCATTTCCTACCTGTGTCACAACTCAGGTTTAATTTCGTTCAAATCGGATTAATGTCAAAAACTAACAGCAAGTCTTGTTACAAAGTACTACCGATGTAGGTGAATTGCATTTTTTAAATTGGGTATCACGCCTAAGTAAAGATCGGACTAGATACATGCACTAACAATGTGTCAAAATATGCACAATCATAAATCCGTTTAGATAGATATTCTATCATACTATAATGTTGTATTATAATCAAGACTTTTTATTTTATTTCATGTAATTTTATTTATTTATGTTACCTTTTCTTTTTTTTGTTAAGGCGGGAAAAATGTACCTAATCGCACACCCTGTCGTTCGGGCAATGAACAGAGTAGTGTGGGGCCATCGCCCACTAAAGAAACCCGCGGTGTGCCGTCTCTGCGCCTGTACTGGCATACCACTGAAACTGGTAGACATTACTTCAGAGTTCAGTAGCCCACCGGCGGCTTACCCTTTCGGGTACCCTCTTTAAGCAACGCTTCCGCCACCGGAGCATGGATGCTTTCAAACGCTTACACACCCAATATGAAAATATCCTTCGTCCATCCATCCATCAGCCTTTCAACGTCCACTGCTGGACATAGGCCTCCCCAAGAGAACGCGATAACGAGCGGTCCTGCGCCAACAGCATAAAAACAAGTAAAAAAAGTATCCTTATTAATATTATAAATGCGAAAGTGCGTTTGTTTGTTCACTTCTACACCTTCACTTCGTAACTGTTCAAGCGATCATCGTGAAATTTTGCATAGGTACATATATAGGAAAATTTACTTAGTATCCTGGAAAAATGGGCGTGACGTACCTACTTATTTATATATTTCAACCCAATACTGTCCCACTATTGGTATAGGTCGGCGCAACGGAACTTCCTCCAGGTGGACGACATGTACAATGCCCGAGATAGCTTTTGAATTTACCACCGAAGGAATGTAACATAGTTCCAGTGGCCCGCCAATAAAGGCGAAGAGACGGCACACGGCGGGTTTCTTTAGTGGGTGCAGGCCCCACACTACCCTGTTCGTTGCCCCGAACGACGGGGTGTGCGGTTAGGAACATATTTCCCGCCTTAACAAAAAAAAGTAGCTTTTGAATACAATAGCATATGACTGCTCCTAGTGATACGAAGGTATACCTAGGTCCAAAAGTGGACGGCTGGTGGATAAAAAGATGTTAAAATAATAAAAAACGTAAATCACAACTTGTGGGAAGTAGGTATTTACCTACTATCACTACGATTTTGATTTTATTATCCAAAATTTAAAGGTTATAAGTACATAATAAAGTTTACATACTTAATACAAGTAGACATGCTGTTACACAAATCTTATGGTGGTTAAGTTAGATTTTATTACATGCCCAAAATATTATCGATCTAAGCACAATGTAATTTTTCTGGTTTCACGTCTCTAAGCAATACTTTAGCTAACATGAGATCCGTTTATTACACTCGTAGCAACGAGTCGTAACGAACCGAGTTAGATAAAAACACAAAGATAACGAGAAGTAAAGTTAAATTACGGTCGGTTCAACTTATTAATATTCAAAAAGCAATCCGGAGAGCCCAGTTAAAAAAAGTTGACGTCTCAATTATCGAAGCCTCCGCCACGGTTCGGGAAGGCCGCACCGATTTTAATTTATATTATGTTCACGATTTTTATTTCCTGTTCGTATCTCGTAATATCGCAGTGTTTATAAATCACGACTAGCAATCTGTAAACGGGTATTTGTATTTATTACGTAATTTGTTATTTAAAAGTACATCTGTATTAGAGATATATTATTAGAGGTTAAAGTATATTTATTTAGTTTTATTGTAGTTTTATTAAGATTAGTATATAAACTTAGAATAATTACACCATATACCATACAGGTGTAATTATTCTAAGTATATAAATAATGTTAAGAACGTCGCCATCAAATGACCGAGCCCAGGTTTGGGGGAGAGGTTATGGTTCCAGTGGCCCGCCAACACAGGTGGAGAGACGGCACACGGCGGGATTATTTAGTGGGTGAAGGCACTACCCTGTTCGTTGCCCCGAGCGACGGGATGTGCGGTTAGGAACATTTTTTCCCGCCTTAACAAAAAAATAAGGTTTGAGGGAGAGGTAGTCGTTATGGAAAAGTATGAAATGTAGGTACAGTCAAAAACACATGACATTGGCTAAATCTTAAAACTATAGGGACAACTGCCTGTGGAGACCCCTTGCTCTATATACTCGTAATTTAATTAAAATCTACTTATAACCGCCATTAACGTAGTTGATTGTTAGGCTTCCACATGAAAGTTTAATGTTTGTTTTTCGGGTATGTAGTCTTCTTATTAGTCTATTATCACATTAAATACGTAGTGTTATTATATGTTCTGTGCTATTACTTTATAATATAACTGGTTATCAAACTTACGAGCACCATACATTAAAGAACATACTAAAAAAAAACAATGGAGACACATAACATCAGTCTGATCGAATGCGTTTATAAACAGGTACTTCTTGTTTACATAGACTCAAAAATTATCACTAACATAGGTAGTGCATAATTTTTTTAAAGACACCATTTTTTTTTTGTTAAAGCGGGCAAAAATGTACCTAACCGCATACCCCGTCGTTCGGGGCAACGAACAGGGTAGTGTGGGACCTTCACCCACTAAAGAAACCCGCCGTGTGCCGTCTCTCCGCCTTTATTGGCGGGCCACTGGAACTATGTTACATTCCTTCGCTGGTCTGGACACCCTGCAATGCACTGATTAATAATCCTTCTCTTGCGGGGTACTTTACACACATACAATTTCACTGATACAAAGTACACCCTGACTCGCAGAACACCAATTTGTAGATCGCGCAAAGAGTTGTCCTGGGAAATCGAACCCACAACACTCGGGCTGGAGACCGGTATGTAAACCACTCCGCCATCTGTGCAGTCAATGTATTTTCTGGGAGAAAAAAAGACTAGAGATTTATTCCGAGGTGTAAGTACGTAGTAGTAATATGTGTTCTGTAGTATGAGTATGGCAGTGATATATATGCACTTGCTCCACTTTCTTCACCAATGGCTTTACTTATATACCTATTAATTAAAAGAGTTCGGAAGAGTATTAGTTGCAAAGTTATTATAGTAAATCAAACTCACTCAATCATATAATTATATTTAATGACACTGTGGGTTAGTCGATAAATTCCATCTGTCGACTGAGTTATTCAGTGTTTAAATTATAAATAATTATTCTTCGAAATAGCCACTAGCCAGAATTAGTCAGGGGGTATTTTTGGAACTGTCATTCTTGTTAATATTAATGACGTCTATTTTATACTTAAGCTGCTTTAAATGTCTTGACTGAAAAAAGGTGTTAAAAACGTACATATGCCTATGCCAGGTAGGTACTTAAGCTCATAACTTGATTACTCATTTTTTATTTTGTTCTATGCAAATCATCCAAAAATTTTACAGCATATCATCGTCCATTACCGTACATGGGCCTCACCTGCACCTGCTGGTCTGTATACAACGGGCCCCTATAGCTTTGACCAGATCGTAGGTTATACGAGTACCTACATGATATTTAATATATGACATTTTAAATTAGATACATTTTATCCAAGTAAACAATTTACTAATATAAAGAGCTGTCTTCGGGCGTGAAACGATCTTAATTTACTGGGTGCCATATACAACCAGTTACAACAATATGACACTACATTTTTTTTATTCCAATATCGCTTCTGAGAAAGGTTTTTATCGCCTTATGAATATTTCATTGGCTGGAAAATGTTACGAGCCATAAATTGTGTTAGATGGCTACATTATGAAGATCGTTTATTGAGTTGATAAATCTAAAGATTGTGAGATAATAGAAATTACAGATCCTTCGTTTAATAGTCAGGATAGTCACCTGCGTAATGAATATTAATAAAATTATAATAATTTTATGTGTGCATAAATTAGGTTTTAATTGTAGGTACCTACTTAGTATTAATGCAAAAAAATATATTTGTATTTTCATGTATAATTTAAGCACTACATGATTGGCCACTTTTTATACCAATTTTGTTAAATACAAAATGTCTTTTGGTACCTACGCAGGTTCAAACGATCGTGTTCCAAAAGGCACGGGCTTACAACCAGTTCGCAGCTCGCAAAGTGTTTTGTTAGTAACGGTGGCAGACGAGCTATGATTCTCCTGGTAACCAAACAAACTCCCTACCGTGCAGATCTAGCGCTACGCTTTGGAGAAGAGTAGCTATAAACTCGTCTCATCTCTCAGACTAAGATCTCATCTTTATTATTAATAAAAGAAGACAAAAGACATCGATATGGTTTTTTTTTAATCTTTTATTTGTCAAGGCTTTAGTGGCATAAGGCATTTTGCAGGCCATCGATATGGTTTAAGACCGATTAAATATGGCATGTAGGTAATATTCGAGTCATGAGCAGTGCGGTTATTTCATTCTACACAGCTTGTAACGTTTTGTTGGCTTACTTTCTATTAACTTATAATATGGCACTCAAGAGGAAGTGATGAGTATTATCTATACTATGTTATATATATGTACTTAATAGTATTCTATACTCTAAAAATAAATGAGGTGCATTAGTCTCAAAAAATCGTGAAATGGCTGGAGAGCTTTTGATGAATTTTTTTGTCAACCATCCAGGAACTCACTAAAATAAAGTGAATTCATGCATGGTCTAGTCAGATTAATATTTTTGAAGTGAAAATTTCTTTAGGCGCGTTGAGCACTTTTTGGGTGAGCAAAAATCATGGAACTCGCGTCATCGTCACCTTTCCGATAGAAGTGAAAACTTGTTAACACTTCTTTGCAAACCAAAAATAATTCATAAATAATAATCTAATAGCTCGACGATACAATTCACAAGTTACTTAGTTTTCACTTCCATCGGCAGTCCCCAAAGACTGTCCCGCAATTATTTTTTAAAGACAACATATAATAACTATTACAATGAGCATTAACTGTATGTTATAGATTTTAAAGACATCAACTTTTTTTTGTTTTTTTGTTTAGGCGGGAAATATGTTCCTAACCGCACACCCCGTCGCTCGGGGCAACGAACAGAGTAGTGTGGGGCCTTCACCCACTAAAGAAACCCGCCGTGTGCCTTCGCTCCGCCTTTATTGGCAGGCCACTGGAACTATGTTACATTCCTTCGGTGGTCCGCCGGCGGCTTACCCTTTCGGGTACCCTCATCTGAGCAACGCAACCGCACACGGAGCGTCGCACCTTCGCGGGAGGCCTTGCGGGTAGCGGACGTTCCCCGGTCCATCCACCCGCAGCCTCAGCTAGGGCGGCATTAGGCGCAAATATTCACGCCTGCGCCGCCCCATTCGCTGGCGGCGGTTCGGGTCTGCGGAAGGATCAGCCTCCCTGGCCCTCTCCGCCGCTCCTTCCGCGAGATTACCTTGTCGCAGAAGGCAGCGACCGCGGCCCAATTCCTGTCGCTGCCAAGCATCGCTCTGACGACGCTCGGCAGCGAGAGGTCCCTCCCTATTATTGCTGCGACGAGTTCACGACGCTGCTCGGCTCAAGCCGGGCACGACTCGAGCGTGTGCTGCGCCGTGTCCTCGTCGCAGCCGCAATGGTGACAGCCCGGAGTCGCTTCCCTCCTTGCGACAATGTGCAGATATCTGCCGAAGCAACCGTGCCCCGACAGCACCTGCACCAGTCGGAAGGTAAGGACTCCGTGCCGTCGCCCTGCCCACTCTTGCAGCACCGGCTGGAGCGCCCCTACGGTCCAAAGACCGGCCCAGGGCTCCTCCAGCCGCGCCTTCCAGTTGGCCATGGCAGCTCGGCGGGCGTCGCCCTGCCATCTGGCCACCACGCTGGGTGGGGGACGTCCACCCCCCTCCCGCTCTTGCGACGCCCGCCGGTACACCTCGGCGAGCACCTCCGCCTCCAAGTCCCACGGAGAGGTTCCGGCCAACACGCAGGCCGCCTCCGTCGATACCGTGCGGTATCCACGTATGACCCTGGACGCGACGACTCTCTGTGGCCTCCACAGAAGAGCCCTGTTTAGTGTGTCCAGGGACTCCGCCCACACGGGTGCGCCGTACAGCGCCATCGACCGGACCACCCCCGCGTAAGCCGTCGACACGCATTGTTGGGTCCGCCCATATTCGGCATGAGCCGTGCAAGGGCGGACGCCGCACCGACGAGCCTCGGAGACAGTTGACGGAAGTGCTCGCGAAAGCGCCACCACCCGTCCAGCACCAGGCCCAGATACTTAATCCGGGCCTGCACTCCAATTTGGACCCCGTCCACCGTGATCGAGGCGCCAGCAGGTGGCTGACGTCGGGGCCCATGGAAAAGCAGGGCCTCCGACTTGTCCAGGGCCACCCTAAGCCCCAGCGCCCCGATCCTCCTGACAAATTATTATTTCCTGATCACAAAGAGTTGTCCTGTGTATCAGGAATCGAAGCCACAACACTCGAGCGGGAGGCCGGTATCTAAACCACTCCGCCCTCTGTGCAGTATGTAGGTAGTTGATTTGTTGAAGTAGTTCGGTAGATGGCATCGCAATCGTATGCCACGATATATTACAAGGTGACAAATTCTATTCAAGCAAAGAAATGGTAAGTAGTGTAGTCAGTTCATTAACCTAAAGTGAATGTTCATCTCAATTATGAAGTAACATTGTGTACAGATGACAATGTGTCTGGTCCATTCAATGGGCGAGGCTCTCCGCCTACTCGTTAAAAGTACCTGTATATTAAGCAAAGATAACATTGTATAACAAATTAAAATCGTACTATGTTTTCAGACTACAACTAGATATCAACTAGCATGAGGCCAATCTCAGCTTCAAGACGCTAGCAATATATACGAGACGCATTGCTCACTCGTTGCCTTGTCGTTGTGGTAAAACGTATATGATGCGGAAAGGAAGAATGTTAAAGAAGGATTGAAAAAATGGAGAGATAGCTTGGTAGAGGAGTAGATGAAGAGTGGGTTTTGGTTTCTAGCCATTGATCTATAAATCAAGGATACACAATTGTGTTAAGGAATCGTGGCAAAAGTTGTATAAGTAGGTATATAATCTTACTTAAATGTAAGTACCTATTCAATTCGTAAACATTTTATAAAATAGTACTTAACAACTTATAGGTGCTGTAGCTGCGTGCGTGGATGAAATGACACTATTCAGAAAGAACAAAAGAAAAAGAGACGAATGATTTTTTATTGCTTATGGTGGCAGACGAGCCACGCACGATGGTAAATGGTGATCGTCGCTCATAGACTCGACTAATATACCTAGAGTATTGTCAAGCCACTGCTCACCATTTCATTTCACAGATATGAAATGAAAGAATAAACGGCTATCTCCGGCTACAACCAAAACACACCGATGTACTTCATAGCCGGTCACACAGGAAATGGTGGTACCAACCCGCTCGGGCCCAATCCATCCATCCATCCATCAGCCTTTCAAAGCCCACTGCTGGACACAGGCCTCCCCAAGAATGGGGGGATAGTGCCGTAATTGCCACGCTTGGCAGGCGGGTTGGCGATCGCAGTGGATGTCGTTAATACTCGAAAGAGTGCTGCTGCCCACTCCCCCGGTATTCCCTCAGTCGGCTCTTACGACTCCCATGGGTGGAGAGGGGTGGGACAATTCTAAAGCCGGCCCCACACGGCCCGATAGCAAGTTTTTACTCCACTTGGTACACAGCCCTACCACCAGTAATGCTATGGATGATAATTGCTTTCTTCCTTTAGTCCCCTCGTGCGACACCCGTGGGAAAGAATGGGGTAGTGACACTTGTATTCTTAGTACGTCATCACACGGATAATATTTAAAAAAAAAACTTCAAAAGAGATTTTAGTATAGTTAGGCATGTTGATACGTAGCTGAACACTAAACGAAATGGGTGCAGGAAAGCGTAATCTGGACTATTAATATATAGTGGACACTTTTAGTGCCTAATTGTGGATCTTCTCTTTTTTATACATCGATGCTTCCAGCCCTATTTCTTGTTTATCAAACAAAACGTAACAAAGAATATCTAGCGAAGGTGGTGGCTCCCTGGTCGTCGAGCTGGCCTATTGCTGGACTTAGTAATGCTCTAATAACCAAATATTTCGAGTTATCAGCACTAGTGGTACCTCGTTTGTTTTTAACAGTATCATCAGTTCTCTTGATAATAAGTACCTATCTTAATATCTGGTAACAGTGTCTACTGGGATTCCATCCATCAGCCTTTCGAAGTCCACCGCTGGACATATCGCAGTGGATGTTGTTAATACTCGAGGGAGTGCTGCTGCACACTCCCCCGGTATTCCTTCAGTCGGCTCTAACGACTCCCATGGGTGGAGAAGAGTGGGAAAATTCTAAAGCCGGCCCCACACAGCAGCTCTACTGGGATTGCATTTATAATTTTATATGACACATAAAATTTTTATATCAAACTACCATTGATAAAATCAATGCAAACTACTAATAAAATTATCTGATTTCCTTAAACACAACAATTAAATGATTCAATAACGTAATAATTATCGTCTTTATTACAATGCGATACACATATTATGTCGTTATTTCAGGAAGAATCACATCGGGTAGACCTAGTATAATAACGCAAACTTTAAATCATGTGGTTAAGGCACTAACCACCTCTAATGGTCGACCATTCATCAAAGACATAATAAAGAAACTTGATTAATAATTTCAAATTTTCGTAAGTGCAGTAATATTATCTTCAGGATTCCTTTTAACAAAATTTGATCATTTCTATATAAACAATACTATTCCTTTTAAAGTCGATAACTCAATCAGCGATAGTCCACTGAGGGGATTAGGCCTCTCCTATTCTTCCACACTCCGTGGGGCCTATACTTACATATTCCTAGTTATACATTTACTCGTATTATTATTTTTAATGTGTATTTTTCTTTAACTAATGTAATATTTTTATTTTGATACTCGATTAAAATCGTGATTAAAATCAGTCAATCTAGCTTATTTTATTGGTTACCGATAAATGTCTATTTAAATTCCCCAGAGATAGATAGCTACAGCTGAAACCAATAAAAAAAACTTATACTCATGTTTCTATACCCGATACATTGTGATGATAAGCCTCTTCCCATGATTAATCACCTCACCATAACGTCTTAGGGTCATAGACACTCTAAAATACAATTTGAAGGTACTTTATTTTAAGAACGTTTCGAATTCTAGTAGTTTTTTTCGTCTATAAATTTATTGGCTGATTCTTTTGTCCTTTTTTGACCGTTACGAATGTGATTTGAGTGTTTGGATATCTCTATTTTGAATATATTATATTTATTATATGTGATGGGTTATAAACCTTGGGTAGAAAGTTTCTCTCGCTGTTAACAAGAGCAGTAAACTTTTAGGATATTTTCATAATGGAATATTTAGGTTCAGGGGGCGGACCTCTCGCTGCCGAGCGACAGCGATAGCAATGAGCCGCGGTTGCTACTGCGAAGACGTCATCTTACAGAAGGAAGAGACGGAGAGGGCTAGGGAAATCTATCCACTGACCCAAACCACCGTCAAGAACTGGGGTGGCGCAAGCCGGTGTATCTGCCCCTGACGCCGACGTAGCTGAGGCCGTAGGTGGATCTACCGGGGAACGCAAAGCCACCGAAGTCTTGTCACACAGTTCCAGTGATCCGCTAACACATGCGGAAAGCCGGTACACAGCGGGTTTATTTAGTGGGTGCGGGTCCCACATAACCCTGTTCGTTACCCCGGGAGATGGTATGTTTAGGTACAACTTGTCCCGCCTTAAAAAAAAGGATTTTTAAGCTCATCTGAAATAAGAATAAGTTATTTATATTGCTAAGTACTTACAAAAAGATAAATTTTAAACTAAACTCTTGGCGCAGTGAGACATAAGATAAGAAAAGGATATGAAAACTTATCGCATACGTAAGTTGTATTTACTTATTATATTTATTAAAAACTTACGCAACATTTGTAAGCATATTTATTTAAAACATTATAATAACCATTACATAATTTAGCTCTAAAAGAAACCCTTAGATAAGGAGTTTCCGGCTCATCGCAAAGTGAACGAGATAATCTGCCAAGACTCACATTACTAAGATTATTTCACTGTTTGACTGCGCACTTTACAAATGTTTACTCAGGCCTACGCAAACTAAACTTATACTCTACAACGTTAACTTTTCAAATCAAAACTAAAAATAAGATATGAATTAGTTCATAATACCTTCATCTTTTGGTCTAAAATTCAATAGTAAGTTGTTAGGAATCGGTAACAAGCTTCAGTTGCTTTGAACATGAGGACAGCTCCTGTTTAGGAAGCATTTCTTTGTTTTTCTCAGTCAGTCGCTAATCTGTATTTGTTCTTTTTATCTCCTTGGAATTGTTAACTTTTTCCCTATCTAATGCTAGTTGCAAATTTACTTTGAAGTACATAACGCTTATTGATTTTGTAGCGATAATCCTTATAAAATATGTGAACCATGTATTAGTTCATTAATATGGTACTTAATTCGGTATTATACTAGATACAACCCTGTTATGCCGTGTGGGGCCGGCTTTAGAATTGTTCCTCCCCTTTCTACCCACGGGAGTTGTAAGAGCCGACTGAGGGAATACCGGGGGAGTGGGCAGCAGCACTCCCTCGAGTATTAACAACATCCACTGCGATCGCCAACCCGCCTGCCAAGCGTGGCGATTACGGCATTATCCTCCATTTTGAGGAGGCATATGTCCAGCAGTGGACGTTGAAAGGCTGACGGATGGATGAACCCCATTACTAGGTGCGAAGATATTGGGGAATTGCAAGGATATTGTTTTGTGGTTAGTTTGTTTTCTTTTGCGGTAACTTATGTTTCCTCTAACTACTTAAATCTCTTTTTTATTTGAGAATAATTGACAAATCTAGCTTCCTCACCCAGTACATACTTAATTTAAAACTATATTTGCAATATGATGATTTTTTTGGATAAAAATCCTACTATCCTCAGACTGCATTAACTTCCAAAGTTTAATCTCAATAACATATGTCTTGTGATCAATTACGAGTACACTGGTACGGTGGTCAGGCCAACCAAAATCTTTTCACAGTATTGCAGAGATTTATTCATAATGCAATGTGGGTGCTGCTGGCCCAATGCGGGTTGGCAGACTTCACAAACTGTCGAGAAAATCTCTCAGACATGCAGGTTTCCTCACGATGTTTTCCTTCACCAAGCAGTGATAAATTGTAAACAAATACACACATAATTTCGAAAAATCTCGAAAGGTCAGAGTGTGAACCTTGGACTAGGGATCGAACTCGATACCACTGTCTTTGCAGTCCTTGGTTTTACCGCTTGACTATCACTGTGCTCACAACTTATCTTTTTTAAATAAAAAATGATACAAATCTAAAAAAGTAACAGAACTCCAATCGAAGGCTACACAAATATACGGATAGATAGATATACATATTTATCTGTAACTGCAAGAGCCCGTCACGAATAAATAAAGCCTTACAAATAAAAAAAAACAAAAACTTACAATCCCCAACAATCTTTCTTATAGAACCGAACTAAAGATAGAAAGAGAAACCAATAGAGTGGCGTCTGAGTACGAAAGAGATAGAATGCGCCACGTGACACCTGCCGGCCGCCAAATGAAGATATCGCAGCTGGATGCGAGAATATCAGTACAGGGAGAGTACAGGTATCGCCAACATTTATACCAATTTATGTTTTAATTTTTGTAATAGTTTATTTGATTTTAAAGTACTTAACATTTTTAGTAGTAAATGTATGGTAGTAACCTAATATTTTTAGTTTAAAAATTATATTGTAGACGTACACTAATCAACAGGTGTATTGAATATAATACACAGTGCTTTATTTTGTTTTAGGAGGTACATATTTATTAAATAAAACGTTTTATATTGGAAACAAATTAATTTTTGTATTTACCTATTTTTAATATTATAGACTCACGGTTTTACTTATAGGTAAGCATACCCATATTATGCCTGTGTAATTTAGTCACAATGTATTAGGGGTAAGTCTATTGTACACAGTTCCCGAATGCGTCTGAGAAATTGCTAACGGAAAACCCCAGTAACTTTTTTGTACTACCCAGGATTCAAACCAGAGACATTGTGGCTAAAGGCTATATGTGACGCATACGGATGGACATATAGCCTTTAGCTCTTATATGCGTTATACTAACGAGCATCAAATTCTAGATGTATACATGTAAATGTATACATCCTATTATGTAATCTGTGGTTAGACATAATAGCTACTGTATTACCGGTTATGAAAATCTTAGGTAGGTAAACGGTGGGTAAAATAACATCAGATCCACTGATAAATACAGAAGAAAAAATTTTCATATTGGTACAAGTAAAAAGGTTGACTATCAGGGTGTAAGCTGCGTGAAAACGTATACAGATTCTTCCACTGCACTACAGACTGACTTTACTGAGACTTAAACGAACACAATAGCTTCTCGGGACGGGATATTACCTCATATACTTAATACGTACATTGTGGCGATGCTCGTAAAGTAAGGTCTCAGCACCATTGAAGGTTGTCAACTTACTACTGCGACATTTACTTTTCAATACATACATTGTTAAATGTCTATCTTCGACGATATGACAGTAAATATATTATTGCAATGTTTTTTACCTCTGAAAACGACAACATACTGCACTAGCACAGAATAAATTACCTATTTATTTTGTGGCACTAGGTATTAATTCCTGAGTTGCAAAAAACATACATTTTACTGGACACAAAGTACCTACACCCAAACTCAATTGAGTTGTCAGACTGCGTACCTAGTCAAATGTGGTTTAAGTATTAAATTATCAAATTAATTACGAGTATGAATGTGGCCCTTCGTTATACTGACGCGTGGGTAGATAATGCGCGTCAAAGTAGATCCGCCGTTTAAATACATAAAAATGTAATTACAAAAATTATTATATTTATAGCGTTATAGATATTGTTAAAGACTTAGACAAATATAGGTTCTTTATCTATGGTCAAAGATGTCAAATTCCCATTTAAATCGTTTGCTATTAGCGTTAGCGATCATAGAATGCAATTTGGCTAGGCCCCAGATTACTAGGACAGTGTTACGGTAGAATAAGATAACTTAAATAGCGGAGAGTAAATTATCTACCAGAAAAGAAAATATGCTAGCGTTGCTAGCCACAATTTCTATTACACAACGTTTAGTAGACATAATCAATTCAACTGTACCCACGTAGTTAAAAGATTTAAAACTACACGTAATAAGAAACATGACAGCTGATTACGTGCAACAATGCACAATGACATGTTCATTATTTAACTTTATTTAAAAGCTAATAGAATTTTATACAAGGACTAGCCTTTTCCCTCGGCTCCGCCGCAGTAAAAAGCTAGTTTTTAAGTTATATCGCAGGTTTCCGATATAATAACGGGATAAAATGTATTCCAGTTTTTAAGTCTAATCAAGAGCTATCAAATAAAAAAAGTTGCACGCAAATCCGAACGAACGAACAAACAAACAAACAAACAGATAAACAGACAAAAAGACAAAAAATCAAAAAAATATAGCTTAGTCTTACAGTCATTTTTTCTCAAATAGGTATGTATCTTAAATGTACAGACACAGTTCTGTTACAGCTTTATAATAGTAGACAAACATCCTATAAAGAAAAATATAATGAGATGTTTTGTCTTGTTTATTTCGTTTACTTTACCTGTACCTTTTTTTTCTTTTTTTTGTTAAGGCGGGAAAAAATGTTCCTAACCGCACACCCCGTCGTTCGGGGCAACGAACAGGGTAGTGTGGGGCCCTCACCCACTAAAGAAACCCGCCGTGTGCCGTCTCTCCGCCTTTGTTGGCGGGCCACTGGAACTATGTTACATTCCTTCGGTGGTCCGCCGGCACTTTACCTGTACCTAAGATTATTGATAGGTCGCGCACGCGGAGCCTATCAGTAATCTTAGACCTGTACCTACTATTTTCAGATCATTAAGACTAGGTAGGTAATAGACTAATAATACAAATGAGTGACTTTGCCGTAACGCGGTTCCAAAATTTTTTTATTGACTTGCATACTTAACATCTTCCTCACGCTCAACGTTGATAATTCCCGTTGATAACGCTCACCGGTTTCGCAGACTCCTGACTCCACCTTTCTTCAATTTCAATACATGACGGATTTGGTCTAGTGTTAGTCTCGGGCACCCCTGTAGAATAATATTAAAATCTTTTTTTTTACACGCTCACGGTCAATGAACGCCCTCTCAGAAAATCTCCTGTGGGTACAGTCCTGTTTTGTATTGGTACCAGTGGTCCGCCAACACAGGCGGAGAGACGGCACACGGCGGGTTTCTTTAGTGGGTCCCACACTAAAGAAATTAATTCGTTGCCCCGAACGACGGAGTGTGCGGTTAGGTACATTTTTTCCCGCCTAAACAAAAAAAAAAGGTACTAAACACATAAACTATGTAACTAAATGTGTTCCACCACCACTCAACTGATTATCATAAAATTTTGCATACATATACCTCAACTAGGTATATGTATGCAAAATTTTAAACCAATTTGGAACCAGGAAATGGATAGTTCCCGTAGGAAAGCGGTTTTTGCGTAGGGGTCGTTGGTGTCGTATAGAGTGGCGTACATTGATGTATATATGTAGTAACATATAACTCAATGGTGGAGTATATATATTCTGAAGTCCACGCGGAAGATATAAATTTAATTTTTGTATGTAATGTTAGCTTATTAATAAACAAAACCAAGAAGAAATTGCCCTTTAACGAGTACAGTAAATGGTTCTTTAGCTGTCATTTATCGCTTCACCAGTTAACGAGAATTGTCATTAAGGAAGTTTGTAGCGATAATCTAAAAAAACATATCCGTAGCAAAGAAAACAACATTCTTATTCTCTTAACACGTGATTATGTGGGAAGATTTTGATATTAATTTGGGTGCGAGACGGACAAATGGATTGGTAGAGAGATACGAGTAGAGATGACTGTGTTACTGATGATGCCGCCAACAAGCCCGTGGATCAGTGATCTCACAAAACAGTCATAACCGCCTTTCCGCTCGTTAAGCTAGTTTCACACATACCTTTGTGTTTTAGGTGATAAATTACCTATACCAGAATTGGATTACGATCTCTAGTCAAAATAATTGTAGTATACTCGTACTACACAGAAAATTGTGCTCAATTTTGGTATGAGCTTTTTAGGGTTCCGTAGCCAAATGGCAAAAAATTGAACCCTTATGGATTCGTCATGTCTGTCTGTCAGTCCGTATGTTACAGCCACTTTTTTCCGAAACTATAAGAACTATGCTGTTGAACCTTGGTAAGTAGATATATTCTGTGAAACGCATTAAGATTTTCACACAAAATTAGAAATAAACAATAAATTTTGGGAGTTCCCCATACTTAGAACTGTAAACTCAAAAATTTTGTTTTTCATCTTACCAAATAAAACATCAAAAAAAGGGCTTCAAAAATGATATTGAGGTTTCTAAAATTTTGTTGTTGGCAGACTACACAAACCGTCGAGAAAATCTCTCAAACGTGCAGGTTTCTTCACAATCTTTTCCTTCACCGAGGACTGATGATTGTATGTATTTACAAAAAAAAAAGTAGTATATGTATTACCTATATCCATGATCTGGTACCCATAGCACAAGCGTTAAGCTTAGTTTGGGACCAGAGGACGTTGTGTATATAAGATATAAATAAATGTTCACGGACAGGGGGAAACTATAAAATATTACCATAATACATGTATTTGTTTTATTTCCCATGTTCCTTCATGATCACATTTTTTTATTTATTTCACACACAATAATTATTAAAGAAAACTCTCAGATCCTTAATAAAATTATAACTAAATTATCTGTTCAGAAATATTTAATTTCCTGATATACTTAGTTTCTATTAAAGTAGTAGTTGTTTAGATATACTACTATAAACGAGAGGAATCGATCCGGAAATATTCCATTTCCGTATCGAATAATTTCGCAACGTCACTATTTAGTACTTGTCATAACGTTGCAACACTGAAATTGTCAAATCTGGAATCGAATTAAAATTCTGACTATAAGACTAACCTACCTAGACAAAATCGGTCATGTATTGAAGGAAGGTGGAGTCAGAAGATTCCAACCAAAGAAACCGGCGAGCGTGCAAACAGAATTATGAATGTTGAGAAAGCGAGAGATATAGGTATGCAAGAATAGAGCCTCTTGGCACTGTGTTATCTCCGCCTAGTCTGCCTACCCTGCAAGGGAGATGGCGTGATGATAAGTAAGTAAGTAATACACACATCATTTCGAAAACTCAAGAAGTGAGAGATGTGTGCCCGTGCGTGCACCCCATACTGGGGATCGGATTCAATTCCACTGCCTTTGCAGACCTTTGTTTTACCACTAGGCTATTACTGCCACAAACTTTTACTTTATGTTTTCCCTACCTAGAATTTAGTTTCTTAAAACACAGGTATTAGGCACCCTTTATTATTTTGACAGCTAATCAACAGTACCCCAAAAATGATTCAATGGTTGATGTAACTTAACTTCAACAACATTTAGTTTATAATAACTACCTACTGTTTTATTCATGGATACTCTCAACCCACTCTTTGGATAAATGGTCTCTCGTTTGTAGCCATTGCGTTATAGTACGTAGTGCATATACTTACATCAATGTTTGTAGCTATAAAGCTTAATGATACACTTACTCGTAGAACCGTATTTAAGTTTAACTTATAACCGCAAATGAAGCAGTTACTGCAGTGTTGCATAAAATAAATGCTAACGTTACATTGTAACTCCATCGCTTGTTATAATAAAAATTATATTTTTAATACTATATATAGGTAGTAAGAAAGATATATTTTCGAATAAAATTCTTGGATTGTTTTATAGTATTTCGTGTTATTTCATCATAATGATTCACTGTTGAGCTCTAAGCGGTTGTTCCAAAAGGCAATTTACCTTCTTTCTTTAAAATCTATCGCATTAGATAGATTTTAAAGAAAGTCCTAAGTCATAAAAATAACTTCTCGATTTACAAAACTTGAACCAACTTGACATATAACATTGAGGTGATTAATAAAATAAATTCCACCCAAGTAATAGAGGACTTATTTCTTAAGTCACGAAATATTTTCTATAAATAACAAATACTACTAATATAAAACTAAAAACTTTATCCAACCACTTACATAATCCTACATTATTCTTATCGACAATCCAAACTTTATAACAGAACAGTCCACTAATGAGAAAGACTCAATCACTTTCTTAATGTATTTTTTCGTTGGTTGGTGTCCGATAAGAGTTGTCCCGAGAACTGGTCTCGTTAACGCCGATGAAGTTGTTATACGCGACGGCTCGCGCCTACTTGTTGTAACCACCTTTTTATAGCAACAGGTAAGAAAAGTATAAGTTAGAAGTGATTTCATATTAAAAACATCCTTGCTGTTGCGTTTTAAAAAAAAAGTTCACCCTTCTTGTATAAATTATCACGAACACCAGCTCAAGTTGCATAAACGTTGTAGAGTAGAATAGAAATAGAATATAACTAGCATTTGCAGCCAAAAGTTTGTTTTAAGGTTATATCTCAGGTTCCTGATATAGTAGCGGGACAAAATGTAAGTACATACTTATACCAGTTATTAAGTCTAATCAAGAGCTATCAAATAAAAAAGCCCCATCAAAATCCGTTGAGTAGTTTTTGCGTGATGCGCGAACGAACAAACAGATAAAGAGACAAAACATCTAAAAACAAATGTTTTGTGTTCAGACACGCCTTTATAGCCTAATACAGTAGTTCTTTTTTTAAATATCAGGCACAACTCTGCTACACTTTTATAATAGTTAGGATATATTCTGTAGAATAATCAATGTATAGGATTGACAGTTGATTAAGCTTTCGTTGTCGTAGCCTTATATCAATCCCTTACAATTATTATTCTATTCTACAATGTTTATGCAACTTGGCAAGGGGGTCGGTACGTACCTAATACTTCTTGATAGTGAGACTATTAACCAAGTAAGATAATCTGCGGGTAAACGGCGTGAGTAAGCCTTTTCTGATATAAGAACGGTGCAATAACTTAAAGGAATTTTAGCTAGTAAGGTACTTAATGGTGGTAATTTGTTATAGGTAGCGTAGGTATATACTCCTGTATACATTTAGTAAAAAGTTGTTATTTAGACATTACAAACAGACACTTAATTTTTTTTTATTGGTGTAGATAATAATAATTATGTCAAGTTTATTCCTATTTATAATTTACGGTCTACACTTAGGAAAACAACTTTTACATACTTTTTACTCATACGTACTTTAAATTTAAGAGCGGAAGCTAGCACCTATATTTTTATATGATTTCTTATACCATGATTGAGCAATTATAACCAGTAATAACATACGTTACATTAGATAGTTATTTTTATCTCGACTCCAAACGTTGTCAGAACAAATTAATGACGCAAAAGAAATTCGAAATCACAATTTTATTATGCATCTACAAAAGTGCCTATGTATTTGAATAAAAAATCTGTCTTTTTACGAGTAGTAGTAGAGTACATTAAATATTTGATAGGTATGTATTGCATAAGCCGTTATTTGAGAATGCTGTACACTTGTTCAAAGCAACACCGGTTCGTACACATTTGGTCAAATTCAAATTCAAAAATAACTTTATTTTATAGGCTTTTTATAACAGCACTTAAAGTCGTCAAAGTTACTTACTAATAACTAACACGAGCGCTTGAGGCAAGTGCATCCGCAATGGAGCGATTGCAATCGCCACAAGCGGCCGGATTCCGTAGTAAGGCTTTCATGAGAAGAACCCGGCAAGAAACTCATGAGCCACTTTTTTAAATCTTAAATTTCTTACAATATTTAAATTAATACTTAACTAAAGTAGGTGCTCATCAGAACATACAATATTGTGGAAAAAAAAAACAATATAATAAAATAAAAAGGGGTAGGTATGTACTTATTTTAAAATTAGGAGCAGTTCCAAACCATTTTGTTTTATCTTCCAGATAATCCGAAATTGTATAATAACTTTTACTAATTAGTCTAACTTTTACAGTTTTCTTAAACTTATTTAAAGGCATGTTTCGGATATTTTCGGGAATTTTATTGAAGAAGCGTATACATTGCCCCATGAAGGATCTACTAATTCTGTGGAGACGAGTACTGTGTGCAATAAGATTGCCTTTGTTCCTAGTATTAATATGATGATCGTCACTGTACTTATCAAAGTTATCGATATTTTTCTTAACATATAACAAATTTTCATATATATATTGTGACACAACAGTTAGAATATTTATTTCTTTGAATTTATCTCTAAGGGAAACTCTTGGGCCTAATTTATAAATTGCACGAATAGCCCTTTTCTGAAGTACAAATATAGAATTTAAATCTGCGGAGCATCCCCATAGCAGTATGCCATATGACATAATACTATGAAAATAACTGAAATAAACAATTCTAGCCGTTTCTACATCTGTCAATAATCTAATTTTTCTTACCGCATATGCTGCTGAACTGAGCCTACTTGACAATTTTCCAATATGGGGACCTTATTGGAGTTTGTTGTCTATAGTAATGCCCAGGAAAACAATAGACTACACAAGCTCTACGCCATTTAATTGAACATTGGTTTCAATTAGTCTTACATTTGGTGTAGTGAACTTAATACATTTCGTTTTATTTTAGTTAAACTAATGAACAACTTTAGAAAGTGCATTGTTCACATTGTCATAATTAAGTAATAGTCTTCTAATTTTGAATAATAATGATGTATCATCTGCGAACAATACTATATTGTGATTGTCCCCTACGTAATAGGGTAAGTCATTAATATAAACGAGAAACAAAAATGGCCCCAAACTGGAACCCTGTGGCACACCCATTGTCATGACAGACCCCAGTGATAGACTGCCGTTAACACCGACCCTTTGAATTCTATTGCTCAAATAAGAAGTCAAAAGCTCGAGAGCCTTGTTCCTGATTCCATAGTGGTAAAGTTTTTTGATGAGGGTTTCATGTTGTACACAGTCAAATGCCTTCGATAAATCGCAAAATACACCTAACGCATCGTGCGAATCTTCCCAGGCCTTGAAAATAGTTTTTAGCAATTCTATACCCGCATCAGTAGTAGAGCGATACTTTGTGAACCCAAACTGGTTTTTATGAAAGATTTTATGGACATCAAAATAGTTTATCATCTGTTGGAGTATAAGTTTTTCAAATACTTTACTTAATGTTGGTAGCACAGAAATTGGACAAAAATTGTTAAGATTGAGGTACTACCCGATTTAAACAAAGGAATCACTCTACTAAGTTTCATAAGATCAGGGAATATACCCTTAGTAACACAACCATTAAAACGGACGCCAATTGTGGAGCAATAATATTTATTATAGAGCTGACCAACTTGACAGACATACCCCACAAATCTGCCGTTTTCTTAATATTAAGATTTCTAAAAGCATTTAAAACATCCTTCACATTGACATACGAAAATTCAAAGGAAGTGTTACATTTTGGAACACATTGCTTAAAGAGCGATTCGGGTGAAGTAGAGGACAACGTCAGATGTTTGGTTTTCAAAACAGGGATATTTGTAAAATAATTTTGAAATGCAGTTGCCACTTCTCGATTTGCTCCTACATATGTATTACCTATTTTTAAATTAAAGTCTCTATTACGCACAGTTTCCCTACCGGTCTCACTGTTTATCACTTTCCAAGTTGTTTTAATAGGTAATATCTCCGGATTGTTTGATTTTATTTCTCAAATATAATCATTTAGCGCAGGAACAGGCTCGTTTGAATATTTTGGAGTACTTATTTCTGTACATATTCTAAAAAAATTGGGTTATGGTTATAAGATTTTTCATATAACCTCAGTCTACTTTTATAAATACCACTGGTAGCCCATTCGCTAAAGCCCACTCGAGCGCCAATTAGGTTTTGTATTTGTAAATATATTATCTATACAAGTTGCGCTAGAAGAGGTAATCCTAGTAGGTTCCAGAAAAACATTATACAAATTATAAGACTTCATTAAAGTTATGAATTTTTGAGTGGTACTACTGTTTTCTAGTAAATTTATATTAAAATCTCCACAGATAACAATTGTTTTATTTGAACCTGAGGTTTTAAACAAAATGTCCTCCAGTTGTCTTTCAAAATCATCATATGGTGAACATGGAGGTCTATAAACACTTGCAACAATGAACTGCTCAGACTCAATACAAGCAATTTCAATAACCCGTTCAACAGAGAGGCTCACAATATCTTCACGTACTTTAAATTTAATTTCATTATTTATAATTATTAGAGAGCCGCCACATATAGCGTTGTTTCTGTTGAACGAGCTAGCAACCTGGTGGTTAGGAAAATTTAATATTAATTGATTGTTTTCGAGCCAGTGTTCGGAAATACAAAATATATCTATATACCTAACAATCATTTATAAATAATTCAATTTCCAGTTCTTTGCCAAACATACCTTGAATATTTTGATGTACCAGGTTGATTTGTTTTAATTTTTTGTTACTATTATTACTAGAGCAAGAGGATGTCTCTTTTGTCTTAATAAAATTATGATTTAATTTATTATTACATATCATACTATGTATTTGTAAAGCAAGAGGATGTCTCTATTGTCTCATATTGTAATTTAAATTAAAAGGTGAAATGTCACTATTTTTATTATTGGGAATGTCAGAATTTAAATTACAAATGTCAGTACATTGCTCAATAAAAGCAAGGTTGTTAGCCAAATTCTTGGCTGATGTATAAAAAAAATATGATAGCGAATCAGCTACCCGTCGTCGGTCACTGCGATGGCTTAGCGGTATAGAGCACTTCAAAATGTTTAAATTTCGTTAGCTTCCTTTGTGTAAATACACACAGTATAGCAATAGTATACAAGTATACCTTTTTTTTTCTTAAAGCAGGAAAAAAATTTCCTGAGCGCACACCCCGTCGTTCGGGGCAACGAACAGGGTAGTGTGGGGCCCTCACCCACTAAAAAAACCCACCGTGTGCCGTCTCTCCACCTTTATTGGCGGGCCACCGGAACTATATTACATTCCTTCAGTGGTATACAAGTATACCTAGACAAAAATATTTTTAAATTTACTGAGAACATAAATTTCCTGTTACAGCAACAAAAACAATGTGGAGTCGAGTGCCAATTGAAATGTGCAACATTGCTATAGATAAACTAGTAGGTACTTAAATGGCCAAGTACGCACGTATAGACTGATGTCATACTATGCCTATTCTTATTTTTTGAAGTATATATCTAGTGATACATCCCAGTGTTCTGCACGGGTCTCCTCCACATGACAGGCCTTCCATAGATACTTTCTTAGATTTTCTTGTGCTTTATAATTTATATTGTTTACATTATTCATAATCCTAACATCGTGATTCACGAAAAAAACTTACATAACATTGCATCAAATCCGAGGGTAACATCCGGCTCACGCGTGCCTTTGACTTTGTCGCGTAGTTTGCTGTCCACCCACACTGCCTACCCTGCAGGAAGGTAGGCGCCGACTCACCTCGACTATAAACAAATAATTGTATTTTAATTAGGTACACTTATGGAAATTTATCTGTACTTATGTATTATTTGGAAAATATTAAACTTACATTTTTACTCTTAAAAAAATTATTACACATTTACCCCCTCTCCCCCACGGGAGTCGTAAGAGCCGACTGAGGGAATACCGAAGGAGTGGGCAGCAGCACTTCCACGAGTATTAACAACATCCACTGCGATCGCCAACCCGCCTGCCAAGCGTGGCGATTACGGCACTATCCCCCATTCTCGGGGAGGCCTATGTCCAGCAGTGGACGTTAAAAGGCTGATGGATGGATATGCGCAAGACGCAACGCATTGCACGGAATTGCACCAGCCGTGGTCTCGATTGGCCCACAGCTGGTGTAACTCAGCCGAAACATCGACGCCAGTCAAATAAATGTAATTTTTTGTTAAGGATATGAGGTGTACCCCAGTCGTGTGTTGAAAAGCATCCCAGAATATATGGGTTGACTGCATCCTGGCGTGGCAGAGCAAGAAGGCTACAATCATCAGAATAGGTACCAATAATTTTCGTAGTTCTCTATTTCTTAATATAGAGGTAAACGGAAAGGAAGCGTAAAACGCAAGCCGAACGCAAAGAGAAAATAACATATTATTATGGTTACCGCGTCTCTTCCCGCAAGCTCCGTGGTTCAGATTATTCTCGATGAGTTAATCAGCCGACATTGTTGTAAGGATCTCAAAGTTTCAACCTGTAGTAAGGTTTATTACTTTGAATGTCGATACTCAACTAATTACTATTGAGGATGATTACGTATAAAATATTACGTAGGTCACATGACCGCTGAAGGCATGTAACATGGTTCCGGTGGTCTGCCAACACAGGTGGAGAGACGCCATACAGCGGGTTTATTTAGTGGGTGAGGGCCCCACACTACCCTGTTCGTTGCCCCAAACGACGGGATGTACGCCTTACCAAAAAAACCGGTACATTAATAAAATTTGTGAAAAGAATAAACGGGTGATTTTTCCAATTTCTCTTCACACATAGATTCTTCCTGCGACTTCGTCCACGTGGACTCTACGGTACACAAATTATCTTCATGCAAAAATTGCTATCCTACAGGAATTATCCATTTTCCGGGATAAATAGTAACGTATTTCTCTACGAGTAGGTACTTATAACACATTTTATGATGAATAGTTAAAGCATGAAAGTGTAACAAACACGACGCACGATGTTAAACAAAAGTTTTTATTACAATATAACATCGCGATAGTTTGAGGTCGTGTGTACGATAATGCAGGATAATGACTCTATTGGCGGCAGCGTGGCGGCCAGCGCTCGAAGCCCCGCCTCAGGTTTATCTACTATTGCTGGGTTGAGAGCTTTGAAAGTGCCTCTTCTCAGAAACGAATAGTCAAGTTTCGAGATTATTACCAACTTATAAATTAAATGATTATTGTGACATAAAACAATTCGCAAAACTAATATATCTATTGAATAGCTTACCTATTTCTTTATTTTTTATAATAAAGCTTGAACAATTAAAAGGAAAAATATAATTAATTTTTATATTCACTAAATTCAATTTTAAATAAGCGTTTACACAAGGATCATTATAAAGATATTCAAGCAATTACCCAAACGTCAAGTACAATAATACGAAGCAATCAAACACGTAACCGAAAGATAGATAGAGCTTCGAACTTTTTAATGAAGCCTTCATAAGCGCGCGCGCTGGCGGCTCGACAAAGGTATCGAACGCTTTGATGTAGCCGACGCGCCGAGCGGTGACAGGGCGGAGGCGATGATGTCTTTATAAAAACTCAATGATTTATTCCGAAACCATTGGGCCGTTTGACGTCTCTATCGTCGAATATGCCTGCTTGGTCTATAAACTATAAATTATATTTATAACAACGGTGTGTTACAGCGGCAATCGTCATTTAAACCGCAATTCTTCCATTAAAATGTAGGCAGACGTGTTAAATTTAACGATTCCATTAAATTTTAAATTGGTACAACATATGGCTCTTTCAAAAGAATTATTCTAGATGCTATAAATGTTTATTTTTAAATAGCTCCATAGCAAGTACATCGTTAATAAAACTAGATAAGTTATAACTATTTCAGAGAAGCGATTCTTGTACTTACAAAACTGCTTGGGTTACAAAATTAAGAAATGATATAACCACAGAAATCGCTGTGGATATACCTCACTGCACTACTAGCACTACTTATTATACCTATGATTTTTATTAGATTACATTGTGACACAAATATTTTATAGTGAAAGTGTTTCATTGATATTTCGATGAAGGCACGAAAATGTTTCTTTTCAATGGTATAGAATAGGAGTTCCCAAAGTGTGGGTCGCGAGTAGGGCTTGCATTCGCATATTCGAATATTGAGCTTTTTCGGATATTCGAACATATTTTTTTTATATTCGAATAATATTTTATAGTAAATGTTTTTTATCACCCCAGTAACTAATATTGTGTTCTGTATGAAGTAAGTAACAAGTAATCTGCAGCTAATTTATCAGACCAAGGTGTGAATTGGAGACATAAATCCACATGGAAATGGTGCTGTATTATATAGAAGGTCCTAGACAGGTCTCGTTAAATCGAGCATATAAGTTTCTGCTAAGGAGTAGTAAGTAGAAGGTATTCTACTAGTGTAGAGTGTGAAAGGAATCATCTACTGAACAGATTTGTAACAATCTCAATCTCTACATGATGAATTCTTTCTGGCGGTTAAACAGACAGATCTCCAAGACTGCGGGACACAATATTCGCCAATTTAATACTCGAAAGTGAACTCGAAGCGTTCGCAGGAGATCTATCTGTCAGCCAGCTGACTAAGCTAAAGACAAGTGACGGTATTATCATTTCATCCCGAGGTGAGATCTTGAAAGAGGTCCACCAGTTCTATGGACAGTTGTACAGATCCCAGAGTCCTCTTGTCGGCTTGGTCCAAGATCCCAGATTCAAGTAACTCACACTTTATCGAAGATATCCCAGACATCAGCCTGTACGAGAACATAATGGATCTCAAACATCTAAAGAACAGAAAGACACTGGGAGACAACGGAGTTACCACAGAACTTCTGAGAGCAGTCGGAAAGCCGATCGTAAAAGCTCTTCAATTTCGTCGTCCTCGGGGAGACGTTCCAGAGTCGTGAATCAGAAGCGTGGCGTTGCTGTTCTTCAAGAAAGGTGACAGAATGAAGAATTTTTGACCAACAGGGGCTAAAGAGCGGCCCCTTCTGTAAATTGTTTTCGAGGGTCATTACAAATTGACTCACGCGCAGGCTTTAGTGACTTCCAGCCTCCCGAACAAGCCGGTTTCCGAAATGGCTAAAGTACCAGAAACCACATCCATACGCTACGCCAAGTTACGCAGAAAACCGAGAATCGGCCTCTGTGTCTGGCGTTTATGGACTACTTTGATTCGATCGAAATTTGAGCGGTGCTGCAGTCCCTTCAGCGGTACCAAATTGACTATCGATATATGGAAGTGATGAAGTGCATATATAGAAACGCGATCAAAACCCATGTCAGTTTTAGTTCAGGACAAGAGTACGAAACGGATCTAACTGCAGAGAGGTGTTAGACAGGGAGACATTATGTCAGCGAAACTCTTCATCACTGCACTTGACGACGTCTTCAAGTTCTTGGACTGGACCGCATTCGGCATCTACATCAATGGCGAATACATCACTCACCTTCGATATGCCGACGATATCGTAGTCATGGCAGAATCGCTGGAGGATCTTGGCACCATGCTCAATGTTTTCAGCAGGGTTTCCCGACTAGTGAGTCTCAACATAAGCATGGACAAGACAAAGTCACGTCAAATATCCATGTTATATCAGAACCGGTCCTAGTCGGGAGTGCGCTTCTTGAAGTTGTCGACCGCTACGAGTAAGTTTAGCTGTTACAAACAGTCCAGTTAAGTAGGCACGACTTCGAGAAAGAGGTCAATCGACGAATCCACCTCAGCATAGCGTTTGGGAAGCCAAGGAATGTCTTCTCGTATAATATTCAGCAGTGTCTGAAAAGGAAGTTCTACGACCAGTGTACGTTACCAGTGATGACATAAGGAAACAGAGACGTAGTCTCTGAATGTTGGCTCAAAGTCGCTCAGAACTCAGCGTGCCATGGCGCGGGCTATGCTCGGTATTTCCCTACGTGATTAAATTCGTAATACGGAGATCCGTAGGAGAACAGGATTGACCGGCATAGCCTGCTGGGTTGGCATGCTTAAGTGGTAACGGGCAGGTCACATAACTCGACGAACCGATAACTGTTGGGGGAAAAGGTTCTCGAGTGGCGACCACGTATTAGACATGGCGCACCGTAGATGGCGCCCCACCAGATGGATCGACGATCTTATCAAAGCTGTGGGGAGCCGTTGGATGCGGTTGGCGCAGGACCGCTCCTTGCGGCAGTGGATGTTGAAATGAATAAAACGAATATTCGAATACCAATATTTTCGAATATTTGCAAGCCCTAGTCGCGAGCGAATTGAGTGGGCCCTGAAACATAAGATAACCCGACCGATCGGGCTTACAGCCGGACAGCCACTGAGGGGCCCCGCCGTTTCCCATTGAAATAGCAGTCCTTGTATGTGGGTATATAAGTATTAAAAAAATCTATTCTAAATTAACGTTGTTTTTCTTATTTGAACAGTCCTTTGTCCATATTGGTGACGCTTATATTTCCATTGTTTATGAAATAACTGAAATTACTAAATTACAATATAAGTTATATTGTCGGTTATGATAATGTCAAATGAAAAAAAGTACGTATGTAATTTGAAACAAACTGTCAGTCGGTCTACGTCATGAGGGTTCGCGTCGGCGATTATTTTCTTGTTCTGAGCACAGAGACTAGGCAATCTGAGCTTTACCAATGTTTTATGCCCCTTTTTTTAGACGGCCAAGAGGTGGGTCCCAAATTTGGTAGTTTTTGTTAGGTGGGTCGGAGCCTAATCAAGTTTGGGAACCACTGGTATAGAAAATCTTCTTTTGCGCGGTGCCATCTCTTTCAGCCAGCAATCATCACGGTTTGATTCTTGAGACAGCCGAACGAATCGGGTAGCTAATCTCATTTTAAACTACGTTCTTAGATTATTGATATGTGGTACGTCTTCTTCTAGGTATTCTGCTACTCTGTATTATCCCTTGCGTAAAGAGAGTTATAGGGATAGAAATTGGCCAACTAAAATACTGGCCAGAGGTTGGGCTAAGTTTGTTCACGTTTCCTTTTTTCGTAGCAGTACATATTATTTTTATTTTAGTCGTAGCATAAATTTTAAAAATTATACTAATATTATTACAATGCCTTCAATATCATGAATAAGCCAAAAAATAAACAAGGAGCTTTCGAGCTCCACTCGACAACTGTAGTTCTTTTTCTATTGTTAATATATTCTCGGAAGGATGACTCGAGACTTAAGATGATGAGAACATCAAGTGGTCATGAGCAGTAAGATTCAATAATCTCCTTAATGCCGGTAGCTCGACTAAAGTTATTCATTTATTTGTAACAAAGTTTTCATTGAGTCAATAGGTATGTAAGTATATATAATAGTAGAAACTACCAACTTATAAAATTAATTTTACCTTCTACGGAAATAATGCGATTGATTTGAAGTTTTATAACTACCTCTGTGGTCTAATGGTAGGGTGTAGCGGATCTTGAGTACAAAAGTTTTGGATTTTTGTCAATATATTCTCAACCGTGGGGTGGCCCCCTGGCCGTGTGAGGCCGGCTTTAGAATTGTCCCACCCCTCTCTACCCACGGGAGTCGTAAGAGCCGACTGAGGGAATACCGGGGGAGTGGGCAGCAGGACTCCCTCGAGTATTAACAACATCCACTGCGATCGCCAACCCGCCTGCCAAGGTTGGCGATTACGGCATTATCCCCCATGACGGGACCGCTCGTTGTGGCGTTCTCTTGGGGAGGCCTATGTCCAGCAGTGGACGTTGAAAGGCTGATGGATGGATGGATTCTCAAAGTCGAAGTTAGGAAGTCGGCGGTGTTTATCCTGCACCTGAACGCTCTCCCGTCGTGTCCGAATGCCGTCCCATCGGACTATAAGTATGAGGGAACCGAGACTACACTTGTGTTTGCACAACACTCGTACACTACCAATAGTATCTCCTGCGAACAGTATCTGTGTCTGTTGCTGTCTGATACTGGATGCCGTGACGAAATCAGGGTTTGGAGATCATTATATTACAACTGCCGACAATTGAAAGATTAAATTAGTTATCAAACTATGACTGTGCAATTGTTGGCCACAAGTTCCCCTTCAGTAGTACACAGGTTAACAAGCTGCAGCAATCCGTTGCTACATACTATACTCGTAATTTTGAAAAATCAAGAGTTTATTACTTGGCTTCGGATTTCGGAGACGAGATGTCGCCTAAGGCTAGGGATAAACAAATAATCTGTATATTTAGTCAATCCTTGGTTCAACTAAGCTCAGCTTAGTGTTATGTTTATACATTTTTTCTTACTATTACCTATTAAATATAATAATAGAATTATTATTTAATACAAATTTTGTCCGTTTGGTGACGGACTAAGAATACAATTGTCACCACCACATTTTTTCCCACGGGCCTCATACGACACGAGGCGACTAAGGGAACTAAGCAAATATCATCCATTGCATGACTGGTGGTAGGACTGGGTACCACGTGGGAGTACTCACTCGGTATCGGGCCCAAGCAGGTTGGTACCACCATCTCCTGTGTGACCGGCCATGAAGCACATGGTTGCGTTTTGGCTGTAGCAGGAGATAGCCGTTTGTGCTTTCATTTCATATCGATGAAATGAAATGGTGAGCAGTGGCTTGACATTACTCTCGGTATAGTTGAGTCCATGTGCAATGGTTACCATTAACCATCAGATGGACCATGGCTCGTGTGCCACTACATGCAATAAAAAAATCTGACGGCGCAGTTTAGGACGGCTTCCCACCTGGTGGACCGATGGCCTGGCCAAAGTCACAGGCAGTCGTTTGATGCAGGCGGCACAGGACAGGTTCGCTGTGGCATTCTCTTGGGGAGGCCTATGTCCAGCAGTGGACGAAGAAAGGCTGATGGATGGATGGATTAATACAAATATATCCATATATCTCTGAACATTGTACGAAGCTCTACCACTTGTTCGCATTTCATCATACATCAAGGTACTTGAATTCATCCGAAAGTTTGGTAAGGTCAAGGGAAATTAATTCTTTGAAATACTTGATAGGTACCTATTATACCTACTTAAAATACCAACGCACGTCACAACTTTCTTGTATAAATGTGTTACCAAGTAGCGGCGGCACGGTTGTGGAATGGGCTGGCTGGGGCTACAAACTCTGACAGGCCTAAATATTACCTACCTTAAAAAGTTCTTCGAGAATTATCAGTTATCACTTCAAGACCAGTTTTGCAAAATCTGAGAATTGGTAAAAATAAGTACCTACATTTTTATGAAACTTAACCTGATTTAAGAATAGGTATTATCTATTAACGTTGATATAATTTGTACTATGTGAAAAGTACAAACAAAACTCAAACACAAAACTTCGGTAAAATTGATCTTAACCGGTCTATCCAGATATACTATGTAAGAAATTGCAGCAAGCGATTGAACTGCCTCTTTATACCAATTTATTGTTATTTTTGTAGAGTATTTTATTTTTGATGTATATAATAAAGTCTTGCACAGTTTTATAAAATTGTGGATGTTTGTTTAATAAATTAACCAAGCATAATATTTCTGGTTTTCGATTCGAATACGTGGATAATATTGATTTACGGAAGGATATTAATTTACTAAAACATGTAATTTATAGTCGTGGGGATTTTAAATTATTTTATCTTTCTCCAGAAACAAAACTACGTTCACGGAATCTATAACGTTAACTTAATTTTCTACTATCCCGACGTTTTGAATAAGTAATTTAGGGTGATCATAGTCCGGAGCGTGCTCGTCGCGATCCCTGCCAGCCTGCAATCCACAGGCTGCAATCCGGCTCGAATGCGTACCGTAGTGCGGGTTAGGGCGTGCCCCAGAGGCGACGCGTACCGACCCGTCCCTGTCGGTACGAACAATGGCAGATGCGGCGATGGGGGCTGCCACCCATCACACCTTGCCCAGTTTGGCGAGTCGAGGGGAGCAGAGTGTCGAGTAGTAGGTCGTGGAATGTAAGAGGTGGTGTGGAAGGTAAGTTACACGAGCTGGTAACCATCATGTCGGACAGACAGCTTGATGTGCTCTGAGTAACAGAGACCAAGCAAAAGGGCAGTGACACCTGTGATCTTCCTGGTGGAGGGATAGCTCTGTGGTCTGGTGTACCGCAGAGCGATCGGGCTAGTATGGGGAGTGGGGGTGTTGCTGTCCGCTCGCTTGGCCTTAGGTGTGAAAGACTACGGAATGTTTGATCCCAGACTTTTATGGGTCCGAATAAAACTAGGTGTTACCAGGGTATTCATGGTCGCAGCTCATGCTCCCGTATGATCTTCGGTGGCATCAGATCTAGAGAAGTTCTGGGATAATATTAGGGAAGTTCTGGATTTCGCAGAAGCTAGTGAACGTGTGATAGTATGCGGAGACTTGAATGGATGGGTTGGAACCAAACGTCCAGGCTTCGAAGACGTGCTTGGTTCATTTGGTGATAAGAGAGTGAATGATGCAGGTAGGCTCATTGCGGATGTAGGTATGTATGGAGAGAAACCTTATTGTGTCAAACACATTTTTTCAACATAAGGACATCCATATTTATACATGGAGAAGGAGTTAACAGAGAAGTATGATAGATCTAATTCTGGTAGACAGTCGCCTCCGAATTAAAATTCTGGATACAAGAGCCTACAGGGGTCCCACTGTCGACACGGACCACTATCTCGTTATTGCGAGATTTAGTGGTCTGTTCAGAAAGTGGAGACACTGGCGAGAGCGTGTCCACTTCGGAGGGCTTGAAAGAATAAAGATTGAAAAGTTGCAAGAAGAGAGTGTAAGAGCAAAGTATGCAGAAGGTGTCCGTGAACGGCTGACAATGGCAAGTCAGCCGGAATCTGACATGGAAGAATGCTGGAGAGTATTGAAAGAAAGTATAGTAGATACAGCGAAAGAAGTATGTGGATGCTCAAAGAAGCATAGGAAAGTGAAAGGTGATGCATGGTGGGATACGGAAGTAGCAGCTTCCGTAGACCAAAAGAAGAAAGCGTGGCTGGACCATGTATCTTCTTTGAACCTGAGTGCAAGTATGAAGGAACAGAAGAAAGAAATATACTGGCAAAGTAAGAATGACACCAAAGCCTTAGTGAAAGAGAAGCGTGATAGAGCAAATATGATTGCAGAAGACAGGCTTATCAAAAACTTCGAGAGTAACACCAAACTTTTCTGGAGGGAGGTGAAGAAATCTCGGAGTGGTTGGTCAGCTTTCAGAATGAATAAAATAAGGTCTAAAGGTGAAGACATTCTTACGCAAACACAAGATGTGTTAAGCCGATGGAGTGAATATTTTGGAGATATGTATGATGTTCAGGGTGATGCCGGTGCCACATGTGGTCTAACAGATCAGCATTCGGTACCGGCATCCTTTGATGACATTAGTATGGATGAAGTTGAATGGGCGATTAGAAGTTGAAGAAAAATGGTAAGGTAGCGGGTATTGATATGGTGTCTGCTGAGATGATTAAGCTTGGAGCTCATGTGTCTGGGAATTCTTCCTGATGCTTCTCAATTTATGCTGGAGCTCACTCCACAGATTCTCCTCAGAGATCGCATTTCGACCGCATTGATTTTACTCTCATGCTCCTTTTTGCCAACCCAACTCTCGCTTCCATATAATAACGTTGGGACAAGCACTGCGTTGTGTATTGCGACACGTGCCTTCTGGCTGAGGTGGTGGCTGCCGAGAAGTTGTCCCAATGCTCCGTTCACTCTATTTCCCGCATTCACTCTTCTTTCTACATCAGTGGTGTAGCTTCCATCCCGACTGAATCCACATCCAAGATATACAAATTCATCCACTTGTTCTAGCACACTATGTCCTATTGCTACTCTAACATCTGTTCTGGCTTCTTCTCTTTCAAAAACCATTACTTTGGTTTTGCTCACATTCACACGTAGGCCCCTTTTCTTAAAATCTTCTGCCATTACGTCGACTAGGGTTTGCAGGTCAGTCGCAGACTGCGCTAATAAGACCGCATCGTCAAAAAATAACCTTCGTATTGAAACGTGGTGTGGACCATAATAAAGACACTAGAAAATATAACCCAATCTATTCTTGTTTCTGATAACAGACCTACTTTTGAAACGGCGTCCACAGATAGCTGACCACACTCCATCACATTTTATTACATGTAGAGAGAACTAGTGATTGTAACTATATAACTAACATTGTGATACTTCATAACGGTACCGGATTATGCAGTGGAAGGTACAAACACGATTCTAAAGCTTGTTATTACGTTAAATAACAGATAAAAAACTACTTAACGTCAATTGTTACAAATAGATCATTGATAGCTGTTTAATAAGATTTATTATGATTAGTAAGATATTGTAATAAAAACATCTCATATTTTTTAGAACATTATTTATCACTAGATGCTGCTCGCGAATTCGTCCGCATAGACTTTATAATTAATGGTTCACTATTTTGGCGATAATGGCTTACACATTCATCCATCCATCCATCAGCCTTTCGACGTCCACTGCTGGACATAGGCCTCCCCAATAGAACGCCCAACGAGCGGTCCTGTGCATATGGGGAATAGTGCCGTAATCGACACGCTTGGCAAGCGGGTTGGCGATCGCAGTGGATGTTGTTAATACTCGAGGGAATGCTGCTGCCCACTCCCCCGGTATAAAAGATAGACATACACATAAAAGAAGCTTACACATAAAAGATAGGTACCTATAAGCCGTCGCGGGCTTTTTTGTAAGACTATTTAAGATAAACATTTCCATCTGGAAACAGCATCAAAAGTACTTCTGTTTTAAAAGAGCCTATTCTTTTTTATTGTAGGTGTTACGCCAAACTTATTGTTTTGTCATCGATCTTTGATAAGTGTACAGTTTCAATTTATTCCAACGTTTTGAATTGGGCGTGTGTCACGTTCAAAGATTCCGTTACGTTGGATATAGGCGAAGATAAAGAGTGATAAAAGCAGCTTTTCTTGATTTTCGTAAGAGATTTTAAACGACTATATCCCTCGGGGGAGACCACAGGTTAGGAGGATCTTTGGCAAACCAATTCCCTTGACTAGGCAAGCTAGGTCATATTCAGGTGGTACGTTAAGGCGGTTAAGTACACAACCTCTTATATCTCTCGTATAAGCAGACCGCGACATAGCCTCGATGAAGTTGACGACCACATGACTCACGCTCAGATCGGAGCTTACACAACTCAAGCTAAGTGGACGAAACCATGGATACATACGTATCCATGGTTTCGTCCTAGCCGCTAAAGTCAAAACACGTGTCGCGGTAAAATCGTAAATGTCGGAAATCCCACTTGACTGACAAGCAACGCTTTGGACCACCGTCCGTATCCTCACAGTACCTACCCTTGTACCCTTGGGCAACGTTGCTTAAATGTTAGGTTTAGAGCTCTCTATGCTCACTACTTGTCCGGGTAAGGTTGGCTTAACCATCTGCGGCTAACAACCAAAAGATCATACAAAAAAAGGCTTCTCTCGAGATGTTATTTTTCAGGAAATGTGTAATGTGGAACCATTGTTGAAAGATATTTAGGCTCAAGCGAGCTTGACATGTCGTGTTTGTATTAGAATTAATTTTCTATTTATAAAAATTGTTTAATATTCGTCGTATTTTATAAAGAAATAGTTTATATGCATTTTTATTTTCGAGTCTCCTGTCCCTATTAGAGATTTTTTTACTTTATCGAAATTTGTATACCTATATTAATAGCCCTTTATGTTCAGTTTTTATTGGAGTCATAAGCAACGAATACCTTCTAATAAATCATTAATGTGAATAATTTAATAGTTAACTGAGATGTCCATATTATTTACTAAAAATATTAAACAAAAGGATTTTTAAATACCTACCAAGACCAATACGAGTACACATTATAATACGAGAGCACGTGATTTATAAATGAACACTATCAAATCAAGAACATAACGTAGGTACACTTTTAAGGAAATAAAATACAGTGTCTATACTGACTTCTCAGCTTGCCTAAATACAGTAACTGCAAAGCCTGCTAAGGCAGGAAAAAATGTACCTAACCGGACATCCCATCGTTCGGGGCAACGAACAGAGTAGTGTGGGGCCATCACCCACTAAATAACCCCATCTTTTGCTGTCTCTCAACCGGTATTGGCAGACCACTGGAACTATGTGACGTTACTTAATTAGTAAGCTTAGGATACCTGTGGCTCCTGAAATCTATAAACTGTCATTTTTTCATTATTATCATTCTCTTTATTACTTTTCTAAGATCATATTTTATATATTTTTAAACAGATTATAAAAGAAAACAAACACACACTCAAATACACTATTACAAAAACATTCACAACAAAATAAAATTAATTTAAAAATATATAAAATAGTGGACCACCGACATCGGGTGCAGAGACCAAGCTGCCGGTGGTTAGGGCTCCAGGGAAATGAACCTCCTCACAATACGTGCCGTGTCGAGGAGTACCACCTTTTGCATCAAGCCCTTAATCCAGCCGTCCAACGAGAGCCTCTTTAGGTGTTGGTCGAGACTCTTGGCTATCAGACCATCAACCGATATTATTATTATTATTTATTATTATTATTAATTAGTTTCATTCAATCTGCAACATTATGTTAATGCTCATTATAATGGTTATTACATTAAAACGATGTAATAATAGTATTAAAAATAAAAGGCCTAGAGGGACAATTGTTAATCCACATAGGAAACAGGAACTTTTTAACTGTCACTCGAGTAATCCATTTAGAGGATGAGGTTATCAACACAAAACGACGCAGCAAATCCCAGCGGGTGTCGTAAACCTCAAAACCACACACAGTGTTCATGCTCAACAATGAGGTAACTATTCTGTGAAGGTGTAATTACTACAGAACATCATCAAGGGTCATTACGGCGAAGTTTGGTGGTGACGTGAACAGACCACACAGGCTGTAATTCAGTTTTACCTTCTAAAAATTCTTAGTTAAAATCATGTTTTATGCACTAAGTTGTGAAAACTATAAAAGTGGGGCAGTATATCTAACCCTAAAATAGTTTTGGTATTTTTATAAACTTTTTAAGCATTTGACATGCCATATTATTATAGATTAAGCTAAAATTATTATTTCTTATCAGTTAATTCATAAAATTACTTCAAACATAAATTTCGATAATGGATTTACCAAGTTAAATATCTTTTCTATGCAAAAATAGGAATAAGCGTCCTGACTTTTAACATAGATTACGTAATTTGGAAAAGTAAAAAGTACATCTTTCAGTTCTAAAACATAAGAATGTGATCTTTTTTTTTCTTTTAATCTGTATTTTAACACTTGACATGCTCACCTCAGCTACTTTAAAAAATAAATTATTTGTGAAAGTGGAAAAAGGGAACTTTAATGCAAGCAGTCCGGGGAAGTATTCTAGACCGCTAATAAAATGTACCTAATTTGTTCTTTAAAGTAGATGGTAATTTTAATTAATAAACCATTGTCTTATTTTGTGCGAGTTCAATGTAGACAAAAATAGATGTTTCAAATCCGCCTTATTTATTTAATCAATTGACTTACTTAAACTTCACACTTCAACATTTGTTAATGACCTATTTTAATCGCAATCGCATCACTAATAAACAGTACACTGCGAAGAGTGACATTATTCACACAGCTCCCATTTTTACCCTCCCCAGACCACGCCAACGTTTTTGTTTTTTCCAATTTTATAGCCGAAGGAATTAGCAGAACACTCACTCACATTTTACCTACTCGTATATATAACTCGAGTTCGAACACAATTTCAAACTCAGTTTAGTTATTGAAACTTAAAACTAAATAACTGCTTTGCTTCACCCAGGAATTGCAACTATGCCCTCGTGGTATAAAATATACCTATGAATTATGAGCATGAATGGCCCGATTCTACCAGAAAATACCAGTCTCCAACCTACTGTTACGTACAGTAGTTAGTATATGAAAGCGCAACAAACAAACAAACTGATGCACTTTTGCAATAATTATATTTGTAAGTGAATTTATCATAAAATTGGAGGAGACATTATACATGTATGTATATTTAATGAGTTCCTAATGAAGCATTAATTACGCTTTTAACACCGTCGCAATGGATATTGTAATTTGTCCTAGAAACATTGAACCAATTACTATAACTAATTCGTGTGATGACGGACTAAAAATACAAGTGTCACCATCCCATTCTTTCCCACGGCGGCATCACTCATTGCATTACTGGTGGTAGGGCTGGGTAGCAAGTGGGAATGCTCACTTGCTATCGGGTCCGAGCGGGCTGATACCACCATCTCCCGTGTGACTAGCCATGAAGCACATTGGTGTGTTATGGTTGTAGCAGGAGATAACCATTAATTCTTTCATTTCATATCTGAAATGAAATGGTGAGCAACGGCTTGACAATACTCCCCATACAGTTGAGTGCTTGAGCGTCGGTTACCATTTACCATCAGGTGAGCCGTGGCCAGTCTGCCACAAAATGCAATAAAAAAATAAAAAATGAAAGCTATTTTGATTTGAAAAATACATAATTACGCACTTACTTACATCAGAAAATGTCCACACAAATACGTTAAACTATATAATTCTCTACCTCACTAACGACTAATGATCCTTTACAAGTTTAAACAGACAAACGTTCATACCGTTCATATGTTACTGGCAAAAGTAAACTTATTTGTATTTAAAAATACATGTAAAATATTGCTGAAAACTTCGTAACATATTCATTACATGTAAACCATGAAAGTCCAACTTTCGTGACTACGCTTTGTTTGCTTTGAACTGCTATTGAAAAGCAAGCAATTATGTACAATTGTAGCAAAAAGATGATGTTAAAGACATGACTACATTACAATAAAAATTTCCATAAAAATTAAACAAAAACCGAAGTTACAAATAAAGACTTTGCTGTAAAATCTTCTAAATATATACAATGGGTTTTAAAATGTTCGTTGCATTGAGATACCTATATGTACTATGTACTAGTACATATGTACTACGTACTAGTACATATGTACTACGTACTAGTACATATGTACTACGTACTAGTACATATACCTCAATGGTTCGTTGGTTTGCGAAATTATTGTACCTAAGTTGTACTACTTTTTAGTCTCTCTAAAAAAAAGTTTTTTATTTGATCTGAGTTTTTAGGTATACTACCGAATCGCATCCTGCATTTTGGTGAGTTTTACCATCTTACATGACATATCTTTATTATTTTCTTGACTATCCTTGAGAATTACGAATTGGAATACCGTGCGCTCTCACCCGCCCTTACTAGGAATTGAAATACCTGGTTAAATAGTTGGCAATGAGCTTGCAAAACTTTTTTCGTTAGCTTCTCTCTATCTCTTTCTATGCTTCCTATAATAGTAGTAAGATAGAATATAATTATACCTACCAGTGTAATTAAGAGATATAAAATGAAGATTCATTAAAGTAACTACTTAGTTCCTCTTTTTTGCATGCTTAAACTGTTTAAATATATATCACATGTTTTCTTAGAACAAAAATAAAATTCCTTGTTATATATTTCGGTGAAAGTGTGTCATCCACCATCATCTGGGTTTCTTAGTTTTCTGTCAAATTTTTATGCTAACGAGGTTACAATAGGTTATTGCATAGGGTGCCTAGGCCGCTGCACGATCGTCCATACCAGATGGAAATGAGAAGAGTAAGTGATAAACATCGTAAGTATAGTAGTAGTATCGATAGTTCCGAGTTTTTACGTGAAGTCTCAGCAAAACTTCTTGCCGAAACTTCTCGCCGCAATTGTGTATGGCTTTAACACGTATCCCGAATTTTTCAATAAACTATAATATAGAACACACATCACCTGAGCACATGTTGATATCTACAAATCCATGCCTATCTGTCTTACTAGACCTACCGTAAACCTTAAGCTTAGGCAAAACCTTAAAATACATTGTACCTAGCAAAATTGTACAATATTTTTTTTATTTCTGTTGCGTACCTATTTGTTTCTATATCCTAAGATTTTTCATCGAAATTCATTTATGAGAAATCCGATAATAATTAGAAAATATACAGGGTTTTTTTTAAAGACAACATCCCGCTCTAAGGAATAATCCTTGTATTGCAGGAGCCTTTACAAATGGCCTTTACAAATATATAACGTCACATACACAAAGTATACCCAGACTCAGAACAAGCATTTGTGGATCACACAAACACACAGTTATCCTGTATGGGAATCAAGCCCACAAGACACGGGCGGGAGCTCTGTATTTATCAAATAAGACATAAATTCCCCATATGGTATTCCATATACTAGGTATGCCAGTAATACTCGTGTTAATCAGCTTTTGCAACTTACCATTACAATATCAAAGTTAAGATCCTTAGTGCTAACTATGAAAGCTGTCGTAAAATTCAGTCTTAGGATAATACTAATACCAAACTATTGAAATAATATCCTCATTAAATACCAATACACAAAAAAGTTTATGGTACGGTTTAACCATAGCTAGCCATAAAAGTGGAAACTTATACTTTTGTATCGAGAGATATAAAGCTACATAAATTTAACTGTTGCGTCGTGCATTGCGCAAGCGACGCGGGTTTAGAGGCGTGGACCATGGTGTGCGCGCAGCCGCGGTGGTCCAGAGACGACTTCATTGCACCACATTTTAATCTGTATGAAGATACACTGCCACTAAAAACGGATCTACAAAACTATCATTAAGGTTTTACACATGAATTTCTGGCAATAAATTACTTTTCATTTGAATCTATATAATTATATTTATTATTTCTCAAAGGTGTTTTTGTGGGTATGAAATATCTACCTGAATACTGTATTAAAATTAATGTTTTATGTGCCATTTTGTAGAATATTTTTTACTCTAATCCACAATAATAAGTTAATATCTTGCAGTCCTGTGCCGTGTGGGGCCGGCTTTAGAATTTTACCACCCCTCTCCACCCATGGGAGTCGTAAGAGCCGACTGAGGCAATACCGAGGGAGTGGGCAGCAGCACTCCTTTGAGTATTAACAACATTCACTGCGATCGCCGACCCGCCTGCCAAGCGTGGCGATTACGGCACTTTCCCCAATTCTTGGGGAGGCCTATGTCCAGCAGTGGACTTTAAAAGGCTGATGGATGGATGGATGGATCTTGCTGTCCATCAAGAAATTGTTAATGCTGTCGCCTGTATAAAGCTTTATGAAACAATTCGATAAACACACTTTTCCAGGGTACTTAGGTAGTAGAAGCCATTGCTAAATACTTATTTTTTTTATTACATGGATGGCAATCTAGCATACGGCCCACCTGATAATAAGCGGGTATCGTAGCTTATAGACGCTAGCAACACAAGAAACATTCCTACTCGCGCGTCGCCATCTCCAAGGAAAGGGATAGGAGTGGAAATGAAGGATAATAAGGAGAGGATAAGTAGGATACTAAAGAGAGGATAGGAAAGATAACAAGGAGAAGATAGGAAGTATAACAATGAGATGATAGGGACCACGCTTGGGCCTCCGGCGCTCTCACTCACCATACGAAACGCAAAGGCAGGAGTAACTGTCGTTGTTACACGCTGATCTTTTGTGAGAGAGTGGTACTTCCCCGATCGAGCCGGCTGGGATAAGCAAATCTCCACTAGGAAAAAAATATATAAATTGAAGCGTCGAATCGTCAATTTGTGTGCTCTGTGGAACTGCGCGGAATTATGTTTTTGTAATAATAGTAATAGAAAAGAATCTATGTCATTTTGATTAGCCCACAAGAGCGGAGCTGCTGCCACAGTGTTTTCTGTTCTTTAAAGAAACGTGAATATCTAAAATGCCGTGACCGACAAATCTACGAAGCCAATTTAGACATTCCAGCTCACTATCTCATCATCATATTTCATAGAACGCTCTCAATTTCAGATGTTTTTTGTCTAACAGTATGGAAATATCTACTTGAAGCGTAATATTGGGGCAACGTTGAGGTACATGGAAGTTTGCCTCCATGTAATTGGGACCACCCGCAAAGCCCCAAGCTGCCGCTACGGGTTTTGAAGTTAACAATACAACACGCCAATTTAGAGCGAACTCATATTATAGGCAAATTGTTAGTTCTTCTGATTAGGTAATATTAATGGAGGTATATCAACTAGATCAAATACAATAATACCAAATCATAACCTGTTGCACTTATACACCACTAACTGACTCTCCCTAATTTAAAACATTCACTGTTCTGAGTTCTGAGCTGAAGATGTGATTTTTTGCCTTTAAACCTCTGGTAGCGGTTTGGTACAAAGTGAATTCCCTAGTCTGTAAACCTAAACGGGTAGGTACTAATGTCTTCTTCGATTTAAATATCCATGAAGCCTGTTGATGTGCTTCGGATATAGAGGAAGATGGCTGATTCCATTACCACTACTCTCAAAAGTGGCGGTTTTTATTCATTATGAGCAGTGGCTTGGCATTGCTCCTGCTATTTCTTAGTCCATGAATAGCGTCATCATTAACCAGCTGGGGTATTGTGGATGGTCTGCAGTAGTACTTGTAATCTTATAAAAATCTTTCCGGTTGTGCACATAGTAATTACTAAACTATATAACAAGATGAATGGTTTAGATTATATGCAAAGCTGAACAAACGAATAAACGCTAATTTTTATTTACTAAACTTCTTTTTTATTCTATTTTTTTTTTGCATTTGACATGCTCCGCTACTTTTTAAGTACAAATTATTTGTGAATAAGGAAAAAGAGATTATTAGTTTAAAATCTCTTGTAGATTAATCAAAAAGAAAATCGCGCCATCAATTAGTATGAATTATAATTGTAAAATTAAACTTACTATATTGGTTTAATGCATGTAAATGCATTTCGATAGATCGCGTTAGTCGTAAAGACAAATGTGATAAGGAGATTGGGATCATCGAAAGAATGGTACGATAGCTCAGTGACTTAGAGCACTTCCCCGGATTGGAAAAGACGCGGGTTCGTTTCCCGCTCGTACTAAAAATCTCTTTTTCCTTATTCACAAATAATTTGTACTTACTAAACTTCTGTAATTCACCTTCCCAAATATAATAACGAGTACACACATCGAAATACCTCAGCGTGTCGTGTTAGAAACACAGAAACAATTTTGCTATAATACAATTTCTGTGACTCACAAAACATTCTTACAAAAATAAGTACGTGCAGGGTGCACAAAAATATAGTAACCGTATAATCATTATGCCAGACAACAAACTTAGATTGTGTGAGATAATCGAGACTGGAATACTTATATGCCACATGATGGCAAAAAACCAGAAGTTCTCTTTTGTAACAACCAGGTACTTGTAACGTTTTTTTGCAACTTTATTGTTAAAATATATGTCCTGCCACGGCACACACCTCTGACAAAAATGTTCTGTGCCTCTGACGTACTGAGATTTTTAGAAATTTAGTATATATTTATTTCTAAATTATAACTGCTCGGTGAAAGAAAATCTACATAGCTGAGAGATTTTTCGGCCCCTGGGCCAGCGTGGTGGACTACCACCTCGATCCTTCTCACCCTGGGAGGAAAACCGTGCCCAATAGTGGGTACACAGTAAAATGAAAAAAATAATTCAGATGCGTTACGTATAGATATATACTTCTGCTTCTTGACAAAATTGTAAAAATACAGTACGGTTTATTACTTTTAAAATACGATGATAAATTAATAAGTTATTAGGCAGAGAAGTTCACACGCTTCTAAATTCAGCGGATAGAGCCACTCGGGATGTGTCATCTTGCCGTTTAAGTACAAATTCATAAGTACCTACTGTCATCTAGTATTCCACAAGAGCCCTCAAAACTCACCTGAGTTAAGTGGCTACTTTAGTTGCTTGTACGTGATTATTGCAACGAAACACCAGTTTCGCAAATCATGGGAACGGATGTGCTGTGTTGCGTCATTATTGAGGGTGAGTGCAAAAAATTTTTCCTATGCCTATTTTATATTTCGAACAAGAAGGCCGTAGCTTAGTTGTGTACAGGGGGGTTAGGCAGAATGTCATATTTCACGTGTCGACCGTATCGAGATCACTGTGATTGGTTGAGAGATCACCGTGATTGGCCAACGGATTATTGTGACATCAAGCGTCGGTTTCTCGACCAATCACAGTGATCTCGATACGGTCGACACGTGAAATATGACATTCTGCCTAACCCCCCTGCTCAGACGCTCGGTTAAGCCACTTTTTTTCTTCAGCCGTAAATCTAATGGATCTGGGGTACCACCCTTTCACAGAAAGGTTAACGTGAAACCGCGGTACGTACTCCTGTGTGGCGAGTGAGAGTTCTGGAAGCCTATACCGCCTCGTCATCCTCTCTTTATTATGCTTCATCTTGTAGTAACACTTTACGGTATCATATATTCTCTTTAGTTTATCCAATATGTTTTAAAAAAAGAAAAAGTAATTAATTTTTTTTAATTCTCCCGATTTTGGAACGTCAAGTTTCGTGGAGTGCTGTGTGGAGGGCAGTCTAGAGCTGGCTTTGAGAGAGGTAAAACGTGGAAATACTACAAAAAAACCTTTAACGTCTCGTTAATAGTAATTTCAAGTGTGTGTTTCTATCTGAGATCTCTATTGATTTTCAGTTACATAAATTGATATGACACTCTGGATCTAAACGTTAAGAACCAGTCTGATGACCACATGGTACTGTAGAAATAATATTATTATTACAACACAGATTCTGACTTGCGCTCACTTGTTTATCAGGAGAGAAGAAGACTATACAAGGTCAAATATTGACTCCCTATGTGAAAGAGCCCTTGAGATAGTAACAGGTATAACTTTAGGTTTATTTACATCCGCGTCCACGGCGGTCGTCGCTGGCGGTGGAGTGCTGTTGGCGGTGTCGCTCGACATCGCCAACGCATTCAATAGTCTGCCATTCAGCTGCATCAGGGAGGCGCTCCAGTATCACGGGGTGCCTGCATACCTGAGGCGGCTGGTGGCGGACTATCTTGAGGGCCGCAGCGTTCTCTATGAGAGCCGCATAGGGGACGTTGTGAGGAGACCCATGTCGTGCGGTGTCCCGCAGGGTTCGGTTCTAGGGCCGCTCCTGTGGGACATCGGTTACGACTGGGTGCTACGATGTCGGCTCCCCCCTGGGCTGGCGGTCATCTGCTATGCGGATGACACGCTGGTCGTGGCCCGGGGCGGAAACTTCGAGGAAGCGGCATTCCTGGCCACCTTAGGGACCTCGGAGGTGGTCGGGAGGATCGGGGCGCTGGGGCTTAGGGTGGCCCTGGACAAGTCGGAGGCCCTACTTTTCCATGGGCCCCGACGTCGGCCACCTGCTGGCGCCTCAATCACGGTGGATGGGGTCCAAATTGGGGTGAAGGCCCAGATCAAGTATCTGGGCCTGGTGCTGGATGGGCGGTGGCGCTTTCGCGAGCACTTCCGCCAACTGTCCCCGAGGCTAGTCGGCGCAGCGTCCGCCCTTGCACGGCTTCTGCCGAATATGGGCGGACCCAACAATGCGTGCCGACGGCTTTATGCGGGGGTAGTCCGGTCGATGGCGCTGTACGGTGCACCTGTGTGGGCGGAGTGCCTGGACGTGTCGAACAGGGCTCTTCTGTGGAGACCACAAAGAGTCGTCGCGTCCAGGCTCATACGTGGATACCGCACGGTGTCGACGGAAGCGGCCTGCGCGTTGGCCGGAACCCCCCCGTGGGACTTGGAGGCGGAGGTGCTCGCCGAAGTGTATCGGCGGACGTCGCAAGAGCGAGAGGTGGGTGGTCGTCCCCCACCCAGAGAGGTGGCCAGGTGGCATGGCGAAGCCCGCCGAGCTGCCATGGCCAGATGGAGGACACGGCTGGAAGCGCCCCAAGCCGGTCTCTGGACCGTAGGGGCGCTCCAGCCTGTGCTGGAGGAGTGGGCGGGGCGACGGCACGGAGTCCTTACCTTCCGACTGGTGCAGGTGCTGTCGGGGCACGGTTGCTTCGGCAGATATCTGCACATAGTTGCAAGGAGGGAAGCGACTCCGGGCTGTCACCATTGTGGCTGCGACGAGGACACGGCGCAGCACACGCTCGAGTCGTGCCCGGCTTGGGGCGGGCAGCGCCGTGATCTCGTCGCGGCAATAGACCTCTCGCTGCCGAGCGTCTTTAGAGCGATGCTTGGCAGCGACAGGAATTGGGCCGCGGTCGCTGCCTTCTGCGACGAGGTCATCTCGCGGAAGGAAGCGGCGGATAGGGCCAGGGAGGCTGATCCTTCCGCAGACCCGAACCGCCGCCAGCGACTGGGGCGGCGCAGGCGTGAGTATTTGCGCCTAATGCCGCCCTAGCTGAGGCTGCGGGTGGTTGGACCGGGGAACGTCCGCCACCAGCAAGGCCTCCCGCGAAGGTGCGATGCTCCGTGTGTGGGTGCGTCGCTCAGTAGAGGGTACCCGAAAGGGTAAGCCGCCGGCGGACCACCGAAGGAATGTAACATAGTTCCAGTGGCCCGCCAATAAAGGCGGAGAGACGGCACACGGCGGGTTTCTTTAGTGCGTGAGGGCCCCACACTACCCTGTTTACCACGACGGGGTGTGCGGTTAGGTAAATTTTTTCCCGCCTAAACAAAAAAAAAAAAAGGTTTATTTACATAGGTAGCTATTAAATTAGGTACTATGTATAATACAGTATTAGGGGTTAATGTATGAAATTGCCGATTTGTACTGAAAAATTGGAATTCGTTTTTTTTCCCATTTAACATATTTATTTAATCAAAATATCTACCATTATTATCAATACATTGCTACCATCTAATAGGAAGGTCATTTATGCCTTTGCGATAGACTCTGGTAATCTATGTCCAAATCACGAAAAAAATGGTAGTCCGTTGGAGCAAGGTCTGGCGAATACGGAGGGTGACGAATGGTTTCTAATTGCAGTTCCTGTAGAGTTAAAACGGTTTCTCGTGCTGTATGAGGTCTCGCGTTATCATGGAGCAATAATGGTGTAGACATCTGCCGTTATTGTTTGACCAGATCGGAGAAAGCTATTGTGAATAACACCATGCTGAGACCACCAAACAGTTACAATTACCTTTTTAATGGTAAGCTTTGCTTTAGGACACTGTTGCGGCGTTTGGCCTGGGGTCAGCCATTGCATTTTTCGCTTACGGTTATCGTAAAGAATCCAGTTTTCATCACATGTCACAATTCGATCCAATATTCCTTCATTTCTGTATCGATTCAACAAGGCAACACAAGTTTCAACACGTGTTTCTTTCTGCAGATCAGTCAAATCATAAGGCACCCGTTTTTCATATTATTTTATTTTATTGATTTGACGCAAATGAGTCAATATTGTTGGTAAGGTAACGTTAAACCATGCCGCTAAATCCTGGGTAGTTTGGCTCGGATCGGCTTCCACCATCTCTTTCAATTTATTGTTATTCACATGTGTGGCCGGTATTCCACGTGGTTCGTTCTTCAAATCAAAATTTCCATCACGAAAGCGTTTAAACCAAAATCGCACGGTGCATTAATTAGCAGTCCCCTCTCCAAATGCAACATTGATATTGCGAGCTGTTTCTGCATCGTTAGTTCCGCGTCGAAACTCGTATTCAAAAATCACTCGAATTTTCGAAGTATCCATCTTTCTTGTCTAAGCTGAATAAAAAAAACAACTGAAAGTCGATAATCGAATGTTGCACATTTTTTAAAAGAAGAACCTCATAAGTACCATTTTAAAAAAGTTTCACTCAAAAATCTCAAATCATGAAAGTTCTATGTCAATTCTAAATACCTATTACAATAAAACGGCAATTGCATACTTTAGTCATTAACCCCTATTATTAGTGTCTTCCTAAATAGATACGAGAAAAGAAATTTGTCGTATCTATTTAGGCAGGTTTAAAAGAATATTGTAATTTCATTTGGTTTTCGTCTCTACTTGTTATACTGGCCACCTCCTATAAGAACTCAGCCTTCCTTAGAGTTGGTGAAACGCAAGTGATGCCTCTGGTGTTGCTCGCACCTTTAGGCTACGGTAACCGCTTACAGTTAGGTGAGCTGTATGCTTGTTTGCCATGGTACAAACAAAATAAGAATCCGACTCCAAACTTGTTCCGGAGTCGCCAGTTTAATCACACTGCCCGACCCGGGGATCGAACCCGAGACCTCATGATCTGCAGTCGCTCACACTAGCCCAGTCCAACATTTAAAATAATGCTAGGAAGATGTAATTTTTTGTGTTTTGAGCATTTCAATAGGTCCACTTTTTATTTTCTAATATAATATCACTTTGCATATTTAACTCCAACCATTTGTGAATATTCTACGAATATCGGATACAGAATCCGGTTAGGCCGGGCAGCTTTCAGAAGCTGAGGCAGATCTTCTCATCGGATACTTATACCATCACGCCATCTCCCTTGCGGGGTAGGCACAGAGAACAAAGTGCCAAGAGACTCTTATTCTTGCATACATCTCTCGCTTTCCAAATATTGATAATTCTCTTCATACACTTTTGTCCGTGTGGTGACGGACTAAGAAAACAAGTGTCACAACCCCATTCTTTCCCACGGGTGTCATATGAGGTGACTAAGGGAAGTAAGCAATTATCACCCATTGCATTTCTGGTGATAGGGCTGGGTATCAACCGGGAGTGCTCACTTGCTATCGGGCCCGAGCGGGTTGGTACCACCATGTCCCGTGTGACCGGCCATGAAGCACATCAGTGTGTTTTGGTTGTAATAGAAGATAGCCGTTAAGTCTTTCATTTTATATCTGTGAAATGAAATGGTGAGCAGTGGCTTGACAATATAGTAAAGTCTATGAGAGACGGTTACCATTTACCATCAGGTGGGCCTTGGCTGGTCTGCCACCAAACACAATAAAAAAATTAAAAAAAACACGCTCGCCGGATTCGAAGACTCCTGACTCCACCTTCCTTCTTTTATGTATTCAATGCATGACCGGTTTGGTCTAGGTAAGTTAGTCTCGGTCTCCCCCTATACCTACATCCTTCCACTTTCGCATTGTATATCTCCTTAACCAATCGCTCGTCCGCATTCCTTCCACATGTCCGAACCATCGGTGCATTCCCTTTCGCATCTTTACACCAATACTCTCTTTCAGACCTACTCGCTCTCTTACATCGACGTTACGATATCGGAAACTTCACAATATCTGAAAACGAAGGCCTCCGACCAGTATGTGTTACCTATGTTGAGTTGGGGAACGGAAACCTCTTAAAAAAACTCAAAGTCGTTTAGCGTGCTGTTGAGCAGGCTATGTTCATCAATCAACCCGTCATATAGAAATCAGTAAAAGAACAAGTGTCGGGCGACAAGAAGTGCCGGTGTTAGGAGGGGCGCCAAATTTGGGGGGCGCCGAGGTCTTGGGTCTCCTGCCTCCTGTGCTGCGTGCTCTACGCTCTGTGCTCCACTCATATCCTTAGAATCAGTCCTCGACCACAGTGCGCTCAAGCTTATGATTGGATGCTTCCACCGCCAACCTGTGGTAGATGGTGGGAATAGCTAACTTTCCTATGTTCTTGTTAAACAAACAAATATAGCATCATGCCTGTATCCCCAAAGGGGTAGGCAGGGGTGTATTACAAACCCACAGTTCGCCAGCTATGTTTAAGTCCCACGTAATAGGGGGCGAGCTTATTGCCGTCTACTCTAATGTGCTTGACATTTCCGAACTCCGGGCTGCTACTAGGAATATTTCTTTTTACAAAAAAGCTCATTAACACTGCCCGACCCGAGGATCGAACCCGAGACCTCATGATCTCGCTGCACCATCCAGACAGTTTATTCCAACTATGAAGGCTTGTTTACCAGCTTCATCATCAACATCTTAGCTCTCATTATTCTCAATTCTAAATACTTCCACTGATCATCGACGCGATAAATAACTCTCAATTTTCCTCCTGAGCGACTGCTATTCTGAACGTCGTAACATACTCATAAAAGAATTGCAATATTCTAAAGTTAGAGCAAATGTTATTAATTTTTTCGGATTATTCGGGATTCAAGTTAGGTATGAAGGTTACTTCGAAAAGTCAGAGAAGGATTTGGAAACCTCCCTGGTGGTCTATTTTATAGGTCTCTCTATAATCGATGCTGATGTTGTCATCGATGTCTGTCATCGTGATCATTTAAATGGAGCATAGGTTATTTTAAGAACACTTTAACGTCATGTCTTGCTTCAGTATCGTATCACAGGATAAATAACGACTATAATAATAGAAAACAGAAAATTTATTACAAATTTTGTAAAATAAATATATACAATTAAATTCCTTAAAATAATTGTACAAAACGAAACAAAATACAACAATACTTATTAAAAGCTAGGTATGTTTTAATTTAAATCAATAAATTATTTTCTTTTAATCTAAAATACTTTGTACGTTTCTAGAGACAGTTATCATAAGCTAAAACTACACTAAAATATAAAATATATTTACACATTTAGTAATCTAATAATCTCACTTTGGTAAACTGTGGTTATTGAGTTTTTCAATTAGCTTAGGAAGTAAAATTTTAACCTAATTAATAATATTTTCTACTTATTATACTTGCACACATACAAACATACATTCATATTAATATATATGTACTTACTAATGAACACATGAACATTTTATATATTATACATTGTGACTTATAATTTATTTTAGCAAGATACAAATATCATGAGTGATGGAAATGATATATGTTATTTTACTATTCGAATTGTGACCCCGACGTCCAACCTCTACCGAAATTGCTAACTGTGAAGGTCATTAGGTCATTACACATTTTATCGTTTCTTATCAACATTAAAATATAGTTCAATTTTTGTAAAATTAATACTTATATGGATCAAAATGTTGTTTTATCGTAGATCATTGTTATTAAAGTCAACAACATATTTTTCTCTATAGTCAAATAAATATTACAGAATAGCCTATTCTGGGCGGCGTTGGTAAAAACTGAAATTTTCGAAATTTTCAACGATATTAGCTCATTTATTTACAGTCAAATGTCGAGCAAAATTTTATTCCAAGCGCTATCCGACCGTACTCAATTTCCAAGCTCGTTTTGCCAGCATAACTACTTGGACAATAGACCTTAGAAGATATTACAAAGACCAAATATATAATCGGGTATATTAAACAGGTATTTATTCTTTATGACTGCTCAAGTTTGTGAATAACTAAAGGTCCACTCTCAAAATCCGATGGGACGACAACCCAACACGTCCTCACGTGCTTGTTACAATAAATATTTTCATTAGAAACTAAACCATTTTTATGAGAGACTAAAAAGGATTTATGTATTAAAAACGTCTGAGTTTGAGTTCGCAATAACCCTACAAATCTAACCAACGGTAGGTATTTTCTCTATATAAATGCGCGAAAATTATAATTGACGGCTTGAAGGCTGTGCTAAGTGCCGTCTTTGTGTGTACGCTAAAAGCTTTCTCAATTTCTAATTTTTCACAAGACTAATCAATACACAATTATAAAATTATTTGCTTAATTTTGTTTGTAAAGTATAAATTTTTATACGTAGGTACTACGCTATCATACATTCTTAAAAACTAACAGAATATTCAATAACGTATTCGAACATAAAATCGTATAAAGAGGAATCATGATGTTACGTGTACCTCACGATACATTATGCATAAGGACATGGTTTGAGCGACGAAACATTAGTAATCGAATGTTTGCAAGACGAATATAAAGTATACACTGATACTTATATGAGAAGATATATGGTTGACGCAAAATCATACCTTAACCATGAAATTGACTAAGATTAGTTGCAACTCTAATATGGGATATAGACAATTGTGACCCATAGTTATAGAAGGCCGTCAAGCTCACAAAGACCTATAGGTAGACATGATTTATAACTACATGACGAAGTACATGGCATATACAGTAGGTGCCATATTATTGTGATTGTAGGAGCCATGTGTAAAGACAGCCAAATTTAATAAATGTTGTTATAACTGATATCATATTTGATGGCAAATAAACGAACTTGAAAAAATAGGACGGAAACATTTTTTTATTACTGAAGCCAGTATGTGATTCAGAAATTAATTAAGTATTAGAATTAACGTTGTTTATAGTAAAACTGTGTATATCTGGGATATTTTAAGATTTAACAGACCCGGAATTAGCAAACTCCATAAACGGTAGTTGTTGAAATGTGGCTTGTGTGTCACTAAGTAATTATGGCAATTATGTAATTATTATCGATAAATCTTATAAAAAAATATATATCTCAAGCAATTGTTCTCTAGGCCCTTAGGAATCCTTACTAAAGTGAATATTTATTTGTTACTACTGAACCAAGCATCATAATTAATCTGTCGGCCAAAACAGTACATAGGCTATTTATCTCGGCAAAATGAATGATAACTATTTTTGTGTGTGTCTAACGTATTTATATCCTAAAGTCTATGTGGATGAATTCGCGGGAAGAATCTAATTTAAAATGAAACTTAAATTAATTTTAAATTACGAATAAATATAATTAAGCGTTACTAACAAATAAAAACCCAAGTTCGGTTCTTTTACCTCTTACTAAATAAGCCTCTAACCAAGAAACTAGATATGGTATAATCTAATTACGGGTATATATATATATATATATATATATATATATATATATATATATTACTAGCTGACCCGGCGAACTTCGTACCACCATATATGTATTTTTTCATGAATAAATATTCCAATTGTAAATTGAGATATAAAGAATCCTATCTTTTAAGTTGGAACAAAACACACATTTTAAAAAAAGAAAAGTTAAAATCGGTTCAGTTGTTTCGGAGTTCATCCCGGACAAACATCGTGACACTGGAATTATATATAATAGATATACCAACGCATATATAATGCAACTTTGTCGTGTGGGGCCGGCTTTAGAATTGTTCCACCCCTCTCCACCCATGGGAGTCGTAAAAGCCGACTGAGGGAATACCGAGGGAGTGGGCAGCACACTCCTTCGCGTATTAACAACATCCACTGCGATCGCCAACCCGCCTGTCAAGCGTGGCGATAACGGCACTATCCCCCATTTTTGGGGAGGCTTATGTCCAGCAGTGGACTTTATAAGGCTAATGGATGTATGGATGGATATACCAACGATCATAGACATATAGTAACATTTTTTATAAGATACTGAATATTTTATGAGCAACTGAACTCAAATCTGTTTATGTTATAGGAAGAAGACTGTATTAGGCTAATTGTGCGTGTCTGAATACCAAACATTTTTTTAGAAATGTTGTCTGTTTGTTTGTTCGCACATCATGCAAAAAATCCTGCACGTATTTCGATTTAACTTCTTTATTCGATAGCTTTTGCCTAAAATTAAAAACTGGTATGCATTTTATCTCGCTACTAAATCGGGAACTTAAGAGATAACCTAAAAACTGGCTTAGTCTCAGGTGAATCCGCGGGTAAAGGCTAGTAATAATGTAAAATCAAAAGTGAGTTTGCTTATTTGTTTGTTTATAAAGCTTTTACGACGTAACTAATGAACCAATCATACATGTATATAGATTTTTTCCCGGGAAAAGGATAGTTCCTCAATAATAATTTCACATAGAGATGATTAGTGTGCCGAATGACGTATCCATAATCTGAAATCCTCGCGGACGAAGTCACAGGTAGAATCTAGTTCTCATTAACTCTACACCAATTCTTTTATATGAATTATCTATTCTAGTATGAAATAAATAATATTACAAATAATATTATTGACAGTAATAAAAAAGCAACAACATACTCGTATATAATCATCACGAAAGTTACAAATCGCTTGAAATACAGAGCATAATTAGAACGGATGTCACAAAAGACTCATAGGACGTTGTTAAAAGTAGAGTAGCGATATCCCGGGGCACATATTTGTAAAACGTTTACTAGCGCCCTACATCTTCTAAAGATGTCCTAAAGTGATTAGTGTCACCCACCGGATTTAGCTACGACTGCCTCATTAGATGAACCACTTCCCTAACCCACACTATCAAGCGTTTCTTATTATTTTTTATCTCTTACTATAACTATGGTGTAGAGAAAGGCAGAGGAAGTGCGCCTTGACTTGAATAGTTACATGATGATGCGTTACCGGAACAGCCGTTAGATCAATCGGCGAGGCGCCACATCGGGAACAGCCCAGCATTTGTCACCGGACCACCGGAGCGGCATCGTAGTATTTATAGCGACGCGCATACGCCTGTGGGCGGCACATGACACCTCTACTCCCATAACAAGACAATACTTTAATCCACATTCGTTAGCATTACCATTTATGTACATACATACTACTACTCACCCTGGAATTCTCTCGTTAAGTTAACTAATACTGTTGTTACATAAATAATTGTTAGAAATATTTACTAGAGAAGACATTATAATCAAATATACTTGAAGTCTTTCTGGCAATTGTGACTGAAATGTTTTTAAAGTTTATTTTAATTTTATATCATGTAATTGTACTGTAACTACAAATCCACACACACAGTAAAAATACCGACACTTTGAGAAAGTTAGCAGTATTGTGACCGTCATCTGGTAACTGCTTAATATGTTTTTCACCATGCCTCTGATGGCTTGTATGATTCTTGATCTTATGGAAGCAAAACCTTGCCAAGTTGTCTTGTATTCTTGCACATCTGTAATCATCAACATCACACTGGCATGCCGTCAATGCAGCTGCTTTCTCCTGTTTCCTTAATATTTGTAAGGAATTCCGACATCTATTTGAGCATTTATTTCCACGGCGTGTGAACAATGATTTACAGTTTTTATGATAATAATCTAAAGCTGTCGCGCACTGCGCGTCGGCGACACATATAAGTTGAGAGAGGGTACATGAAGTAGTGGCGTTTGCTGTTCTGTTAAATACTTGAGGTCTGCAGACATCGATGCGTTCTTTTGTCTCCATGCAGTACTCATCCTCGCATTCACACTGTAACAAAAATTATAAAATCATTCTATAGTAGAGATCGTTATATTATTTTGAAATAAAACTACGTTTACGGAATCTATCGAGTTTACTTGATTTTCTACTATCGTTTCGAATACTTTACAGCATTCATGATCACGGGTGGACTTAGATGGTAGACGTCCAAGGCTGATATGTTGTTTCAACGGTTTCATCTACCCACAGTTATATGATTTTACAAAATTATTAGAAAAAAACAAAAATTATTCAAATGATTAATTAATTAAACCTTCATCTGACTTGAATACGTTATACCTACTTATTATCTCGTATATATATAGGTACACTGCAGACTAGGCAGAAGATATCCTGTACACACGAGAATCTAATAATAATTCAATGTAATAAAGTTTTAGGGAAACTCGTAAATTCTCGCTGCCCATCTAATAACTTTTCACGTTCGTAAAATAGTTTTACGACACTAAACATTCCGGAATCTAATCCACTATCAAAACACGACTGAAATATATTATATATATTTTTTTGTGTTCATTGAGTGTATGAACCGAACTTTTAGGTTATAGACCTAAAATTTTGATTTTTATGTATGATTATCCCTAACTTGAAATACACCCATTATTTTTATGCTACATGCGTGGCAAACAAGCATACGGCTAAGCTGATGGTAAGCGGTTACCGTAGTCTAGGTACAGACGCTAGCAACACCAACACAGGGGATTACTCGCGCATCTCCAGGGAAATCTCAGAAGGATAATAAGGAGAGAATAAGGAGAGGGTTTTGGCGTTCTCACTCACCATACGAAACACAACAACAGAAGTAACTGCCTCGGTGGTGTAGCGGTAGTGTATGTGACTGCTAATCATGAGGTCTCGGGTTCGATCCCCGGGTCGGGCAATGTTATTGAGCTTTTTCCTAAAAGAAAATTCTCAGTAGCAGCCCGGAGTTTGGAAATGTGCCCGGTAGACGTCAATAGGCTCGCCCCTATTACGTGGGACTTAAACATAGCTGGCGAATCGTGGGTGTGTAATACACCTCTGCCTACCCCTTCGGAGAATAGATACAGGCGTGATGCTATGTTTATTTTTCTATGTTTTTTAGAAGTAACTACCGTTATACTTATTACATGCTAATCTTTTGTGAGAGGGAGGTACCTCCCTCCTCCCTTCCTGATCGAACCGACCCATTCATGCTGCGGTAAGCAAGGCTCTACATTTACATTTTAATATAACTCTATTTACAAACAACCTAAATGTTCAGATATTATGTTTATAAACACATATCTTATGGGACCAAATAAATTCCAAATTGGCAAATTTAAAACTCTACTATTTTTATTTTGTTAAGGCGGGAAATAATGCACCTAACCGTACACCCCGTCGTCCGGGGCAGCGAACAGGGTTCTGTGGGGCCCTCAACCATTAAATAAACCCGCTCTCCGCCTGTATTGGCGGACCACTGAAACTGTGTTACGTTATAACACTTCAGTGGTCCGCCTAGGGATTCGTTTATTGATTACATGGCTTTGGTATATTATTAAGTGTCCAGTACTTGATTGTAACTAGTTATAAAAATATTGTTATTTATTTGTTAATTATGTTGAAACAAATTAAGTACAATATCTTGCATTTTATATAAATATAGAAAAAACATGGGACTTTCAACTTTTAATACCTACGCGTAGTGTTAAAACCTTCATAGTAAGTACTAATGTCTCTAATTGGGCCGTTTACTCTGTATGAAAATTCTTCCGATAGATGGTGCAGGCGTCACCCAAAGACGTTAAGTATGAATGTGTAATCGAGATTAGCAGTCAGGAGCAAGGGACACGATGGCTGAATTGGCAAAGCATCTGGACGGTATCCAGGAGATGCAGGTTCGAATCCTGCTCGTGACTGTTATTTTCGATTTCACATTTTTCACTTTGTGTTTACTGTATGTTGCTAAGCATGTCAAATGCTAAAAATATATATAAAAATATCTAAATATTTATAGGGATTGCGTCATTATTAGGTAAAATCTTAATTGTAAAATTAAGTTTACCTGGTCGGTATAATGTATGAAAATTCTTCCGACAGATGGTGCAGGCGTCACCCAAAGACGTTAAGTATGAATGTGTTATCGTGATTAGCAGTCAGGAGCAAGGGTCACGATGGCTGAATTGGCAAAGCATCTGGACGGTATGCAGGAGATGCAGGTTCGAATCCTGCTCGTGACTGTTATTTTCGATTTCACATTTTTCACTTTGTGTTTACTGTATGTTGCTAAGCATATCAAATGCTAAAAATATATATAAAAATATCTAAATATTTAAGTTGTATTTTCCAATTATAAAATACTCGTTTATTGTATCAAGATTCTACTAGATAATTCATAGTGTTTAACCAAACAAAGGTGCGCAAACCAGTTTCAAGTTATATTCGATATCACTTCTCAATAAATTATTTTTAAAATAGAAGTTAAAGTGGGATTTTGGAAATATAATAAGAACTATGTCAACTGTATCTACACATTATTAGTATTAAATACTTTAATATGCCTACTTAACGTAAAACCGTCGGTATTTATATATCGAAGAGATTATAAAATGCAAAGTCCATGTTTCGTAAGTCAGCCTCTAGTTCATTACAACATAACAATTTAACAAACAATCGGATACGGTTTCGAAGATAAGGTCAATTTACTGGATATCTAGCGCGGATTAATGAAGACACGGCCGCCGTCTTACGCTTAGTTTTTTGTAGGAGGGGCAACACCTGCGCAAGAATCGACGCTGCGGTAGGTCCCGATCAAGACATCAAATCTCAAGGCCGAAACTCCTTGCTCTGTCTTTCGATTTATATTATGGTGCCTATTCCGTATATACAAAGTAAATAAATTTTAGTACAATTAAATCACTTCCTTACCTAAATATAGCTTTCCATTAATATATTGAGACTTTCAACCTAAGTAGCGTCAAAAAGAGATCTTGTTAAATTTAAACACATAATGTTACTCCGAATTTATTTTATAAAAAAAACGGAGAAAATATTTGATATTTTTTATTCTCATAAAATGTATATACTGAACTATAAAGCTGTAACATAGCTATGTCTGTACATTTAAGATATTTTATAAAAAAAAATGACTATAATAGGCTATAATTGGCGTGTCTACACATAAAACGATTTTTTTTTTATTTTTTGTCTCTGTCTTTTTGTTTGATCGCACATGACGCAAAAACTACTGAACAGATTTTAATGCAATTTTTTTTATTTGATAGTTCTCGATTACACTTAAAAACTGTTATACATTTTATCCCGCTACTATACTGGGGACCTGAGATATAACATAAAAACTAGCTTTTGGCTGCGGCGAAGCCGCGGGTAAAGGCTAGTCTATAATAAAACTGAAGATTTAGTTTATTTAAAAAACATTGAAGGAATAAAGTGAAAAAACCATCCCATTTTTCAATGCGTACTTAAAAATATTTTATATTTATTGGAGCTACACTAAGAAAATCAAGTGATCATACAGGCCCACCTAAACCCCTATCATTAGTGGAAAAGCAATTTTATTAAATTGCCATAAGGGCTGAAAATGTCCAAGTTTGTAAAACCAGCAGATTTACATGTTATTTTTGTTATATTAGTAGTGTTGGGGACTTTACAAACATACAATTTCACGGACACAAAGTACACCCCGAATCAGAACAACCATTTGTAAATCACAAAATGAGTTGTCCTGTGTGGGAATCGAACCCACAACACTCAGGCCGGAGACTGGTATCTAAACATCATCTTGATATTTTCTCACTACAGACAAAATTTCTGTCAATCATATAGACATATCAAATAATAGAAAGATAAAACATTCAAATTCTGATTAAAAACTGTATTAAGTAAACATGAGCTTGAAATTGGTGTCCCTTTTTATGAGATTTCTATAAAATTTTAACGTCACCTTTGTTATGATTCTCTGAAACACTATCAACTAAAAAAAAACTATGAAAAAAACTGTACATCGTATTGTTTAATTTACTTTTAAAGCGACCCAGAATGCAATTACGTAGATTTAGGTCACTATAACGGTAAATTGTGATTAAACTTGAAATCATTTTATGCCTTGATGTTATAAACAAAAGCTGCGTAAAAAGTTCAAGTTAAGTTTTGTAAAATGAATTATTCTTGCAAAATGATCAGCCGTCTCGCCTAAACAGCATGTGCAATGCATAATAGCTACTTAAATCAAACGAAATTATCCTTTAGATTTAGAGTGTTATAAAATTCAAGATGTAAATAAGTTCAAGTGTGGTGTGATGTGTTTTTGTTCAATGGAAGCACCTGCGCTCGACCTACCAAGGAGAGGTCTGAGATTGTTACTTTTTATAAGAAGGTAAGAATAAGTTATTGTGATATTAGATTTGATATGTTCTAGAAAATATTCTATTGATGTGAAACATCTAATGCGGAGGGAGGGTAAAATCGGCTGTTAGCGTGGCGACGCTTTTATTTTAAATGTCCCGTTTAAATCTTGCAAGTTAAATTTGACACACTTGCCGGTTTCCGATTGTGTTGAAATTTTAAAGGCATATATGCATATCGCGTGAAAATGCAATATTATGATGACATGGATCTGATCTGATGATGGAGCTGGAAGGTGGGCATAGGAACTCTATAATGAAACGGCGCAACCCCATCGAGTTTGGGCTCGTATGATTCGTCTTGACGAGTACTTTATCTCTAGATGGTATCCATGGTCTGATGATGAAGCTGGAAGATGACCACAGTAACTCTATAATGAAACGATGCAACCCCATCGAGTTTGGACTTGTTTGATTCGTCTGGATGAGTATAATGTCTTTAGATGTTATCCAGGGTCTGATGATGGAGCTGGAAAGTGAACATGCGAAACTCTGTAATTAAATGGCGCAACTCCCTCGAGTTAGGGATCGTTTGAAATGTCTTGACTAGTACTCCAGTCCTAGATGATATCCAGGGTCTGATGATGGAGATGAAAGGTGGCCACAGTAACTCTGTAATAAAATGACGTAACCCCATCGAGTTTGGAATCATTTAATTTGTCTTAACGAGTACTTTGTCTTTAGATGGTATACAGGGTGTGATGATGGAACTAGAAGGTGGCCATAGCAACTCCGTTAAAAAAAGACATAATTCCATCGAGTTTGGGCTCGTATTATTCGTCTTGACGAGTACTTTGTCTCTAGATGGTATCAGGGTCTGATAATTGAGCTGTAAGATGGCCATAGTAACTCTGTAATGAAACGACCCAAACCCATAGAGTTTATACTCGTTTGATTCGTATTAAGGAGTACTTTGTCAAGTTATAATCATTTTATATCTACAAAATAATGTCGATGTTTTCACATCTGGTAGACGTCCCGCGACGTCTGGTTTTTTTTTAAACGAACCTTTTTAATGGGTGCATTATAGTTTAAAAATGGATTCAATATCCTCAATATAATAGATCTACATGACAGAAAATGAAGGTGTAAAAGAGAACAAAATAGATTTGATCTAGCCTGATAGTCTAGTAAGCTGAATTTTCTTCTCCTTCGAATAAATTATGATAGTGTCCTTTAGTAGAACAAGTATCAATGATCTACGAGTATATATCATTTTCAGAATTGGTGCTTTTTTATCCCTTTCCTAGGATATGGCGACGCGCGATTGATGCCTCTGGTGTTACTGGCGTCTACAGGCTACGGTAACCGCTTGCCATCAGGAGGGCTATATGCTTGTCTGCCAGGCACTTAGTACTATTTAAAAAAACAAACAGAACAGATGGCCTAGTGGTTTAGATAGCGACCTCATGTCCTAAGTGTTGTGGGTTCGATTCCCACACAGGACAACTCTTTGTGTAATCCACAAATGGCTGTTCTGGGGTCTGGGTGTGGTTTGTTTCCGTTAATTGTATGTATATAAAAACACCTGCGATACGGGAATTATCCCTAAAAAACAATAGTAGCTCGCTATGACCATCTGTTTGTTTATAATTGGAAATGCTTGGCGACAAATATAACGATGCCTTTCTGAGCCATTATTATCCGTAATCACTAATCCCATAAAATTCATGCAAGCGAAACCACAATGAAGTTGTATAAACTATAAAGGTCCCCACCCAGTAATAAAAGACTTACTTTTATTTTGCATTTCATATCATAACAGACAGATGGTGATAAGAATTAGCCTTTGAAATAACGGCATTTGTAATGGTAGTTTAGCTGGTACAACTCAGCTGCTGTCTAACGCAATAATTCTATCATCATCATTGACCTAATAAAAATGGACGTCAAGTGTAGTAAAAAATTCACGAAAAAAGTGTCTCTAGTCAACCTATAGAAACGTATGTACATTAATTAATACATACCTACAAACTTCAACATTCTATTTTGAAACATTGTACCATTAGAATAGTATTGAGTTATCTTTGCAAAGACTAGCGGGCGATTGTTTCTCTTTTGGCGTTTTGTGTATTTTTTGTTTCGGACACTTCGAGTGCGGACAGGGAGTCCATTTGTTGGTAGGTCAATGATTATCATGATACCTTTCTTCCTGAAATACACCACGTTGCTGAAACAGCTAAGGTAATTGGCTTCGTTAGAAAACGGTATAACGAAAAACCAAACTATTGTTTTGTTATCAGACATTTGATTCTAACATCTTAGCATATCTGCTAATTGAAAGATCAAAATTGAATGTAAATAATTACCCATTTCCGCGCATCTGAATTGTTTATAAAAACAGTTCCATAAGTTTACGTTGACTTGTAATACCTTTATCTAGCTCTTCTTTCTCTTTTGTATAGGCTAATATTATACTGTAAAGTATGTTTAACTATTATTTTTATACTACGCAGATGGTAAACTAGCATACGGGCCCACCTGGTGGTAAATGGTTACAGTAGTCTAGACGCTGACAATATCAAAGGCATCATTCGTACGTGCCCCAAGGAAAGAGATAGGAGACGCAGACAAAACATAAATAACGAAAGGATATTAAGGAGAGGGTTTGGACCTCAATCACGCAAAACGGATTATCGGATTTGGATGAAATTTCGCACACACATATCTTTTACTAGCCTTTGCCCGCGGCTTCGCCACAGCCATAAACTAGTTTTTAGGTAATATCTCAGGTTCCCGATATAGTAGTGGGATAAAATTTATAGGTACCAGATTTTAAGTCTAATCAAGAGCTACCAAATAAAAAAAATACATTAAAATCCGTTCTGTAGTTTTTACGTGATGCGCGAACAAACAAACAGACAACATATCTAAAAAAAATGTTTTATGTTTAGACACGTCTATATAGCCTAATAAACTAATTTTTCCTCAAATATCTTAAATATACAGACACAGCTCTGTTTTAGCTTAATAATAGTATAGCTAGGTTGGATTAATAATTCATAGAATAGCTGTTATCTTGATAGTTTACTGACAGCTATCAATTGATATTATTCACATTCTATATTGCTCATACTTGACAAGAAACTCTTTTTCAGTAATTAAATAAGCAGTAACTTAATGCATACTACAAGTAGATGATATGATATTGTATTTTTGTTTATATTTCAGTTCTCAAGTAAGACGTAGTACGTTACTAGAACGTATTATGTCCAGCTCTTCTCGGAGGTCAGTGCCTTGGAACACATTCAGTTAAATAGGAATGAACTCTAGCACCAAGTTAGTTCAAGACGCGACTTCGAGGTCGTCAACCGCAACCCTAATACGACCAGCCGTTCGTGTCGGACAAATCTGCCTACCACGTCTAAATTAGATTTTATTGCAGGGCGTCTGCTACCGATACACCATCCATTTAAGCACGACCCTATCAACCCTTTATAATTTTATAACAAAGTAGATCTAGATGTTCTGGTAAGACTTCAATTGAGTGAATCCTAAGCTGTAAACAGCTGTTATATTAGGAATAATTGTGACAAGTAGAATAATCGTATATGCTCAATCTGAGCTGTTGTTTATAAACAGAGATGATTGCAACCCGTTTTTAATTGTTCCTTTTTTTCTATTGCATGTAGTGGCAGACTAGCCACGGTCCATCTGATGGTAAATGGTAACCGTCGCCCATGGACTTAACTATACCGAGAGTATTGTCAGCCGCTGCTCACCAATTCATTTCACAGATATAAAATGAAATATAAACGGCTATCTCCTGCTACAGCCAAAACGCAAGGATGTGCTTCATGGCCGGTCACACGGGAAATGGTGGTACCCACCCGCTCGGGCCCGATACCAAATGAGTACTCCCATTTGGTACCCGGCCCTACCACCACTTATGCAATGGATGTTAATTGCTTACTTCCCTTAGTCGCCTCATACGACACCCGTGGGAAAGAATAGGGTGGTGACACTTGTATTCTTAGTACGTCACCACACAGACAAATTTTTGGGTTGCTATTGGGTGATATTATAATTAGTGACCGACTGAACATTCAGTTTCAGTTTTGCCTACAACCATTTACAGCCATAGTGTTAGTTTCAATTAAAATATCTAATTTAAATTGCAGCCGAAACAGACTGAGAAGTTTCAATTTCAGGGGCAAATCCTGTTTCAATCTTAGATGATCATGGGCTTATCCGCTACTCCATGAGCAGCTTTTACCACCAGGCTATGAGGTTATGGCTTGTACGTCCATATAATTTTTTTTTGTTAAGGCGGGAAAAAAAAATCCTAACCGCACACCCCGTCGTTCGAGGCAACGAACAGGGTAGTGTGGGGCCTTCATCCACTAAAGAAACCCGCCGTGTGCCGTCTCTCCACCTTTGTAGGCGGGCCACTGAAACTATGTTACATTCCTTCGGTGGAATTTGAAGCTATCCTAAGGGCTAGAATTATGACTTACATTCATTAGCTCTTTGCCTTCTTCGGTAGAAGTGAGCGCTATCAAGGCATTGCCACATTCTGTTGGGCAGGTGTTGAGTGGCTCTGTGAGAACGGACTCGCACATCATCATGTAGTTACCGAGCGCGGTGCCACAGCCGGTCCGGTACGCACAGCGAGTGCGCGCCTCCGCGCACGGCATTGCGCTCACCGCCGCTGTGTACGCGGCCAGCAGTGCCACATACACCCACATTACCTGCAAACATAAAACCAAAGGTTAAAAATACACTTGGGCTAAACAAAAGATGCGCTGAAAGGCCCAGAAGTCTAAATAAACAAATAAATATTCACGGAGATTTCACACAACGTCCTCTGGTCCCAAACTAAGCTTAACGCTTGTGCTATGGGTACCGTACAAATATCTGTGTTCATCACACAAATAATTGTCCTGAGTGGGAATCGAATCGGTTACACTACTGACTACGCCACGAGGCACGTCAACTCTGTTTGTGAAACATCCAAAAGAGGACTTATATCGCCAACATTGATGACCCATTTAGATTAGTACAAGTTAGGCAATCTTGCTAATATGATGGCTAACCTCCAGTTGTAGAGAGCCAGCAGAAAAAGAAGATATTGGTGTAATCTAGTAAATGTAATAAGTTCACTAATTAGTGTATATAATATGTTCGAAAGTTTCGAGTAAATAATTACTGTATTCTATAGTCGATCAAATACAAATAGTAGACTGCAGCTAGCCTTTGTCCTACTGATATAAGTATACAACTCTATCTCTCCAACTGACAAACTGTACATTTTTCCGCAATAAAATCACCCTATGTAATTTTCTGGATTCTTTAAGTACTTATAAGTACCTATAAGCAAGATAAATTTCATAATGTGTCGTTTAACTAGTTAAAGCGGAAGAGCATAACAAACAAATAAATGAACCTTCCCTGTAAAATCAGATTGAATAATGGAAGACTTGACTTGTTCAATAACAATAAGTGAGACATACATGGGCTAAGGCTACTACCGCACTAGGTTGTTAAAATTTAAAATAAATCGGAACTATAGTTGTCATATAATTATCATCTAAATTAATGAGTACAAAGAACTAGATTATTTTTTTACTGAAAGTTAGGGAAAATGCCGTCACAAGATAGAAGTACTCATACAATGAATTATTTAAACACTTAAAACGCTAAGTTAGCAACTCTTGCAATAAGTTTGTGAACTGAAAAATTATGTTTAGCGATGTTTTTAAAAGGTATAAGCGATATAATTAAGCCATACAACATGGGCACAGATTATCTCTACTAATGTTCGGGTATGTCCAACGTCTTCCCAGAACAGTACAAGACGCGCGTCCATAATACAAACAGAATCGCGTCACGTCCACTCGTTACTCGCTACTAACTTACACATTTACCGTAAAATTAGGGTTACTACTCAATACATTTTGTGTCTATTTTATAACTTATTTTATAACTATCTATAGATAGGATAGAAAAGTGTTTTTTTCTATTTAGTATAACCCTACGATCCTTAGGTTAAATTAATGGCGATGAACGCGCGATATACAGATAGTTGATTATAAAGTTAAAAGTGTTTATAATTGTCATAGTAACCAATAGTAGTGTCGGATTTATAATCATTCCAACCAACAGAAATCAATTTTATCGCTAATTCTATTTTCAAAATTCAAATACAAATATAGATAAGGTTATGATGTAATATGTGTTGTTATTTTTATACACCTATGTTTTAAATATTTGTCACGCTCGACCGTTAACTAGAACACAAATATGGTAAGAAAATTAACGTTGGATCGAATCTGATAAGTGTCAAGATCTTAAAGGTCACCAATCTTCTTATCTCAGACTCTTCATATCCAATGTCACATAATTTAGCGATTAATATTAGCATTCGACATGCTTATTTGTTGTTTGCAGATATAACACAATTTCCACTTTAAATAATTAGTTTCTACTGTCATAAATGTTAATTATAGCTGAAGGTTTAACGAACATTATCAGGCTTCCATAATGATGATTTAATCACAATAGCAAGAGGCAATTTAACAAATTAACATCCAATAGAAAAGTTGGCAGTGTTCTCCTCTTTAATTCCACATACAAAGTAAAGGCTTACTGTAACAACTATGTATTTCTATAGGTACCTACCTACATTTATTTTATCAAACATATAACTCTTGTCAGAGAAAACCAATTCCACATGAGTGTTATCAAAAGCGACAACAACACAAACTTTTTCTGATATATCACAACTAATTTTATTTACTTCCAATACAAGTTTTGATCTAACCAATCATTTGCGACATTGATCGAGGTACAAACCAGTTTAACATAGAAATATACAAATAAAAACAAAACAAACATAGCATCACGCCTGTATTCCCTGAAGGGGTAGGCAGAGGTGTATTACACACCCACGACTCGCCAGCTATGTACAAATAAGTATCACAACAAAAAATCGAAGCTATACTAATACATCCGTATTTTCGTTAAAAACGTACAAAATATGGACCTTTACATAGGTCCGTATTTGTGTAAATAAAAATATTTGACACCCCTATTAGATAGATACAAGATCATAAAGGTCGTCGCCCGCTGAAGAGTCCCCGATGCAAAAAGAAAACAAACTTACAACTTAAGATGTCCACTAGTCACGACGCGGGAGCCGAGTGTTACATTACAATAACAATCGTTACCTGCGCAACGTAATCCTTATTTACATATCAATAAGAGCTATGCGCGTCACAGTAGCGAGCACAGATAAGCATACCCATAAGACCCGACGTGAACCGTTTGCTTCGATAATTGAATTATATAAGAGTTACAATCAAATCCATAATTTGATTTGAACTTCGCACGTAAATATTTTTGGGGAGTTGATATTTCTTACTGTGAGTTACAAAAATTTAATTAAAGGCTGTGCGAGTGATTTATTTATAAAAACCAGTTATAGACCAAATTAATGAGTCACCTAATAAAAAACTTAGCCAATTACATGTAGGTACACTAGTAGTAAGCATTACTGTAACTGAGGGAACCTTGGCTTGGTGATGCTGCCTACCTTTGTACCACAAACACGTCGTAAGGAATCGTAATGATTCTAGAATTCCACTTCGTTCATTCAATGTTGACAAGATCTAATGGAATAAACAGGTTAAAGATAAAATGAAACGTAAACTCGAGAGACATGACGGGGACATGGGATAGCTAAACTTCAACATATTTCTTCTTTAGCCATACTTAGCCGACAATACAATCGAGATCCAAGAAAGGCATCTCTGTGACATTTCTACAGCCGTAATCCAAACTGTGCATTTAGCGGGAAGGTGTGAAAAGCGAGTAGTAATTGCTCGCACACAGTCAACAAACTCAATGACGAAACCGAATATACACGTGAAAACTTTGAGGCTTTATATGTATAGTGTATCTATTAAATGTACCTATATAGGTAGCTATGACGAATAAATTACGCGACTGTCTCCGAAACTATTTTACGTAGATACTTATTAATAATATGCATTTTTTGATGAGAAACCAACGCAAACTGTAATATAGAAACAGTCACATAAAGCTAATTGACACGTTTAGCATAAAGAGTTGCAACGACAATTTTAGCGTAAGCGGTACGTTCACGTGCGCCCTCTAATGCTTTCATATTAGTACCTATATTGTCTATGAATACCGCAAACAAGACGAGGGACCTCGTCAGCTCATTATTGCATGTCGTTAGGCGCCAACGACGTGGATAAACAGCTACTGAGTAACATGTTCTAGCCTTTTGGAATTCCAGTTTGCTTCAACTCTATTGAAGTGTATTTTCGCTTAGCATGACAGCGAATAAAGACTTTGTATAAAATAATATAATCTATACTATTATAAAGCTGTACCAGATCTATTGAAGAAAAAATTACTTTATTAGGCCATATAGGCATATCTAAACACAAAACAATGTTTTTTAGATTTTTGTCTGTTTGTCTGTTCATCTGTTCTGTTTGTTAGTTCGCGTATCACGCAAAAACTACAACGGGTTTTGATGCAACTTTTTCGATTTGGTAGCCAAAAGTTACTAGACTTAAAAACTGGTATACATTTTATCCCGCTACAATATTGGAAACCTGAGCTGATATATCCTAAAAATACGGCGAAGCCGTGGGCGAAGGCTAGTTAGTAGGCAACGATATTCGTAAAACCGCAAGTGAAATTTGAATGATATAATTTTTGGGTTGTCAAAATGAGGAAACTAAAAAAATGAGCTTAGGTGCACTTGCTCAATTGGTGACTAGTCGAAACGATATTGACCACCGAAGGAATGTAACATAGTTCCAGTGGCCCGCCAACAAAGGCGGAGAGACGGCACACGGCGGGTTTCTTTAGTGGGTGAGGGCCCCACACTACCCTGTTCGTTGCCCCGAACGACGGGGTGTGCGGTTAGGAACATTTTTTCCCGCCTTAACAAAAAAAAAAAAGGGTGGCAACATTGGAAGGTTTAATTCATGATGTTTTTTGCAATTAATTAATTAATGGACGATGTTTATTTCAACCAAAAAATCAAACTTTTATGAGAAAAATTACGAGTGAAAATCTCTAGACATCTAAAAACATATGTGAGGTGAAGATTGAGTGGCACCATTCGGTGACTGCGATAGCTTAGCAGTCTAGAGCACTTCCCCGGATAGGAAGGGAGTCTGATTCGAATCCTCGAAAACATTCGAAAAAACGTTTATCAAAAAATACTTAGCGCATATCTAAAGCATATTCATAGCAACTTCAGTTTATTTTTTCTATCTAGCTTCAGTTTATTTCTTCTATCTAGCTTCAGATTATTCAAGATTTTATATGTTTTTCAAAAAACAGCCTTGGATAAAGCGAAGGCTCGGTTGATTAAAGGCCAGATTAAATAAGATATTAGTGTGGGTATTTGAAAATTATTCAAACCTAAGTATTTTAATGTTGCAGATACATAATAAATATACTAAATTGGAATGTTAATTTCCATTCCACGGACGGTAGTCCTACATATTCAAGATCATAATATATCTATACCTATTATTGAATAAATGTTGACTATTATTTATGTTTACCTATGTAAGAGGTGTTGGAGTACTAGAAGTGCATGTACTGATACAGATAATCGGGAATCCAGCATAACTAAAAAGAGCTAACGACTTATTTTTTTCTACGGATACGAATATTACATAGCTGACTTTAAATACTTTTGGTAAAATTAAATCCAACAAACTTTTCTGACTCTGGGACTACTACAAGAACAAAAAAATATAATAGCACATTTGGCCCATCCCAAGATTCTAACTGTGGAGTCGTAGTTACTTTCTTATGCCATTACGTAACTAATTTAGTAACATATTTTATGTGTGCAACTTTGAACTAGCTGTTAGTCGACTGATAAATATCTTAATTTATATTTTCCGGTATATTTATATTATCTTCACTTCACAGTCAATAACGTCGGTCTCTAGCCCCGCGCCAATTTATATTATTGTCATAGTACGTAGCACGACACTTATGTGTCATATAATCTACATAAGCATATAATAAAACGTTAGAATTAGGTGTGTCTGTACATTGAAGGTATACTCTTATATCAAAAATAGAGAGCGGACGACAAGAAAAAGGGAGATTAAAAACAGAAGTTTCACCACCCTATTCTTTCCCGCAAGTGTAGTACGAATCGACTAAGGGAAGTAAGCAAATATTAGCCATTGGTACCAAGTGGATAAACTCACTTGTTGATCCAAAAGTGTCTGTTTCGCCGCTGCTGGCTCCCATGTGACCGAAAGTGCACTTCACTTTTTAATAAAAAGTAAAGCTAAACTTATTTCCCTTAATGCGCTACTTAATTACCTTAGTCACTCAATAAAACTACTTTCAATCTTCTATTTAAAATGCGTATTAGATGGGAGATTTCATAAAAATTTCTCTCAAGACCAACTGGCTGCGTCTTTATCTGCAACTGATATAAGACCTTGGTAATATAATTCACGTCACATAATATACATATTATGTTGTTTCACACCTCACCTTAAATGAATGAGATGTAAATAACCAGTCTTAAATATCAGCACCTCCGAACGGTGTCCAAGGTAATTTTGTACATTATTTCGAAAGTATTTAATGAGGTTATCATGTATTGTTTGTTTTACACGATTAAAACGATTGCAAGTCCTTGGAAGATAATACTGGTTGAAATACTGAGCATATGCATATACTATGCTTAGCGAGAGTTATAATTCTGCGGTATCTGGTATTTGATAACTTCAAAAATCTGATTTTACGGTATGGCGTATCATTTGTAGGTTATCAGTATTACTTTATTGGTAGGGTTGAGTATCATGTGGTAGTAATTACTAGATACCGGGCCCAAGTGGGTAGTTACCGCTGTCTCTCGTGTGACCGACCATAGAGCATCTCGGCGTATTTTGGTTGTAAAGGGAAGTCCATTCTTTCATTTGACATTATTTTCGTAATGGGGAGCAGTGGCTTGACAGTAGTGTCAGTGTATTTGAGTCCATGAGCAGTGATTCCCACTTACCATCATGGGCCGAGGCTCGCATACCACCATAAGCAATAAAAGAAGATGAATCCGTTACATATTTTCATAATATAAGGAGACTTACAAAGAAAAGAGCTCACGAAAGTAAGGAAAAAATCGAGTATATGTTATATAAAATAAAAAATGACCAGTTTATGCAGTAAACCAACCAGTTATCGTGTAAAGTATATTATGTAGTAAACCAAACATCTCTGAATCATTCGTTTCGAAATCACGTTACAGTCTGATGGTGAGGATTTAACGAAAACATTGATTTATTTTTCTAACTTCGAGGAATATACCTAATTATTATATTCTGTTATTATTAAATTGACGTGACTATAAATATTTCGGATACTTCATTCGGCAATATAAACAACAAAATGTTCATTGTCTTACACTAAATATTCGCTAATATGTCTTATTTAAACACACAACTGAGCAATTACACGCTATAAGGCATTCAGAATTGCTCTACCTGCGGTAGCTTTTTTAAACATCCGTTTTAGTAGCTACTGTTCGATAATACTACTAAAGGTACCTAAGCTTTACTTTTTCAAAAAGATCTTTATAAACTCACTACTGTAAAATAAGTATTAAGATGTTTGCCTTTTGTTGGAATTACGCAAAATGCTGTAGCTGATAATACTTTATTTTCTGGCTTGAATTTTTTGTTATATATTTCACAACTATGTGACAAAAAACACTTAATGTTACAACAGCTAAAGTATGATTCCGTTATAGCTCTTATAATATGTTACTAAGAAAAAACGTTTAATATTTATGTTGAAGTTACTTTCCATACATATTCGAAAAAATATAGGTATCTATGAAAAAATAGGGGCTTCAATAAGTTTCACTTTCACATAGGAAGGATGCTGCGCCTTTATTATACAAAATACGGATAGATATTATTATTAAAAAGGTACTAAATACCCTACACTATCACGTTACAACCAGGGAAAAACTCGTAAAGTAAAAAAAATATATCAAAATGCCGATACAATATATGCATGGAATAATAAGTCATATATATCATTGAATTGGGTCCATAATCGTATGTCTGCCTGATCTTAAATTCTAAAAAACTTATTATAAAAAAAATCATGGACATATAAAAATATTTTACATCCATGAAAAAAATGAGTTTTTCTAAGCTGCAGTCTTGCAGTACGAGTACAATCAACATAATGCAAAAACATCAGTTTAAGTGCGCGCGTTGAGCCGGACGTCCTTTAGATTGGAGCCTATCAGTGCGTTTCCGTTCGTATAATAACAAACATTTTAAATTTACGAGTATCTCCTTGTATAAGGCTTGTCTTAATTTTGGAGCCCATAGAAGGATGTAAACTACTTTTCATCCCAAAAAATGAATGATTCCCGTGGGATATCTCTTTTCACATAACTATATTTAATGCAACGTTGACTAACGTAACATAAAAAAAACATAGCATCACGCCTTTATTCCCCGAAGGGGTAGGCAGAGGTGTATTACACACCCACGACTCGCCAGCTATGTTTGAGTCCCACGTAATAGGGGGCGAGCCTATTGTCACATTTGTCTACCGGGCACATTTCCAAACTCCGGGCTGCTACTGACTAATGTATTTATATTATTATAAGTTCACACGGACGCAGCCGCGTCCAAAATCTAGTTCTTCAATAAATTAAGCAAATATTAATACATTTTGTGACTGAGGCATAGCAATTTATTTAAATGATGTAGATAATGTAGACTATGCTTTATAAGTGTGCTTTTTTATCTTAATAAATCGATGTCTCTAGCGTTTGCATGCCAGTATTATTTTTTTCTTGTGCCTATCTCATTTTCAGCCTGTCTGTAGAATACATATTCTGTTTCTGTTATGGTTACAAAAATAATTATTTTAACATAAAACTAAATTAGGTACCTACTTTAATGATGGAATTATAAACGTCCAAGGTATATTAAGAAATATGAGATATCTATACTAATATTATAAGGAGAGTATGGTCAGTGATAATGGTCATAGGTTTGCATGTCGGGTGTAAACACCGAAACTAGTCATCCGATGTCAAAAAATCTTTAAATTGATTTAGAACACAGACTTAGTGTAAGTGCAATAAATAATAGTGGAGCCGCTGGCATAGTTAGTGTATAATATAGTTACATCCCACGTAAGTAGCGTAGAAATTTAAGTAGGGAAATTCAACCTTAAACAAGTCATACTAAAAGGTTGCCGTCAATAGTAAATTGCATCCGTGTGCAGCAAGGTCGGGTCACTAGTTGTTAATAAAGGAAAATACTACTTGATACTAACCTTTTTCAAATATAAAACTGGCAACCTAAGAACTGTGTGAAACCAAACTTCTATAGAATCGCCCGCATGCTCTGCAAGCTAACAACAAGTGGGTACTCAAGCCTGTTAAAGTTAGAAATTATTTTTAAATAAAAAAAAACCGCCTTCAAAAGACACCTTTAACTAAAAACCAAAAAATAATTTAGTATTTACATACGATTTCCGTGCTAGACACCTACTGATGTGTTTGAAGTGCTCCGAGGAAGGCCTCCTTCCTCGGAACACAGGAGTCTGAAAATGATAAATATGAGCCCTTAAAGCGCAGTAGAGAAAGAAAAAAATCCAAAAGTGCACGCTTCATAATGTTCATTTTTCACAATAAAATTAATTATTTGATAAGTAGCTAGTAACGTATTGGTCTTACTAAGTAGTTAAATCACATAGATAGCGCTAATTTCAAAAAGTACTAATGTGGTTCTCATGTCTTATACGCTATCTAGCGCTAATTTTAAGTACTTCTAATATTGGTCTATAGAAGCAGTTCTCACGAAATAAGGTATAGCGCTGGTTTTAGTGTCGAGTCGAGCGTAAACAGTCACAATTTTTTTGTTTATTTAATAACATTTAAACCACATTGAATCAGACCCTGAAAAGTGATAGAGCTCTATTCGTAATTATACTGAATCGTAAAAAAAAAAAAAGACTCGATTAGTAAAGTATTTCGGTCGTTATCGTGTTAACATATATTACCTAACACACGGACGTCCAATACAGAACATTTTTAAACAGTTTATTAACTAGTTTTAAATAACAAAAATGGCATGAGTGTTAAAAATAGTGTTTTTTTTATATGTGCGTGTATATATTATTTTACAAGTGCAATATATGATAAATAGAGACATTTCAAATTTGAAAAATCAGCTGTTCTGTGGGAGATGAGAGCGACACTTCGCTTATGAGGCGTGCAATAGAAAACAGCCAGAGTCTTCCGAAGACCGTGAAGAAAGATGGGTACGCCAACTAAATTGCCTCGGTGGTGCAGCGGTAGTATGTGCGACTGCTGACCATGAGGTCTTGGCTTCGATCCCCGGGTCGGGCAGTGTTATTGAGCTTTTTCGTAAAAAGAAAAATTCTAGGCAATGTACGGCAATAGGCTCGTCCCCTATTACGTGGGACTTAAACATAGCTGGCGAACCGTGGGTGTGTAATACACCTCTGCCTACCTCTTCGGGCATACAGGCGTGATGCTATGCCAACTAAACGCACTGCTTCAATGAGCTATAGAGTCGGTTGAAAATATCATCGATGTATGTCCACATGCAATTTTTTAGATTTTTGTTGTTTTTTTAAAAACCGCTGAACCGATTTTGATGAAATTTAAATGGGACCACCTCTGATATAGAACCTACCAAACAAAAAAAGAATCATTGAAATCGATTCAAAATTGAAGGAATAATCGCGTAACAAACACACAAAAAAAAACATACAGCGGAATTGAGAACCTCCTCCTTTTCGGAAGTCAGTTGAAAATGAGTTAAACAGATGTAAAACTACGTTTACGGAATCTATCGCGTTTACTTGATTTTACTACTATCCCGACGTTTCGAATACTGTACAGCGTTCATGATCACGGGTGGACTTAGATGATAGACGTCCAAGGCTGATATGTTATTTTAACCCACCTAATATTCGTTTAGAAACACAGTGAAAATATCTACTTCAAAATTTTGTGCTTACAATGTATGAGTCTTTAAGTTAGTATATTAAAATGAGTATAATGCTACTCTTTAAACTGTAAAATTTTTGTTTTTATTAAGTGCTCAAATTCACGTAAATATCAGAAAGTATTATTTAAACAGATGTGATAACATGATTTTAAACATACCTATTACTACAACGAAATTATTTTCAGTTTATCACTCTTTTGAATATCACATCTCATTTCACCATCTTTGTAGTAAGTCTTTGTAGAGATAATAAGCGATTGACACATTACACCGGGTCATTTTATAGGTCTATAATACACCCGGTTGACTTGAAATTTGTTTGAAAGTAACATGTATTATAGGCCCATGCACCCGGTTGACTTGAAATATGTCATAGTTATTATATTCTGAAAGTAGACACAAGGAACGATATTGAGAATATTCATCCAAATAACGTCAACCAAATTCAACGGTGTCGTAGTCAAAATCTAGTATAGCTCTAGTATCCCATTGTGGCGCAAGCAAGTGAGTACGTTCTCCATAAATTAACATCAATGTGTAAGTGGTACTGAATGTTCATAATCTGGATTTTAATCGGCCGCACGTACACCTATGCTCTGTACAACGTATTTAAATTATTATGTTCAAAGTGGATGAAATAAACTCTTCTTCTCTTCCTTACGAAATGAATCCCTGCGAAATGGAGTATGTTAAAAACTGCTAAAAAACATCACATGATTAATGGACTATCCCTAAAGTATTTATAGTCCACGTCGACAGAGTCACGGGCAGCATCTAGTTTGTTTCTAAATATTTCAAGAAATATGTAGTGCTACTATAATGTCAAAAACATTACAAATTATTTCGAGCTACTATTTTTATGAAGCGCCATTTGATGTGTATGAGTCTAGAAAGTTTAAAAATAATAATGGCTTCCGAGAATTATTTGGCAAGAACGGATGATAAAATAGTAGTGCAGTGTATGTACTGTACGCGTTTTGTTGATGCATTTTTATACTGAACAGGCGGTGTCCTGTTGCTATAGGTTCCCTGAAACAGCTAGCATTCGTTACATCTTCTGCTACTTCTGAGAATTGCGACACCGATAATATTATTCAATATTTACGTACGGTGTATTGTATACATGCTTAGTAGTTAATTTGCTATTTGGTAATATACATAAAGCTAACTTATTTTTTTTGTTAAGTTGGGCAAACATTTACCTAATCGCGCACACTGTCGTTCGTGATAAAAAATAGGGTGTTGTGTTCTGATCCAATTAATAATGCCGCCGTATGCCGTATCTCCACCGGCGACCCTCATTGAGCAGTGCTTCAGTAGACCGGAGCATTGAACCCTCGCCAGCGCATACTGGGTCGCGGACTTTCCTTGGTTCATCCACTCGCAGCCTCAGCTATGGTGGCATCAGCCATAGGTACTCGTACCTGCGCAGCCCCATCGCTGGCGGCGGTTCGGGTCAGCACAGGGATTTTCCTCCTTGTACCCATCCGCCGCCACCTACTGCGAGATGACTTTCTCGTAAAAGATCATGGCCTGATTCCTGTCGCTGCCGAACATCGCTCTATCGACGCCGGCGGTGAGAGGACCCCATCTAATGCCGCGATACGTTCAAGACGCTGCTTGGCCCAAACCGGGTTTGACACGACCGTGTGCCGCGCCGTGTCTTCTCGCCACTGCAATGGTCTCAAAAAAGTGGAAAGCATATGGTGGGAAATTGTGAACAGTATGGAGTCACTTCACTCCTTGCGACTATGTGCAAGTATCTTCCGAAGTAACAAGAAGGTAGCGTGGGGCCCTCAGCCGCTAATAAACCCACCGCGTGCCTTCTTTCCACCTATGTAAGTGGACCACTGTAACTGAATGCCATTACATCAGTGGTCTGCCAGCGGCCTACCCATTCGCTTCATCCTCCATTAGCTACGTTTCGGGGCACGTCGGAGAGTCGCATCATCGTGGGAAATATTGTGGGAGGCGGACGTTCCCCAATCATCCATCCACTTGCGGCCTTAACCAGGCTGGCATTAGGCGCAAGTACGCCTGCACTGCCCCAGTCACTGGCGGTGGCTTGGGTCAGCTGAGGAATCTTCCTCCCTGCCCCCTCCGAGCCTTTCTTCTGCGAGATGACTGGCGATGTCAAGTGACACCGCCAACAGTAAGCACTCTCTAACGGTGACGACAGTTGTGGCCGTAGCCCACAGGCGCAATCGCGCCGACCGTGGAACGACTAACGCGAAAACCTTCGCACAGGTGCTCGACGATGTGGGCAGCGAATATACTCTGTAACAGCTTACCCGTCTCATCCAGTAAAATCTGGCGATCGTCCTAGCTTCGGCAGGAGTATCAGCCTCTTTTTCTAGAATTTTGGGCTTCGGGTGGTTCAAAGTTAGGGCCAGTACTCGGGCAAGTATCCCATCTGGGCCAAGGGCGGTATTCTTAGAACACATCTGCGAAACAGCCGCCCCCAATTCCGACGCTGTGACGGGCGGTTCACTATCATCGGTCGCTACCTGGCGGTGTGCTCCACCCGCGGGAAAAGGCATTTTGCCGAGTTTATACCCTACAGATTGAGTGAAGGAACCGAAGAATATAGAGCATTAATATTATCTTAATAACACAAATCCATGCGTAACAAAATTTTGAAATAACCATTTATAGATGAATCATGCGCGATAGTACCTATTACAAGTGTTAATATTGTATATTACAATATTTTATAATGAAATAAGTAATAAGTTTTCAGTCCCGTGTGAACGCAATGAAAATATTTAGTAACAGCCAGCCGCCACGTTCACTTATGGAAACAGTAGTAACTATGTATGCCAGTAAAATCAGATATCAGACAAAAAGTAATCCTCTTTGAAGATATAAAGTTAAAAATATGCTATATTATTATTTTTATACATTTGATTTGCTAAGCAACTTATCAAGACCATGGACGTAAGTTCTTTTACGTCCATGATCAAGACAAATTACTTAAAATTGTCAGCGGGGCTTGAACTCGCACCTTGTATTACTGTTTCATTATTATTATTATTTTATACCGGCCCATATTGAAGGCAGCATAAAGATATTTTTAATTAAACAAAAATTATACGATTTCTCGATTCCGGTATTTTTGACAGAGCAGTATAAAACATTAGGCAAGTTTTTTTTTAAATATCTATACTTGTAAACAAATACACATTATGGGGATGCAAGCTAGAGTAAGTCATAAATCAAGAAAAAGGTTTCGGAGACAAATTTCAGACATATGGTCCGCAGCTGCAAGGGTCTGAGTCGAAACGACTATGTAGGTACCTACGTCGTTCGTGTTTTTTGTTTTCTAACATCAAAACAATATAGAAATACAAGTAGGTATATGGATTACTCACAATCGTGACTAAAATGAAAACATCGGACGGAATTGCATCGGTCGGTTTTGGCAACACCTTCGATAAAACAGTCATAACCATGCGAGCGTTTATCGTTTCGCAACAAGACACCTCGTAAATATAAATTTCATATTTTATTTTTCATTTATGTGCCAGTTCTTTCTTTTAAAAATTCGAAATAAAGCGATAAAGGGATATTTTTAACAAAATGCCGACGCGCTATACAATCTAATCATAAAACGAATTGTATTCTATACTTATAATACAAGTAGAGCTAATATTCTGCCGTATACATTCCCCTATCATATAACAGTCAGTTCTTATATAAATAAAGTGCCATTGTACTTTCATTTACGCGTACAAGTGTAAGCTTAACTGGCATCAACTCATGTCACTATCAAATCATATTAAAGCTAATGTAAACAACTCGTGGACAGGAACAAATGTGCTGCAGAGGCTGTCTGTAATCTCTAGATAAAACACGTAATGTAATATAATACCTTTGAAAACAGTCATTCTGTTAATTATGGAGGTGACTGTAGATTTAATACAGCTGACGCTACTGCTGCAGCTCATACTATAGAATCTCTAAATAGTATAGGTATATGTATAGAACAAAGTTGCTATACACGTCTCTCTTTGTCCAGTTACTTCTACGCCTCGCAATGCATTTCGATACGGTTTTTCTTGTCACTTATGTGTGTACATAAGTGTCAAGAAAAACCTACTACATTCACCGCGGCTTCCCTCGCGTCATAGTATTGCCGATGAAAAATCAATTTCGGAGAGGATTCCTATTATTAGGAATAAGCGTGGCCACGCTAACAGCCGGTTTTACCCTCCCTCCGCATTAGATGTTTCACATTTTTATGTGTATATAGGTTCCGCATAAGTAATAACCAACATATCATATACAAACACCTCCGAAACACGTTACATCTTATGTTATAAGTATTATTCCGATCGGTTTAGTAGTTTTCGCAGTATAACCGAACAAAAAAACCGGCTCTCCATTTATTAATATAGATGTAGTATTTTAGAGGATTTGTAGCTACCAACCAACCAACAATCAGCCTTTCATCGTCCTCTGCTGGACATAGGCCTCCCCAAAATGAAGGTTTTACCATAATCGCCACGCTTGGCAGGCGGATTGGTGATCGCAGTGGATGTTTTAAATACACAGGGGAACGCTGCTGCCCAGTCCCCCGGTAAACCCTTAGTCGGTTTTTACGACTCCCATAGGAAGAGACGGGGTAGAGCTATTCTTGGTGCCGGCCCCACACGGCACGTTTGTAGCTACATAACATTCTAATTATTTATTATAGGTAAGAAAATTGTGTTTTCATAAATATTTTTATAGGATGAAACCTAGAGAATTGCTTGCAATCTAAGTAATGTACTAGAGAGGTGTAGGCCTCCAAAATCCCAACGTTTTTCTTAATAAATTGCACCTCTTAAACAACACCCCGCAATGAGGAATAACCAATACTTTATATCTTAGAAAACGTACCAAATACATCCTTGGGCAAATATAAATTTTGCTTAGGAATCCATTGTTTTTATGTTGGTCACATATTTTTCCAGTAAACAAACTGCCCCTGGTCTTTATTTCTTTATAAAAACAAACAGCTTGCCTGAAAAAGGTTACAAGCTTCGATCATCAAACAAGTTAAAATTAACATTTAAAAAATGTATTCATTTGGTTATACGTAGGTAATGAAACCACCACGTCATTTCATTCCACAGGTTCGTAAACATCGTCCGAGGAAGATCGGATTATAACACATTAATATGGGTAAAGCCTCTGGCCATATTTCTCTCTCAGAGTAAAGAAGCCCATAACCAACACAGGCAGAAGTAAAAAAAAGAGAAAAAAATGTTTTCGCTATTTTAAATGTTAAGATTTTTATACCACGCTACCACATTCATGGAAAAAATATTATCGAGACCATCTGCCACTGCTCGTCTTTTGTCGGATTCGGAAAACTACATTAAAGCAACTTTCCGCTTGCTATTCGTTCCGCAAAACTCACGTAACGTTTCGGTCGTTAAACGAACGACTTTTTAAGTCGACAGTTTGCGCTGATAATTTCTATTGTATGTATTTAAGTCCAAGACTGCTTTGAGCGACTTGCGTTACCGACTGTTGTAGACTTTGTAAAGAACAATTAGGTACCATCTACATAATTATTTTACATGGTAACGGGAATCCATCAATACTATTATAAAGCTGTAACAGAGATATGTCAGCAAATTTAAGATATTTGAGAATTAATGACATTTAGGCGTTTCTGAACACAATATTTTTTTTTAAGATTTTTCTCTGTTTGTCTGTTTATGTATTTGTTGGCACACGTCACGCAAAAACTACTGAACAGATTTTGATGAAAATATTTGTTTGATAGCTCTTGATGAGTCTTAAATCTGGTATATATAATATGTTATTGCATTACTATATCGGGAACCTGAAATATAACCTCAAAACTAGCTTTATCTTGTGCTTAGCTACGAGCAGAAGATAGTATAATAATGAAACAACATAAACTGACCTGTAACTTAAGAAATTAGCAATCAAAGGATGCCTCTGTGACTGAAATTATAAATATCAGAAAGTAACTCTACCATTATCTAATATTTTGACCATTGACTATCGATAATTATGAATGTAGAGTGTACAGATAGACAATACATTTACAAATACTTTACTAATACCGAATCCTAAGAATAAAAATATCTCTATGCATAGGTAATTTAGTTTTGAACAAAAAAATAGTCACGTCAAAATATTTTTTAAATGTTTGCAACTATTGTTTAGCAATAGCCATCGGAAATTGAAGGCTAACGAAGACAGATATTACTATGGATGACGACGAACAGTAATAAATCAATCACGGCATTGTAATCACTACAGTTATTTAGTATAGAACGTTTTGAACGTTCATATACTTATATTTAATAATATTTACAATATTATTTTGTATTATATACATTGTCTTAACGACATTTTGCAATAGGTATCATGTGTTATGTGTATGCTCTCAGGCATGCAGGTTTCTTCTCTATGTTTTCCTTCATCGATAAAAAATGTAAGCAAATTCACATATAATTTCGAAAAATCTCGAAAAGTCAGAGGTGTGTGCTTTACGAGGTCTGGTAATCGAACTCGATACCATCATTCTTCATTGCAATCCTGGATTATACCGCTAGGATATCACTTAAAAAATCGCTTTGACAAAGTGTGTTCACAAAAAAAGAACGAGTCGGGCCTAAAAGGTTTGTTCAAGTTTAACTCTATACTTTTAAATGATGTAAAAATAAACTTGTATTCTCAAAATATCTAACACGTATGTAGCTATTTCAACTGGTGTTCTATATGATCCGTTAGCGATTTAGAACTGTAAATAAAATGTAAAGTCCAGCGCAGGCGTATTGCTCACGACTGACGCACTTTCTTTACATTTTAAACAATTGTAATATTTCTAAATCACTAAAAAAAACATCACTGAGGCCGTCCTTTTAAAAGTCAACTAAGTACCTACATACCAACCAATCAATAATAGTAAAAACAACATGTAAGTACATAAGAAATTCCGCATCTGCGCCGGTGTAGAGCTAGATATAATCTTAAATTATCTTGACCTTTCAGCTTTTTAATTCAATTCAGGTAAGATATGAGAGGTTAAATGTATATTTTATCGTCCATATAATGTATTAAAATAATGCGCGGAATGATAAATTTACGTCAAGCGTTTAATAGATCATCTCATTAGTGCAAAGCACGTCCGCGGTACGACTAAGGCCACGGGAAAAGCGAGAACGATATGATTCAAGCTTGGCTTCATCACTTGTCAATCAATTGAATTATTTCTATGCTATACGAGTATGCAAATGTATTTTACTATGCGGTGTAGGTATTAACTTGCACTGCCTACTGTTATTGAAGTTACCTATCGCATTCATTGTAGCAATCGTGACATGTCTGACCTTAATGTATTACAGTAAATTTATCAATTAATTACTGGCATCCACTTTATAATGTCAGTGATAATTTTTATAACTTATTATTTTACGCAAGTTCTTTCTAGAAAATCTTGTTTATAAAGCGGATAATTTATTTCATCTATCTTAATTTATAATTATAAATCCGCTTTCATACATAATCTTAGCTTTTTAAGTATATTAATGTCGGTTTAGATCACCATATAGGGTCATTGTGCCGGTTGGCGAACAATTAGCGGAGTTGCCTTCTTTGAACCCTTCAAAATGTATACTATCTAAGAATGATATAGTGTATTATTATATTAATACGTTAAGAATATACCCTTTTTCTGAAAACGTAATGCTTTTTTGCTATTCTGCACGTAGATTAAAATAAAATGAGAAAAAAATGAAAAAGTACTGAAAATGCCAGTTTGCGGACACTTTTTTTAGTTTGCATACACTGGAGTACCCATTGGCGAACACTTAGGTGCCTACATCAGCCCCTTCAGAATATGTATTCTATCTATCAGCCTTCTATATTCTTACTTATGCAAGCTGCTTGCCGAGGGTTGCTAATCTTGGATGTGGATTCAGTCGGGATGGAAGGTACACCACTGAAATAGATAGACAACACACAACAGAATGAAATGGAGCTTTTGGACAACTTTTCGGCAGCCACTACCTCAGCCAGAAGGCACGTGTTACAATACATAATGCAGTGCTTGTCCCAACATTAATATAGGGAAGCGAGAGTTGGATATGCAAAAAGGAGCATGGGAGTAATATCAGTGCGTTTGAAACGCGCTTGATCACTGCAGCAAATCTGTAGAGTTAGGCTGACTGATTGCATTCGTAATGACGACGTAAGTGGGCGAGTAGGTCTGAAAGAGAGTATTGGTGTAAATATGCGAAAGAGAATGCTCCGATGGTTCGGACATGAAGAAAGAATGCTAGACGAGCGATTGGTTAAGAAGATATGCAGTGAGAAAGTGGAAAGATGTAGGTACTGGGGGATACCGAGACTAACCCACTTAGTCCAAATTGATCATGTATTGAAGGAAGCTGGTCTCCGAAACCAGCGAACGTTTATGGAGAGAATTGAGGAAGCGAGAGTTGTATGCAAGAATAGAGCCTTTTGGCACTCTGTTTTCTCTGGCTGGGGTAGTAGCAAGGGAGATAGCGTGATGATAAGTAAAGTAACTTATATTTAATTCTTAATTATAAAAGTATGTTTTAAATTATCTTAAGTTTTGTTTCATAATAATCACATGTTCGCTTACTGAAACACAGTTTTCACAGCATTATCCCGATAAGCGAACACAATTTTAAAGTTAAAATTTACAAGGTTTTTTAAAGAAAGCATGTGTTCGTAAACTGAATAATACATTGTTGAACCATTTATCACATCATAGTTTTAACTATTGAAGGTCTACTTTATGTACTCTGAAACAAAATGAAAAAGCAAAATTCGCAATGTTGTTGTTGTTGTTGTTCGCCAATTGGTGTAATTGACAAATTTGCATGCCGGTTGGCGTACACCCGATTTTTATTACAAATAAGTTAATCTAATACAAAAACTCTATAAAATACCTTTTAACATTTAATATTAAATCTAACTAAATGTTAAACGTTACTATAAAATAACAAAAAAAAAATACGATTAATCTCGAGCGCCCTCGTAAATTTTTTTGTAATTTTTCGCACTTCCACTCACCTCTGAGTAACAGGATATATTGAGCGGCTAATCCCCAGCTATAGATTTAGTCTTTTGCTTTAAAATCGGTGCAGTATTACCACTCAACTATCTTAAAACCGTATAAGACACATATCTAGGTATTATTTCAGCTATGAATACTATTGTCAAGATTATAAAGTATGTAGTCGAGCAAATGTCCGGGTACCGGACCTGTGCACGCTACCGGCTCAATGACTCTATAGTGTGTATTTCGGAAAGTATCATCCAAATATAATTGTAGGTAGAGTTTTTCAAACGGTATATTTGTGGAGCAGGTTAATGGGTGCAAGTTATTCGCAACAAGATTCTTAACATCTGTATGTTATTAAATGTAAGTAAAAATAACCACACTTATTAAAACTCAAGCTGCCACAATGTTAAACGGAAGATGAAAGCCATGAGCTGGATTCGAACCGTCGCCGTCGGTCGTCGGCTGCGCGTCTTCTGGATTACCGTTTTGAATCTGGTCTGATAGCCGAGCATGGCGAATGCTTAAGCATTTGCTTTAGCAATTTTAAAATTATTCATAAACTTAGAATAGTAACTCTACATTAACACACGGAAACACAAATATACTTTTTTTTAATAACACAATGTATGGCACTAGCCTTCATGCTGGTAAGACAGGTTACCATAGAACTACTTTGTCCTTCTTATTTTCGTCATTCTCGTCCGTCTCAGTCAGACTGCCTTAGTTTCCTTATGACAGCTATGGTATTGAGGGTAAGTATTCTGTCAAGGATATTTTATTATGTCTATATATTTTCACACTTCGCGCTTTGTGTTAATTTATATAGTAAAGAATAATTATAGTATACAGTTACTTTTTACTACTCTTTAATTTTTCAAACAAATTAAATAAAAAAGACCCGTTAACTAAATTAACAAATAAAAACCATCGTCCGCACTATTATTAGAAACGTTACAATAAACTTAATATAAGATAAATGCACGTACAATTCTTGCTCTGGCGCTCTCGCTGTAGTCACATGGCTTGTGTTCTTTGGAAAGTTTAGAACTCCTGTTTTTGTTAAACTTATATAGTCTTTCACAATATTATCACTTTATATCAACGTCACGATACCACAACACTATTATTCAATGTTTTTATGTAAAGTTTAATATACAAATTACGTTCCGTATTTGATTAAATTTTATAGGACTCAATTATGGGTGGGTGGCGTTTTGTTTATAGTATGGCAAGGCTGCGTGCATACAGACGTGAGTCGAGGCCGCGCGCGCGCCTTCAATTGAGTTGTGAAGTTGTCTTGTGCTTGTTGTGTTTCGGTCGAGTCGAGAATTCAGTATTTTTCGAACGTAGAGCGCGCCCGCCGCCGCTCTACAGATGACAGCTTCATAATATCTTCCCTTTCCGACCCCACTTCCACCTCTTATACATCACGGAGATCACAAAACGAAACAAACTTTTAGTATTTTATTTTATTATTCAACTGGCATCAGTCCAACTCAGTCTGGTTTTGACATATTAGCTAGACAACTTGTTTATTTAACTTTTGAACTGGCTATTCGTAAATTACATAAACATATTTTGTATTCACTAAGATAAAAAATATTTATTTTGAGATAGTACTCCCAGATGTATAACTAATAAATGTATGTTCGTATATACCATATACCTGACAATAATCATATGAACAAGCAAATTTCTAAATGAAGAATTAAAATAAAATGTGTTTTATTTACCAACTTTAAGCTTTACAATTTAAGATTTAAAATAGCTTAAACCCCATAAAACTGTACATACGCCTACTTATTATTCCAGCCATAAGTGTAACAAGTTCTCGAGAAAGTCATTAAGACCTTCGTCGAGGTGTATTTTTTGTTCAAGGCGGTCAGTGTTTGTGTACGGCATAAAAAGTTTATTTTAAAATTGCGTTGATTGAGTTGTTATGGGTCGGCTTCAACTATCGGAATGATTTCATGGTTTGCATCTCCGCTTTATAATTATATAACATGTATACTTACGTTTAAGAAATAAAATTGTTGTTGTAAAGTTCGTTAGTAATTACAAAGTGCATGATATTTTCTTAGGAAATATGTAAGTAGTAGGCATACCATACATACATATAGCTATTAAAGCTACCATTTTAGGTGATCAAGCCTTTTGGAAAGGTAAGTAATTATTTTTGCCCAATGATTTAGCCCAAATTTTTTTAAGTACCTATTTAGAGCCCCGGGTAGAGTCTATGTTCCTTGTGTAGAGCTCTATATTTGTTCTTTGTCAGTTTATAAATTTAATTTTGATAACATAGTTGATATGATCATATCATACATTTTTTACTCGGTCTGGTTTATTTGTATTGATGAGACTAAATTATTCTAAATATATTAAATAAAATCAATAAGGGTGGGGCTCGCCTTCCATTTCATTCCAACCATTTTCTGAAAAACCATTCCTAGTACTACTGCTAAGCTACCTACCGTATATTATTATTAGATAGCAAACAGTAATTAAGTAATTACTAGTAACTTAAAACAAAAGGCTATGCCAATCTGTGTACTAGCAGTAGGATAATTTCCCTCCCATTGGACGAGGCTCGTACACAACTATAGGATATACTTAGATAATAATGTGTGAGCTGTAAAAAGAAAGTCTAATTTTAAGCAACTTGTAAATAAAATAATGCAATGAAATTATAGTCCTGTAATATAGAGCAGAAAGTGGGTTTACTGTATATGTATAGATACTAAGTTCAGGAGAAAGTCCAGCACGAAACGGAATCATAAACTAGAGCGGCTCAGGCGCAGGTACACGCGCCTGCGCCGCTCCAGTCACTGGTAGCGCTTCCGTTCGGGTCAGCGGAAGGATCGTCCTCCCTGGCCCTCTCCGCCGCTTCCGCCTGCGAAATGACCTCCTCGTAGAAGGCCGCGACCACGGCCCAGTTCCTGTCGCTGCCAAGCATCGTTCTGTTGACGCTAGGCAGTAAGAGACCACGATGAGCTCTCGCGGGTGCTGCCTGGTCTGGATCGGGAGCGTATGCCGCGTCGTATCCTCGTCGCAGCCGCTATGGTGACAGCACGTAGTCGCCTTCCTCCTTGTTACTATATGTAGGTATCTGCCGATGCAACAATGCCCCGAAAGCACCTGCACCAGTCGGAAGGTACCTATGGACTCCGTTCTGTCCTGCCCACTCCGGCTGGAGCGCCCCTGCTACAGCCTAGCGTGGTTGCGGCCAAGCTCACTATTTTTAAAGTAATCCCAAGACTTAATTAAAGTCTAAGACTTAAGGCTGAAGACGATTGTGTGCGACAGCAAAGCTAAGGTTACCCTTACTTTACTTTTTAATTTTATTATTGATAAGCTTTCTAGAGTTTTGTGGGGAGTGCGGTGATAACTACACACATTTTCACAAATTTACCCCACAATAGGTAGGTATTGCACTACACACACACACACACACATATACACTGCGGAATTACATAATAAATGGTAGGTAAATAGTATTCTTATCTAATTTGTAGATATTGTCTGTCAGTGAAATAATCACCTTATGGGTTATCACCTTAGATATATGATCACTTTTTAGGTCTTTGTATTATTAAGTGAACAACTATAATTGGCTTTCCAGATTTCTCATCTCCATTTGTATTAAAACTAGTTATAAACTGTTGTTGTTCCAAATAATATTAAATTAGGTTGACACGAGCTCTACTATCCGATCACTTTTCATCTATATTATTATAAAGCTGTAACAGAGCTGTGTCTGTACATTTAAGATATTTGAGAAAAAATTACTGTAATAGGCTATATAGGCGTGTCTAAACAAATAACAATTTTTTTTAGAATTTTTGTCTGTTTGTTTGTTCGCGCATCACATGAAAACTACTGAACGGATTTTGATGAAACTTTACTTATATGATATGTTGGTGATTACTTATTCGGAACCTATATTTTTGATGTGAAACATCTCATGCGTAGGGAGGGCAAAACCGGCTGTTAGTGTGGCGACGCTTATACCTAATAATAGGTATCCTATCCGAAATTTGTTTTTCATCGACAATACTATGCGAGCAGAGCCGCGGGAAATGTACTAGTAAATAATAAAACACTTAACCATAGTCTAAGCCTTAGATATAGTATAACGGTATTATACTATATCTATGGTTTAAACAAAGTAACGACACCAGCGGGAATTTATCATGCAGGCTGCCGACATCATTCTGTTCTCGGAATCTCTACAACAATTTTAAACAACTTCAGACAACTTAAAGTACAAATTATAATTTGTGAATAAGGAAAAAGAGTATTTTAGTACAGGCGGGAATCGAACCTGCGTCCCTTCCTATCCGGGGAAGTGCTCTAATCCACTGAGCTACAGTACTATCTTTTAGACATACCCAATCTCCTTATCACATTTGTCTTAACGACCAACGCCCTCTATCGGAACGCATTTACATGCATTAATCCAATATAGTAAGTTTAATTTTGCAATTAAAATTCATTAATTATGTTTAATAATTTGTACTTTAAGAGTAGCTGAGCATGTCACGTGCTAAAATATATATTAAAATGTTTAAAAAAATCACGCCATCAAATAGTATGAATTTTAATTGAAAAAGTAATTAAACAATGCACAAATTGCGCTTAAATATAACACCGTAATTATATTCAGTTAATTGTGAAATTAATATCTACATACAAATGTAGGAAAATAGAGAGGTGATACAAATATGAGAATAAATAAACAATGTAACTTAGATAGAATAGTTCTATCTTATTGTATTTGAAACATAAATCTTCTAATCGATACCTACTTATATCTTAATTTCCAGCTGGCTTATAAATTAGACGTCTCTATTTTTTACGATTTTATGGGTCGCATTACCATTGACAACGGGATTCAGACCAAAAAAATAATACTTAATTGAAAATAATGTTTAATGTGAAAATAATTACATAGTTATAATAACTTATATATAACTTAATAAACAAGCAGTAGTAGATAGGTCTTTTTAACAACAAATTATTTGTGAAAGTGGAAACAGGATGTTTTACTGCGAGCAGGGTTCGAACCTGCGTCCCATCCAATCCAGGGAAGTGCTAAGCTATCACAGTCACCATAGAATAGTTAGAGATACTACGTATACAATCACCTAACGGTGGCATCCAACATCCACTTTGCATTTGTTTTAAATGTCTTTACGACCCACGACACCTATCGGTTGGATTTATTTTGATACATTATTCCAATATAGGTAGTAATTTACCAAAGGGGATCCACGGGCAAATCTGAGCGCAGATCGCGCTATTGGCGAGATGGCCACTGAAAAATTATAATTGCTATGTTTGCTATTTTTTAAACACAAAAAATCCGGTTGATCAGCGATATTGTTAATGTATGTTGTACCTGGAAGAATTGAAATACGCTATGCTGTGTAAACACAAAAAATTTGCAACCTTTTCCACTTTTTTAATGTTGTATATTTGGTAAATAAATGTATGTCCGTGTTATTACATTTTAGTACTTTACAGCACACAGAGGCATATTACGAGAAAATTAAAATGACTAAATGACTGGTTACAAATTGTGTGGAAAGGACAGTTTTCAATGGCCATGTTGATAATGCGCCATCTGCCGTGAAATGATGACAGTAAACATCCTCATTAAAATTTATACTGAATGGCTCGATTTTTTAAATATTTTGATCTTAAAATAGCCTAACCGAGCCTTTTAAACAAACAATATTTATTATTCAACAACAGTCAAGTTTTTAAACACTTTTAGATATTGACAAAGCCAGTTTCCACCAGATCAATCTACAAGTATAATTGTATTATTTCGATGTCTGGCTCTAAATAAAAATAATACCACGCTTGCGCCGCTATATAGTTATATCCCTAGGTATACCGTAAACCGTAATATACAAGCCCCGATGCAAAATAGTTCGTCTAGTATGGAAAGTAGTGCAAAGCGTAAAATATAGAAAGTAAATATTGGTAAAATAATTAAGAACGTTTTAATAAAAAGTAAACCAGAATTTGAGGAACATTTTAAAGTTTATTTTAACATAACTGAAATTCTTTCATGACTTTAAATAACAAAAAATTTTAAAAAATATTCTAAAAAACATAACACAAAAGTAGTCGTCTACCCTTGTCACTCCCGCAAAATAGTTCGTCTACCACTTAGTTGTGTCGCCTTTGCTCTCAATGACAGCTTTAATGCGAAGAGGCATGGTTGCAACCAACGCTGCACACTCCTCAGGCGTAATTGACTCCCAGACAGCCAAGAGTTTAGCCTTTAAGTCGCTCTTCGATCTTGATAGATTTTTTACAGAGAACTTTTTTCATTTTCCACCATAGGGTTTCGATCGGCGACAAGTCCGGGCTGTTAGATGGCCATTCGATTGTAGGGATGCTTTTCGCCAGTAGTCACGTCTTTGTTGTCCTTGCAGTATGGCAGGAAGCACCATCCTGTTGAAAAATGAAGGAATCTTGATGCTTAAGTGACGGAATAGAGGGCAGTAAATTCTCTTTCAAAAGGTTTTGATACCTTGCAGCATTGATAGAACCATCCACAAACTGCATACCACCAACACCTTGTGCAGACATGCAGACTCATATCATAAGAGACGCCGGAAACTTCACTTTGCGTTTGAGACAATCAGTATGAAATGCCTCATTTTTGTTCCGAATCACTTTTTTTCCTTTCATCGCCGACTGTCACTTCAAATTTGAACTCGTCACTCCAAATGATACTACGCCACTGATCGGAAGTCCAATTTAAATGATCACGAGCAAACTTCAACCTCTTTTTCTTTTGTACAGCAGTCAACAGTGGTTTCTCCTTAGCGGTGTAAAATCCGTAACCCATTCTTTTTAGGCCTCTTTTGCAAGTATCAACTGAGACGTCTTTGTGAATCATGTCCTTCCATTACCGTGAGTTCTCCAGCTCGAGCACGACAATTATTTTTGATAATTTTCTTCAGGATTCTGTTTTCTACTGCATTTGTGATGAGTGGTCGACCAGTTTTCTTCAAACAAGAAGTCGTTCTATTCTTTTTATAGTGCTTAATGATAGATTGGACTGTAGACCTAGGAAGTATCAAGTCTTTAGATATTTGGTAACTTGATTTGCCAGCATCGACCCCACAAACTATTCGCTTTCGAAGCTCTTCGTACACAGGTTTGCCACGACCCATTGTTATTTGAAAACTAATGAAAAAAACTGAAATTTTCAGAATTTATACTGTCTCACTTGACAAATGACACAGAATTACTTTTACAAATTTAAATTATGCAACATAATTGTACAAAGAAGGAATAATCTTATTTAACTCACCAATAGACGAACTCTTTAGCAACGATTAACAAGACGAACTATTTTGCTTATAACTTCTTAGAATTTAAAACAGGATATGTACCCGTATAAATTTAAAAAGCTAAAATAGTTTATTGGTTCATAATTAAAAATTCCATAAGTAACGCGACATGTGATAGTAGAACAGCTTAATATTTTACATAGATATACAAAAATAATGAAGTTAGAAAAAATCTCACAGAGAAAATTTCACACTAGACGAACTATGTTGCATCGGGGCTCGTAGTTATATGAAAGCCGTTCGTAACTAGATAGTTAGTAAGTAGTAGTAATTAAGATTACTCGTAATATAGCTATGATACGAGCAAGATCTAGTAATATAACTATCTTACTAGCTAGACTAATCTAGTGAAATTATTGTCGAAACAGCAACGGCGGTGTCGGCATTGAACTTGTGCGCCCGCATGTTGAATGTCCGTTGTTGTTCGGCAGATACTTGCACATAGTCGCAAGGAGGGAGGTGACTTCGTGCTGTCACCATTGCAGCTGCGATGAGGACACGGGTCGGCACACGCTCGAGTTGTGACCGGCATGGGCCAGCCAGCGCCGTGACGCTTGGCAGCGATAGGTGCGACGCTCCGGCACCAGGCAGCGTTGCTCAAAGAGGGTACCCGACGATGTAAGCCGCCGGCGGACCCCTGTAGTAGTCTCTTCCAGATACAATGGTTCGCCAGTACAGGCGGAGAGACGGCACACGGCGAGTTTATTTACTGGGTGAGGGCCCCACACTACCCTGCTCGTTGCCCCGAACGACGGGGTGAGTGGTTAGGTAAAGTATTTTTGCCTTAATAAATAAAATGTGCGGTTGGGGGACCCCTGTCAGGAACGAAGTTCCTTACGTTTTTTATTCTACTCCGAATGTAATTTATACAAGATAATATGGTATACAAAGATTATTTACTAAATGAATAAAATATATTAAAAAACATTAAAAAAAAAATAAGAAAAATAAAAAAAATAAAAAACAATAATATAAAAGTATAAAAAATATAAAAATACATAAAAAAGCAAAAAAAAATCATTAAAAAAGAGAGAGAGAGAGTTGAGCACCCGGCTGCGCACTCACTTGCTCGTTGCTCATTTACTTGTAGTAGGTTCGATATACAAAAAATAATAATAAATATTCACGACATTTCACACAACGTCCTCTGGTCCCGAACTAAGCTTAACGCTTGTACTATGGGTCCCAGATTACGGATATAATACATAATATATTACTTTTTTTTTGTAAATACATACATTTAATGGATAGAATACACCCAGACGCAGTACAAATATCTGTGTTCATCACACAAATAATTGTCCTGAGTGAGAATCGGACCCACGACCTCGTGCATGGAAGTCGGGTACACTACGACTGTCAAACACACGCATACACACACAGCATACGGCATTTCGTTACGTGTGACGATTTCTACTAAATTGCACCACCCGTAAGCCGCGTTAAGGCTCTTCCTTTCCAAAAAGGTCAGTTGTTCGGCGTTGACGACGATAGCGTTTTCGGGTGTAGGTAATTCTCACAGACTTTTGCTCGATTTTAATGAAAATTGCTTATCATATTTTATAAGCATGAGTACTTTGTGCAGCTTTAGATAATGATGAAGTTATTAGCTCAAGACAGCGTTCTAAAGACGAAATTCGTGTATAATGGGAGGGGTAAACAACCAAAGTGGACGCGAAAAAGAATATGCCAAGTAATTATGGAGGGTAGAAGCAGCGGTGGATTTACCAAAATTTTGAAAGCGAATAATTTTTTTTTTTGTCTTATCAAGATTGCTCAATATAATTAATTAATTCTATTAATTAATTCTATTAATTAATAATTTTCTGTTTAATTGATAATTCAAGAAATTAAATTCATCCATTATTTTTTTGAATTATAATTTTGGCACTTGGTAAAAATTAATAATCAAAATTATTTAATCAATTTATTTCTTTGGAGATTAAAAATAATAATCGATTTTTTTAATTTTTTTTTTTGAAAAAATTTATAAAAATTACGATTTATTTTTTGCATTTTTCAAAACTAATCCATCAATGAATTTAAAGAAAATTATGATGAATAATTAAATATATAAACTATACCTAAGTTCAAGTAAAATTCCAGTATTGGGGCGGTTTTTTTCCGGTGACCAGGAGCGGCATTAAGTTTAAATCCGGCCCTGGGTAGAAGTAAGGAGGGCTAGCTCAATGTATTGAAAAGTTTCCGCTGAAAGGGAGCCAATTAAAGGTGGCACCACAGTAGCAAGTGGAAAGATTTTAAAAGAGCGTCATAAAGTAGTCAAGAGCCATATAAGATTAGAGTGGGATATTAAATTAAGAAGGAAAGAAACACTTCCGCTTTGTTGCCGCGCATTTTATATTTACTAAATTCTTAGACAAAGGATATTATAGACAAGCTATCAGCGTATGCAGTGTCGAGATAGCAATAGTTTGACATATGATAACCGGAATAATTTTAAAAGATAACTATGATTATAACTTTCTCGACTAAAAATGTACTACCTGTTTTAGCCCGATACAAGAATGACAGTTCAAAAGAAATTGCAGTTATGCTTATATTTTGCTTAAAATGTATTAGAACGTGTAACATTAGCGTATATAACGTGATTAATGCAGGTTTTTTTTACGTCAATACAAAAACATGCTTATATACCAATGATGGGGACGATTGGCCACCTTACTGTTGGGACCCAGTTGATTGGGTCCAAATAAAAATAACACATACGCGAAAAGGATAAAATACTTCTAAGGCGCTACGCCTTAGACGAAGAATAATATAGACTCGCTACTATTTTGACATTAAGGATGAAGAAAAGGTTGCACATATTAGGTTTTACCAAGAGTGAGAGAGACACATGTATAAGTATTTTTATCCTTTTGCGCGTTATTTGTATTTGGACCCAATCAACTGGGTCCAAAGAATAAGGTGGCCAACCGTCCCCATCATCGGTATGTAAGCTTGTTTTTGTATTGACGTAAAAAATACCTTCATTAATCACGTTATATACGCTAATATTACATGTTCTAATACATTTTAAGTAAAATATATGCATAACTACAATTTCTTTTGTCCTGTCATTCTTGTATCCGGCTAAAACAGGTAGTACATTTTTAGTTAAAAAAGTTATAATCATAGTTATCTTTTAAAATTATTCCGGTTATCATTATGTCAAACTATTGCTATCTCGACACTGCATACGCTGATAGCTTGTCTATAATATTCTTTGTATACGGTCTGGCACGATTCAACTAACATAATTGAACATTTTTAATATTAATAAAATCGGGTTTTACAGATATTTAGGTGTTATTCAGTGTTTTGAGACAAAGACTATTTGTTAATAGTGCTTGTAAAATAGTGTACTGTACTAGGCTACAAAAGCTACTGCGAGTGAAAAAATACCAATATAACACTTCATTCGTATGTAGTCGAAAATTATATAATTTAATGATTGAAGGATTTATGGATTTATAAAATGAGCTTTTTTACTCGAAATTAATAATTGTTACTAAGATACACTCGCAAAACACGTTTTTTAACTAAGTTTCTATTACTGTGAATTATTTCGGTGCTGCGTTATTGCGATTAGCGAATTTAATTTGCCTAGTTTTCACTTTACTAATAAATTTATATGTAATTTATGAGATAAAGATAAAAAGTTACCATTTTAGGTTTTTCTCTAATCTAGATGCGAAATCTAAATGGATGGATGCTACGGGAAAACGAGGCAACCCATGAAATACCCAAAATATGTTTCACGATATTTTGTTGATGTTTCATAATACTTATTAAGAAAATGGTAACGTTGGGAGCAAAATCATTGCCAAGTGAATATGTTCATGTAAGTATAGCTTTTGAAGTCTTTGTAACTTCAACTTTAAACTTGTAAGCTACTTTAAACACAAAGTGGAAAATGTGAAATTGAGCTGAACTGGCAAAGCATCTCGACGGTATCCAGGGGATGCAGGTTCAAATCCTGCTCGTGACTGTTATTTTCGATTTCACATTTTTCACTTTGCGTTTAATGTATATGGCTAAGCATGTCAAATGCTAAAAATATATATAAAAATATCTAAATATCGTAAGTTACTCTTAATTCTAGATTATGACTCATAATCTAGAATTGAGAGAAACTGATTTGCTCTAAGTTCTTCTTCAATTAATTAAATCAGCGCTGGAAGTATGATAATTCTTTATTTATTTAATAAATAATAATAAATATTTACGGACATTTTCACACAGCGTCTTTTGGTCCCAAACTAAGCTTGACGCTTGTGCTATGGGTACCAGATTACGGATTATAATACATATACTAAATTTTTTTGTAAATATATACATGTAATAGATAAAAAACACCCAGACGCAGTACACATATCTGTGTTCATCACACAAATAATTGTCCTGAGTGGGAATTGAACCCACGACCTCATTCACAGAAGTTGGTTACACTACCGACTACGCTACGAGGGCCGTCAATTTGACCCAGAAAAGAAAGAAAAGATAATTTTATTGTATTCTTGTGTACTATTATTTTATTAAATATACCTTATTATTATTTACCAGATGAGAGATCGAACAGAACAGCAATTTATGGAGCCAAGGCTCAGTCCAGTAGTGGACGTTTATAGGTTGATGGTTGGATAAATAGAAGGGGCGGTAGATTTGCTTTTAAATAATTATTTCGATAAACGTTGTAATTTTCAATAAAATATTTGTTACGAAGAGTTTCTTATTTAAGTTACACCTCATTCTAACTATCGTTTAATTTGTCCAAATATGGTTCAATATTTATCAACCTGGCAACATTAAAAAAAAATTGCTGTTTCAAATGCGGCCACGCCGTCGCTCCGTTTATAATGGTTAGGGAGCTGGTTGCCAACATTTCTATATGATCTGTTCGTGTGGCAGACATGATTAACATCGATGATTATACCATAAAGAACATTAAGGACCGTGTCTGTCACCATAACAGGCCTGCATTATCAATTGACAGCACCTTAAAAATGTAAAAAAGAAACGGTATGCTAAATCATTTGTTCGTGTCTGCCTCTTTGATTGATGGTCAGAAACATCTTCAAAATGAGGAACATTGAAGAGGCAGACGTCCAGCCCTCTGACTTTTTAAGTAATAATTTTTAAACAAATTTTTATGATTTAAAAATGTGTATATGAAATGTTCACTTGGCAGGCCTGAATTGTTCGACTAATAACGATAATATAAAGAACAATAGAAAAATAGTCTGCCACCATGGTAGCGCTGCGTTTTCAAAAGTGTATAATAAAAAATGTCTGCTAAATCATTTATTCGTGTATGCCTTTTGGACTGATGGTCAGAATCATCCTTAAAACGATAAACATCGAAAGGGCAGACCTTCAGACCTGTGATTTTAAAAGGGTAGACCATTTCTATACAATTTTTTTCGACAGTTTGTCTTTCTTGCTTTTTGTCTTAGAGAGAAGAGAGTGACAACGGGATAATTCCCCAGGTAGTTGGGGTTTACCTATGGGGCATTCCACGTCAAATCACGCCGTCATTGACCTGACCCCTCGGATTTTGATGTCCAATGAATCATGGGTTTCGTTTGGCTCCAAATATTATTTAAAATTTTTAGAAATTTTTATTTTATTTTTATTGGGGCCCGAGCTAAATCACATTAAATTGAGGAAAAACATAAAGAGGAGCTTCTTTTAAATTAGTGATTTTATTTCCACAGAAAGTAGAACCCGTTTAAAACAGATAGTTCGATAATGGACCCAATAAATTACTATTTCTTTTTAATTTAAATTTTTTAATTCTGTTTGAATCATCTGTTTTATTTCAGGCCTACGAGCATAATAAATTAATGAAAAAAATGTTTTTGTTTCACTCTAAAACCAAGAAACAAAATCAAGTTTAACTAGGAAAATATATTTTTTTGTTATTCTCACTTCAATATATCAAAATAATTAATAATCATTTTTAAATTTTTTATTGATTAAAATTTTATTTCATTTCATAAAAGACAGGTTACAACACACTACTACGTGAACTGTTAGTAATAACAATAATAAACTACTTTACCTTAATTCCTGAACAAAACTTTAAAAATCGTACATAAAAAAATCAGCGACGTAGACGTCTGCCAACTTTTTTTCCTATTCTGGGATTAATGAATCGAATGGACGCAACGAGAACGACGAACAAACGATTTAGTATAGCTTTTTTTTTACATTTTTGCACCTACGTCCCGTGATAAAACAGAGTCCTGCGCGTCTGCCTCTTCGATATTTATCGTTTTAAGGACGATTTTGACCATCAGTCCAAGAGGCAGACGCGAACAAATGATTTAGTATCTTGTTTCTTTTTTACATTTTTTAAGCGCTGTAACTCAAAAACGCGGGGACATACGACTTTCATTTACTAGACCACATCGATTTGTATTGGCATAAACTTTCATCCCTACTATTCTAATATGAAAGACGAACAAATCATATACCTATTTAGATATTTTATATATATATTTAGCATTTGACATGCTTAGCAACATTAAACACAAAGTGAAAAATGTGAAATCGAAAATAACAGTCACGAGCAGGATCCTGCTCGTGACTGTGTGTTTAGATCTTATACCTACAAAAATGGCAACTAGCTCCCTCATTTCTCATTTATATTGAATGTACTCTGTTTCCCAACCCGTAAGTTCTTAGTCTGGTGGGATATGGGGAATAATGCGGATCCATTTGGGATTGGGCACAGTCAGCCCTGTCAGCTTTGTTCTACAAACTGTTTATAGGTGGGTTCGGTATTAGTAAGACAATGCTATTAAAAAGGGACAATGATATCAAAGCAAAAGATATATCCGCTGGCACCGGAATGCGGCAACAGTCAATAACATATGTGGCTCTAGATGTCGCTAGTAGCAATTTTAAATGTCGCTATCATTGTATGCAGGTAGCGGTTTATCAGATCCATCCATCCATCAGCCTTTCGACGTCCACTGCTGGACATAGGCCTCCCCAAGAAATGGGGATAGTGCCGTAATCGCCACACTTGGCAGGCGGGTTGGCGATCGCAGTGGATGTTGTTAATACTCGAAGGAGTGCTGCTGCCCACTCCCGTGGGTAGATGGGGTGGTACAACTAAAGCCGGCCCCACACGGCAAAACGGTTTATAAGATACAGCCTAAACATGGGTCGTTGACGGTTTTTTCGTTAATGTAATTTAACTGTTAATCATCAATGGTCAACAGGTTAAAAAAACTGTTAAATAAATAACAGGTTTTGAATGTTAAGTGTCAATTTTATGTCAACGTTTTCAATTTCAATCATTTACAAATGGTCAACAGGTTAAAAAAAGCTGTTAAATTAATAACAGGTTTTGAATTTTCGACGTCAATTTATTCCGTTGATCCGTTAACGTAAATTAACAGTTTATATTTTCAACTGTTTTTTTAACTGAATAAAATAATGAGTCTTGGGCGTTGACGTAAATTAACAGCTAATATTTTCAACCTGTTTTTTCAATGATGATTAACAGTTAACTCGTTGACGAATGAAAAGCCGTTGAAAAAAACAGTTTATTGATTCAACGACCACCTCTAGTTTAAATACAATAAATTGTCAATCTCTGAATCAGTCAGATGACAAGCCACATTATTGCGATTTTACACTTAGAAACTAGCGATGTCGATTGATTCGAGTAACGCCATCTTTTTTGGATAAATATGAAATATTAAATCTAAACAAATTATAATAATTATACAATCGTGGCGCAATAATAGCGTGTATAGAAGAATGACGGCTTTTTACTCTACGGTCTACGGTAGAGACGTAGAGTAAAAATTTCTGTGCACAGAGTACATAATATAGTACGTTTTTACTGTTTTATTTTTTACTAAATAAATACTAGGAATAAACACATTAAAACGTTTAAAATATCATTGATTAAAACATAATTATTTTTGTAACTGAATTTGGTTGGGATCATTTTAGGAGTTGGATGTGGTCGAACAATTTTCCTTTATTGTATTATTTTAATTTTCACATGGCCTTACACTTACAGTAGGTACAGTTAAGGCCCTATATATACTCTCTTAATTTAATCCAGTATTGCCCAAAAAAAAAGAGCAACATAGAATCAAATCAAGCAATGAAACCCTAATTGATTTTGGTCTGATTAGTGTTATCTAATATTGATTTCTTAATATGACTTTGGATCCTCGCAAATATTTAATAAAAGACTTAATAAATAAATCTACTCCCATCGATGTTTGGTTACAAGGAACTATAGAACAGACCGTCGGCACCGATATTTTAATATTATCGGACGCAACTGGACGGGCAAAGATTGCTAAGTGTGACTCTGCACATGGAATTATTGACAAATCATCAATAACCAAAGGTGAATATTTGCTATACAAATATCAGTTTTAAATATAATCCATATTAGTCTCGTAAAATGTTATAGTAAAGCCAATATTTGGGTGATTTCGGCACCAGTTTTGTGGGTGCGTAGCAATCATAATAAGCCCATATTTTAAAAGCCCTGGTCCTGGTAACTTTAGGTGGTGCCATATTTGTGCAGAACCATCTATAACATCATAGAATATCCCTTTGGGTTTTATTAAAACAGGCATTTATATTCCAATAGCAATTACCATATGATATCTTTCTCTATGCTCAAGTTTGGTAAAATTATTGTAATTTTTTTTGACTTTTTTGGGCAGGTTATTAGTGTTCCCAACATCCTAGACCATACTATCAATTCAAATCATTAAATATTCATGGACATTTCACAGAACGTCCTCTGGTCCCAAACTAAGCTTAACTCTTGTGCTATGGATACCAGATTACGGATATAATACATATACTACTTATTTTTGTAAATACATACTTATAATAAATAGAAAACACACGCAGACGCAGTACAAATATCTGCGTTCATCACACAAATAATTGCCCTGAGTGGGAATCAAACCCACAACGTCACACAAAAGCCGGTTACACTAGCAACTACACCATGAGGCCCGTCATTAAAGAAGTAATATAGTTTACGAAACCGAGTTGCTAGTGTCACTACTACCACATGGGAATTTCTGTGCGAGATAACAATTATATTATTATTTTTAGGAACTTATTGCTGCATAATAGGAATAGCTGTAAAAACAAAAGGAGTTCCTGAGATCCATTGCTACAAATTTATAGACTTGACTTCTCAACCACAAATGAAATTAGCTTGGGATCTAGAAGTGAAAGAAGCCAGCTTAGTTTTAGAAAAAAAACTATTACCAACCACATAAATAAAACAATCCGGTTTTTAATAAATGGTGTATAATTCCATCCCCACATAAAATAATTTATATATTCAAATTTAATAAATATAACCAGCCTTTACAAGGAAAAAATAGTAGACCAACTAGAAATTGACATCCAATCTTAATATATTCCATCTACATATCACAGTTTCTTTAAAAAAAGAGTATAAATGATTATAAATGCAATTTCTAGCTTACTTCAACCAAACCATTGAAACAAAGAATGTTACAGATGCACAAATCACCTTATAAAATTAAGAACTTCATAAATATATAAAAACTGACTTCTATAACATGACATTAGAAGTATAATTATATACCTATCTTTTTCCCTAAATTAATATGTTATGTGCTTTTTAGATCTTAGCCGGTGATTTCAGCAGAGGCCCAAGCTTCTGTGCAAGCATAATGTTGCCTGAAATCTTCAATTTCCCTTTTAAATAAGCTACCTGTGGGCTGAGAGTGCCAGATGAGATATCTACTAAGTCATTGTCAGCAACAGTCATGGTTGTGTCAGCCTTGCCGGATTTAGGTGTTCCTTCGTAAACAACAGGCGTCTTGAGGTCCAGAGCTTTAAGAATAAAGAAAGTTATTTAGAATTAAATTATAATATCTTAACACTACATGGCCAGGAAGAGAGAGAGTATGGCAGAAATCAAACATAGATTTGGATTTTATATATTACAAGTACAATACTTGGCGCAGAATTTGGTCAATGCCAAATAACCTAGTATTTGTATATTTCTCAAAGTATTTCTAACTATAAAATTATTTTTGATACAGTATTATGAGAGATATTTGAAAAATATCAGGAAAACACTTTAATCTATGATGCAATATACCCATATTGGATATAGAAATGGTCCAACATTATAGTAAAGTGACAATAGGCCCTCTCTGAAACATGTATCAGTTACTAACTACCATTTTGTAGGGTATTGGTACAATTAGCACCATTAGTAAAGATGTGATCTACAATTATTGTCAGTGAATGTACAAATGATTATAAACTATAATACTTACTCCATGACTTGACTGTCTTGCCATTCTCAGTTATGTTGTATAGGAAAACTCCACCAACAGCCTTTGCCATTTGTTTATTTTTATCCACCTCCGAAGAGATCTTTGCAAACAAAGCATCACTCTTCAGAGTACCACCAGCAGATGAAGTAGGCGGAGACGCTATGGATGAAGTTGATTCACCAGTTACAATGTTTTTGAAGTCCATGTAAGCTCCTAAAAGATAAAAAAAAATTAATAGCACCTTATTCCATGCCAGAATTGGCATAATAGTTAATCCATACGTGATAACGTACAAGGATATGTTTGATGTTATTTTTGTAAAAGAACAAACAAAATAAAATATAATTAAAAAGTGCAGGCCATCTTCAAAAAAGAATCTTAGGCACCTGTTGTAAAGGTGACTTGTGATGATAATAATGGCTATAAAGAAGAATAACAAGATTTAACTACATTATATCAAAACAAGCGCATAAAAGAATGCTAATCCAGAGGAAATCTGTAAATCAGAGCAGTAATAGTTTATTGATACAACCCGGTGTTGACGTCTAAATAAAATGCATACATTAATTTTGCAGCAGGAGTGCAAGTGTCATACCTGCGATAACGTTGTTGCCAGTCTCTTTGACTTTTGTCTGGAAATTGACCCTCTTGCCCTCGACCCACATTTCAGTGACAAGCGTCTGTCCAGGAAGCACGGGTTTCACGAAGCGTGCCTTCAAAGCCTTTACATTGTTCGAATTGTTGCCGCCGTATCTACGAAATGTTTATAATTAACTTGTATACTATTTAACAGAAATATTGACTTATCTGGTGATGGTACAAGGAAACTGAAGCTGTATGCCGATGCAAGTGTCTCTTCTCTGAGTAATTATTTGTACCATTCTTATTCTAACTCTTGAACTTACTTATCATCACGCCATTTCCCTTGCGGGATAGGCAGAGAGAACAGAGTGCCAAGAGGTTCTATTCTTGCATACATCTCTCGCTTCCTCAACATTCATAACTCTCTTCATACACGCTCGCCGGTTTCGGAGACTCCTGACTCCACCTTCCTTCAATACATGACCGATTTGGTCTAGGTAGGTGAGTCTCGGTCTCCCCCTGTACCTACACTAACATAACTCTTGAAGATTCACTAATTGTATATTATTAAACCGTTATTTTAAGAAGATACCCATTAATTTACATTATAATTGATAGGTCTCTAATGCGAAACGATCGCGATCCTAACATTTGAAGATACAAGTTACTAGCTGCCGGCAGACCACTGATAATGCTTAATTACAATATATAGTGAATTGAAGATGAAAACTTAGTAAACAAAGAAAAGTAAATTTCCCTTTTAAATAAGCTACCTTTGTTTTAGTGATGTTTGCCTGTTGCATATTATAAGCAATATGAAGGAATGAGTGAATGGTTTTTTTAATTCGATGGAATTAACTTGATTACTAGGTATCGTTTTCTTTACAGACTTACCATTATGAAATAAAACCAATAACCTATGTGTATGTATAGTAAAACTTATTATAAATATAATATTAGTATACTGATTTTCCTAGATTTTTACTAATGTGCATTCAAATATTTTGAGCTAAGTGGGGAGGCAAATGAATTAAGCTAATGTCTACTGCATTTTAATAATGAATTACCAACGATTGACAAAATTTTGCGTGCAATCAACGAAGACGCAAGATTTACCGTCATTCAGTCGTGCGACCATGTTTAGAATTTAAAAAAGAAGCTGTTTGCCAGAAAAGGACAAGAAAAAGCATTTTAGTTGACCAAGCTGATTTAATGATATGGAGAAGAAATGATTTGTTGCGAATAGCCGATAACCGTAAAGAAAATTGAAAAAAAAATAATATTTAGACGAGACTTGGGTAAGTGAGAGTCACACTGACGATTATGTTTGGGTAGACAATGACATCGAATCTTCAAGACAAGTATTTTCGAGAAGGCTGTCAACAGGGCTTAAAAAAACCTCAAAAAGGCAAAAGATTTATTTTTGACTCACATCGGTAGTACAGATGTTTTTGGAGGGAGGGCTGTGGATATTCGAAGCTAAAAAAACAGATGGTGACTACAACGGTGAAATGGCGAAAACTGGCTCCAAAAAATATTACAAGTAATAGAAACCGGATCGGTTATTGTAATAGATAATGCTCCATACCACTCGCGTAAAATAGAGCGCTTATCTAACATGGGCTGTAAGAAAGACGATATACAATCGTGGCTGCGCGCAAAAGGAATTAATTTTGAACTAACTTAAATCAAAGCGCAGCTTCTAACAAAAATTAATAAAAAAGCATATAAAAAAAATATCACTAACGATATGGCGGGGAAGGAAGGTATTATAGGTTTACGTTTTCCTCCACATACTATTGCGAGCTGAAGCCTATTGAAATGATACCAATGGGCCCACCAAGTATATTCATACGTGCTCCGAAATAATAAAATATTTAAGATGCCTGAAGTCAAGATTTTACTGGAAGAGGGTTTTGCAAATATTGGTGCCGCACAGTGGACATAATGCGTTAATCATGTTATAACAGAATAAAAGAAAATTATGGACCTGGAAGGATTAATGGATGCTGCAACCGATGGCATATCTGAAAAAAAAACAGTCATGAGGACTGCCAAGAGAAGTGAAAACTTAAAACTATAAATAAACATTTAGATATTTTTTATATATATTTTGAGCATTTGACATGCTTAGCACTATACATTAAACACAAAGTGAAAAATGTGAGCATGTCAAATGCTCAAAATATATATAAAAAATATCTAAATATTTAAAGGGTTTGCGTCATTATTAGGTAAAATCTTAATTGTAAAATTAAGTTTACCTGGTCGGTATAATGTATGAAAATACTTCCGACAGATGGCGCAGGCGTCACCCAAAGACGTTAAGTACGATGTGTTATCGAAATTAGCAGTCAGGAGCAATTGTCAGGATTGCTGAATTGGTAAAGCATCTGGACGGTATCCAGAAGATGCAGGTTCAAATCCTGCTCCTGACTGTTATTTTCGATTTCACATTTTTCACTTTGTGTTTAATATAAATAAGCAGTTGTTATTTTTGTAATTAATTTTTTAATCTCAAATTAAAACTTGTAAATCAAAAACAAAGTACTCGTCAAGACGAATCAAGCGAGCCCAAACTTGATAGTGTTATGTCGTTTTATAACGGAGCTCCTATGGCCACCTTCTAGCTCCATCATCAGACCCTGGATACCATCTAAAGGCAAAGTACTCGTCAAGACGAATCAAACGATTCCAAACTCGATGGGGTTGCGTCATTTCATTACAGAGTTACTGTGGCCACCTTCCTGCTCCATCATCAGACCCTGGATATCATCTTGGACTGCAAAGTGACAAATAGTGAGAGTGCATACAATTGTTTTGAAGTGAAACAATTGTAGGCACTATCGCTATTGTTTCGTTTGCTGAGTGAGAGCGCTGAGGCCCTCCTTATCCTCTCCTTGTTATCCTTCCTTTTCACTGCCTATCGCTTTCCTTAGAGCAGGAGTCGCGTGAGTGATGCCTCTGGTCATCTGGTGTTGCTAGAGTCTATAGGTTACGGTAACCGCTAACCATAAGGTGGTGGGCATTATAAAAAAAAAAATCTAGTTAGAATGGAGAATAGAATGTTGAAATAGAAAATTTTAAAACAGACTACAGGCTTATAAAGCGCTTTTACAGAGAGGTATTGTATAATATCCAACCAGCTCATGGCGATAAATTGGAGTATATTTAAATATTTTTTTATAATATTGTACGCCAAATAAAATTTCCACCATTTTTCTAATCCAAGTCACGTTTATAACACGCGACTCATCTTCAAATTTTTAATCCTTACTATAATATAAATGTGAAAGTGACTTGTTAGTTTTTTTGCTACGCTTTCACGGCGAACTACTGAACCCCAGAGTACTAGAGCTCAGAAAAGGACACAGACTACATTTCATCCCGGAAAAATGAATGATTTCTTCGGGTTAGCTATTTTTGCCTAAAGCTAATTAATGTGTAGTAGTGCGACATATTAATATTCTGAAACCACCCGGACGGAGTTGTGGGTAGAGTCTAGTTTAGCTTTTATAGACAGTAATACTTTTTTATTTCAGACTTCTAACCTTTAAGGTGTTTGTGGGAAAAAAAAAATTGAGAGCCAATGCTGCCTTGTTGATGATGTATGTATGCACGGCAAAATTTTGTATGTCACTTCGCGATTTGAGCAGGCCTGTATTATTGGGCCATGTTGTAAATAATGTAAAAAAACCAATCGAAATTCCACTGATTGATCTGTTTGTATCGCGCGAATTATAAAATATATATATATAGGACAAAGTTGTAGCTCCTATAGTTTAATTTATTTTTCAAACAAATCAATAAGAATGATACAAATTAAAACGATATTCTTAATTTTTTTAATCCATCCATCCATCTATTAGCCTTTAAACATCCACTGCTGGACATAGGCCTCCCCAAAAATGGGGGAATTTTTTTAAACTAACCGAAAATGCAATTGGCATAATGGCATAATTCCTTTGCCTTTTCACTATTTTGAATCTGTTTTTCATTAATTCAATATCGTACACATACACGAACACCAGACAAAAAACGACAAACGAATACAAATTTAATTCGATATTTGGATGGTTTTCATTTTTGATTGGAATAAACTACTTCATTTGTTCATTCACACTAATTATGTTTCTCAAACTAGCTTTTTTTTGGTCTAGGGTACACTGAACCTGTTCTTTTGCCAAAACATCACCAATTTGACCAGAGCATTGGACGAAGATCTTCCCACTCATACAATTTGCTTTATCAACATTCAATGATTATGTGTCCAAAACAACTTAACATCTCTTGCCATTACTCCTTTTACGCGACAGTAATCAATTTTTTCAATTACCTATCATCCCAAAATTATTTATTAATTACAATGTGGTTAGTTTATTAATGAACAACTTACTTGGCCAGTACATGTCTAGCAGAGAATCCAAGAGAAGCTAGACCATGTAGAATAGGTCTGGGATATCCACTAACACTTGCAACATTTGGATCAATGTGAAGTGGATTTAAGTCACCAGACAACCTAAAATAAAATAAATTAAATAAGTATGGAAAGAAGCCAATTACTGACACCATTCCCCCTGACTGAATGGCAATATAATCTTACACTGCTCGAGAATACATTGGCATACTAAAAGCTTATTCACTCTGGCTATTATAATAACATTTATAGATACGAGTAAATGAGATTTACTTGAACATATTCTTTAAAAACATGACTTAATTTAAAAATTCTTATGATATTTATATTTTTAAGGAATAATAACACTTGCTTCTCTAAACACATATTGCATAAAATGTGAAATCGAAAATGATTACCGCAAGCAGGTTTTGAACCTGCATCTTCTAGATAACACTACTTAATAGACTTGGGTGAGGTTTATTGTTCCGAACAACTAAACTTAATTATTACAAATTAAGAATCATACCAATGATGAGATAGCCCTATAAATGTTATTATTTCTACATATTTTTAAGCATTTGATATGCTTAGTTATATAAAGGAACCAAAGTGCGAAATGCGCAGCTGCAAGGCATGCAAGGCATGAAGGAATGTGTTATCGCATAGTTTCGAGCAAATGACTTTTTCGGCAAACGGTTATCCAGGCAATACAAGTTCAAATCATGCTCGTGACTATCATTTTTGATTTTACATTTTTTGCACTTTATGTTCATTTATATGACTAAACATGTCACATGCTTAAAAAAAAATATATATACTCTTACTTCTTATCGTTAGAATGATGGAAAATTGGCAGCAGTTAGGCTATGCCCCTGCCCTGGTATGATCGTATCAAAAGATAGTTAATCACTTACACAACATTAGCAAACAAAAAGTATAATGACCTGTACAAAGCGGCCTGATCCTCAGCCGTGCGTTGTTCCACAACCGCATCAGGGGCGCGCTTTGGTGCCGGTTGTACGTCGATAGACTGCTTGCTGTTGCGGGGACCACCGAAGCCGCCCTGACCCAGGACGAAGATGTGTTGCTGTGTGCGAGCTACCAGTTGCTTGTTTTGATATATCTCGCCTGGATAAAAAATGTTTAAACAATTATCTTTAATGACTAGCTAAAATTATTATTTTTTTGGCAACTTTTCCTGAAGTAATAATAATAAATAAATTAAGTTACAATTTACTTTGGACGTAATTAACAATGTGTATAAATACTACAAAACCATTTTCTATATTACATTATTTTAGAATTAGATAAATAATAAGTAGATCTTTCAAATGTCTTTCAACATTTGAAAGCCAAAATTCTTCAATAATTTTATAAAAAAAAACTAAGAATTGAACCTAAGCAAATGCCCACAGAAAGGAGTAACTTACTATTAAGGATGCCAACAGCACTGGAGCCTTTGTCTAACATATCTGTGACGTAGCTCCGAGTTGTGAACACTCCCTCCGTGCCGGGGTAATCGCCTACAAACTCTATATATTGTTCACCGTGGAGGATCTAAAGGAGACAACATAAAAGTCAAATACTTAAAACATATATTAAAAAACACCTTTAGAGGTCAAAAGGACATGATGTCATAGCTTTGAATCGAATGGCACAAGATTTTGTTATGGCAGAAATTGAGAAGCTCCAGTCGTTTACTATATGACTATAACTAAGAAAAACGATCACTTTAAAGGCCTTACATTTGTAAAATCGGCGTGTTTGCCGGGTGGCATAGCATTGGCGATGAGTGGTGACTCCAAACACATGCCAGCCAATATGAAGAATGTCGGCAAACCCACGAAGTCTTCGTGGCTCTCGTAGAGGAACTTCAGGTCAGATTGATTTACAACAGATGCCCCCACTGCAGATAAATTATGTACGTGTCATTAATTAGATATAAACTATTTTATATGACTGGCTAATTGGTCTTTATATAATAACATCAGATTGCTCTCATCATGACATCCTGGGTTCGAAGCCTGGGTTGTAGAGTGTGCTGATTCACCTTGATACTCTTTGTAACAATATATTCAGATTAGATGAATAATCACTCACTCATTGGTGTGGTGGTGAGGACTAACAAAAGGCAGCGGCTTGATCCGTATTGACAATCCATGAAGACAGTCACCACTTACAATTAGATTGTTTTTTAATTTTCATCACTATTTTGGTGATGAGCTCTAAACACACAACCTTTCAGCTAATAATATCGAGATTGGTTATAAAATTAAGTAATAAAATGTAGGTATAATACGAATTTAGAAATTTTAGAGACTTGCCTCCAAGAGCATACAAGACTAGATCCTTGGAATCATAGCTGTAGGTTGACCAATATGACTCACGATCGCCATCCAGTTTATTGCGTTCTTCAAAGTCCTGGTAAAACATTTTTTTTAAATTAACATTTTATACGCTCTCATCTTGTAATTTTAATTTCACCGACATACAGTTTTTCAGAATCGATTTGTATTGGTTCCGAGTTAAGGGAGTATATAGACCAAATTCGCCTACCCACCGACATAGGCCGACGAGTTTGGGCTTCACATGTCGTGAGTCTACACACCAGTCAAAAACATTATTGGCGGCATGAAATCAAGATCGAATTTTCTTTTCGTACGTAAGTACACCGAAATGTCGCCACAAGTCGCCGATTAGCACGCATGGGCGAAAGCGTGCGATTCCCTGAAATAAGGACGTACACAGCCTCCTCGTGGTTTAGACGAACTTTCGTTTCGAGTCATTGTGATTGATCAACAGTCCGACGCGTGATTCCTGGTTAGTCGAGATTTCAACGCGTGATTCAGGCGACCAATCAATGAAACGAAAGTTCGTCTAACGTTCCTTTTTTCATTCTAAGGGGGCAGACTTACTCCAAATCAACGACGTACATGGAGAGAGAGGCAAAGAATATGGTGAGTTGATCGTACAAGCAAATTAGAATCCTTTATTTTTGCATACCACTCTGAGAAACAGTCCAGATTATTTGTATGTATGTGTACATAATATGCATGCAATATTTTATGTTTTACCCTAAATGAAGCAAGCTGAATATGGTCAATCCAAAGGGTAAACGAATATTAGTTGAACGTTGATTAATCAAAACAATTGATATTACTAAAGATAAATAAACATTAGACTTTGAATTTTTGATTACTTATCATCAAAATCATAATATTAAAGTACTATGTAATAAACATTTTGCTAAACCAACTCAAGGATTATCAACTATATATATCCGTTGATAATCGTGTTTATAGAAAAAAACACAATATCTTGTTTACTACTACACATTACATTATTACGTAATCTGAATAATAATGGCTTCATTACACATTTTTAAGTATTTTATATTAACCCTATTCATTTAACTTGTAAACATAGCATCCCTCCTTTATTCCCCGAAGGGGTAGGCAGAGATGTATTACACACACCCACGGTTCGCCAGCTATGTTTAAGTCCCACGTAATAGGGGGCGAGCCTATTGCCGTATACCGGGCACATTTCCAAACTCCGGGCTGTTACTGAAAATTTTTAATAACATTGCCCGACCCGAGGATCGAACCCGAGACCTCATGATCAGCAGTCACACACACTACCGCTGCACCACCGAGGCAGTTTAACTTGTATGGCATTGTTATCTACTAGCAACAGCTTTACCGCTGGCATAAGGTTATAATTTTCATAAAACCATTGCTTTACACAGCGCACGTCGGTAAAATGCCACCTAATTGCCAATGTATTGACATCTTGAATAATTGTTATAATTCAGCCCATTTCCATAAACCAGGACATCTAAGCTTTCCTTAGGAATGCCTCCATCTAGTAGATAGCTTTTTTCAGTTTATTGCGTTCAAACAGACAGACTCGGCGGGAGGTCTTTATTTTATATTATGTAATGCATATTTGAAGCAAAGATATTCCTTTTATTGCATGTGGTGGTAGACAGCCACGGCCCACTTAATGGAAAATGGTAACCGTCGCTCATGGACTCAACTATACCCATATTATTTTCAAGCCCCTGCTCACCATTTCATTTCACAGATATACATGAAATGAACGAATTAACGGCTATCCCCTGCTACAACCAAAACCTTCATGGCCGGTCACACGAGAGACAGTGGTACCAACCCGCTCGGACCTGCCCCCTTAGAATGAAAAACGAAACGTTAGACGAACTCTCGTTTCACTTCATTGTGATTATTTGTGATTGGTCGCCTGAATCACGCGTCGAAATCTCGACTAATCAGAAATCACGCGTCAGAATGTTGATCAATTACAGTGATTCGAAAAAGTTCGTCTAACGTTTCGTTTTTCATTCTAAGGGGACTGATAGCAAATGAGTACTCTCACTTGGTACCCAGCCTTACCACTAGTAATGCAACGGGTCATAATTGCTTACTTCCCTTAGTCGTCTCGTACGACAACCGTGGGAAAGAATGGGGTGGTGACACTTATATTCTTTGTCCGTCACCCCACAGACAATATTCATTATTTTTACCTGTAGCTTTTCAACAAGGTCTAGCGTGACCTCGGCAATTTTGTCCAAATGTACCGCTCCTTGCATATCCACTACTTTCGACCAGTTCTCTTTAACAGACTCAATTGTTACCGGATCTGACGGCTTCTTCCTGAGTACAAAAAGATAAAATATTCCAATTTGTTAGAGAATATTATTGTATCGACGCAAGTTGGAAAAGTTACTAATAGTACATTTTTTGTAGTTTGAAAGTTACACTTTTACACTAAACTATAACTACTGAATAAATCATCATTAAATTTTACATACATATTGTCTGGAGCACGTATTGTATTTGTGATGCCATAATGTTATTCAAACACAAAATATCACTTACTTCAATGGTGTACCGGTTCCTCTAACGAAGTGCGTCTTGGTGGCATATCCCAATGTTGAGTCAATAACGATGCCATTATCCGGGAACGATTCATGGCACATGTACGCCTGCGCAAATATAAACAAATAAAATATAAATATCAAACATTTTGATCTATATTTTAGCACTTGACATGCTCAGCTACTCTTAAAATACAAATTATAATTTGTGAATAAGGAAAAAGAGTATTTTGGTTGGTCGTGAAGACAAATGTGATGAGGAAATTCGGTATTTCTAGAAATAGTACGATAGCTCAGTGGATTAGAGCACTTTCCCGGAAAGGAAGGGACGCAGGTTCGTTTCCCGCTCGTACTAAAAAAAGGAAGGGACGCAGGTTCGTTTCCCGCTCGTACTAAAAAAAGGAAGGGACGCAGGTTCGTTTCCCGCTCGTACTAAAATACTCTTTTTCCTTATTCACAAATTATAATTTATATTTTATTAATATCAAAATTCACAGCCCAATCAAATTAACTATTTCCAGACGTTTTTAACCTTCGCAATACAATGAATGTGATGATTATACAGATAGCGAAGTGCCATGGTCATGCAGAGTATTGGGGGTTTGATTCCCAAACAAAACAATTACTAACTTAACTTTATTTGTATTATTGTGTAGTCCCGGCGATACAGAGATTATTCGTTAGTGTTGAGTGTACTTTTTCAAGAAAGAAAATAATCATAAGTAAAAAAAATTAATGCGAATTTTAACATTTGAAAAAAATAATGCTATTTTTGAATGTATTTTCTTCCTTTGCAGGTACAGTGGAACCTGGTTATAGTGGTTATAGAGAGCATGGTGTTCACCGTCTGCTGCGCCCAGCAACAGTGTTCAAACAATTATTATAAATTCTTGCGGAATCACATTTTACTTGTTAATTATGTGTAGAGTTCCTGCATGTACAAGTATTTTGAATAGTGTTTAATCATTGTAATTATAATGATGCGTCGCCACTACACCGATAGGTATAAAGCCGTTAACTTATTGTAACGCGGACGTACGTTTCCCGCCCGATTATAAATCGAGAGATCGCTATATCGAGAGCCAGTGCATAGCTTTAGTTTAATAGTCATAATAAATTTATTTATTGGTGTAAAGATGCGAAAGGGAATGCTCCGATGGTTCGGACATGTGGAAAGAATGCCGGACGAGCGACTGCTTAAGAAGATATACAATTCGAAAGTGGAAGGATGTAGGTACAGGGGGAGACCGAGACTCACCTACAGACCGAGACTCACCTACCTAATTCAAAAATATCTTTATTTCATAGGCCTATTAAATAGCACTTAAAATCGTCAAGAATACACTAATAATTAACACGAGCGCCTGAGGCGAATGCTTCCGCAATAACAAAGTGGCGATTGCAATCGCCACAAGCGGCCGGATTCCGAAGTAAAGCCTTTCACGAGAAGACCAAATCGGTCATGTATTGAAGGAAGGTGGAGTCAGGAGTCTCCGAAACCGGCGAACGTGTATGAAGAGAATTTTGAATGTTGAGGAAGCGAGAGATGTATGCAAGAATAGAGCCTCTTGGCACTCTGTTCTCTCTGCCTACCCCGCAAGGGAAATGACGTGATGATAAGTTAGTTAGTTATAAATTTAATAATCATTTATAAAACTTACAACCACTGGTGCAATTAGATCCGGTTTCATAGCTTCGAACATGTCAGGTGGCAGAATGTCTTCGGTGAGGCGGGAGGCGGCCGTGGGGACAATGGTGTTCACCTTTATGTTGTATTTGTCGCCTTCGATAGCCAGGGTATTAGCGAAACCCACCAGACCGAGTTTTGCAGCGCTAAAACAACATTACACGGTATAAAGAAAATGGGCAATTACTGTATTTTTTTCTTTCGTAGTGTTTGTGTAGATACCACTGAAGTGTCAGAGTTCCAGTGGTGCCCAATAAAGGCGGAGAGACGGCACATGGAAGGTTTATTTAGTGGGTGAGGGCCCTACACTACCCTGTTCGTTGCCCCGAACAACGGTATGCGATTGGATACATTTTATTCCCACCTTAACAAAATCTAAAAAGGGGTAGGTACCATAACTAATCAAATTAATAAGTACCGATCTGAGAAAGGGAAGTAGAATCTACGGCTATCGGCTGTGCCGTGCGGGATCTGGTTACCATACTAAGTACTAAACTCGATACCATTATCTTTAAAATCCTTTGTTTTACTACTCGGTTATCATTTAATTTATACCAAAAGAAAAAAGAAACCACAGTTACATCTACCATGGCCATCACTGGAAATAAAACATTACTTATAACTAAACAAAACTAAAATTTGCATTTGCATTATGCTTATTCATTGTCGTTATAGAACTTGTTGTTTTTGGTCAACTACAGTCTACACACATTAGCCTAGTTGTTTTTGTTCTACAGTCTACACACATTGGCCTGACAACATCCTCGACATCCCCATGACAAATATCGCCGCCAAGCTACCTAGGCCTCTCGAATTTGGTGGACAACAAAGGTGCTTGCCCTAGCAATTTAGCAACAGGAACACTGCAGTTAGTCTGTTAGAGTTACTTAAATAAAAAGCCTTTGGAATGATTCGCCTACTAGCTTCATTGAAACATGTACACTAGCGATGTAACGAATGTTAGTTTATAAGCATTCGCGAATGCGAATGCTTATAAACGATGTATATCTTATGTATATCTTATAAACGATGATGTATATGTTTCCCTCCAACATTCGCGAATGCGAATGTTGATTTTCAAATAAGCGCGCGCAAAATATCATACGGGTTTCATATCATAGTGTCACTGTCAGTCACCCATGTTTAAACCGAATATAGCCGAGACAGTGCCGGATTAAGCCAGCGCGGGGCCTGTAGCAAATTCGGCCAAGAGGCCCTTGGTTTGATTTAGGTTCTCAAGTTTATGGTATTAAACTCAGATTATAGATAAAACCGAAAATGTGTGTGCGTGACAACCTGGAGCGGCTATGTAGGATAGGAATACGGAACACGTATATCTGTGTGCGTGTAATGATACTAGTTTTTGAAATAAACTCTACCTTTTATGACTTTTACAAATCAAATTGGTTGCTTTTTAAAGTACAAATTATTTGCGGGAGTCGTTTCCCGCCTGTACTAAAAATCTCTTTTTCCTCATTCACAAATAATTTGTACTTCAAAAAGTAGCTGAGCATGTCAACTGCAAAAAAATATAGATCAAAAACGGTTGGCTTTTTTTTTTAACTTTGGGTAATAAAATAGTTCAAACGTATATTATTTTAAATATTTATTAGGTACAATCAAAGTTACATACGAACAATCAAACTCAAACCTACACCTACGATTTAACGTACACAACCTACACCTATACCTACGATTTAACGTGACGAAATCGAGTTTTAGATATTCAGGCGGGATTGAAGCATAGCCTAAGCGTTTCGCGTATAAGGCATGCAAGATATTTTACGCCTATCTAAACTTATTGCACGCCTCATAAGCGAAGCGTTGAGGTGGTTACTACTCTCGTTTCATGCAGAACAGCAGATTTTTCAATCTTGAAATGTCTCTATTTATCATATATTGCACTTGTAAAATAATATATGTATACACACACATATCAAGAAAAAATACTATTTTTAACACTCATGATATTTTTGATGCCATTTTTGTTATTTAAACTAGGTAGTTCAAAAACTGTATAAAAAAGTTCTGTCTTGGACGTCCGTGTGTTGTAGGTAATGTATGTTAACACGATAGGTAACGACCGAAATACTTTACTAATCGAGTTTTTTTGTTCTTTTATGATACAGTATAACTACGAATAGAACCCTATCACTTTTCACTGTCTAATTCGATGTGGTTTAATTGTTATTAAATATTGTTATTAAATAAACAAAAAAATAGTGGATATTTACGCTCGACGCGACTCTAAAACCAGCGCTATCCTTATTTCGTGAGAAAGTTAGTTAGTAGTTTTATTGTGAAAAAATGAAGATTATGAGGCGTGCACTTTTGGATTTTCCAAAGTATTTTTTTTACGGTCAGACAGGCGTTGTAGCGCGGGGCCCCCCAATTCGCGGGGCCCGTAGCATTTGCTACTCTTGCTACGTGGTTAATCCGGCACTGAGCCGAGGTTCATTTTGACAAGTAGATTGAAAGAAGTTACTCGGATTGAGTTCATTCAAAAATATTCGTTGTTCTCCGCTGCGTGTACAACGCCATCGACCGGACCGCCCCTGCGTAAAGTCTTCGGCACGCATTGTTTAGTCCGCCTATATTTGGCATGAGCCATGCAAGCCTCGGGGACAGTTCACGGAAGTGCTCGCGAAAGCGCCACCGCCCGTCCAGCACCAGGCCCATACTTGATCTGGGCCGTCACCTCAATTTGGACCCCGTCCACCATGATCGAGGCGCTAGCAGGTGGCCGATGTCGGGGCCCATGGAAAAGTAGGGCCTTCGACTTATCCAGGGTCACCCTAAGCCCAGCGCCCCGATCCTCATGACCACCTCCGAGGTCCCTAAGGTCGTCCCGAAGGCGTGTGCTCCGCCTTCGTCGTGGGAATAGGCCCTCGACCACCTTGATGAGGAGGCTGGGCTGAAGGGTCCTTTGTGTGACCTGAGTGCGGAGCTAATACAAAACTAAGCCTAATGGTTCGTTTTTATGGTATTCTTACGAGTATTCAAGAAGTCCGTCAACTTCGGAGAGCTGTAAAACCCAGATAAATTAATGAAATTAAACAAATTTATAGTGGAAATTATTCGTTGAAAAACCCTCTATAAGAATGCTCTAATGTGATTTTATTGTAAAATGACCAGGAAAAAAGTTATAACAGCCAAAAGAAAAGTTGTTCAAAAATTTGCAGTTATTTTTATTTATAAATTTATTTTAGAATAAAAAGTAATAGCCAGTCTTGCTTTCGAGGTTTTACACGCTATGTTTGAGGCATTCATATTTACCTGCTGACTTAATGAGGACAATAGTGATGCCTATTATTAAAAATAAAACTGGAGACTTATCTGATAAATGCAATTACCGACCGACATCGTTGGCTACCATAGTGGCCAAGGTACTGGACGGTGTGCTTGACTCTGACTTGGAGAACCATTTAAAAATACATGATGCACAATGAAATGACATGATCGGGTTTAGAAGTGGACTTTCCACAGAGAGCGCGATATTGAGTCTAAAGCACACTGTGCAATACTATACCAAAAGACGGACATCTGTGTATGCATGCTTCCTTGACTTATCCAGGGCATTTGACCTTGTGAACTATGATTTGTTATGGGAGAAACTAAACAACACAGGTGTGCATATGCAGGTGCAAAGGCTTTATCGATATTGGTACGCAAATCAGACTAACAATGTAAAATGGGCAAATGCACTCTCGGAATCATACAGGCTGGAGTGTGGGGTGAGGCAAGGGGACTAAGTTCTCCTCGGCTCTTTAACTTGTATGTTAATGGATTGATAGAGGAGCTCAGCACCATGGGTGTCGGATGCTCTATTGATAGTGTGAGCATGAATAATTTCAGTTATGCTGATGACATGGTGCTGTTGAGCCCTGTGAATGCACTAAGACAGTTACTGAATGTTTGTGAAAGATACGCCCTTAAACATGGTCTTGTATACAATAGCATTAAAAGTGAACTTATGGTGTTGAAAGCTTCAGGCAAATCAATATTGAATGTGCCCAAAGTGAAACTAAATGGAGTGGAGCTTAGTAGAGTACAGAAAGTAAAATATCTGGGCCTCTATGTAACAGAGAGTCTCGAGGACAATACAGATATTGAAAGAGCGCAGGGCCTTGGCAATTCGCAGCAACATGCCAGCGCGCAGGTTTGGTCGATGTAGTAAAGAAGTTAAAATTACCCTATTTAAATCATACTGCCAATCATTCTACTCGAGTAGCCTGTGGTTCAGTTGTTCTAAGAAATCGCTTAACGCCTTGCGCATTCAATATAATAACGGGTTTAGGATGTTGCTGGGACAGCCACGATATTGCAGTGCTTCAAACATGTTTGCGGAGGCTAGAGTGGATGGATTTCATGCTGTCATACGTAAAAAGACAGCGTCTCTTCTAAGCAGAATACGTGGCAGTTCCAACAGTATCCTGCAAGTAATAGCTGGAGATTATGACTGCGATGTCCTTAAATGTTTTGTTAGCGTACTTATCAGGACATCGTAAGTGTTTAAGTTTATAAATGTTCTTTTTATTTATTAACATAGGTTATAAGGTTAATTGTTACTAACATAAATGGATTTTTATCTGAAATAAGAGAAACATTATTATTATTATTAATAAAATAATTAATTGAATGAGGCGACACTTGGCGGAAGTCCATTGTTACTATTATAGAATGGATATTTAATTTGCTACAAATAATGTATTACAGAATTTTCTGTAGGTTTGCTAGTTTACGAGATACGGCGCGAAAACTCTTTGCACCCCTTTTTCCAAGATGGCGGCCGGGGGACAAGGGTGGCGACCCCACAAACTTGAACTTACGCTTATACTAACCCCCCCTACACATCAAAAAAATAAAATTGCGTACTCTAAAAAAGGCAACCCTAAATGTAACTTTTCAATGGACTAAATATATTCGCAGAACATTCGCATCGTTTCATGCGAATACGAATGCGAATTGTTGAAAACAGGCAAATATTCGCGAATGCGAATGCGAACATCCGTTACATCACTATAGCCGGTCACTCACATTCGCACGAATACGCAAACCCACAAGTGTAGGACGACTTTTACAAATGATTATGCAAAGTTTTCGCTGCATTCGCGGTTTTTCAATCAAAGCGCGCGAACCGCGATCCTTCGCATAGTCTCCCACACATTCGTGTGATCCTGAAGACAGACATTCGTAAACAAGTGTAGGAGGAAGCCCAAACGGGTTCGCAAATTGAATATGCGAACCCATTTGCACAGCTGCTAAGTTTGCAAATGAATGTCTGACGGCCCTTCACATGCGTGCAAACATTCGTACAATGTACGAATCTTTGCGCGCATGTGAGTGACCGAAGTAATGTACACAATATATTATCTACTTAAGTACCTATCCAATTATTTTGTATACACTGTTACATGACAGGAAATAAGACATTGTTAATAACGATTACATTAAAATTATGTAAATGAAAGACTTACATAATTTAGCTATTAATTAAAAATACCAACGACAACTTTATGTTGTCAAATTTATGTTTTTATATAATACCTACCTATAAATGTTAAAAACAAATTAACACCTCCATGTCAAAAATTATCCGCTACTTCGAGAAAGCAAACTACAATACACAACCGATCCCATTTCAATACATTTTTTGTGAAAATCCATCCCCTTTTTCGAGAAAAATTACCTATCCGCACACCCCGTTGTTTGGGGCAAAAAACAGAGTAGTGTGGGGTCTTCATCCACTAACTAAACTCGCTATATGCCGTCTCTCCAGCCTTCGCCTATATTAGCGGACCACTAAAATGTAAGTGTCAACCCTAGAAAAAGCTAGTTAATTGAAAATACATAATATTATCTGTTTAGAACCCAGAATGTACCTATGTAAAGTAAAATCTATCTAAACAATGAATGTAAAGTGCTCTCCTCTATATAATTTATTGATAGGGTTCACGTAACAGAAATGATAAGCTTATCTTTACTATATGTGATAGAAATTTTAAACAATAACACAGTGATACTCTTCACGGAATGAAATGGCATTACGACATTTGCAGCTGCGGCTTAGTATTTTAAGAAAAAAAAATTAAATGATCTATTATAAATATTATAATAGAATTTGCCCTTTCCCGCCTGTCTGTCTGAATGACTGAAAAACTACGTAACAATCGAATTGATGGAGTAGAGTTAACCTTTTATATAAAATCACTGAGGTCTTCAACAATTAGGATAATTTATATTAGGAATTAGATATTAGGATAATTGTTGAAGACCTCAGTGAAAACGCCCCCTGAAGTAATGTAACATAGTTCCAGTGGCCCACCAGTAAAGGCGGAGACACGGCACACGGCGGGTTTATTTAGTGGGTGAGGGTCCCACACTACCCTGTTCGTTGCTCCGGACGGGGTGTGCGGTTAGGAACATTTTTCCCGCCTTAACAAAAATAAAGATACATAGCATCACCCCTGTATTCCCCGAAGGGGTAGGCAGAGGTGTATTACACACCCACGATTCGCCAGCTATGTTTAAGTCCCGCGTAATAGGGGGCGAGCCTATTGACGTCTACCGGGCACATTTCCAAACTCGGGGCTACCACTGAGAATTTCTTTTTTTTTTACGAAAAATCTCAATAACATTTCCCGACCCGGGGATCGAACCCGAGACCTCATGATCAGCAGTCGCTTACACTACCGCTGCACCATAGAGGCAGTTAAGATCAAGATAATTGTTGAAAATTTCGGAAAAAGCATACCGACAGGGATTTTACTAACGTGTGCCGCCGCGTAGACCAATAGATTGGTGTCTATTGGTTCACTCGGTATTTGATCTGCATTCGAATTCTAGGATTATTATTTTTGGGTTTTCAACCAGAAATAATTACTAACGTGTGCCGCCGCGTAGACCAATAGATTGGTGTCTATTGGTTCACTCGGTATTTGATCTGCATTCGAATTCTAGGATTATTATTTTTGGGTTTTCAACCAGAAATAATAATCCTAGAATTCGAATGCAGATCAAATACCGAGTGAACCAATAGACACCAATCTATTGGTCTACGCGGCGGCACACGTTAGTAAAATCCCTGTCGGTATGCTTTTTCCGAAATTTTCAACAATTATCTTGATCTTAACTGCCTCTATGGTGCAGCGGTAGTGTAAGCGACTGCTGATCATGAGGTCTCGGGTTCGATCCCCGGGTCGGGAAATGTTATTGAGATTTTTCGTAAAAAAAAAAGAAATTCTCAGTGGTAGCCCCGAGTTTGGAAATGTGCCCGGTAGACGTCAATAGGCTCGCCCCCTATTACGCGGGACTTAAACATAGCTGGCGAATCGTGGGTGTGTAATACACCTCTGCCTACCCCTTCGGGGAATACAGGGGTGATGCTATGTATCTTTATTTTTGTTAAGGCGGGAAAAATGTTCCTAACCGCACACCCCGTCCGGAGCAACGAACAGGGTAGTGTGGGACCCTCACCCACTAAATAAACCCGCCGTGTGCCGTGTCTCCGCCTTTACTGGTGGGCCACTGGAACTATGTTACATTACTTCACGGGGCGTTTTCACTGAGGTCTTCAACAATTATCCTAATATCTAATTCCTAATATAAATTATCCTAATTGTTGAAGACCTCAGTGATTTTATATAAAAGGTTAACTCTACTCCATCAATTCGATTGTTACGTAGTTTTTCAGTCATTCAGACAGACAGGCGGGAAAGGGCAAATTCTATTATAATATTTATAATAGATCATTTAATTTTTTTTTCTTAAAATACTAAGCCGCAGCTGCAAATGTCGTAATGCCATTTCATTCCGTGAAGAGTATCACTGTGTTATTGTTTAAAATTTCTATCACATATAGTAAAGATAAGCTTATCATTTCTGTTACGTGAACCCTATCAATAAATTATATAGAGGAGAGCACTTTACATTCATTGTTTAGATAGATTTTACTTTACATAGGTACATTCTGGGTTCTAAACAGATAATATTATGTATTTTCAATTAACTAGCTTTTTCTAGGGTTGACACTTACATTTTAGTGGTCCGCTAATATAGGCGAAGGCTGGAGAGACGGCATATAGCGAGTTTAGTTAGTGGATGAAGACCCCACACTACTCTGTTTTTTGCCCCAAACAACGGGGTGTGCGGATAGGTAATTTTTCTCGAAAAAGGGGATGGATTTTCACAAAAAATGTATTGAAATGGGATCGGTTGTGTATTGTAGTTTGCTTTCTCGAAGTAGCGGATAATTTTTGACATGGAGGTGTTAATTTGTTTTTAACATTTATAGGTAGGTATTATATAAAAACATAAATTTGACAACATAAAGTTGTCGTTGGTATTTTTAATTAATAGCTAAATTATGTAAGTCTTTCATTTACATAATTTTAATGTAATCGTTATTAACAATGTCTTATTTCCTGTCATGTAACAGTGTATACAAAATAATTGGATAGGTACTTAAGTAGATAATATATTGTGTACATTACTTCGGTCACTCACATGCGCGCAAAGATTCGTACATTGTACGAATGTTTGCACGCATGTGAAGGGCCGTCAGACATTCATTTGCAAACTTAGCAGCTGTGCAAATGGGTTCGCATATTCAATTTGCGAACCCGTTTGGGCTTCCTCCTACACTTGTTTACGAATGTCTGTCTTCAGGATCACACGAATGTGTGGGAGACTATGCGAAGGATCGCGGTTCGCGCGCTTTGATTGAAAAACCGCGAATGCAGCGAAAACTTTGCATAATCATTTGTAAAAGTCGTCCTACACTTGTGGGTTTGCGTATTCGTGCGAATGTGAGTGACCGGCTATAGTGATGTAACGGATGTTCGCATTCGCATTCGCGAATATTTGCCTGTTTTCAACAATTCGCATTCGTATTCGCATGAAACGATGCGAATGTTCTGCGAATATATTTAGTCCATTGAAAAGTTACATTTAGGGTTGCCTTTTTTAGAGTACGCAATTTTATTTTTTTGATGTGTAGGGGGGGTTAGTATAAGCGTAAGTTCAAGTTTGTGGGGTCGCCACCCTTGTCCCCCGGCCGCCATCTTGGAAAAAGGGGTGATACCGACAGGGATTTTACTAACGTGTGCCGCCGCGTAGACCAATAGATTGGTGTCTATTGGTTCACTCGGTATTTGATCTGCATTCGAATTCTAGGATTATTATTTTTGGGTTTTCAACCAGAAATTCCCAGTAACACACAACTACGCCTGGCACATTGCAGTAGACTTGCCCCCCATAAGACTAAATATTGTTGGCAAAATGTGGGTATATTTTAGTTATAATGATAGTTTGTAGTCCAGTAATTCACTTCCCACTCGGGAAATGAAATGGCAGGCAGAGGCTTGGCAGTACTCTTAATATTGCTGATTACCACTTACCGTCAGGTAGGTTGTGGCTGGTCTGCTAGCATAAGCAATAAAAAAATAACAATATAACAATTATCAGTTTCAGAGAGCTTAAGTTTCATACGTGTTCTATATTTAAATGATACACATATTTGTAGAATTAGCAGTTCTAGAGTTCATATAGTTATAATATAGTTTGTTTGTTTAGTTGTATGTGTATCTTCCAGAATAAAGGTATGTTATTAAATATTTCATATTTTCAGAAAAGTTATTGTGTTCATACTGACCTATAGTTAGCCTGTCCAAAGTTGCCAAAAATGCCAGCATTACTCGAAGTCATTATGATACGCCCGTATTTCTGCTTCCTAAAGTGCTCCCAGGCAGCATGTGTGGTTTTAAATGCGCCCTTCAGGTGAACGGCTTGGATGAGGTCCCAATCCTAAATATTTTAATATCAAGATTGTCTATCACTAACTTTAGATTTGTCAAATTTTCAGGAACCAAATGTAAGTCCATCGTTTATAGATAGCTTTTCCCTAACAATATATTTAATATTTACAGGAAAGCTTTCTAAATATAATGGTAATAGCATTCATTTTTAATCCATTTTTTTATGTGGGTGGCAAACATGTATATGGGCCCACCTGATTCTAAGCAGGGATTGGAGGTGGATAGGAATTATAATAAGGAGTGGATATGAAGGATAATAAGAAAAGGATAGGGAGGGGGTTTGGGCCTCCATTAATGTCCTACTACAACACTGGAAATGGACCTGTATTATGATGTCATACTCCATCCTACAGCATATCTAAAGAAATACTCCTTCACTATTCACAGCTACTGAGACATATATTGACATTGGCATTATTTGCTTTTACCACTTACAAGGGTTTTATCAATCTATCAGATAAATAAACCAAATTCCTACAACTATAAACACACACACATACATAGTTATTATAGTTCTGAGTAGATAGCAAAGATAAATTAATGCTATTATTTATTGAGGCTAGATTAGCATACTTAAGATTAATGTGAACATAGATAAATAGGCAACTGTTACCTGGTCAGACATTTTTGTGAAACTCTTATCACGGAGAATACCAGCATTGTTGATAAGAATATCAATACGTCCAAAATTATCAAGTGCTGTTTGAATAATTTTTTCTCCCTCAATAACATTATTGTAATCTGCGATTGCAATGCCACCTGTAAAATAAAGATAATAATTTACCACCTATGAAATAATGTTATTTGTGATCTTGCGCTAGAATTAAACCTATTAAAGTACAGTAAGCATCCACCAACCACCCAGAAGCAATGATAGCCTAGTACCAGTATGTGAGAACAATGGTACTTATCAATTGCGATCCAAAGTTCAAGACCACTGTACATTCCTTACAAAAGTAAGTATTGAAAACAATAATTAAGGAAATCATTGTAAGGAAGCCTGCATGCTTGAGAGATTTTCTATCAGTCTGTGTCTGTGTTTAAGTCTGCCAACCACTACACCAGCATGGTAAACTAAGGCATGAGTCCCTCTAACTCTGAGAGGAGACCTATGGCCAATGGTGGGACAATACTGGGCCGAAGAACAAAACACCCACAGATGTTGAATAGCCAAAATTCTAAATAATTTGTAAAACACATATATAGTCTAAACAAAACTTGTTATTTTTTACACATTGTTGCTTGGCGACCACATTTTTTATGAAAATAGAACATCTGCAAGGTTGCCGACTCATTTGCTTTAATCACTTATCTGCTCATACATGATACTTCTACGAACATTTAATATATCTTTATAGTCATCTAGAAGCATTATATTTTCTAATTAAGTGATTATGATTCACAAAACTAAATTAAATTGACTATATAATACAAAATAGCAAAGTCATTCTGTATTGCAGTTCAAGAGTACACAAAACAATAAAAAATAAACTTATATTTTAATTACCTTTGTCCTTGATTTCTTTGACTACGGCATCAGCAAATGTAGACTTGCCAACGCCATCACGAGCACCACCGAGATCGTTAACAACAACTTTTGCGCCCCTTGAGCCCAAAAGAAGAGCGTACGCTTTTCCGAGACCGCCACCAGCCCCCGTCACCACAGCGACACGTCCATCGAATCGCAGCTGATCCATCTCTCGCTACTAACACAGACCAAATGAATAGTAAGTCAGCTCAGCGCTCAGCAAGCGCACTCCACCCACTGAGACGTGATTGCGTATAATTTATTATCAGTATCAAAGTCCACCAAAAACAATTAGATTACACACATTAGGTGCCATATAAGTTACATAATCACTAATGATTCACATTGAATAATTATGTGCATGAGAAACTAACCAGTTTTAAATAAAAGGTGATAGATAAATATTTCTTCTGATTTCCTTCACGAAGTTCACGAACCAGCAACAACCGCAACAACTGGTACAAGCACAGACTACTATTAGCGATGAGCGTTTAAACGAATAGCATATAATTTATTAGGTTTTTTTATATAAGCACTCTAACACGTTATTAAATTCATGGACTTATGATTATTAGCTTAGTGTGAATATTTCATACATTCAATCCAGCGCTTTCTACCTTACTTAGTAAGAACTAATATATTAGTACTTCTTTAAGCTAGCGCCATCTATATGAGACATGAGAACCACATTGTACTTTTTGAATTTAGCACCATCTATATGATTTATTGAAAACTAATTAGTAAGACCGATACGTTATTAGTTACTTATTAAGAGCTTAAAAGTACATACACAATAACTGCTCTACATTAGATAACGTTGAGGGAATTAAATAGAAACTGTAACCATATCACTTTAAGGTTTAAAATCAGTTATGTACTTTCTTATTAAGCTAGTTAGCTTTTGTGTTTCAATAAATCTACCAAATTGAATATACCTCAATGATATACAAATTATTCTACGTTAACGAACACGTAATTTTATCGGGTGTTACAAAGATTTATTTGCTATTTTCTTAGCAATTAATATGAATATGATTTATTATTATAAATACAAATTTCATATTTAAATTAAAACCAGTAAACGTGTGCCCGTGTCGGAGAGAGCATAGTTTGCTATTTGCGATCTAAACTTTCGCGCGTTTTCGTTCTGAAGTTCAAAAGTGTAAATATTTTTTATCATTAGATTAATGTGACTGTTTAGTTTTATTATTTAGTGTAAATTATTAAAGTTGGTGTAGATTTACAAGGAGACCAAGGCTTTGGGTAAAAAGATTTTGATATAATAGTGCAGTACATGTGAGTGTATTACTTGTGAAATTAAAATAAATAGAGGTTTTTTTAATAATAAGCTTGTCTAGACTATACTATAGTAACAGAGAAGATATAGAACAGCTGTAGTAACAGAGCTATTTCTAAGATATTTAAGAAAAAAATATTGTATTAAGATAGGCGTGTCTTGGCGTGTTTTTTGTCTGTTTGCTCGTCCGCGCATCACGCAAAAACTACTGAACGGATTTTGATGCAACTTTTTTTATTTGATAGGTCTTGATTAGACTTCAATACTGGTATAGGTACCTACATTTTATTCCGCTGCTATATCTGGAACCTAAGATATAATTTTAAAACTAGTTTTTCGCTGCGGCGGCGCCGGGGCAAAGGCTAGTATATGTAATGCTAAAATAGAAGTGTAAATTTCAGAAAACTAAACTAGAAAGAAAAGGCGCGTCACTCTTTTTTTTCATCTGCTGTAAAATCTAACGTAGTACGTTCTTACTTAGTAGCATAAGACCTTAAACTCGATGAGTTTGCGTTATTGCTTTAAAAAGTTCTTAAATTATGGCTACTTTCTGGTTCCATCACCTACCTATATCATTATATTTAGGGGTAGTTATTGTATTAGTGTTAACTGGTAAATCGAGTGGCAAGATTTGATTCGACATAATTGTATACATACAATGTAATTTCAATTAAAACTAAAAAAATAATTAAGTAGCCTACCTAATTCATATAGAAAACCGAAAATAACGAACCCAAGTTTAAAAAAATCCAAACTAATTTTGAATTAAACGTACATTTTCTGCACCACGCTTCAATAAAATGTGTGCTAGTTCTGGCTCTCCATATACATAGTACTTTTTGTATTTCCTTTATTTATTGTTGTATATTATGAAATATTTAATAATAATCTATAAAGTTTTGAATTATTTTTATATATCCGTAGTTTTTGCATGAGGCACGAACAAACATACAGACAGACAAAAATCCTGAACTCAATCGTTAAAAAAATCCAAACTAATTTTGAAATAAACGTACATTTTCTGCGTGGTGTACTTCAATAAAATGTGTGATAGTTCTGGCCCTCCATATACATAGTTCTTTTTGTAATTTCCTTTATTTATTGTTGTATATTATGAAATATTTAATAATAATCTATAAAGTTTTGAATTATTTTTATATATCCGTAGTATTTGCGTGATGCACGAACAAACATACAGACAGACAAAAATACTAATAAAATTTATTTTTTGAATTATAAAAAGTTTTAATATTAGTTTTTGAGTATTCCAAATTAAATAAATAATAACATTTACATGTAATTTATATTAAAAAGTAAAACAAAAATAAATCCAAAAAGGAAATTATTCTATAATAGTCTCGATCCTGAACTCAATCGATCTGAAGCAATCTGAAGCGGACGAGCTGCTGAATCGACCACGAACACAATATAAATTATAATGAAATAGTTGTACATTCTTTAAACCAATAATGTTATTGATTATTCTATTATTTTTTTATATCCTGTCCGTCCCTATGTAATCAAACTCCTCCTAAACGGTTAAACCGATTTCGATGTTTTTTTTGTGTATGTTCAAGTGGATTCAAGGATGGTTTAGATTCACATTTGTACCCGTTAGGTGGCGCCGCGATGTGGTTTCAGGAATTTTTATTCTAATGTAAAATAAGTACATAACAATAAAATTTCACACACCAATAATTTTTTTTAAAGAAATAATATATTTAGTAGCTAAAATAAATTAGTTCATCCAAACGATACGCCAATGTTCGGGCAGGACAACGTCTGTCAGGTCCGCTAGTATTTAGTATAAATTTGTTAACAATTTTTTTTGTCCAATATTATTGAGCCCGACCGTACCTATTGCATTTTTATATGATTTTTTTTTTCTAAAATAATATTATTGTATTTGACAAGTTATGCACTCAAATTCGGTAAGTTAACTTTTTACCAAAAAAATAATTATACAATCAGTTTCTCCAAAGCCTTGTCGGTTACTACAAAGACATATTTTTGTGACACCACAGATATATAGTGTAAACAGTGTAAATATAAAATATTTTTTAGTGTTTATAAACATATTTTGCAAAGACATTTTTTGTGTATATTATAATAGTGTAAATATTACGGTGTAAAAATGGCTACAAGGTTTAGACATTCTAATAATGACATATGGAACTATTTTCAAAGAAACCAATCAACAAAAATGGCTGAATGTAATTTTTGTAAGAAGTCCTTGTCATACAAATCGACGGTGACGAATTTGAAGCAGCATTTAAAAATAAAACATATTGGTGTGCATCAAGAATTTATTTTAAGATCTTCGGGTAATTCACAAGGTAGTCATTTAAACATGCATGGTAATGAAAATAACCGTGTTGGAGTGGCTGCTGCATCCTGTTCTAACGAATGTAATGATGGTGTTGGAACTAATATTACGCAATTAAATCCTATTTGTGTGGGTGTTGGTGAAGGTATAGTTAGGCAAGCTTCCAGACATGTACAAGGAAATATGTCCGTCCATGTATATACCTAAACCGATTAGAGCAGAAGAAAAGAAAAAATTAGACAAATGCTTGTTAAAGTTAGTTACTGAGGACTTCCAGCCCTTTAGCATCGTTGAAGACAGAGGCTTCAAGGAATTTGTTGCAGCACTAAACCCTGGTTATCAACTACCAAATCGTAAAATACTGTCAACAACGCTTGTTTCGGAAGAGTACAGTAACCGGCTATCTAAATACCAGGAATTAGGGCGACGGTGTTAGAGATGTGTCAACTCGATTTATTAACTCGAGTTAACTCGAGTTGGGCTTAACTCGAATTAGCTCGAGTTGTTTTCTCTCTAACTCGAATTGGCTTACCGCGGCAAATGAATGAATAATACGCGATCGATTGTAGGGCTATGGTGTGAAGCGTGAAGTGTGCCGATCGTTTGTGACTATATTCATTGTCAATCAAATGAGACAGTATTGGAGATTACAGAGTACTGTAGATTTGTTGCAGATTTTACTGATTTGAGGTTAACTTTGTGGTGCGGTTGTTGTTATTTTTTTTTATTCTGGAATAATGCTAATGCTATGCCTGCCAATGCCTGTGGGGGTTACATGGAATCTCATACGAGTATCTCACAATCAACATCGTATCGTGATCATTATATTTAATGAGAGATCACCTGATTGGCCAACGGATTATTACGACATCACGCGTCGATTTCTCTACCAATCATAAGCGAGACGATACGATATCGATTGTGAAACATGAGATTTCTTCTAAACATGTAAATCTGTTAAGTGTAAAGTGTTCGATTTCATTCAAATATATTGGAAATAAGACAACATTAACCATATTAAAAAGAGGCACGCAAGTGTTGCCTTCGTAAAAAAGAATAATTTAAATCAGACTTTAACTTCATCGTCAGCAAATCGATGCGGAATTCCGCACGGGTCGTCTAGTTTGCTACAAATTTGTTTCATTTTTTTAACTCCTTGACTCTCGTATTACAGTTTGGAAGTTAAGTAATTAAATTGGTACAAATAAAACACACATTATTCAATTAGTTTCATCCATTTAACCCGAGTCACGTAACTCGAGTTCAATTCGAGTTACAAGAATTTTAACTCGAGTTAAATCGAGTTGTGTTTATTACGAGTTGGCACATCTCTAGACGGTGTACAAGCATATGCTTAACTATGGATTGTTGGACGTCAAGGACGTTACAAAGTTATATGGCCATAACAGGACATTTTATTGACAAAGACACCTTTGAATTTTGCAGTGTACTTATACAATGCGCGAGTTTTGATGGCCATCATACTGGGGAAAAGATAGCGAGTGAGTTCCGACAGGTTGTCAATACGTGGGCACTAACGGAGAAGGTAAACTTCTTAGTTTCTGACAATGCAACGAATATGATATCTGCTGCTAGAATTATTACCTATGCCCAACAGTGGGACGTATAGTATCATTAGAAACTTCTTTCTTATATATAAACTAACATGTGAAATGAAGTTATACCGCGATCTAATTTTACTACTAACGCCATCTATTGCGTGATGCAGAATTGTTTTGGAACTAATAATTATAAGTGTCTCTTCCGCGCACTAGAGAGCACGATTTTAAATAAAAACAAGCTCTTAGAGAGTGACATGGCCCTGGAGAAAACGAAGCCTTCGCTCCACGTGCCACTACATCGCCTGCCCATCAAGGAAAGTGCCGTGAGCCCAAACCTTTCCCATAACCTAAAATCCAATTAGTTCTGCCTACAGAGTCAGCTCAGCAGGTTTTTGTGCGTGTGTGTATGTGTTCCCTATACGCCTAGTTAACCCAAGCGCTGGAAGTCACCAAGCTATAGGTATTTGGTTACCTAATCTTTATTTTGCCTAATGATTTTTCCAATTATTAAGTGGCTACGATATTTTTAGCATTCCAAGTATACATTCACGGGTACTTACAATCATACATTGCAAGCACGTTGATATATCTACGTTATACTTCGCAAAATTTGCACTTGGACCAAAGCTATGCACTACTTATTAACGCACGAATGTTTAGTAATATCTGCACATATTAATTAAGATTTATTTCGCATGACTTGCGGTCACCTTGCGCTCTCGCACGTGCTCATTCATTACTTTGTCATGCCTTTGCCAACCGCCCTGCCTAACCGGTATTCAGCATAACCACGTGGAGGACCACGTTCAAGAAAGCTGCCTGGTGGTGCATCCGGGGCGAGCTGACGCTTCGTGTGCTTACGCGCCACGTGTGGGGCGCTGCTGTCTTCTCTGCGTGCCGACGCTTTGCCTTCGCGTCGCTCACCATAGAATAAGGAGCGTAAGCCGTAATTCAATTAGCAAATTCAACTAATTTAGTTACATTAAAATTTAAATTATTTCAGTGGTCTTGTTTGTTAGATTCAATATCAAGGATGTCTATTCAAAGTGAAATTGCAGAATTAAAAACAAAACGCGCCTCTATTAAAGGTCAAATCACTAAATTCAATTCCTATCTACTAAAATTAGATGAATGTGGACCACTAACTCAACTAAAATACAATGAGTTATCCTTGAAACTAGATAAAATGTTAGGGCTTTCCTCAAGGTTTGAGGATTTGCAGACAAGGATAGAGGTTTTGGATAATGTTAATTTGGAAAGCGAACTGCTAGAACGTTATGATATTGAAGAATCTTTACACTACTGTATTGCTAATGCGCAGCAAAAACTTGCTGGAGCAAACGCTAAGGTTTCACCTGTTTCATCTATTGGCTCATCCGCAAGGGAAATTAATTGCAACCCTAGTTATATAGGTTTTCAATTGCCTCAGATTACAATCAATAAGTTTGATGGTTCATACTACAAATGGATGGAGTTCCGGGACACATATGAATCTCTTATACATAACAATGACTTAGTTAAGCCTATACATAAATTTCATTACCTCACCTCTTACCTGGAGGGTGAGGCTAGTCGAGTCATATCTAATCTAGAGGTTTCAAATGCAAACTATGCTGAGGCCTGGCAACTTCTATGTGACAGGTACAATAATAAACGTCAATTAATTACAAATCATTTAAATTCATTATTCAATATAGAAACTTTACAACGGGAGTCAGATAAGTCACTCCGCTATCTCAGTGACCATGTCACTAAGAATCTCAGGGCCTTAAAAACACTTGGTTTACCCACTGAACACTGGGACGTTATCATCATTCATATGCTAACTATGAAGCTAGATCGCAGCACAAGTACAAGGTGGGAAGAGTACCGCAATAACCTTTCTGTCTTACCAACACTAGATGATTTCAAAAGGTTTTTAAACTCTCGTGCTGATGTTTTGGAAACTGTATTCAGATCTAAAAAGGACAAAATGTATGGGCCCTCAATTAGCAATCAGCAAGGCAACTATAAACAACATTCTAGTAACTCATTTGTTATTACAGCCAAACAAGCGAACAATTCTCGTCATCGCCGGCCGTGCGTCGTATGCCAAGGGGAACACCGCATATACGACTGCAAGGTCTTCCGAAGCCTGCCTGCCAATGAGCGCTGGTCTCAAGCATGCAAATTACAACTATGCTGTAACTGTCTGCGGCCAGGTCACGAGATGAGCAGATGCAGGCTGCAGGGCAGTTGCCGGTTGTGTAAGAGACGACACAATACACTTCTGCACAATGACACACCGCAAAACACAACTACACTGCAGGCTTCCTCTAAAGACAGCAATTCAATTCAGGAAACTAGTGACCCTAGTACTTCCTCTATAACTATGTCGGCTCTCACTACTAGTGAGGTGCTACTTTCAACTGCACTAATTGAAATCTATAATCCTGTCAATAATAAAACTGAAACTGTTAAGGCCTTATTAGATTGTGGAAGTCAGTCTTCATACATAACTGAACGCTTAAAACATCAGTTGCAGCTGACTTCTCAAGCACTAACTGCCACAAGCATCTTAGGTATTGGTAATGTACCTTTACAAATTATTCCACAGCGCTGCTGTGCTCAAATCAAATCTAAACAAAGTTCATTTACGTTGCCGGTAAGCCTTTTAGTTTTACCACAGATCACAGATTATCTGCCAAAACAATACTTCGACATTAGTAAGCTATACCTACCTTCCACAATGAAACTAGCTGACCCTACATTCAATGTCCCATCTAATATTGATGTGCTTCTGGGTGCAGACATCTTTTGGCAACTCATTAGTACTAAACGAAGGTCTTTAGGTCGTAACCAACACTTATTAATAGAATCAAAACTAGGTTGGTTAATTACAGGCTCGGTCTCAGGTCCTATTTCCAATCGAAACTATAGTCATTGTAATTTCTCCAGCACTAATAATCTAGACTCTCAAATGATGAAATTTTGGGAAATTGAGGAATTGCCCTCAGAAACTAAAAAAGTGCCTACTGCTGATATTGTTGAGCAACACTTTAACGAAAATACTTACCGTTTGGACAATGGTAGATTTGTAGTCAGATTACCACTGATAGATACTCCAGATTGTCTCGGTGACTCATTTTTTATGGCTAGAAAACGTCTCCTAAATCTAGAAAGGAGATTCCGGCAACAACCACAATTAAAACAGGCATACACTGAATTTATTAATGAATACAAGGATCTAGGTCACCTATCCGAGTTAAATCAATTGCTGATCTCCACTATCTACCTCATCATGCGGTAATAAAATACCAGAGTGAGTCTACCAAATTAAGAGCTGTCTTCGATGCTTCTGCTCGAACATCATCTGGTTATTCAATTAATGATTTACAAATGGTTGCTCCCAATATTCAAGACTCACTTTTCAACATTCTGCTGCGCTTTCGACATTATAAATACGTGTTGTCTGGGGACATAGAGAAACAATATAGACAGATTGAGGTAAACAAACTAGACAGACATTTGCAAGTTATATTATGGAGGGAAAATGAAGGCCTCCCCATTCGTTCACTCACTCTTCACACCGTTACCTATGGGTTTTCCAGTGCAAGCTTTATAGCCGCGAGATGCCTGTGGCAGTTAGGGGAAGAGACTAACGATCCTACTATAAAAACTATAATACAACGGGATTTCTACTGTGATGACTTATTGACAGGTTCAGATTCAGAATCAGACTTACTACACATTCAAGAAGCAGTCTCAAGGGCCCTAGAGGCGGGCCGCTTCAATCTAAGAAAATACAGATCTAATTCAAAATTACTCCTAAACTCGAAAACTATTCAATTACAAAACAATCTAGCACTCAGTCAATCCTGCCAAACACTTGGACTAGGCTGGAATCCCAGCCAAGACAACTTACACTTCACAATTGATCCAGAGACATTTACAATACAAGATAACATCACAAAGAGGCAAATTTTATCTACAACATTCAAAATATTTGATCCATTAGGTTTACTGAGTTTATGTATAATCAAACCTAAAATACTCGTACAGAGGCTATGGTCAGCTCAACTACAATGGGATGATCCTGTTCCAGCAGAAATAAAACGCACTTGGTTTAGGTTCATTAATAATTAACAAAGTATAACTTCTATTACAATTCCCAGAAATGTCATATGTGTTGCCGCTATCCACATAGAACTTCACTGTTTTTGTGATGCTTCACGGGCTGCCTATGGTGCCTGCATTTATTTAAAGTCATGGTCCTTGGCAGGTGAGCAAGGTGTTAACCTACTGTGCGCCAAGAGCAGAGTTGCACCACTCAAACCTACAACTATCCCGCGGCTAGAGCTCTGTGGTGCTCTCCTTGCTGCTAGACTGTGGCATACAGTCATCGCAGCCCTCAGAAAACCTATTTCACAGTCTTACTTTTGGACAGACTCAAGTGTTGTTTTAGCATGGCTAGATACAAGTCCTTCTAATCTAAAAACATTTGTCGCTAATCGAGTTGCGACTATTACAGAACTCACACAAAGTTCGGTCTGGCGTTATGTCCCAACGTCACATAATCCAGCAGACATGGCTTCGCGTGGAGTGGATCCACAACATGTCCACAATGCTCATCTTTGGTGGCACGGGCCCGCTTTCCTCAGTGAGCCAGAATCAAATTGGCCGCTGTTACCAAATCAATCTAAAAAGGTTTTACCTGAAGTCAAAATAAGCTCCATGGTTTCTAATATAAATTCCACACCATTATGTCCAATATTGTTTGAGAAATATTCCAATCTTAAAACTCTGCAATGTGTTGTTGCATTTGTTCACAGATTTATCAATAACTGTAAAACACCTAAACAGAAACTGAAGAGCTCAACAATTCACTGTCCACACTAATCAAACTCTCGCAACAGCAATCTTTTCATAACGAAATTAACATGTTACGCCAGATAGGAAAATTAAGTCCTAAGTCAAACATAAATTCACTAACACCATTCCTAGACCCTCAGGGAATCCTGAGAGTTGGGGGGAGGATTGAGGCTTCCGATTATACATACAACAAAAAACATCCCATGCTGGTCAGTTCTAAACACCCACTCACAAAACTCATATTTATTGACATACATACTCGTCTCTTACACGCCGGACCGCAGCTTATGCTAGCCTCTATAAGAGAATCAATATGGCCAACAGGCGGCAGAGACTTGGCACGACGCACGGCCCGCAGCTGTGTTACTTGTAGGCGTATCCATGGTAAAACTATGCAAAACTTCATGGGAAATTTACCAGCTCAACGTTTAAATATTGACTTTCCATTTGCTGCCTCCGCTGTAGATCTCGCGGGGCCGTTCCTCATAGCTGACCGCCGTGGACGCGGCTGTAAAATCACTAAAGCTTACCTATGTCTATTCATATGTATGAGATTTAAATGTGTACATATGGAATGTGTCAGTGAACTTTCCAAGGATGCCTTTATCTTATGCCTGCGTAGGTTTATGTCTAGAAGGGGTAAGCCAACAGAATTGTTTTGTGACAACGGGCGAAACTTTGTTGCCGCAGCTAAAGAAATAGGTGAATTTGTTAAACTTTATGCAAATCCTCTGTCAGAGTTTGCCGCAGATCAAGGAATCAAATTTATATTTTCACCGGCTTACGCTCCTAATTTTAATGGCTACGCAGAAGCGGGTATAAAATCCGCTAAGTTTCATATCAAGCGCATACTAGGCAACACGCACTTAACCTTCGAAGGGCTCTCCTCACTCTTTAGTCAGGTCGAAGCAATTTTAAACAGCCGACCTTTGTGTCCTCTTTCCCCCTCTCCAAATGATTTTTCCCCGCTCACGCCAGGGCACTTTCTGCTTGGCAGGTCGATGACTTCTACACCAATGCCGCCGCTAGAAGAAGCTAACTGCAACAGACTTAATCGCTACCAACGCATCGAGCAACTTAGACAACATTTCTGGAGGCGCTGGCAAATCGAATACGTGTCCGAGCTTCAACAAGCCAAGTGGCGAACCCGAAAGCAGGAATTACAACTGGGTGATCTGGTCTTGATAAAGGAAGACAACACTCCACCCTTATCCTGGCGCATGGGCAGGGTGTCTAAGCTATATCCCGGCAAGGACGGCGTTCCACGAGTGGCCGACTTATACACAGCCAGAGGCGTCGTCAGGAGGGCGCTCAACCGGATATGCCCTCTCCTACTATCCGATTCAGACTCACAATGATTGAAAGCACCACTTTCAAGGCCCGCAGGATGTTCGCGCCCAAGGACGTCCGTGGGATGAAGACTGCAAGCGGGAGGGAAGCGGCCAGCCGCCTGCGCCGCGAGCCGCGAGACTAGCTCCCTCCGCCTTTACTTTACCACTTTCCGGCCAAACGCGCCCGAGCGCACACGCGCCGCGCGTCAGCAAGCGCCTCACACACGCGCACATTTATAGTCTTTCGTTATTGTTAAGAATAATATAGTCTTTCGTTATTGTTAAGAATTTCATTGTCAATCCCTTTTATGTCGCAACAGAGGGGATTAGGCCTTAGTCGACTATGCTGGTCCAATGCCGTACCATAGCTTATGGACACTAGCAACACCAAGAGAATCACGCTTTGTGAACTTTTGGGAAAGAGATAACAGGTGGAAAAAGGTGAGAGAGGATGAGGTCGTGTTTCAGTCTCCGGCGTTCACTAATCTAAACACAACATTAAATATATAATTTGTGAGATGGTTGTATTTTACGGGAGCACATTTATGCTGGACGCTGTTACCCGACTTCGTCCGCAAGGAATTTGACAAAATAAATAAAGCAACCCTTGATATTGAAGTCTTTTGAATTTAAAGAGAAAATTCGATGGTATAATGGGAATTCGTGGTATAAATACCGTCTCACCTTTTCCACATCCGGATATTTATATAAATCTTTTTAGAACGTTTCCTTACAATAATTCTACTCGCAATTTAGTAACATTGCAAAGTTTCGGTGGGTTTAAATTGCGGAGTAGTAGGTATGATGACCAGGCATTTTTAAAGTGTTTAAAAGTTCTATTGTATAATTAACAGCTTCATCCAGATTGCAAACTGCATCGAATGAAAGATATGTTTGCGATTCATCAGGAAGTTTATACACCACCTACTTTGGTTACCTATGTTAATTAATTAATTTAAGCAAATAAATATAAAATGATTAATGGCGCCGGACGGCGTCTCTGGTGTTAATAAATAAATCGTGGGACCTCTCTATCGCGCGGGCATATTATAGTGGGCAAGAGCTAAGCGCAGTCGTTTACATTTGAAAAAATAAATAAAAGGTGTCATTATATTTCAAATTTGTATAAACTCGTAAAAAAATACACTAAGAAAGTAGAAAATCGAAGATCAAAAGTAGAAAATGATGAATAGTACACATTTTCGTCGACAGTTGTGTAGAGTTATCTTTCACAGGAATCAGGACAAATATACGGGGTAAGTTTATCGTAGTGTATTTTTTTAATATTTGAGTAACACCTAGGTACCTACTTATATTATAGATCATTCAAACTATCACTCCTTAGTACCTAATAAGTTAGTAATTATTTATGTAAACATTAACGTTAGTTTGGCATCGTTAACGTTTTTTATTTGGTAAAACTACTTAAAAACAGCCAAAAAAATCCTGCAGAAAACATATTGACATGAGAGTATTTAAATAATCAAGGAAGTCGTAAGCATATTTAAAGTAGCATAAACGGGTCTTTTTTCGCGGGGCCGTGAGCCGTGGTCACTGTCCCGTGACCACGGCTGCTGCAACGCAGTTGAAACGTCGGGTAAAAGGTAGTTAATAATTTCACCTATTTTATACGCGAAAAAAGACCCGTTTATGCTACTTTAAATATGTGTACAATTCGCGAATCTTTAAAAGTTACAGTCGTAAGCATAGTTGTGCACTTGCGGTTCGAACGGTAAGGTTAACTAACTTTCACTCGGCTGGCAATCAGATGGTTGATTTATTTTCTATATGTGGATGTTGTTGTGCAATTTCATTGTCTATGCTAATAACTAATATATATTGTCTGTGTCACGCTCTCTTCCTGTTCCGTTGTCTATATACTGTGTTCTGTATCTAATGGCGTCTACAAAAAGCATCCTTTGTGAGTACACTTAAATAAACGTATTAAAGTTAAAAGTGTTTACTTCTTGTTCTCGACTCTGCAACAGTGGATACCTGACTTCCTCCGTGCTGCAGAAGGCACATTAAGCAGTGGGCCTCGACTGTTAAATAACATCCTGGCAGTCGTTGCAGGAGGTTAGTCCTGAATAAAAGATCTGACTGCGGTATTGTTCAAAGGTCACCAGTTGCTTAGTTGGGTTATGGAGGTTCGATAGGCAGTCGCTCCGTGTTAATACTGGTGTATCTGCTAAAACTGAACATCATACACACACAACTTTGGGATTGGGCTAGGGAGGGAAATGAGTAAGTAATTCATTTGTTTGTGTATATATGAACTACCTTCTTACACTTACCAGGGGGATGTCAGTCCGCAGTTTAGGTATGTTCGCCTGGCGCACCTTTCTCGATCAGGCCTATGGTCTATTATAGTAGTAGGCTGACGCTCGGCTCGGCTCAGCTTGCATGCTAGCTAGTCGCGTCGGCATCTTTTCTTTGATTCGTCGAACGGTCTAATCGTAATCCTTTAAGTCCCTAGCTAGTGTAATATTTGCGTATGTTCGTAAATATTTTAATTCTATAACTGGTTCTTCATTCCACCTGTTTTGCCAAAACAGAAATCTGTATTATGTAAACAAATAAGTAGGTTATCATCTTAACATATGTATTTTAGTGTTTTACTTATTACACTTTAGACAGTTACTAAATAGGTTCATTGAATTAACACATTATTTTATCCATTGATTTATTGTAATACCTACTAGCGTTTAAAAGCTAGTTTTTAAGTTATATCTAAATGTTCCGATATAGTGGCATAATCCGTTCAGTAGTTTTTGCGTGATGCGAACAAACAAAGAGATAAACAGACAAACTTACAAAATTTATTTTTTGATTGTTTTATCAGATTGTGTTATAGTTCAGAGACGCCCATAACGCTTAATACAATTTTTTTTTTCATATATCGTAAATTTACAGACATAGTTGTGTTAAAGCTTTATAATAGTAAAGATAGCTATAGAAAACAACTTCACGGAAGATTTGTGGCCAATTTCAATGGCGCACTGACAGTGACTCAGTAATTTTTGTTTTTGGTTGGAAATACCTTATTTTTCTATAACACTTAACCCGTTGCGTGCGTTAAGATCTTCACATCTTAACTGCAGGCATAGTTGGACCAGGGTAGTAGTAATAGGTGGTCGTCGTTGTAGTGGTCGTAGTAAAATAATGGTTATAAATAGAAAAACAACTTTTTTTGCTATGCGGATGAAAAACGAGTATACGGCACCCGATGGTAAATAGTTACCGCAGTCTAGGTATGTACACAAACAATACCAAAGACATCACGTGCGGAAAGGAAAGGGATAGGAAGTGGAGATGAAGTGTAATAAGGAAAGGATAACAAGAGGGTTGGGCCCTCCGGCGCTCACACTCGTCTTACGAAACACAACGGTAGGAGTACCTATCGTTGTTTCACGCTAATCTTCTTTGAGAGAGCGGACAAGTATGGCTCTACCAGTAGAATATAAATTGAAATTATTAAATCGAATCGAAGTATTGATTTTAATTATGTTACTGTTTAATTTTGTGATAGGTATCTAGATAAGCTCATTTATTTTGTGGTAGGTATCTAGACAAGCTCATTTATTTTTGGAACCATTAACACAATAGATTTATGATAGTTTTCTGTAGTCAATTCGTTCTTGAGATAAGCTATCGCGGGGTAGGCAATGCTCTATGACTGATTGTGGAGCGTTAAATTATAATGGATTAACTGCGTGTACTGCCGCGCACTGTTGTAGCGGTAGTGTGAGCGACTGCTGATCATGAGCTCTCGGGTTCGATCCCCGGATCAGGCAGTGTTATTGAGCTTTATTGTAAAAAGAAAATTCTCAGTAGTAGCCTGGAGTTTGGAAATGTGCTCGTTAGACGGCAATAGGCTTGCCCCCTATTACGTGGGACTTAAACATAGCTGGCGAACTGTGGTTGTGTAATACATCTCTGGCTACGCCTTCGGGGAATACAGGCGTGATGCTGTATTTATGTGTTGTGCTCCCATAATCGAAGTTTGGCTGGATTTTTAAGATCTTACTTAATGAATAGTTTGAAAAACTTATTACCTATATAGCTACGCCCTTGGGTAGTAATCATATTTTTTTATAATTTGCAGATCATTACCGCAGTTGTTAAAGAGATCCATGGCAGTAAATGTATCACGTGAAAGGATGACGGAGAGGGATACTTATAACAATGCGCTGCCTGGTTTAATTAAAAATATTGTTTCTAACACTAGGATAGCTGAGGTACCCGAACTAGGGGTTTGGTTAAGGAAGGTATATATCTATACTATTACAAAGCTGTAAATGAGCAGTGTCTATACATTTAAGATATTTGAGAAAAAATGGCTATATAGGCGTGTCTAAATATAAAACGTTTTTTTTTAGATTTTTTGTCCTGTTTGTCTGTTTATCTGTTTGTTTGTTCGCGCATCACTCAAAAACTACTGAAAGAATTTTGATGAAACTTTTTTTATTTGATAGCTCTCGATTAGACTTAACAACTGGTATACATTTTATCCCGCATTATACCGGGAACCTGAGATATAACCCAAAAACTAGCTTTTGGCTGCGGCCGAGCCACGGGCAAAGGCCAAGGCAAGTATATACATTCTAGTCAAGAAAGTATTGGGAATGCGGAATGTATGATTTGTTTCTGGTTCCAAATTCCAATTTTTGTTTTTTTTGTTGTTGTTAGATTGGCACAATTGTTATCCATTTTGGCGCGGAGTTTGAGTGGCATCTGTTCTTTATATTAAATACAGTGCTGTTTTTAGTTATATCATATCTAGTGTGTATTGCGAATTTCATAATGGACATAAACATTGAACAAAGAGTTTGTCTTAAATTTTGCCTCACCAATGGAATTTCGTGTTTGGAGTCACTGAAAATGTTACAGATGGCTTACGGTGAATCGACTTTATCAAAAACACGTGCTTATGGTACAAAGCGTTTAAAAGCGGTCAAGATGTGATGGAAGATTTGCCTCGCTCTGGAAGGCCGTCAACGTCTGCAACTGAAGTTAGCATTGCAAAAATGGAGGAAATAGTGACTGAAAATCCTCATTCAACTTGGAGAGAGATAGCCGCCGAACTTTCTGTGTCTCACGAGTCGATCCGTACCATTTTAAATAATCACTTGGTATGAAACATGTTTCCGCTCGACTAGTCCCCAAAGGACCTGAATTGTCTCCAAAAACTCAATCGCATGAGTCGCTGAGGACATGCTAGAACGAGTCAATTCCGACCCAACATTCATGAAACGCATTGTAACTGGTGACGAGATGTGGGTTAACGAGTTTGACATGCAAACTAGTCAACAAGCTTCGGAGTGGCGACTTCCAACTGAACCAAAACCGAAAAAACCACGCCAAAGTCGATCTAAAGTCAAAGTTCTGAAGACTGTTTTCTTTGACTATCACGGTGTTGTGCCTCGGAATTCTTGCCAGAAGGTCAAACGGTAAATAAAAAATATTATTTGAGCAAATTCGACGAAAAAGGCCAGATTTGTGGAAAGAAAATTCTTGGATTTTGCACCACGATAATGCGCCTTCGCACAAGGCCATCATTGTGAATGAATTTTTGTCCAAACACTCAACAAATACCATCGAGCAACCACCATATTCACCAGATATGGCTCCAGCCGACTTCTTTCTTTTTCCTAAACTCAAATTACCACTTCGTGGCACCCGTTTTCAATCGGTAGAAGACATAAAGGAGAATTCGCGGCGAGAACTGAAGTCAATTCCGGAAACCCGTTTAAAAAATGTTTTGATGAATTATTCATTGGGGTAAGTCTATCGTTTCTGAAGGAGCATAATTTGAAGGTGATAAAATAAATTTGGATGAATAACAAACATTTTGTGTATTATTGATCTATTCCCGGTACTTTCTTGACAAAGTAGTATATATTGATTAAAATTTTACAACCTACTGCCACGCCTTTTACATTCGTGCACGTAGAGCTTGAATAGCTGCGAACTCCGGAAATAAAACACGATTTGCACCCCGAAAAATGTGTAATTAAAACATCGACGCAACTTGATACAAGAGCCAAAACCCGGCTCACCTACTGCACCCAACTGTACAATTACCATGAGGAGGAGTGTAGGGGCAGGGGATAAGTTAACGAATAAAATTGAAAACCCCCAAAATAGAAAATTGTAGGCCAAGAATTGTTCGAAAGAGGCAAAAAATCATATGAATATCTCTAGAAATATTAATTCTGAAGCCAAGATCGGAGTCGACCTACTCGATAGATTGACTCACTTGGTGAAAACGCAATACTGCGTAAACACAGTGCAGCGACGCTTGCCACCAACAAGAGACCAATGCGAAACTTGAAGAGCTAGTAGTAACGATTAAGAGCCAGACCACAAACATGAGGAGCCTTCTAAATGTAAATAGAGACAAGGGAGGCCCTTTAGATAACAGCCTTACCCAAGTAACTAACATTACAAATACGGCAAGAGAAATTAAAAAGGTCACAGAGACCATACAAAATATAGCGAAAGAATTGGGGCATATCAAACAAATTGGTGAGGATATTAGAGATATAAAGTTGACAATCAATAAAACAGACAGAGAAGATAGAAGAACAAGAAAGGAGACAACACAGGAGTATTAAAAGAACTGAACGGCCTTAAACAGAATATAGAACTCACCAGGGAGAACAGTTCATAGATTTGGGAATTTCATCATACCATCATTAAATACCATAAAGAGGTCAAAAATTATCGTAGAGAAGTCGGAAAGACAGACCACAATAACGGAGAACTCCTAAAAGAGCTTAAAATCATCAAAGACACTGTAGAAGCCATAAAGGGGGGGAGGTGTGTTATCTGAAGTAACAGTTTTTCACTTTGTGTTTAATGTATAGTGCTAAGCATGTCAAATGCTAAAAATATATATAAAAAATATCTAAACACAATCCTACTCAGATGCCCTCCGAGAACCCCCAACCAACATCGGAGACATCGGACTGAAGTTCACAGTCATTGTGGGCACAGGGTCAGACCTGGACACTTGCACTGACGTCGTGGACAAAGTGCGTGAGGTGCTGGATGCCAGAAGAAAAGGCCTCAAGATTAGAGATCAGAAGGTGGTCCTCAGCGGCGTCAACAAGGAGGAACTAAAGGAAGTTGCGGTGCGGCAGAGGAGTTTCAAGCTGAATGTTGAAGAGTGGCCTCTTCAACATCATGTTCAGAAGACAACTTATCATTCTCAAATGCGAAAATGTAATTAAATGGCGCAGCTCCATCGATTTAAGGCTCGTTTGTCTTGACTAGTACTCCAGTCCTAGATGATATCCAGGGTCTGATGATGGAGCAGGAAGGTGGCCACAGTAACTCTGTAATGAAATGACGCAACCCCATCAAATTTGGAATCGTTTCATTCGTCTTGACGAGTACTTTACCTTTAGATGGTATCCAGGGGCTGAAGATGAAGCTAGAAGGTGGCCACAGTAACTCTATAATGAAATGACGCAACTCTATCGAGTTTGGACACGTTTGATTCGCCTGGATGAGTACTTTGTTTTTAGATGGTATCCAGGGTCTGATGATGGAGCTGGAAGGTGGCTGTTATATTAGGAAGCTCTAAATGAAACCACGTATTCATAGCAACTGACTATATTCCGAGGTACCCTCTCCTCAGTTATCATAAGATTAATAACTATCTACTACAACATCTCCCTTCCTTCATTCTATACAATTATAAAAATATATAAGTATTATGATTTAAGATATATTTACTATATTATCACAGTGCATGCCTAACTCTAACATTAAGCGTACATGCTATGAATTCTATTTTAGTAATTAACACAAATAATATAATATAATTAATGATTACCTATATAATTATTACATCAATATTTCATACATATAGTTTTTCATAGGTTATTATTATTATTAATTTTCAGCCTTATTGTTAATATCTCGTATAATAACCTAACTCAGACATTTTAATTTATACTAAAATTTACATAATACATTGCATACTTATAAAACTACAACTATTTTCTTTTTTTTTTAAAGGTAAGTATTATATTATTAAATTGCAAACATACATCAAATATTGGATATATATAACATGAAACATGCAGAAGGATGCGTCATTCGCATCCGTATCGTACAGGCGGGCGAACTATCCTGCCTGCACGAGTCACATAGCTAGAAGATAGCTGGTGTGGCGGGCGTTCACCCACGTCGCCGTCAGTGGTGCCGCTGGCACTCGGCCTTTGGTTAAAATCAGAACTAGTTACATGCTCCCACTCGACATTTGCGAAATTATTTTTATCATAGATTTTATTATATTTTTCATGAGCAGTGGAGGCTTCTGGTATTTTTAATAAATGTTGCCAATTCCTTCGATAAACGCTGCCATTTTCAGTTTCCACCCAATACGACCTATCACCACGCGCTTTATTTATTACTCTGGCTTTCACCCACGTTTTATTATTTTTCAGTCTAATTTGTTCACCCGACTCTAAAGTCGGTGCGAGCCGTGTGCCGCGATTGTAATGTAATTTTGAGTTACTAATGTTAATGTGCCTCTGTGATTGAATTTGTTGAGCTTTGACTGTCTTTGGCTGTAAAGCTAGATCACTAGTAGGTAATCTAGTGTTTAAACGGCGACCCATCAATAACTGCGCTGGGGAATATTCTTCGCCTGTAAGTGGAGTATTTCTGAAGTTAAGCAAGGCGAGTTGCCAATCCTCACCACATTCTATCGCCTTCGTTAGTAACATTTTTACGGTGCGTACATTGCGTTCGGCTAGTCCATTAGACCGCGGATACATCGGCGAGCTAGTTTCGTGCCTAAATCCCCAAGCTGAACTGAAATGCTGAAATTCTCTAGCTGAAAATTGAGTCCCGTTATCTGTAATAAATTTCTTCGGTATCCCAAAACGACTGAAAATATTTTTAAACGCTCTAATAACCGTACCGCTTAATAAGTTACTTAACGATGTAATCTCAACGTACTTAGAGTAGTAATCTACCACTAACAGATATTGTTTGCTATTAAATTCAAATATGTCAGCCGCCAAAGTGAGCCACGGTGGCGTCGGCACGGGGTGCGGCTGGAGCGGCTCGCGCGGGCTGGCGGCGCGGTGCCGCTGGCACGTGGCGCAGCCGAGCACCATGCGTGCGATGTCGCCTGACATGCCGGGCCACCACATTACTTCGCGAGCTCGCCGCTGACATTTCTCGACTCCCAGGTGACATTCGTGAATGCGTCGAAGCATTTCTTCTTGTACGGACGCCGGTATTACGACGCGGTGATTTCTAAATAAAATTTCATTTACGATATGTAATTCATTGTGTACATTCCAATATTGCCTTACTGACTCGTCTACTTATCGCTTATTATTTGGCCAACCCTCCAAATAATAGCTCCGTAATTTTACGAAGGTGTCATCTCTTGCCGTTTCTTATTTTTCTTAACATTTCGGGAGTTGCTTCAACGTTTTCATACAGAGTATTGACATGGATTGTGACGTCACGACTCGTATCATTCTCTAGTTCGGTTTATACAGCCGCTCGGGATAACGTGTCCGCTATAAACATCAATTTACCACGCTTATACCGTAGCACTATATTATACTGCTGTAACTTTAACAACATGCGTTGCAACCGTGGGGGAGTCTCGTTTAGTAGTTTTTTTAAAATAATCTCTAAGGGTTTATGGTCGCTTTCTACTGTTACATTAGCGTGGCCATAAATGTACTGGTGAAATCGCAAAAACCCAAACACCACTGCCAATAGTTCTTTTTCGATCTGACCCCATCGCGTCTCCGTCGGCGTAAGGGTACGTGCAGCGTACGCCACGGGTCGCCCGCTCTGTAGAAGACAAGCCCCGAGTCCCCGCCCACTGGCATCGACTGATACTATTACTGGCTCGTTAGGGGAATAGTCCTCAGTACCGGTGCACTGCTTATTTTGGCAATTAATGCTTTATAAGCTACTTCGTTTCATGCGACCAAAGAAAATCTACATTCTTTTTTAACAATTGTCGTAAAGGAGCAGATAATTCTGAATACTTTGGTATGAATCTGGACAAATAATTAGTGACTCCTAAAATCCTTTCTAACTGTTTTTTATCCGTCGGTTTTGGCATATCTAGGATAGCTTTGATTCGAGACCTATTAGGTTTCATGCCATTCGAATTAAAAGTGTGCCCCAAGAAATCAATTTCTGTGACACTAAACATACACTTAGATTTATTGAACTTCACTCCATTCATTTGTGCCCGCCTAAGTACTTCCCGGAGCCTGGTGTCGTGCTCCTCCTGAGACCTACCCCATATAAAAATATCGTCAATATATACTTCCACGCCCTCCATCTTAAAGATGCTATACATCTCCCTATGAAAAATTTCCGGTGCACAGTTTATGCCAAAGGGCATACGTAGAAATCTGTACCTGCCGAAAGAAGTTGAGAACGTACAGAGCTTAGAACTAGCATCTGTTAATTTAAGCATCCAAAAGCCGTTTTTTGCATCGCATTTTGTAAAGAACCTTGCACCTGATAGATTACTCGCAATCTCATCTAAAGTAGGCAACTGAAAATGGCTTCGTCTAACAGCTTTATTTAGGTTTCGCGGATCTAAACAAACACGTAAACTTTTATCAGGTTTTTCAACTATAACTATACTAGAAACCCAATCTGTCGGCCCTTCCTCCTTTATTATGATACCCAAACCTTCCATTTTTTCCAGCTCATCCTTCAACCTAGGTCGTAATTTTAAAGGGATTTTACGCGTAGCGTTCACCACTGGCGGTACTGAGCTGTCAATAAGTATATTACATTCATTTGGGTGGCACCCGATACCCTCAAAGATAGATTCATCAATGTTTATTATACTCATCGACTTATCATCGCCACGAGTTATCAGACACAAACTGACACACGCCTTTAAACCTAATAAATTACTGCAATTCACATCTAGTACAAAAATTTTTTGAACACACTGACGATTATTATATTTTAATGACGCTATAAAATACCCAACTATTGGTAATCGCTTTTTACTAATTTCCATCAGCACAGTATCACATTTACGTAATTTATTTTTATTAAACCCGGCATCGACATAGTTACGTATGGACATCACTGATGCGTCCGCACCGCTGTCTAATTTAAATACAACGCTCACACCATTTACGGAGATCGTCTCACACCACCATTCACGGGTCCCGCTCGACGATTCGTCTATACAAATATTGTACATAAGTAACTCACCGGTCTCGCTATTAGAATCGTTCTCACCGTCGCTATAATCTAATAACTCCCGCGCGAACTTCAGCCTACATCGTCGCGCGAAATGACCAACTCCATTGCAACGATAACACTTCGCAATAGCGGCTGGACATTTATAAACCGCTGTAAACCGCACTATGCCCATAACCGCATTTTTCACACACACTATTATTACGGCGCTCGGCTTGTAACGAATAAGGGCGACGCGCGCGCATAGCAGCGCCGCCGCCGCGCCGTACCCCAGCAAAGCCGCGGCCGCGATAGGTAGACGCGCCCGCTCCTGTTGTCGAGCCGCGCTCGAGCTTATCCACAGACATCGCGGTCGTGTCCGATGCCAACTTCGATGTATCGCACTTAGCGGCCTGTTCACCCGCTTGCTCCGCTGCTCGACACCATTTAATCGCCTCCTCTAATGTTAGTTTTGATTTAGCTAGCAATCTTTCTCGCATGTGAACGTCTTTTAAACCTCGAATCATCTGTGTTAGTATGAGGCTACTTTTTAAACTTTCGAACTCACAATTTCTGCTTTGCAATTTCAATGCACATAAAAATTTATCAAACGAATTGACGTCTTGACGAACTTCAAAAAACATATGCCTTTCAAAATTAACATTTTTCTCAGGTTCACAATGCTGGGCGAACTTTTTAGTTAATACCTATGTCGTAATTATCTTTGTCGGTCGAATCTAACTCTAATTCTTCAAAAATCTCCCTTCCGAACTTTCCGATCACATGCATAAATATGGCACATTTCTCTTTCGACGAAAGTGAATCCTTTCCAGATGCAATTAAAAAATAATCAAAAGATAATTTCCATTCTCTCCAATTTGTGCCGATATTACCGTCGCATTGCAATGGCGCCGGCTGTTGCAAAGCTGCAAGCACATTATTACGAACAGTTTTGGTTTCACTGTCGCTCTGCATTTTATCCACAAACACTTATACACACTTTAGCATAACTTTTAACTACTTTACTCAGTATTTAGCCCTATAAAAACCACACCTGACGCCATGTTATATTAGGGAGCTCTAAATGAAACCACGTATTCATAGCAACTGACTATATTCCGAGGTACCCTCTCCTAGTATCATAAGATTAATAACTATCTACTACAACAGTGGCCATGCGAAACTCTGTATTTAAATGGTGCAACTCCATCGAGTTAGGGCATGTTCGAATTATCTGACTAGTACTTCAGTCCTAGATGATATCCAGGGTCTGACGATAGAACTGGAAGGTCGCCATAGTAACTCTGTAATGAAAAGACACAACCCCATCGAGTTTGAAATCGTTTGATTCGTCTTGACGAGTACTTTGTCTTGAGAAGGTATCCAGGGTCTTATGATGGAGTTAGAAGGTGGCCGTAGGAACTTCATTATAAAACGACATAACTCCATCGAGTTTGGGCTCGTATGATTTGTCTTGACGAGTACTTTGTCTCTAGATGGTATACAGGGTCTGACGATGGAGCTGGAAGGTGGCCACAGTAACTCTGTAATGAAACGACGCAACCCTATCGAGTTTATACTCGTTTGATTCGTCTTGAGGAGTACTTTGTCCAACATCATACAATAATATAAGACTAATGGGTCCTAATCACGATAAGATTTTTAATACGGTATAATTACCTTAGTATAAAACCCGACGTTTCGACCGAGTTACACCGATCGTGGTCACGGGTAGACTGATGTCAGCTCAGCGACGTCTTCGTAATGAGCGGGCCTCAACCACTCTCACATTTTCACTATTTTTATTTGTTGGAATGGTTAAATAATTAAATAATTAATTATCAAACCAGCATATAGATGAAACCACACAAAATATCCTAGCCAAGGGGTTAAATTTCGCTTTAACATCCAAACAGATTCCGTATGAAAAGGCCATAAGTAGCATCGAGGAGGTTATAACGCGTAACAAGATACCGTCTAACGAGGGTGATACACTTAGACAGGATGTTGCCGTTTTACTAAGAAAATCGAAACCACCGAAACCAAATATTACCACGGCGGAGCGTGAGTCACTAAAAATTTTACGTGAAAATACGGGTATTTTAGTGTTAAAAGCTGATAAGGGTAACGCCACTGTGGTCATTAATTCAACTGACTATGACGTAAAAATGCGGAGTTTGTTGAATGATACAGCTATATATAAGCCTGTATCTTATAATCCGACGGCCAGAGTCAATAAACGCATACGGGCAGTAATTAGAGATCACGAACACCTACTCGCAGAGGATGTGTTTAAACGTCTATTATGGGTTGCCGAAGGTCCATAAAGAGGGCATACTCTTGCGTCCTATTGTGAGTCAGATCAATTCTCCGACTTACGATCTGGCGAAACACATTGCCAAGGTATTGCAACTGTTAGTGGGTAAGACGGCATCTTTCGTGAAGGACTCTCGCCACTTTGTAGAGATTCTCAAGAGCGTGAAAATGGAACCGAATGAAGTGATGGTGAGTTTTGACGTGGAGTCACTGTTCACCAACGTTCCTGTTCAGGTTTGCCTTGAAGTCATCGAGCGGAAGTTAAGGGAAAACGGTCTTTCTAGTGAGTACATTGTTCTACTTAGAAACTGCTTAGAAGGAAACTACTTCTTATATCAGGGTCAATACTACCTCCAAATTGACGGAGTAGCCATGGGTAGCCCAGTAGCACCGGTAATGGCCAATATATGGATGGAGCACGTCGAAGAATCCATAGATATGCAGGTATCACACATAAAACTATGGAAGACTAGCTGTTACCCGCGACTTCATCCGCGAGGAATTTCTTAAAAATAAATAAAGCAACCCTTGAAATGACAATTTTTTTTTTATCTTTCGTCAAAAATATTTTATTTATTAAAAAAATACTCTATGTTACTTCTAATACCTCCAATAATATGTGTACAAAGTTTCATGATGATCGGTTTAGTAGTTTTCGCGTAAAAGCGTAACAAACAAACTTACATTCACATTTATAATATTAGTATGATGATATGAAGTATGTCGATGACGTGTACTGTATTATAGGGGGTAATAAGCAGGAAGTCGATCAATTTCTAACCAGAATAAACTCCCTACATCCGAACATACGATTCACAGTTGAAATGGAGAAAGATAGATCGTTGGCCTTTCTCGATGTAAAAGTAAAAGTGAAGGTAGATGGGAATTTCTTAATAATTTAAATAATTAATATCGATTAAAATGGTAAACCTGCGGTCAATAAACCCCAATATACGTAACAGCGGAAAATCTCAGGTAAAGAACCACTACCGTTCAAAAAGAATTACATGCAGTGATTAGGTGCAAAGTTCGAATATTTTACTTAAATTTTGTATGGATTATATTTTTGAAAAGTCAATATTTTAGGGGTGTTAAGTTTCCTTCTGCATTTAGTCAAATTTAATCTAGGTTATGTCAATAGATCCCAAAACAATAAAACCAACAATTTTTAGATAGGTATCGTGTTTAGGATGGTCATTGGAATGCTCGATGAATGCGTTATAAATATATGGTAACAACAGGTTTGATGAAAAAGGAACGAGTGAGGTCAAGGAGTCAGGGGTGGGGTAGTCAAATCTTATATATAAATGATAATTAGATAATCGTAGGCATAGTTTTAGTTCTTATCAGTATGTAATGATTAATGCATTAACAAACGCCTTAATATTGTCTTAGGACGAGTCATGGAGTACTTTTTTTCTGAGAACTGGGTACTTTCTTCGTCTAAACCAAGTGTCCAGACTCGGAACGAAAGCATTCACAGCTCAGCTTTGTCCAGACAAGGACTGACCTGTAAATACGTAGTTTTCTGTATTTTTTTATAATATTTTAAAAAAGCATAGTTACTATCCCAACAATGCTAGTGACTACATTTCATACAGCTTCAAACATCTTCATATTCGCTATGGATAAGAAACATAGTATGTTACATACTTTACATATATATTTATAGGTTTACGACTACAACATTATCGGTGGCAATAATTCACAAGGAATAGTTGCAATGTTTACATATAACATGTTGGAAAATCCAGAGAATATTACTAAAGAAAATCAAGATTTGGCCAAAGTATTAGGATGGTGCTTGGAAACGGTTAGTAGATATGATTTTTTTTGTTAAACTCATTACTGCCCTACTATAGGGCCTATTATTATATAGGGGGTATAGGTCCATCATGCTGGCCAAATGTGGGGTGCCAGACTTCACAAGTCATCCAGGAGATTTCTTTGGCATGCAGGCTCCCTTATGATTTTTCCTTCGCCGAGCAGTAGGGATAATATATTATAAACAAACACATAATTTCAAAAAAATCCGAGAGGTGCTGACCGAGCGACCTTGACCTTGAATTGGAGATCGAACTTGTTACCACTGTGTGTTGTATTAGAGATGCTGAGGTCGGACAGGGAAATTAATAAGGCACTAAACGTGACTGTAATACTTTCTTTGCCCGCGTCCTACGTAATGTGTAAATACTAATAAGATTAATATTAGATCTCTAAAAGCAATAATTGTGAAATGGAGATTGGGTGACTGCGATGGCTTAGCGGTCTAGGGCACTTCCCCGGATCGGAAGGGGCGCACGTTCAAGGAGTAAAACTCTCTTTTTCCAATATCACAAATAATTTGTTATTAACATTACAAATTACACCCAGACTCAGAATAACCATTATTTTGTGGATCACACAAAGAGCTGTCCTGTGTAGGAATCGAATCTACAACACTCGTGGAGGTCGGTAACTAAACCACTCCGCCATCAGTGCAATCAAACAGGTTTATTTAGTGGGTGAACACTACCCTGTTTGTTGCCCTGAGCAAAGAGGTATGCGGTTAGTAATTTCTTCCATCCTAAAAAAGGTTTATAGATATTTTATTCAAACATTAATGACTTACAGATTCATTGTTGGAGTTGTATAGTAGACGATATGATCGATGATGCATTAATGCGTCGTGGGGCGCCATGTTGGTACCGCATTCCCAATGTCGGTATGGGAGCCACAAACGACGCCATACTCATGAACTGCGCCATTACGGAGATATTAGAAATGTATTTTTGGAAGTCGCCACATTTTCCTCACCTTATACAACTTCTTCACAAGGTTTGTAAAGAGATTGAATTGGCAAATTATGCTATCCGACACATATTTAAGTACTATGGGTCAAACATTACAATACAGATTTAAATTAGTTTAGCTTATCTTAACCCTAGTGAGAAACGGTAACACATTATCAGTTTAGCCACGTCACCCATCTCAAGTAAATATGCCACTAAACCCGCTGGTTATTGCGTTATTATCTACTAAATAGCTACAAAATAACTATAGCCTTACCGCTATCTATATTTGACAGAAAATCACGGCGTAGATTGCAAAATGGTTTAGATACCGATCTCCATTATGGAGTGTTGTTGGTTTGATTCCCACACAGGTAAAGTCTTTCTGTGATCCACAAATGGTTGCTCTAAGTTTGAATATACTTTGTGCTCGTAGCCTGTATGTTTGTAAAGTCCTCCACGATACAGATATCATTATATATAATAAAACTAAGTTGATAAAATGTACGTGCCAATAAAACTTAAAAAGGAGTCCCGCCACGATAAAGGGACTTAAGTATATAGTGTGATAGCCCTTTATCCCCCCACGAACCAGAAAGGGATATGTCCAAAAAATGCCTGAAATGAACAGTAACTATTTATAGTCCTTAATTCTATTTAGAATAAAATATGTATAATTAAATAATTCTTAAGTTTGTTTGACCGGGGCAAAAATATAACGACTATTAAAATATTAGACTTGATATCCGCCTAATTCATTCTTATTGATTTTGGAAGTAGGAGAGAATTAGTCCACAGTTATCATTATTTTAATATATTTCAACGTATATGTACCGTAAATCTAACTAAAATAATATATGCGTGTCAATATCAATTAAAATCAAAGTATTTTCAAAATAGAAAACGTATCGTGGCTGTATGAAACACATCCTCTTTGCCTTAATGGCAGACTGTAAGGCAGAATGTTTATTCTGCATTACTTTTATACTTTTTAGCATGAGCGCGATACCAATCCAATATCTATCTTCCTGCACAGTTTCTTGATAATGTATCATCATTATAGTAGTTAATTTAAGAATAATGAAACAACAAAAATAATAACCTATTGTTATTTTATTATGGCATATTAATCCTTGAACATAACTTAACATATAGTTTAAAAAATATCTGGAACTGGCTTTGGCCTAGTTCTTTTGATAACTATTGATATTATAATGGGTTTCCTATGATTTGTAGTACGTTTTAGCGTATATTTCGTTATTGTACATTTCAGGCATTTTTTTGTATGGGTGATGGGCTTTCTCCTTTCCCCTTTTAACCTAAAGGGCGTGTTTTTAAAGATATAAGGGATTTTCCAACCCTTCAACTTGGAAATTAAGTGTAGTGTCGCCATCTGTTGGAGAGTATTTGAACTTCATTCAGAACAACGATTATTTGGGTTGCATTTCGAAAGGCGCTGCGAGCAATTGTGGCATGTGTAGTAATGGCGCGAAATTTAAAATTCCAATTCAATAAAGTCTTAAATTATATTTGTTACTATAACAAAGTTATTAAATGTTGTGTGTCTATACATCAGTAGTTAACTTATATTTTCGAATTAAAGCGACATAATTTTATTCAAATTAGTTCTGAAAACATTTTAAAATTTCAGTTTTTAATTTCGCGCTTATCTCCGGATGTTATTACACGAAATACGGGGACCAACAAGTTTCACAGATCTCAGGACCATTGACGGGTACCTATGCCAGACGTATAGAGAAGCATGTCAACGCTTAGGATTATTGGAAAACGATAACCACTGGGAATTAACACTACAAGAAGCCAGCCCCACAGCTTCAGTTAAACAAATTCGAGAGTTATTCGCCATAATTCTAACAAAATGTAACCCATCAAACCCAAAACAGCTATGGGACTCTTTCAAAAGGAGGATGAGTGATGATATATTGTACCAAATCCGACAAACTAATCCAGAACTGACTATAGAATTCAATGACGACATCTTCAATGAAACACTTATTCGCTTAGAAGATAAATGTTTAGCAATAAATAACCAGGCCCACAAAGAAATGCTTTCAGTGTCCTAAACTACGAAATTACAAAGGAAAAAAGCTACAACGTCAATGAACTACTTGAATACATTGCTCACAACAAACACTCCTCAATGACAATAAAAAAAAAGTTTACAACGTTATAATGAACCGAACAAAAAACATGAGAGTTGAATTATCAAAAGATGAAACAACAGCACATTTTGCTAAAATACTTTTACAAATAGGCGAAGGTACATATCCTACTGACCAAACGACCGGCCTCATTGAACTCAATAGTGATTTCTGTAACATAGCCACTACTGAAAACGAACTAATCGACAAAATTTATCCAAATATTATTCAGAACTATACCAACGTAGAGTGGTTATTTCAAAGAGCAATTTTGGCCACTAAAAATAATATTGTTGACGATATCAATTTTAATATTCTATAGAAAATACCCGGTGAAGAGAAAATATATAAATCGATCGACACGATGGTATCCATTGAAGAAAGTGTCAACTTCCCTACTGAATTTCTAAACTCTTTACAAGTACCAGGAATGCCATTACACTGCCTTCGTCTGAAAATTGGATCTCCAATCATACTACTCAGAAATCTCAACTCCCCAAAACTATGTAATGGAACGAGGATGATCGTAAAACAGCTATCGAATAATATCATTGAAGCTGAATTTATTTCTGGAAAGAACAAAGGACATACAGTATTTATACCTAGATACCACTGATCTCTTCTGAATTGCCATTTCAATTTAAAAGATTGCAGTTTCCAATTAAATTAGCCTTTAGTTTTACAATTAACAAAGCGCAAGGGCAAACTTTAAAATATTGTGGCATCAAACTCAAAGAATCCTGCTTCTCTCACGGTCAGCTATATGTAGCTTGCTCAAGAGTAGGAAATTAGAATAATTTATATATATATATATATATATATATATATATATATATATATATATATATATATATATATATATATATATATATATATCCCGGACAATAAAATGAAAAATGTTATTAGTTAGATCGATCCGGCAGGCAGTTTGCAAAAAAAAACCGATTTTATTTTACCTAAATTTAATTAATAAACATTACAATATAAATTTATAACTAAAGTAATGACAATCGTTCGATGGTTGAAACAAAAGTGTGGTATTTTTCCGTGGTTTCGTATAGCACGTCGCGGTGTCTGAAGTCCGAACGGTGTCACGCGGCGCCTGGTCAGCGATTTGAACTGGGTCGCCTGGGTGATGCAACTTGTAATAGAAATAAATGCGCGTTTTGATGAAATTACTAATTTAGCCATTTCCTGGTATGTCCATGACTTAACACCTCCCTCCTGAAGATCAGCGATTACTAGCGGACAGGTTCGAGAGTATCGCTGAGAATCCAGTTTGTGCAGCAACAGGATGATCTTGAATTTCAGAGTAGGCATTACCATTTTCTAATTAATTGCTCGTATTTTCAGTGGTAGATGTTGCACGTCGTTTTATGATTCTTCTTACAGCGAAACCAATCCCAAGCATACTTGCAAGGAATATAAGTATATATAGTGCTATTATAGTGTAGTAGTGAAAGTCACCTTGATCTGGGGTTAACGATGGTTCCATAGATAGGTGCTCGCTTGTAGACTGCGGAGATCAATAGAGTTCAGTACTAAGCTTTTTATTTCAGGAGTGTCCTTAGTATCACTGGGTGTAAGGTTCATAATCTTCAGTACTTGTCCTTTTATATGGTTGTCTCGGTTGGTTAAGGTCAACTTTGCGCTTCAAAGGGTGCAGCCTTTTGGTATTGTAATTAAGAAACTTCCTTGTATTACATTATATTGATCTTGCGTACAGGATAGACGATTTTTTGTAGGAACTGGAAAGCTTGCTACGTAATGCCGGTCATGTAGTGTTTCTACAGCTTCGTTTGTTAATTTTGCGGTATTGAATTTGCAGGATTCGTGAATTACTTGAGCCGTTATTAGTTGATAGATGCAGTCTTTCTGGCTATTGAAACGATGATTAATATTGTCTTCGCAAAAAGATGGTATGGGCCAGACTTCAGGCATTCAGCCTCTATGTACATAAAATCTTTGTCGTGAATTGCCAAAAATGGAAAGGAGGGGATTAGAATTTTGCTATTTTTATTGGGAACAACAGAAAGCTTATAGAGATTATAAGTAGCAGGTAAAAATACAGGAAACTTAAAGACTATTACTAAACCTATCTAATTATACTAAAATAAACCCTAAAAGTTCCAGGTCATCTCCGTAAAGAATTTTTAATTGTTTAATTAAGTCATGAAACATGTTTAATTTAAATAATTGAAAGTGCATACTCTTAGCCCGTATAAAAGCTAATAAATTCTCTAGTTTTAATATTTCGTCAGAGAGTGATTCCAATATTATCTGCCAACATTATTATATACTGAGCTAAATGAACATATTTTACAAAATCAGTTTCATGAGCTAAATCCCTAACCATTATTTAATTCATGGCCATTTCTATTTTCTTTTGGTTTGAATTTAATTTGTCAAGAATAATAGAGTTCTGAGTCATCCAATGATTATTTAAACTAATGCGATTATTAATTTTTGTGACTATTTTATTATTATTTTCTTGCAATTATTTTATAGCAGTATCATAGCGAATAGCGTCAGTGTAATCTAAATTTCCAGATATACTTTTAATAACTGATCCTAAGCCGTCTATTAACCCTCTCTTTATTCGATGGGATTGAAATAATGAAAGAGTTTTATTATAAAATTGCGGTGGAATGTTATCAAGTTGCGTTTTAACTAGGTTCAGATTATTAAGAATAGTTTCTAAGTTAATTTGTTATAAGAAAGAATGGTAGTGTGAAATAACTTTAGTTTGGCCAAGGTTAAAGGGTAGGATACCTGGGCCATCATCCAGACTGTTCAGCGTGATTTCCTGTGCTCGAACTAGAGCCAGGATCGATAGGAGTATTCTGTAACAAACGTGCGCTATTAGGGATTCTTTTGAGTCGAGATTTAGCGACAGGACCTCTTTTCTTCTTAGTATATATGTGTATCGGTAAATCTGCTAGAACGGTGTCTTGTGTAAATCGTGGTGCTAACTTGTGACGGCTAGCTAAGGGATTTCGTACAAAGATTTGTTGGTTCGGAGAATATTCTTCTTCAGTTTCTCGATCTTCTCCGGAGGTGGTAAGCTTGTGCATACTTTGAGAAAGCATCTATTATTGTAAGATATTTTTGTGACTCTATACTTAACAAATCAAGGTGAATTATTTCAAAAGGTTTAGTTGGGGTTGGTACAATATGAAATTTCTGTTTTATTGGGTTACTATCGTATTTAACTTGACCACATACGTTACATTCATTTATATATTTTATTATATGTTCTTTCATCTTAGGCCAAAAGTATTTAATATTCAAGATAAATAGCATTCGTTGATACCGCGGTGATTAATTTTACCTTCATAATAGTTTCGGATGATTTCCTGTTGTTAAATAATCTTTTACGTTAGTTAATTCTACTTTTGTCAAAACTAAATCCATTGCTGAACTTTTAAATATATCTTGAATTATAGGTATTATATCGTACATTGCTAGTGGAGGGTTAATTAATAAACCAGTCTTCACTTTAGGGTTAACATATTCTTTAATGGCATTTACGACATCCTCTACGAGATTGAATTTTGAAATTTGTATGTGCGTTCGAGTATGTGATTCAAAAGGCTTAGAAACTAAAGGGTGGCTCTTAACATCATCAACTATTGTAAGAACGATCTGTTTATGATATTTGTTAAGGGGAAAATCAGTTATAGGAACCTCTAGTATCGGATTTTCCGCATCAGTGTGAATTGTGGCGGTGTTTGCACTATAGTGCACTAATATTGATGGAGGTCTTTCAGAAGGGTTCCCGGCAAGAAATTCAGATTCATCATTATGTAATTCTATACGAGATAGAGCGTCCGCGTTAGTGTTGCATTTACCCTGCTTGTATTCTACTGTAAAGTCGTATTCGCTCAACTTAAGGCGCCATCTTGTGAGACGCGAGTTTGGTTCTTTTAAGTTCATGACCCATTGTAAGGGTCTATGGTCTGTAATAATCTTAAATTTACGGCCAAATAAATAAGGGCGAAAATACTTGGTTGCCCACACTATTGCTAATAACTCTTTTTCAATAGTACTATAATTAATTTCGCTGCTATTGAGTGTTCTTGAGACATAGGCGATAGGTTTATCCGAACCGATCATACCTTGAGATAATACGGCTCCGATAGATAAATTTGAAGCGTCTGAAGTTAAAATAAATTCTTTAGAAAAATCATGGTATTGTAAGATGGGGTCTTTTATTAAAAGGGTTTTACATTTTTCGAAACACTGAATATAATTTTGATCTAAAGTAATTTATGAGCCTTTTTTCAAACATTGAGTCATAGGTTTAGTTATTTTAGCGAAGTCCGGAATGAACTTTCTATAGTATCCCAAGAGTCCTAAAAATCGTTTAATTTCGGTGGAGGTTTTTGGAACCAGGTAATTTTATATTGCGGTTATTTTATCAGGATTGGGTTTAATTCCATCCTTACTTATGATATGTCCTAAATAATTTGTCTCTAATTTGAAAAACTCCGACTTATCCATTTGGATCTTAAAGTTTGATTCTCTCAACCTGTTAAATACTTTTTCGAGATTAACCATATGCTCTTGGAGTGACGTGGAAAAGACAATGATGTCATCTAAATAGGCTAAACATTTTGTGTTCTGTAGGTCTCTCAAAACATTGTCCATTACCCGTTGAAAAGTGGATGGACTATTTTTTAAACCCATGGGTATTCTCAAAAATTCAAAATGCCCATGTTCTACTGTGAATGCGGTTTTTGGAATATCAGCGGGGTCCATCTGAACTTGATAAAAGCCGCTTGCTAAATCTAGTGTAGTAAAATAGTGATAATTACCTAACTTATCTAAAATATCTGAAATATTAGGGATGGGGTATTTATCATCTAACGTTTTTTCATTTAATTTGCGAAAATCTACTACAATACGCCATTTCGTCTTTGCCAGAAGCATCTACTTTCTTAGGTACTACCTATATAGGTGAGCTCCAAGCTGATTGTGAGAGTTGAATAATACCCTGTTGTAACATCTTGTTAATTTGACTTTGAACTTCTTGTATATGAACGAACGGGTAACGATAACTTTTGGTGTAAATAGGAATTTCTTCGCGTGTTTTAATTGAGTGTTTTATTTTATTTGTAAAAGTTAAGTTTTCTCCTTCTAAATAAAAGACATCGGCGTATTGTGAGCATAATAATTCTAAGTTATTACGTTCCTCTTCATTTAAATGGCTAGTACGTAATCGTGAAAGCACTTCTTTTACTCGTTGAGGTGGTTGTTCAGTGCGCATGCACTTAATGTTATATATTTGTGCTTGTACTGGGCGATCCATGGAGAAAATGAGGCTGATTTTGTTGGGCAAAGTTTGGTCTCCACTGCTGGGGTCCCTGGGACATTATTGGTTGGCTATACTGAGGCCGTGGTGGTACATTTGTATTGAAACTAAACGGTTTAGACATGGAAACGTTATGCTATTGCAACGGTGGTGGTTTGAATCCTGAGGTGTGACTAGCGGAAGGCTTTTTATCCGATACAAATTTACTATTATGTTGTTGTAGATATAAAGTATTCTGTTCCTCGTGAACAAACTCTAAGGCTTTTTCGATATTCTCCGGCCGCATACAACGAATACGCGCACCTAGTGGGTCTTTTAATCCGCGCAAATATGCCTGTAGTGTTATTTTTTTATATAGAGTTCTTTTAGCCTCAATAGTAGTGTTAATGTCTTCGTGTAACGCAATATAGGTCATTAGGGTGCTAAATAAATTTTGACATTCTTCGTAGAATTCCTGTGGAGTATCACTACCTTGTGTTAGTAGAGCCAAATCGTTATACAACGCAGTTTCATCGCGTTGATCGGCAAAATTATTGATAAGGGCTTTACGGATACCAGACCAGTCGGATGGAACACCATTGGCATTTATTAACCTAGCCGCGTGGCCAGTTACTTTGTTCAAAATTCCGTTAAGAAGTGCCGCCTCGTTTAAGGGAGATGGTGTGGTACCTGAGCTTACGAATTCCGTTACTAATTCGTCACACAATTTAATAAACTGTGTAGGGATATTTACATTCCCATCAAATTCTGGGACTAAGCGGAGAGCTTTTAAAATTCTGTCCAACTCGGCCATGTCTGAATTTGAACTTACACTAGAATTTAAATCAATTTCCCTATTTAAATCTTGTACACTATGCCTATTACTACACCCTAACCTATCACTCCGTGATTCTCGTGGATGGAAAATCTTGGAAACTTACAAAGGAAACTTAGAAGGAAAAGGCAAGCCACTAAAAGATTTTAGAGTACTCACATAGACTGCATTCGGCTTATCTGCTGTATCGATGGCTGGATACGACTGCTGCAGGAAACGATGTGTAGATTCGGATCCTCGAAAAGAGGCTTGAGAACCGCCAGGACAGTTCGTACATTTTTAATAGTCCTCGAGAATCCTACCGACTTCGCCAGTTAGACCGATCCGGCAGGCAGTTTGCAAAAAAACCGATTTTATTTTAACTAAATTTAATTAATAAACATTACAATATAAATTTATAACTAAAGTAATGACAATCGTTCGATGGTTGAAACAAAAGTGTGGTATTTTTCCGTGGTTTCGTATAGCACGGCGCGGTGTCTGAAGTCCGAGCGGTGTCACGCGGCGCCTGGTCAGCGATTTGAACTGGGTCGCCTGGCTAATGCAACTTGTAATAGAAATAAATGCGTGTTTTGATGAAATTACTAATTTAGCCATTTCCTGGTATGTCCATGACTTAACATGTTTATAAACAAGTAGTGTAAATAATGTGAAAATGTTTTCAATATTTTTTTTTAGTTTTTACGTCATAGTTTATTTTTTTATTTCAACTACCGCGTAATCTCATATCAACTCCCGAGTGAAGTCGGGTATCATAGCTAGTAATTCCATAAAGCAGGGTGTCTTCTTTATAAAAACCAGACATCTGATTGCAGGCAGTGTTGTATATAGCCATGGGACAATACCTAGAAGCATTAACTATACAAAAGAAAGAATACACCTGGAAACGTTACCACGACATTGTTTACTACAAGACAAGTTATAATTCCTATAAAACACCAATAGAGCTGGGTTTAACTTTAGTAAAAGATACTCGCAATAAGATAAATACTGAAACTGACCCTATATACGGGAATATATGTTTCAAACTTGGAAAGCTGTTTCAGATGCAGGTAATATGCTTTTTCATAGATAAAATTACGTATACAAAAGGTTTTTTTTTATGTGTAGCGAATCAGCGAACAAATTAAATCTCTTTTTTTGGTTCTATAAAGTCAATATGACGAAATGAAAAAAAAATATATATTCCACTGTTGGAATATGGGCATTTTTGACAATGGTAGGAATGACCTACTGTGACTGTGTCTACTTGTTTAATTGATTTTTATGACAGCTGGACTGAGTTAATGACACTGCCTATTCTTATAACATTTTCAATTTCCGCCGAATATATTCGGTCGGTAATGAGTTTTGAAAGGAAAATATAGGTGTTCAAATAATTTGCATATTTATAGTCTTGCTGAGATTCAAAGGTCTCCTGGCAGAATGAGAGGGACCTAGGTTATAAGTCTGCCACGTTAGCTGAATGGTATACTTCGTAAATACTCCAAAAAATCTCTCAGACATAGAGGCTTCCTCATGAGGTCATGCTTCTCCCAAAAATAATATGTATAAAACTCATATTATTTGGAAAATTTAAAGGTGATGTCTTGAAACCCTGCAATTTGACCGCAAATATTGGATCATACTTGATACTTCATCTGTAGCTATGCTATCACAGTCCTGTTATTTATTTTGCACTGTATTCAATTCAATATCTATAATGATCACTTATTTTAAAGAACGATTACAACGACTGTTACGCTGATGGAAAGACCATAGGAAAACTTGGATCAGATATTGAAGAGGGCAAGTGTACCTGGCTGTCCGTGACTGCTCTTCAGCGATGCAGCGACTCCCAACGTGAGTGCTTCATGAAATATTACGCAAGTAAAGCTCCAGAACACGTAGCTCACATTAAGGCACTGTACAATGAGCTTAATATTCCACAAATATACAAGAAGGAAATGACGGAACTTCATGATGATATTGTACGTAGTGTGCACGCACTCCCTACAGAGACACAGAAGAACTTCTTTTGTAAACTCTTAAATGACTTACTATTGGGGACCTTGGTGTGGGGTAATACCGAGATATCTATTTTTAGTTCCAACTCTACTAAAGAAAAGTAGTTGATGAACTGACGGTTTCATGAAAAGTAACATTTATCTAAAATAAATAATACTGATCAGGCATTAAATGGTGTATTATTTAAGTCGCATTTTATACTTCATATTTATCGCCTCTCTATATTATCATCCCTCACGAATTCCTGTTCCAAAAAACATTACAACACTACTACAAATAGTTAAAACCGCTTGGTAAGAAACAATTTTTGTGGAACATGTGGTGACGGACTAAGAGTTCAAGTGTCACCACCCCATTCTTTCCCACGGGTGTCGTATGAGGCGACTAAGGGAAGTAAGCAATTATCATCCATTGGTAGTTGGTGGTAGGGCCAAGTGGGAGTACTCACTTGGTATCGCGGGTTGGTACCACTATCTCCCGTGTAACCGGCCATGAAGCACATCGTTTCGTTTTGGTTGTAGCAGGAGATAGCCGTTTACTCTTTCATGTCATATCGGTGAAATGAAATGGTGAGCAGCGGCTTGACAATACTTTCGGTATAGTTGAGTCCATGAGCGACGGTTACCATTTACCTACCATCAGATAGGCCGTGGCTCGTGTGCCTCTACATGAAATAAAAAAAAAGCACTGTGAGCAAAATTTTTAGTGGTAGAGTCACGCTTATCATGTTGGTAAGTAAAAAAGAAATTACTATCCTACTTAAAACTGGTATTCTATAGGACAGGGTGATACTGCTAAATTAAATCACTTTTGAGGAACAATTAAAATATATATTTATATACTATTATAAAGCTGTAACGGAGCTGTGTCTGTACATTTAAGATATTTGAGAAATAATGACTGTAATAGGCTATATCCATCCATCAGCCTTTCAACGTCCACTGCTGGACATAGGCCTCCCCAAGAGAACGCCACAACGAGCGGTCCTGTGCTGACCGCATCCAACGGCTCCCCGCGGCTTTGACCAGATCGTCGGTCCACCTTGTGGGGGGCCGTCCTACGCTGCGCCGTCCGATACGTGGTCGCCACTTGAGAACCTTTCTTCCCCAACGGTTGTCGGTTCGTCGAGCGATGTGGCCTGCCCATTGCCACTTCAGCATGGCAGCCCGGCGGGCTATGTCGGTCACTCTCGTTCTCCTACGGATCTCCGTATTACGGATTCGATCACGTAGGGAAATACCAAGCATAGCCCGCTCCATGGCCCGCTGAGCGACTTTGAGCCTTGAAACGAGGCCAACATTCAGAGACCACATCTCTGTTCCGTATGTCATCACTGGCAACACACACTGGTCGTAGACCTTCGTTTTCAGACTGCGGAATATTGGACGAGAAGATCTTCCTTAGCTTCCCGAACGCTGCCCAGCCGAGTTGGATTCGTCGATTGACCTCTTTCTCGAAGTTGTGCCTACCTAACTGGACCGTTTGTCCCAGGTAGACATAATGGTCGACAACTTTGAGAAGCGCACTCCCGACTAGGACCGGTGCTGAAATGACATGGACATTAGACATGACTTTCGTCTTGTCCATGTTCATTTTGAGACCTATTAGTCGGGAAACCCTGCTGAGATCATTGAGCATGGTGCCAAGGTCCTCCAGCGATTCTGCCATGACTACAATGTCGTCGGCATATCGAAGGTGAGTGATGTATTCGCCATTGATGTTGATGCCGAATCCGGTCCAGTTCAAGAGCTTGAAGACATCTTCCAATGCAGCGGTGAAGAGTTTCGGGGACATAACGTCTCCATGTCTAACACCTCTCTGCAGTTGGATCGGTTTCGTACTCCTGTCCTGAACACGGACTGACATGGTGGCGTATCTATACAAGCACTTCAGCACTTCGATGTATCGATAGTCAATTTGGCACCGCTGAAGGGACTGCATATCTATAGTTTGTATCTATAGTTCTTCAAGAGGGTTCTGTCACCTTTCTTGAAGAACAGCACCACCACGCTTCTGGTCCACGACTCTGGAACGTCGCCCCCGAGAACGACGGAATTGAACATTGAAGAGCTCTTAAGACCGGCTTTCCGCCAGCTCTCAGAAGCTCCGTGGTGATTCCGTCGTCTCCCGGTGCCTTTCCATTCTTTAGTTGTTTGAGAGCCACTCTGATCTCGTACAGGCTGACGTCCGGGATATCTTCGGTAAAGTGCCGAGTTAGCTTGGATCTGGGATTTTGGACCAAGCCGACAACAGGACTCTGGGATCTGTACAACTGTCCATAGAACTGGTGGACCTCTCTCAAGATCTCATCTCGGGATGAAATGACAGTGCCGTCGTTGGTCCTCAGCTTAGTCAACTGGCTTTGTCCGATAGACAGATCTCTTGCGAACACTTTCGAGCCTTGGTTCCGCTCTATCGCCTCTTTAATGCGGATAGCATTAAATTGGCGGATATCATATCGCACGGCCTTGGAGATCTGTCTGTTTAACCGCCTCAGGCAGGACCAATCGGCTGAAGACTGGGCTGTCATTTCTTTTCACCTTTCCATGAGCTTGAGAGTATGGTCCGAGAGTTCCCGAGTCCTACTAACGTGACGGGCCTTGAAGTAGGTCGACCCGACCGCTTGGACAGTTTGCACGAACCTGCTGTTCAAATCGCTCGCTGATTCGCACTCATCTAGACATTGGAAGCGATTTTGTAGTTCGAGCTGAAAGCTCTCGGGGTTCTGGTATTGGGCAGGTGTTGGTCGGAGCGTAGACTTCATCAAGCGTGACCTCTCGACTTTCGTGCTAATATTCAAGATGCCCCTGACTAGTAGTTTTAATCCTGCTGATCACTGAGACATCATTGAATATGTATCGTTTGTCCGACAAGATAAGTCTATCTCATTTTTTACTGAACCATCAGGGCTGATCCAGGTGCCCCGAACGACGGGGTGTGCGGTTAGGAACATTTTTTCCCGCCTTAACAAAAAAAAAAAAGGGCTGATCCACGTCCACTTCCGCTGGGGCTGTTTCCTGAAGAAGGAATTCATCATATAGAGGCCTTCCTTCTCCAGAAAATCAGCCAGCATCTGGCCCCTGTGATTCCTCTGCCCGAAACCATAGTGCCCCACTTTCAGCTCATCGTCTGTCCTTTTGCCTAGTTTCGCGTTAAAGTCTCCCATAACCACCGTGAAGTAGGTTTTAGACGAGTGGATGGCCTTCGAGATGTCCTCATATAGGGCCTCCACCTCGTCGTCGGAGTGTGTCGAGGTCGGTGCGTAAACCTGTATGACCTTCAACTATTCGTTGAAGGTACGCTACCCTACTCGACACACTCTCAATCCTCTCCACGTTGCCTACAAGAGACCTACGAACGATAAATCCGACACCTCCTTGGGACTGGTGGTCGCCCTCCCGGTGGAATAGCAAGTTCCCGGACTGGAGGATTGTCATGCCCTCACCCTCTCTTCGGACTTCTGACAACCCTATAATGTCCCAGCGGATCTTGCTCAATTCCTCTTCCAGCTCGGTGATTCTCTCGTCGGTCCGAAGTGTTCGAACGTTGTGCGTTACCAGGGCCAGAGGTCGTTGTTTGTGGTAGCCTTTCCGCGACCGGAGATTCTTCGCACCCCCTGCTCCGCCGTTACCGGGCCCGCTACCGTTAGGCCACGGTATAGCGGAGCTGCCGTGACTGGGGGCCAATTTTTGTTGTGTGCTTATCATGGGGGATAATGCCGTAATCGCCACGCTTGGCAGGTGGGTTGGCGATCGCAGTGGATGTTGTTAATACTCGAGGGAGTTCTGCTGCCCACTCCCCCGGTATTCCCTCAGTCGGCTCTTACGACTCCCATGGGTAGAGAGGGGTGGGGCAATTCTAAAGCCGGCCCCACACGGCTATATAGGCGTGTCTAAACACAAAACAATTTTTTATAGAAATTTTGTCTTTTTGTCCATGTATCTGTTTGTTTAGATATTTTTATATATTTTTTAGCATTTGTCATGCTTAGCCATATACGAGTACATTAAACACAAAGCGGAAAATGTGAAATCGAAAATAACAGTTACGAGCAGGATTTGAACCTGTATCTTCTGGACACCGTCAAGATGCTTTGCCAATTCAGCCATCGTGACAATTACCTGGTCGGTAATGAAAATACTTCCGATAGATGGCGCAGGCACACCCAAGACGTTAAGTATGAATGTGTTATCGATATTAGCAGTCAGGAGTAATTGTTACAATGGCTGAATTGGCAAAGCATCTGGACGGTATCCAGGAGATGCAGGTTCAAATCCTGCTAGTGACTGTTATTTTCGATTTCACATTTTCCACTTTGTGTTTAATCTGTTTGTTTACGCATCACACAAAAACTACTAAACGGATTTTGATGCAACATTTTTTATTTGATAGCTCTTGATTAGACTTAAAAATTGGTATACATTTTATCCCTCTACAATATCGGGAACCTTAGTTATAACCTAAAAATAGCTTTTGGCTGCGGCGGAGCCGCAGGCAAAGGCTAGTGTATTTAATAAAACTGATCTATGGTATTGCAATATTAGATTAGTATAGCTAGGCTTAGTTAGAAATACAATTAGAACTTAACCAAATACTAAATTATAATAATACAAGCCAGAAGGGCGGTAGCTCAAAGGAACACATGAGATTCTTATTATAATACTAGCTGTTCGTCCACGTGGAATTTCATAAAAATAAATAAATCAACCTTTGAAATTGAAGTATTTTGAATTTAAAGTTCATTGATGGAAAGACATGTTTGTGATTCACCAGGAAGTGTAAACACTACTTTTGTTACCTACGTTAAATAATTAATTTAAGTAAATAAATAAAAATTGAGTGTCTGTTTGTAATGTTTAAATAACAACTTTTTACTACCCACATGTAAAAATGCAAAGACAGTGGTATCGATTTCAATCCCGAGTCCAAGGTCGAGACCTCACCGCACACACCTCTGACTTTTCGAGATTTTGTAATATTATATTGTAAGGTTTAAATATATGTACCCTAATTTTAGTGTAACTTGGCGATTAACTATTTTTACTGACAACACTGTACTTGTCAGTTACGTGAAGTCAATATTCGTTTTAGGTCTTTATAAATAGGGCATTGTGTATGCTCAGGGGGGGGAGCTTGTGACGATTGAAGTGTGCGGACGTAGTTTAAGTAACAGTGGATTATAAGAGATATATGAATTGTGGTGTAAATTATGTGTGTTTTAATTATAACGACCGTTGGTGCCTATCTTAAGATCGGGATAGCTTACATTTCAGAAGCGGGATAAAGAACAAAGAGGTATGTAAAAATAGTAGTTTTCAATATTTGATTTGCCGTAGAGCTGGCACATCACGTCAGTTTAGGATAACTCTCTGACGATATGGTGTGTATCTTAAATGAATGTTCGGTTTGCACACGTACTTGGCCAGGGCAACTCCCTGCTAGTACAATGTCACGCATTGAGCGGTATCGTTGCTGGATCAGGTTTACTCTGATAGCTACCAGCGTGCTTCATGCCGAGGTACCTATTTGTCTGATGATGTATAATTATATTTCGACCCTCATTAATTGGTACTTTCAAAAAGTGATAATTTATTTTATTGAATTGTAAGTTATAATAAATCATTATGAAATAATGAACAGAATTATACATAGGCTAAATCTATTGTATTAATATTGAACGTATAAGTACATAAAGTAATAAATGTATATTTTATTGAATTGTAAGGTACCTACAGCAATAATGGCAAATAAGATATCTTTGTGAAATAAAGAACAGATTTACATCGGGTGGAGAGATGTATGGAAAAAAAATGGTCTTTTTGGCACACTATTCTCTTTACCTACCCTCAGGTGGATGGCTTGATGATATGAAAGAATTAAAAAATGACTAAATTTATTATATTTTATATAATTCAGACTGAACTGATAATTTATTAGAATTTGACTGCATGTGTATATATTATTAATGGGCGTACTAATTTGTTTACTGGATTATTTGGGTGTATGTCCCTTTGGATACTGTCTATGATTACTAGTCCTTGGATTACTGAGTTGGCTATGTTTGCTGCTATGTATGTTTGCTGGATTGAATGAGTTCACTGGCTGGATTCATTTGATTTCAAAATGATTATTTAGTATCCTCCGAATAACATTATACCGTATTTGTTTTGTAAGTACGCCAATAATTTTCTATAATGGATTTAAGAATGATAAGTTGACTATGTTTGTCAAGTGGATCGGGTGAGTTGGGTATTACGCACTGGATTTATTACAGTTTTGATATTTAGCACCTACCCTCTGACAGTCTTACCATATTTGTTTTATTATAACGGACGCTTTTCTCGAATGTATTGTCAGATGCAACTACATTCACATAGCATATATAGTGTAAATTGTATTAAGATAACCTTATGATCATTCTAATGATTACATTGTTAGTTATAGTCTTGGTTGCAACACTATATTTTGCCTACCTACATAAATCTTGTTCCTAAATTATATTACTACGATGTAATGAAGCTTTGCCATGTTAATCAAAGTAATTACAGGATTTCAAAGTTTATTTAAACAGCAAGTAAAAATAAATAGATACGATGTATTTACTTGCTTATCTGGGTTGACCGGCCTATGTGTGACCATTGGATGATTATATTTGCTCATTGGATCTCTGTTGTGTGTTTTAGATTAGGCATTGATTTTATGGATTGAGTGGACTATGTATGTCCGCAGCACACAGTTCATTGGAGCGGGCTATGGATTGCTTTGCTGGATTGAGTGGACTATGTATGCCCGCTGGACAGTTCATTGGAGCGAGCTATGGATTGCTTTGCTGGATTGAGTGGACTATGTATGTCCGCTGGATAATGATTAGTGGACGAGGTATGCATGCTCGCAGGCATATCGAGTGGTTATGTGGGCCACTTGTGTGTCAAGTGGGCTGTGTACTTTCATCGGATTTTTAAGTGGATTATGATGTCCGCTGGATAATGAGTAATAGGCGGGGTATGCGGGCTCGCAGGCATATCGAGTGGTTATGTGTGCCACTTGTGTGTCGAGTGAGCTATATACTTTCGTCGGATTTTTGAGTAAGCTATGTGTGCTTACAGGATATAATTATGCACCTGTGTTGTTTTGTATAGATATCCACTTTCTTAAAGCAGTGAATGAAGAATTGGACCTTGGATGCAGCTTTAGAAGTATGGTTTTGCTACAAAAGACAACTAATACTAAAGGGTAGTAGAAAAAAAAAAAAAAAAAAATAGAATCAATATGATGGTAAGACTAAAACAAGATCAGTTGGAAATATTGGTATTCTTTCCTCTTTATAATATTAGTATTGATGTACTCTCACACGTTATATAAGATCGTGTATAAGTATTTTAATATCTTTTCTATAATTAACGCCAGCGTATTGGCAGCCAGATCAGTTGTGGTAGCCTGGTGTGGCTTTATGATACAAAGAGTGTTTAAATGATACATGCAAGTAGATTGGTGCTTCACTATTCTCTTGTCACAGTTTTTAATTTTATTGAGTTATAATCTCAAAGTTGCGTGTTACCAAATTATAAGAGAACGCATATTACAGATGTGCAAAGAATTGACGTTTCATCTTCAATCGGGTTATATTATATCTGCCGTTTTTACTATTAGTAAAATGAGCTCTTTCTAAATATTTTCAGTGATTCTATGTTATAACCAATAACTATTGGTTGTTTATTTTGATGTGTTTAGTTATGCTAAATATGTTTATTGATACATAAGTGAATTTGAACTTGGGAAACATTGGTTGTTTTGTTTACATGCTTAATATAAAGTGAATAGGGTAGGTACCTATAGCTTAAAGTGATAAATCTGGGACGCATAGTACGATCGGTAGGTGCTTTGAGAAAGGCGATTTGTATTTTCATGAAATGAAATTAAATAAAATGAAATAAGTTTATTCGCAAGAATTTTGGATACAACATTGCTGAGGTAGGAAGTTAAAGACAAAATTGATGTCGAACAAGAGATGTGATATGGTAAAAGCAGGCGCCCTGTCCGTAACTATTTAGACGGAGTTAGTAAAAATTACAAATACCACTTTTAAAAGTAATGGAAAAAGGAAGCAATTGCTTTCATTGTAAACAGGATCATACCGTGGCGTATCAGTGCTAGAAAATGATAGGTATAGAATTGTAGCGATGCCAGGGTTGAGTAGTAGTAAATACAAACGCAAAACTACCGTTGACGCTGACTGGATGCAGCTCTATTACTATTTAGATAATAAAGGTTCTGATTTTGAAAGTTATTTATAGATTAATTGATTTTGATGCAATAGTGTTTAGCTATGCTAATTCGTACAAGGTAATTGTAATTAAGCGTATTGCAATATCAAGCTAAGCTTAATTATTTACGAATAAAGACACTTGTCTTAATAGGTAAAACTAACAGTTTTTATACAGCCATGTGATTGGGTTATTGATGGAGGTGCGGCCATGTGATTGGATCGCTAGTTATTACGCAACCATGTGATTGGTTGCCGGTTAAAAGGCCATGTGATTGGCTTTTTGATGGAGGTGCGACCATGTGATTGGATCGCTAGTTATTATGCAACCATGTGATTGGTTGCCGGTTAAAAGGCCATGTGATTGGCTTTTTGATGGAGGTGCGACCATGTGATTGGATCGCTAGTTATTATGCAACCATGTGATTGGTTGCCGGTTAAAAGGCCATGTGATTGGCTTTTTGATGGAGGTGCGACCATGTGATTGGATCGCTAGTTATTATGCAACCATGTGATTGGTTGCCGGTTAAAAGGCCATGTGATTGGCTTTTTGATGGAGGTGCGACCATGTGATTGGATCGCTAGTTATTATGCAACCATGTGATTGGTTGCCGGTTAAAAGGCCATGTGATTGGCTTTTTGATGGAGGTGCGACCATGTGATTGGATCGCTAGTTACTAAGCAACCATGCGATTGGTTGCCAGTTAAAGGCCATGTGATTGGCTTATAAGTTAAGATATAACCATGTGAAGTGTTCCTTAGAAATAACAAAACCACGTGTTTGTTTACTAAAAAGAATATTGTACTGATTAGTATGTAAGTTATATTGATGATTATGTTAAGTGGAAATATGTGTATAACTGTATCTGTTGAGCAGCGGTAGTGTAAGCGACTGATGATCGTGAGGTCTCGGGTTCGATCCCCGGGTCTATTTACACATAATAGTTTATTTACACACTCTTAAGAGATGTAGCCTAGAAAGATTCGTAATCCAAATCGAATTGTCTTAGCCAATATCCCCATAAAAAGAGTAGCAATATAATTTGCGGTTATATTTATAATCATCATAAGACTTAAAGACCTTTCCGTATAATAAATTCGTACACATTTAAAAAAAAAACTGGTTGTTTGATGACACTAGACACAATAACCGATATGTGTGATTTATAAAATAGATATAGTTATAAGATAGCATTTGTACACCATTTGTATTGGTAAGATATAGAGAACATGTTTAAAAATCTTAATATTGTAACATCTAATGTACCTATGATCTATAAATAAAGAATTATGCTCATAAAGCTATATTCAAGTGTGTTTACGGTATAAAACCGTTGTGGTTTACCAATTAGAATTTATATAATGTCCACAAACACAATAGATATCTCCTAATGCTATGCTAATATAGTTAATAACTAATATGTTACATAGATTATAATTACAGGGGTGACATGTCACTGCGTGATAAAATCCCCATTTTATATATATATTTATTATGATTATATTGAATTGATAATTTGGCTTTAAGGACAACTTCTTGATTGTGAATCAGTTTTTACGTTTTATATTATTTATATTGATCCGTATTATTTTCTAGATAAGTAAATCATACGTAATTTCGTACTAATGTCCAAATCGTTGTAAGCGTTTTAGAATATTTTATTTGAAAAAAAGAAAAATGTAAATATTTTGTTCTGCCAAGTGTAAGGTTCCACCTGGTGCATGCATGAGGACATACATGTCATCAGGATGGTCGAGTGTAAGGTTTAAATATATTTACCCTAATTTTAGTGTAACTTGGCGATTAACTATTTTTACTGACAACACTGTACTTGTCAGTTACGTTAAATTGGTCAATATTCGTTCTTTAGGTCTTTATAAATAGTGCATTGTCGATGCTCGGGGAGAAAGCTTGTGACGGTTGAAGTGTGCGGACGTAGTTTAAGTAACAGTGGATTATAAGAGATATATGAATTGTGGTGTAAATTATGTGTGTTTTAATTATAACGACCGTTGGTGCCTATCTTAAGATCGGGATAGCTTACAATATATAGACAGTATTTCTATTTCATACATAGTTTGTTGCTTTAGAGTCGCATTTTTTAATTTTTCAATATATTTTGTTTCAAATTATCGACGATGGCCCTGTATGAACCAGTCAAATAGAGTATGTATTAAAACAAAGGCAATCTCGAACTATGCTCATACTTCAACGCATTTTGCTCACTTTGATCGCCTAATACGACCAACTAGTATGTGTAATACGACGTTCTCGGTTCCAAAAACGAATAGAGTCACCTTGTTGAATGTATTTTTTTATGTATATTAAGTAATTAGTTGACATTATTTTATTTACATAGTTTAAATATCAATAACATTGTCATTGATGATTTTTATTTTAGTTTTCCTAGGGACCCAATCAGATAATAAAGTTTGCTCTAAATTATTTATAAATATGTAATAAATATGTATTCTTTTTTTGTAATTAAACGGCGAGCAAATTTGAGGGGCACAACTAGTATTTTATAAGATGATCATTTAAATTGTTGAATTTATGGCTTTTATGCTTCAATAATGAATGTTGAAATGTTGTATTATGTATAAATTATGGTTTCACATACTAATAGTTTTAAAAGTTTTTGGTGGTCTATATTACGTTAGTGAAGATGAATATACTGTATATAATAAAACCGGGAGATAATAAGACGAGAACAGCGCATATGTGGTCAAAAAAACACAACAAGACCTATTTGTGTTCCTTAGTTTTAAAATGTACATTCAATTTAAATAAATTTTCTGGTATTGACACACACTCCCTTCAACAACCTGCTCTTTTTAATCATAAAATTAGTCTTATAAATGCTATTATAGAAAAAATTATAGATGTTAGTTTACATTACATCGCAAAAAAAAAATCAACAGAAAAGCTGAAATCTAATTCAAAAAGACAACTCCACAACAAGCTAGCACTAATTTATTTACTTACTAATGTATTGTCTATGTTTATTATGACGCCATTCATCTAGACTAGAATAGACCTGGGTACTACTAATAATATTAGAATTACTATATTGGGAATACTACTTAATATTAGAATTACTATATTGGGAATAAAAACTAAAATTTATATTTACGAGTTTTATTTTATTTATATATATATAAATATTCTACCTAAAAGCATATTAATATGATCAGATAAAGTGAATGTTGTTGTTTGCTGTGTGGGGCCGGCACCAAGAATAGCTCCACCCCGTCTCTTCCTATGGGAGTTATAAAAGCCGACTAAGGGATTACCGGGGGACCGGGAAGCAGCGTTCCCCTGTGTACTAAAAACATCCACTGCGATCGCCAACCCGCCTGCCAAGCGTGGCGATTATGGTAAAACCCCTATTTTGGGGAGGCCTATTTCCAGCAGTGGACGATAAAAGGCTGATGGAAGTAAATGTTCATACATGAAAATTATAAAAAAATATTCGTCTCCACTCCGTCCTTGTCCTGCCCAAAAATTTTGGTCGTAAAATTTTATCGATTTTTGCATAATGCTTTGTAAATACAACTTTAAAAACAACATTTTACTTTACAAACAACGTGTAAGGTTGAATTTTGGAAAGAATGCATTCATATCATAATTATAACTACTTATGTACAACTGGCGACAGTTTTGGACCTTTCGTTTCTTCGAAACTGTGGATCTAGAGTTTAATATCAATGCTTATACGCCATCTAGCGCTTATTTTAAGAAGTACTTCTATATTGGTCTATAGAAATAGTTCAAGTAATTCTCACGAAATAAGGTATAGCGTAGCGCTGGTTTTAGAGTCGAGCGTAAGTATTTACTATTTTTTTGTTTATTTAATAACAATTAAACCATCTCGAATCAGACCGTGAAAAGTAATAGGGCTCTATTCGTAAACATATTAATTCGTAAAAGAAAAAATAAGACTCGATTAGTAAAGTATTTTGGTCGTTATCGTGTTAACATACATTACCTACAACAAACGGACGTCCAAGATAGAACTTTTTCAAACAGTTTTTTAACTACATAGTTTAAATAACAAAAATACATAAAAAAATACATTCAACAAGGTGACTCTATTCGTTTTTGGAACCGAGAACGTCGTATTACACATATTAGTTGTTCGTATTAGGCGATCAAAGTGAGCAAAATGCGTTGAAATATGAGCATAGTTCGAGATTGCCTTTGTTTTAATACATACTCTATTTGACTGGTTCATACAGGGCCATCGTCGATAATTTGAAACAAAATATATTGAAAAATTAAAAATGCGACTCTAAAGCAACAAACAAAAATATCATGAGTATTAAAAATAGTGTTTTTTCTTGATATATGTGTGTATATATTATAATACAATTGCAACTTAAAATGTCTCTATTTATCATATGATAAATAGAAACATTTTAAGTTAGAGAAAACAGTTTTTCTGCGTGAAACGAGAATAGTACACACATCAACGCTTCGCTTATGAGGCGTGCAAAAAAAAATCCCACAATCATAATATTTACACTTAGAAACAATATTATACAATAATTATTTTATACCTACACTAATTTAAATTATGTACAATAACTGATCGATGTCACTATAAGACCATCTTGCGAAAGGCTCGGTTCGTAAATCGTCGTCGTGATAGCAGTTAAAACTTCAAATCAAAACCATACAAACAGTTTGACTAACAAAAATATATAATTTATCACACAACCTATTTCAACAACACTCGTCTCGTCAATGCGTCAATACAACAGTACAACTTGATAAACTACATAATTTGTGATTCTCATTATGAACGAACTTCACGCAAACATCAATGTTGTAAAATATGTGTTTTGTAAATGTTATATTTTAATGTAGGTAATATTAGTTCTTGTATCTATTCGTCGAGAGCTCATATTAGTATAAACAAAAAACCGCTCGCTATATATTACCATGAAGTACGCCATGATTGCTGCCCACGCGTCCACGCCACGATGAATGACTCCGATTATTTCCGAGCATTGCCGAGTATTGACGATTTGGTGGGAAGACAAACTATTTTTGTTAGATATCGCTCTTCAGTATATACTCTTTGGATATCACTGCTACGTTAGTACATGTTATTCTGTGTCGCTGCTGTGTAATAATAAATCTTAGTCTATGTAACAAATATTATAACTGTCATGGTTGATTAAACACAAAGTGAAAAATGTGAAATCGAAAACAACAGTCACGAGCAGGATTCGAACCTGCATCTCCTGGATACCGTCCAGATGCTTTGCCAATTCAGCCATCGTGACCCTTGCTCCTGACTGCTAATTTCGATAACACATTCGTACTTAACGTCTTTGGGTGACGCCTGCACCATCTGTCGGAAGTACTTTCATACATTATACCGACCAGGTAAACTTAATTTTACAATTAAGATTTTACCTAATAATGACGCAAACCCTATAAATATTTAGATATTTTTATATATATTTTTAGCATTTGAAATGCTTAGCAACATACATTAAACACAAAGTGAAAAATGTGAAATTACTTTGGTGGCATATCAGACAGGTTAGCAAAGACACTGAGGGTTCACGGTATCTATCCCGCATTTAGGCCTAACTTTTCGCTTAAAAATCTTTGTAACGGTAAAGATAGTATTGATAAATGTAAAAAGTCTGGTGTATATAAATTGGAATGTCAAATATGTAATAATGTTTATATAGGGCAAACGGGCCATAATTTTGAGACTCGTTATAAAGAACATATACCACATAGGTAACATTCTATTTCTTGTAAAAATATACTTATAGGAATACAACGATCTTTGTCATAATGTTTCCGTTTTTATGTAGTCTATTGTTGATATTAGTTTTAGTGCTTTATAACTTTACATAAAGTAACAATTCACAAAGCCGATACCGTTTACAGAACTGGGATAGGTGGTCTAGATATTTTTTAGGTAGGTATTTATCAGAATGGTACCCTAAATATACGTAAAATAAACGTAGTGGTTAAATTCTCTTTGGTGTAAAATATCATCAAAAAAAAACAATCCGCACGACTGTTTTTTTTTACATGTGTTCTCATAGTAGTCTGTGCACCTTGAACTGAGCTTGGAGGGGTTAACATGATGAGTACCAGTTAATTTAGAATCAAGGATTATGCCTAAAAATTTAACATAGTTTTTGGTTGGAAAAATTTGATTTTCATATTTGATTGTGATATTGGGAACCAACCTGTGCCGAGTGAAGATTACCATGTTACTTTTGGGGACAGATATATATAATCCATGATCAGATAACCATCCTTGTAAATATGAAATAGCAGTGTTAAGGCGGAAGGAAGCCTCTGTTATATCAGAGCCGATGCAACATACAAAGCAAGGTCATCGGCATATTGGAGAATATTGCAAAAGCAGTTCACGGATCATTCTAAATCATAAGTATATATGTTGTATAGAAGAGGACTAAGCACGGAGCCTTGTGGTAGACCTCTAAAAACTGTTCATGGAGGAAGTGGTGAATTTTGAAAATTAATTATAATAGACCTTGCCGAAAAATAATTTGATATAAAATTGACGATCTTCATAGGGATACTCAGCTGAAGCATTTTCTGTCTAAGAATAGGAAGGAGGACATTATCATAAGCTGATGCAATATCAAGGAACACTCCAACCAAATATTCATTTTTAGAAAAAGCTATACGGTTATCTGTAGTAAGTGTGCCTAGGCTATCCATGGTACTTAGTCCCCTTCTAAAATCAAACTGGCTTCTTGGCATTATATTCCTGTTTTCTAGGAACCATTCTAAACGATTCTTAATAAGATGTTCTAATATTTTTGCAAGGGTGCAAGATAAGGCTATAGGACGGTAGCAGCTTGTAGGATCAGAGCTTCGTTTGCCTGGTTTTAAAATTGGGATAACAATATATGTTTGCCAGTCTTCAGGGGCAATACCGGTTTTTTTTTTTTTTTTTTTTTCAAGGACCATATTAAATTCGTTCTCGCAAAAAGATTCATCAAATCTCTCAATTGGGGTACGGTTACTGGAATATAGCCTTAACTCTTCATAAGAGTTAGCCATTGGTGGTGCCAATTTTTGAGCAAATTCCTCAATCCAAACTAGTGGTGTATGTTGAAATCTCCCAGGATCACTATTGGAGGGGGAATAGAAGAAACTATACTAAACAAGTTATTTAATAAGTGAATATCTGGTATAGGAATATATATTGATATGAATGAGATGTTGAAGGCTCATAGCAACAATATGAAAAGTGTCAGAATGGGAAGGAAGAGAGATTTGGGAAAATATTATTGACCTTGATACAAAAATAGAAGAGCCAGCGTGACCGTCACTCCTGTCATCCCGCAAATATGAGAAACCCGGGACCCTAAAATGGGAACCAGGTCTAAGAAGATACAAATTTCTCAAGAGGCCAATCTACAGGGACCTCTCTAACAATACCCATGCGAGTGACGTTATATGATGGGATTACTGATTCATATTTTGCAACACGAAAAGCAGGGTGAACTAGAAATCCATTGGCATCGAGGTAACTTAAAAACTCAATTGAAACTCTGTTTCTACCGATGCGTTTAACTCCACCACGAACCACATTTTAAATATTATTTTGGAATAGAAAATGACCGAATTTGATTGGATGAAGGGAAATACCAGATGAAGGATCGTCTGAGAATCTGCTAACATCTACTAAAAAGGGCGCTTCGTCAGAATCCGAATAAACTAATTTGTTTTTCTCATATTCCGGGACGGAGTATGTATCTTGTATAGATGGAGTAGCTTGTGATGGATCGGAAATATTTTTTTTAGTTGGAGGGTGAGTCGACAGGTCTTTATTCGATTTACTACGTTTTCTACTAGCTAGGCTAGAACTAAGCGCTTCCTCAAATTCCATGCTATTAGAGTCGGACATCGAATGGGGAATAACACGGGGAGAACTAGCGTGGGAATATATCTCCGATACTCCACCTCTGCGATCCGGCAGTTCAGCGTCCATTGCGTTGAAACGCAATAAAGGCTTACAGAATATCAAACTATCAAAACAATAATATTCGGTATATTAATAACTCAACAGTAATTATGTAAATTATTTCACCAATAATCCAAAAGACATGCGTCCTTCACTCCACCAACCATCAACGTCCACTCAATCGCTTCTATGAATAAGCAAGTTCGTAAGCTACATTTGCAAGTGACAGACAGCCATTTTCTTACATTTGACAATTGACATATAATATATTTGTTTGTTTCAGAGTATTTAATCATCATAAAAATTTGTTTCATTTGACACCATATTCACCGGCCTTTCTATTATCACCGAACAATCTCCTTCGTTTGACGGTCTATCTCCACCACGTGACATTGGCAAAGTTGTGGACATTCTCCTGCAATAGCCATAAAACAAGAAGAAGAAGTAGGCTGTGTTCTGCTAGCAGTGCTCTTACTGGAGAAAAATCATTCCGTTATAGACTCAGTATTCTACTGCCGCAGTATTCTAAGGAAATATATGACGTCATAAAACGCCGCCATTTTTGTTCTGTGAGCAGTATGAGCACTGGCGTTTTCGAGGTAAGGTGCTCTCAGTGGTTTGATCACGTGATCAACAGCGTCCAGAAATTTAACCACTTGCACTATTAAAAAGTATTATTGTTATTGAATATTGTTATTCAAAGATACCGAACCAAGGAAAATTTTAAGAAATTGTGTTTATTGCAGTGTGAAAGCAATACTTTGTATGCAATGAAAGTAAGGACAGATTAGTATACTGGACTGCGTTCCGTTATAAACAGTAACCCGTATTGCTAACTATAACAGAACGACTTTGCAGTATACTAAACTGTATATCGGAACACACTCTTAGTCTGTGACGTTTTGTCAGTATTGCCACTAATGAAAAATAAATAATATATTTAATTCTTTTTATATACAGTATCATTATTAGGAACCCCCTAGGGCCCTAGGTATGCCTAGGAGTGTTCGTAACGGCTATTTATTAAAAACGTTAAATAACGACGTGCTATTTTTAAAACGCCTATTATTTTTTACGTTTTAATATATTAAACGATATCTTTTGATTATCGTCGTATAGGACATCGTGTGCTATTTGAGGTTACGTTATTTAATATAGCTATGTACACGCGTTGAGCAGTTAACAATCTTAACAATAGATTACTGTCTACTAAGTGAATTGAAATTGTGATCTAAGATATATGTATTTAGATTCTGCCCGCGGCTTCGTCTGCGTGGACTTCAGAATTGGGTCAATCCTTACTTTTACACTTTATACACTAAAATGTCCATAACTACTGACCCAATGACATTTTTGATTAATTTTAAGTAGACTTTAAAAGATATTATCTAACCGAAAATTATTTACACTATACTACAACAAAATTTTATTTACAGTTTTAAAATACACTAAACAAACAGACACAACAAACCAACACCACGAATAATTTAAAATCAAAAACTATGAGTACATCTAAACAAATAACGCGCGGCAATCGCTCAAAAACTCAGGATATATTCCATACGTATAAGCACTACTAGCGCTTATATTCTCTAGTTATATGCTCTTTGCGCTTATATAATAAAAATAATCGAAAATAACGCTTGCCTGGTGTAATAAATTACGGGGCTATAGATTATTTATAAATAGCAAGTGATTTTATTAGTTATTTAATATAACAAACATTCCTAATCTTTAGGTAACTATTAGGCGTGGGTCATATCGCTTTTTCTGAGAATCGTATCTGAATCAGATTTCAAAATCTTATATTTTAATATCTTGATATTTTACGTTCGCGTATCCATCATACGAGTAGATTCAGATTTCAGAAATCAAATCCGATGCGCATCTTTAAATAGGATACGAAAATATCATAGATTTCAATACAATTCGGTATTGTAGATATACTCGTACTTATATAATAGATGTTTAATTCGGTATTTATTTATCACTAGCTGACCCGGCAAACGTTGTTTTGCCATATAAATTATATCCAGAGTATTTTTAGGTAATTTCTAGCGTAGAAATAAATAACTAACTAATTGTAAGTGTTTGAGGATGTGGACCTACCTACATATTAATTAAAAAATCCATTAAAACAATCCCCAGCGTCCATAATACACAAATCTTTCTAAATTTAGAACGCGAAGGAAATTAAAAGAAATGAAACTTTCTTACGCAACTATTCGGACACAATTAAACAATAAGTACCTAATAAAACTATTACGACTATTATATGGACCATTATGTCCATAAGTACCAAAATTCGCTCAAGTTCAAGGCTAAATAATTAAAATTTTGGACATCATTGATATCATGATTAGTACTTTACAGAAAGTAAGCTTTATTTGCATAGCATTAAGATTTAAAATTACTTATTTATAATATTTATATCAAATCTGTTCAAAAATCTGATATTGTGATATTATTGTACCGCTCTAACTAGTGTAATATTTGTACTTCACGCGCTTTGTCGCACGCATGTGGCCGATGCGTATCGTATCGCGTATGTACAGATGAGTGAGCGAGTATTCAGTACATCGCAAATCTGATATTGTAATATTGCTGTACCGCTCTAACTAGTGTAATATTTGTATCTTACGCGCTTTGTCGCATGCATGCGGCCGATGCGTATCGTGTCGCGTAGGTACAGACGAGTGAGCGAGTATTCAGTACATCGCAAATCTGATATTGTAATACTTAGATTTCGAAAGAGCCAGTAAGCGATTTTTAGATATTTTACCAATATCAGATTTCGTATCTATATACGATTTGTATCGCCCACTTTTAGTAACTATATAAAAATAAAAACTGACCGTAACGGTCGCTGATGTTTTGAAAGTTAAATACAATCATAAATGTTTACTTACTTTCTGTTTTGATGATTTGGATTCGAAATAATTTTAACTTAAAAAATGAGTTTTGATAGTGATGAAGGCATGTGGCAGCGTAAAAATAATACTATCGCTAAACACTTTGTTTCTGGCGATCCATTAGCTGGTAAGTACATCAAAATTTTGTAGCTTTTCTAATTCACTATTACATTGTTTTGGGGGCCAACGTTTTTGACTTTGTGGCTAAAAAGTACGCAATATTGTTATGATAAAAAATAGGATTCTGACTAACATTTGCTGTACAATTCTATTGAATTTTTTGCAGTTATATATAATGAGAGTTCTTGGCGGTTGCATAATGTATCCCCATTATATGATTTACGATATGACACTGTGAAACTAAAGCAATATGCTTCGAAAATTCGACAAGCACTTGTGAGTTCAGTGACATCCAATAATTCAATAAAATTTGTAGTTCAGATGGAAGAGCAAGTGAATTTAAAGTATTCCGAAGAAGATGCCAATGGTGTTGTCGTAAGTTTTTTATTTTTATACTTCTCGAGTGGCAAAAGCATACGGCCCACCTGATAGTGAGCTGTTAACATAACTTATAGACGCTAGGGATAATAGCTGCATCATTTACGCAACGCCAACAAGCAAAGGGATAGGAGGTGTAGTGGTAATATACTATGGAGGAGATTTGGACCTCCAACATGAGGATGTTGATGAGTGAGGACTCATCATACGAAACAATATCACCTTTAATTGTTTCATGCAGATCTCCATCCACTAGAAAACTTCTTACAATTACATGATTTTAAAAATCTTGATTTAATAGGGGTCTAATTTGTTGCCATCTACTGTGATTTCATGTTGCCATTGTAACAATGGAAAATGTTTTTCTATTCAGGATGCAAACCTAAGATCTTACACTGATGATATACTATTAGACCAACTAATTACATTTTATTTTATATTTAAGCCTTTGCATTGCATTAAACTAGTTTTGTAGTGCTATAATCTATTGCTTGATATTTTGAGAGTATTTCTTTTTACATACAGTGGAACAGTAAGGGGGTTGATGTGTATTAGGGCTCAGAAACTATAAGTGATTTATTTTATCTTTTTCCAGATAAATGTTTTATCATCTACACAAGATGGTAACAGTACAAGTAAGATATCATATTCAGCCGTTATGCTATCCTGGGGAGTCAGCACAACTCTGGACAATGCCACACACTTGCCTTATTTACTGGAACGTGGAGAACAAAGAATAGGCACGGCAGTGAAGGCATCCTTACAGACCATATTTGACTGTAATATCAAACAGTTCAGTTTTGCACAGGTATATAATAACTTTTTACAACTAAGTGCCTGCTACACAGTTGTAAACCAACGCCTTATCAGAGGTGACCTTGGTTAGCGGCCTATTGTCTGTTTTCAAATTTGGTTGCAAACCGCTGTCTACACGGTTGTATTCTAGCAAGGTCACCTTTGTTAGGGTGTTGGTTTACAGCCGTGTAACAGACACTTTATAGCACATTTTTATCTGGTCAAAACTGCAGGGAGCCATTGGATGCAGTCAACATAGGACCATTTGTAATGGCATTCTCTTAGGGACGCTTTTTGCTATTAGTAGAACCTTGCTTGTCTTAGGATAAATCGGCTGGCTTGATCGGGGACATACCACCCACTGACAGAAGATCAGTGTGAAACTACTGTACTCCTAGCGGTTTCTTATGGTGAGTGAGAGTGTCATAGGTGCCTTCCTCCCTTATTATGCTTCCAAATCCTTTCTTTATTATCCTTCCTATCCTCATGTTATTACCCTTAGTAACCCCCTTATACTGCCCTTATTATCCCTCCTTTCTACCTCCTATCCCTGAAGATAGGGACAAACAAGTGATGCTTCTCGTGTTGCTAGTATCTATAAGCTATGGTAACCGCTTACCACCAGGTGGGCTCTAGGCTTGTTTGCCACCCACATAGATCAAAAAAAGAGGTCTATATCCAGGAGTAGATATCAAAAGGCTGATGGATAGATCTCACATTTATATTGGTTAGCAACTTGTTATGTTACTTTAAAACTATAATTTTACCTGGGCAGGGTCCATGTGAGCAGTTGACATCTTCCAGTAAGGTTTTTAATCTTATTTTTATTTCTCATATATAACCTTTAAAACCCTACGGAAATTTATATATTCCTGTAGTTTGGGTCTTACTTTTCATATAAGTGTTATATTTTTTAAACTTTTCATATATATTTTCAGCAACAACTGTTACATTTTGCTTTCAACTTTGTGGAAAATTCATCATCTCGCAGCACAGACCCTTTTACTCTTATATACAGAACTCCACAAGTTGATCACAAGGATAAAGTGAATTTATCTTTAGAAGTTGGAGATATACATTTTATATTGAATGGGTATGTTTTTTTAATATATTTTTCAGCTGCAGGTTGTTTTATATTCATCAGCCTAGGCCTAGTAATCCATAATACCAGGAATATGTACCTAGAGACATATGATAGGGAAACTAGTACTTGCTTGTCTGACAGTATTAAAACGAGTTAGGCTCCGGTGAACAAAACCAAATACAGGACATAAAATATATCCACTTGAAAATTGGTATAGATGTGGTTTATGGTATTATTATTTGTGGTACAAGTTTTTTTTTTAAAAACACCACCCTGCTCTTAGGAATAAACCTTGTACCATGGGTGACTTATTAACATACAATTTCATGGATACAAAGTACACCCAGATCAGAACATCCGTTTGTGGATCACACAAAGAGTTGTCCTGTGTGGGAATCAAATCCACAACACACGGATGGGAGTCCGGCATCTAAACCACTCTGCCATCTGTGCAGTCAAAAGAACAAAATTTTAACTGTGATAAGAGTTGCAGACAGAATGAAATAACAGAAGCAAAATAATCTCTTTCAATACAATATAAAGAAGATTACTTAATTAAATAATAGTACTGTTTTTTTTTTTCAGAATCCAAGATGAAGTTTCAAATAAATCGGACTTAGTAACACTAGCCTACAAGATGTTACAAAATCAAATATTTTACATGATCATGTTGGATATAACAGTATTAGAGTTATGTGAAGTACAATTGCCTAGGGCAGAAGTGAAAAGCAATGGAGTAGTGAAGATGAGGACCCCAGAAATTGTTAATTGTGTTTTTTCAGTTCTCAATGAGTTCAGCAATATTGCTACTGAAAATGATTTGAGTAATGCATCTGAAACATTTTCATGAAAAGTATATCAGTTTTAGTGGGAGATCATGGGGAGCAGTAAAGGAGGAAAGCCCACAAATGTATGGGCTTTTGTTTCTATATTGTTTCATGCTGAAACTTACCTTAATTTATAGTGTTTTAAGTGTACATACAATTATAAATAACACAATATCCCTACTTCCCCGGATTTTCGAGAAAAAGACTAATGAAGTTCATCAAATTAGATTATACTTTGTGTTTGTACCTACAATTATACAAATATTTTGAGTTTTCATAAAGTTTTTTCTTATAGGTATTTAATGTGACTAAAATTAACAGTTGGGGACGCCTCGCAGTTGTGAAAATATCTATTTTCTTTCTTTAAATATTTTTCGAGTCTTATATAATTTCTGGTAATCGCCCTCTTGTTATCCATAGACGAATTAAAACTGTTATTGGTTTATTGATTGACATTATAGTACTTCAGTTAGATGCTATAGTCAACAGATGGCGTTAAACAATTAAATAAATTGGTAAATTGGAAACAGCCGGTTTTACTCTCCCTCTGCATTAGATGTTTTCACGTCAAGTTGTCACGAAAAACAATTACAATATCTTTGAATGTATTAAATGAATGTAATTATTGCTAGTTTTAGATGTGCCCGATAGATCGCAATAGGCTCGTCCAATATTACATGTCCATTCGGACGATCAAAGTAGGTAAATTATTTTTTGTAGCAGATTTTTAACCGTCGATATTTTGACTTGATATTTGAGTATGTATTGTAGATATTAAAAATTTAAGTTTTGAGACCAATTAATCAAGTTACAATTCCACTGATGATAATAGTTTTTATGGTGCAAATATAAAGTGGGCTCCCGATAAAACGAAAAGCATTTTAGTATTTGTGGGTTTAATGTGTTTGATTGTGTTAATTAGACACTGATGTCTTGTGCTTGTGGGATTGTAAATACACATATATACATATTCCAAAGTTTAGTATAAATAAATCATAAAAATATTATTTTTTAACATTTACTCTCATGAATTACACTTTACAAACGTGTCTGCATATTGTAACCTTATAAAATATAACATTATTACAATGTGCTAAACTTAAAAATAACCTATCTTGTAATCATGTCTTTCAGTACCTTGCAAGCAGTCCTAAGGTTACATTCTCATAATACAGGAAGGTTCAAAACTGTTTCAAATCTTGTCTTGTGCAAATTATTTAACTAGGCCACCACCTAAAGCATACTGGCTATTTTATTTAGATCTAAACAGCTGTCACATTGGTCTTTGTCTAATGCAAGGTATAGAAGGTACCAGAAATTATATATAATTTAAAAAATTCAAAGCAAATGTACACCTTTTTTGAGTGATCTCACACAATTTAAATTTCTAATTTGTACAGATAAATTTATATAAATTAAATTGTTGACATAAATAGTAGAAATATTTCTCATTTCACGAATACAGCAAGAAAACCCTAGACATGTATATCATGTAATGTATCTCATAAATATTGTAGTAAGGACTACAAAAACATGTTAAATTGTCACACAGCGACAGGGCTAAGTACTCTTTACCTTTTGCCACAATTAAATACCACATACATAAATTCAAACTAATGTTATATGTGGTTTATAAACATACAATATGATAATGATTGACTAAATAAATGCCAGATTTCTAGAAACTTCATGACATATGCAAATTAAAATATACAAAGTTTAATACACACAAAATTACATGAAGCTTAATAATTATGATGAATCTAATTTATACATATTGTAATATAAATGATGTCATTTTCACATCTGGTCCGTTCATCATACCTTCATTTTCAATATCAGAATATTCGCTCAATGAAACTTATGTGTACATGTACAATATTATATTTAAAAACGCCTATAGTCATGAGATTATAATTATTATGCCTTAACATTTGTTGGGCAAAAAAAAAAACTTATCAAAAGGGATTGAAATTTAGTATATTTTACTTTGTTCTCTAATAAAATTAATTACACCATCTGGCTGGTGTTATTCTATGTTAGTTGTCATATTAACAAGTATATATAGAAGTGCCTGAGGCGGCATATTTCTTACAGTGAATCAGATGCAAGCTATTTACGTAGCACAAATTAAACTATCATCCAGCATACAATAAGTTCCGTACCAATTTTCTTTGCACACAGCTGCACATCTCCTGTAAAATAATATTACTATTTAGATTATATTTGTATAACACAATAGCAAACGATAAAAAAATTACTACTTGAAATTGTTAGTAAAACGCGTCGCGCGTTTTAACGGCACGGCGTAACGACTTATCGATGCTTCCATTTAAATGTAACATAGAAATCCCTTCTGACGGTAGCAAAGATCAATACATCCAGAGAAGTAATAGTAATGTGGAAGAGTATGTGTAATGCAGTGAATAAAAAATATTAATATAATTATGGCTCCTCAAAATATTTTTTTACACTTGAAAATATGCCGCTCTTTCGTGGTGATCTTGAAAACATAATATTTCATACTCTTCGACAGCCTCTTCTGTTAATGAAAATCGGTAACCGTGTAACTGGTTTTTAAACGTTTTTATTAATTTTTGGGAAGAAAATAGTTACAGCTGTTTTTACAGAGTTCGTCAATAATAACATCCGTATAACGATTCTCCAAAGCAAAAATAGGCACGTGTCCTGTTTATTAAATAAAATAAGCAATCATCCGCTTGCACGCGCGCCGTTTTCGTTGGTTGCAGCTCATCTTGACCCATATACTCATGACTCAATTGCTTTGTTTTGGGATCGTAACAAATTCATGTTTCGTCACCTGTTACTATGTCCCACAAAAAATTTGAGGGCCTCTTCGTTGAATCTGGTAAGCATGGCATTATACTAAATGACGCAGTTCGTTTTTGAGCCTCAGTCAAAGTGTGTGCGATACACGGACTTTTTCATATTCAAATGATTGTTGATTATATTTGACTAATGCCTATGCCTAAAGATGCCTGAATTTCATGATAGGTCACAAGCCTGTATGTTTCCATCATACAGTGCACACCATTGTTACTGTTAAAAAATGTCATCTGTCAAAAACAAACTGAAAATTGTTGTGTAAAATTACTATTTCATAAGTGCTTATAAACAACCAATAAAAGTGATAAATCGTGAAGATTACAAGTGAATATATAATTATGGCAACACATTAAAATCAATTGCCCCCGTCCTGGTAACCTGTGTCACAGATTTCTTTACAGAAATCATCTTCAGGCATATGTCTCTGGAACGGTAGAAGATAAATCGTCTTTGTTTAAGAAACTTGCAATTCGTTCAATCGTGAACCAGCAAAAGGAAACAGCAAATTATATTTTTGATCTATATTTTTTAGCATTTGACATGCTCCGCCACTTTTAAAGTACAAATTATTTGTGAATAAGGAAAAAGAGATTTTTTGTACTAGCGGGTATCGAACCCGCGCCTTTTCCAATCCGGGGAAGTGCTCTGAAGCACTGAGCTATAGTACAAATCTTTCGATCATCCCAATCTACTTATCACATTTTGTCTTTACGACCAACGCCATCTATCGGAAGCATTTACATGTATTAAACCAATATAGTAAGTTTAATTTTGCAATTAAAATTCATAATATTAGATGGCACGATTTTCTAAACACTTTTGATCTATATTTTTTAGCATTTGACATGCTCCGCCACTTTTAAAGTACAAATTATTTGTGAATAAGGAAAAAGAGATTTTTTTTGTACTAGCGGGAATCGAACCCGCGCCTTTTCCAATCCGGGGAAGTGCTCTGAATCACTGAGCTATAGTACAGATCTTTCGATCATCCCAATCTACTTATCACATTTTGTCTTTACGACCAACACCATCTATCGGAAGCATTTACATGCATTAAACCAATATAGTAAGTTTAATTTTGCAATTAAAATTCATACTATTTGATGGCGCGATTTTCTAATATAGATCAAAAATGTTTAGAAAATCGCGCCATCAAATAGTATGAATTTTAATTGCAAAATTAAACTTACTATATAGGTTTAATACATGTAAATGCTTCCGATAGATGGCGTTAGTCGTAAAGATAAAATGTGATAAGTAGATTGGGATGATCGAAAGATCTGTATTATAGCTCTGTAGTTCAGAGCACTTCCCCGGATTGGAAAAGGCGCGGGTTCGATTCCCGCTAGTACAAAAAATATCTTTTTCCTTATTCACAAATAATTTGTACAGCAAATTATATTATTATATCCTATTGTAATTAATTTTGAATAAATAAATATGTAACATACATACATACTTTTGTCAACAGATGAAGTTAAAATAAATTGGCGTGACGACGGATTTTACCCTACCTCCGCATTAGATGTTTTCACATCAAAAATATTGTTGAAGTTTGGTGTGAAGCGATGCGTACAAATGGGATCACTAAGCTAACGGCAATAGTAATTGGATCAACAATCAAGTAGTGATGTGACGTGACGTGGCAGCTCACCGCGCGTGGTGCGGGCCCTCAGCGTGTGCAGCGCAGCACCTAACAGCACCCCCCCCCGGCCGCGCCGCCCGCGCCCGCGCCCCCCGCGCCGCTCGCGCCGCCCGCCGTCGAGTGCTGCGGGCCTATCTTGATGCCGTTTGCCTATTCAAACAAGAAATATTTCATAAAAGTGCGGAAATGTCATATAGAAAATGATAGCGACGAGCAGGCTTTCAACCTGCGCCTTTTGGATTACCGTTGGCAGAACGCCAACTGAGTTACAATGACATTCGCTCGCGGCCTTCAATTTCCATATCACATTCATATACACTTTTAGGTGACCCTCGGTGGGAAATGGCCGAGCATGTCATGTTTAAAATATGTATAATAACAACATACAATGTTAAATCTATATTTACTCCACAAGGATAAAGACATCACGCTTTTCTTGCAAAAAACAATTATTGTAATTTCGTCTCGTCTTAAACCTCTACAAGACTTCGTGAGAGACGTGAACAAAAGATTACCCAACATTGGTTTCATATAAATCCCTGTAAGTATACCACATATACTCATAGATAATATTTCGATTACGCTACCATAATTATGTTGATAAGTTGAACGTGTATTATTAATACCCAATACAATATCGATTAGTAGATAATATATTGTGAGGGATACCCACAGCCGCATTATTCGAATAACTAAAAGAAACAATGCCCTTAAAACTGGAAAGGTTAAATCTGGATCTAGGGCTAGGAAGTGTCCCGTGTGAGAATCAAACCCACAACACTCAAGCGCGAAGACTATATCTAAACCATTGCACCATCTATGCAGTTACTTAACCTGTAGGATACTTTTATGTCCCAAATAATGAATATATTTTCCATAGAATAGCTCTTTTTGGCATTAGGATTAACGACTAATTGTGTTTGAACAAAAGTTGGTATACCTACCTCCACCCATCCATCGACCTTTCAACGTCCACTGCTAGACATAGGCCTCCCCAAGAATGGGGGATAGTGTAATCGCCACGCTTGGCAGGCGGGTTGGCGATCGCAGTGGATGTTGTTAACTCGAGGGAGTGCTGCTGCCCACTCCCACGGTATTCCCTCAGTCGGCTCTTACGACTCCCGTGGGTAGAGAGGTGTGGTACAATTCTAAAGCCCACACGCGCGGTATACCTACCTTTTTTTTTGTTAAGGCGGGAACAAATGTTCCTAACCGCACACCCTATCATTCAGAGCAACGACCAGGGTAGTGTGGGGCTTGCACCCACTAAAGAAACCCGCCGTGTACCGTCTCTCCGCCTTTATTGGCGGGCCATTGGAACTATGTTACATTCCTTCGGTGGGCGGTATACCTACCTACGATTAAATATCGCGAATATATATAGATAGAATATATTTTTTTTATTCTGATATCGAGTTCCTGCGGGATACAAAGACACGCAAACGAAGCATCGGTGAGAAACTAACTGTAATTTTATTAACCTAAAGATTTATTACAAATAGAATTATTTTATCGGTACTTAGATAGCGTCAAAAACATTTTGAGTTTGATGTAGGATTTAACGTAGCGCATGATATAATAAAATTAACATTAGGTACCTCATTATTGATATCAAAGACTCCTTCTTGGATTTTTTCGTAAATCTCTTTGGCGGTATTAATGAACGCTTCCTCGACGTTAGCTGCGGTTTTCGCTGACGTTTCCATGAACACCAAGCCGTGCTCACGTGCGAATGCCTCTCCCTCTTCCTTCTTTACTTCACGCCGTGATTCCAGATCACTATAATTGACATAGAGAGGTTGATTTGTTTTACCATTTTCAAATAAGTGATGGTAGTTTTGGCGGGAACACGAAGAAGATAATGTCGTCGCTCTGCATTATTTTCCTAAACTTGTGATGTCAAGTATTAATGTGTAAAAGTGGTGGCCTTTTGCTTATAACTATTTGTGTATGTGCATAAGTGTTGGCAAGTTATGTAATGCGACATAACGTGTTTTTTCCTGTTGTCTCCAAAACTCCATAGAAGCTTCAGTAAGGTCGCCATCGTCTTACTGGAGCGGGACTTTGACTTGACTGACTAATTTTATATGACTGACTTCGACTACCACTTGTTTTATAAATTAAACTTACGTGTGAAGAGAGAATAACGATGTTTATAAGTTACTGTTAGGCTGATGGTTCTGCCAATACCTTAACAAATTAATAAAAAAAATAATCAAATAAGTGATGCTGCGGGATTTAAATGCCTGTTTCGCAGGCTTCCCTGTGTTGCCGAGCTGTAGGTATACTTAATGTCATCAAACATAAATTGATTATCATGACATGACATAGACACTAATAAAGGCGAGGCTTACTCTGAAATTGAGTTTTAGGAGCATACTGTTTGTGGAATCTGATAATATTCCTTCTAAGACACCTTTTTGGAATACCCCTAACTTTAAACGTAGGTACTGAAACAGAAAATGTTTCTATTCTCGTACACACTACGATCGACACGCAAATAGTTGATGTTTGTATCGGGATTTGCGGAATCCAGGAACGCTGACGAACATGATCTAAAACCGAACGGCACTAAGTACAAAATTGTAACGTCCAGGTAAATTTTAAATGCAATAATGGATAGGCAACGACTTTTTTCAACCACTAACTCTGAGGGGAGAGCCAAGCCAAATAGGTCCAATATTGGGCACGAGTCTCCTCTTAGAGTAAGAGGGAATTAAGGGTGGCAGGGGTCTCCAAACTTTAAAGCCTTAGGGCCATCATGTTTGTATGTTCCAAGGGCCAAAACATATTTACATAAATCTCATTTTTGTTTTTTGTTTTACTGTGATTAGTGGGATTCATTTCAATTAAGTACTTGTTAGTTATTAATATGCTTAAGCTTAGACACTAAGTTTTCTGCGTCATCATTTTTGTCGTTAAGTTTTACCTTGCAAGGAAATAGAATCGAGTAATTATCATTCTGTTTTCTTCTTTAACTTATCACAGCAATAGTAACAACAAGACATTGGTTGTCGCGGGCCAGATTGATGACACTTGACTTAGCTGTCGCGGGGGATTGATGGCACTGGCGGGCCGTAGTTTGGAGACCCCTGATTTAGGGCATAGTCCACCACGCTGGCCCACAGCGGGCTAACTGGCTTTCTGTTTAGAATATTTTAACTACATTTAAAAATTGGTATACATTTTATCCTGTTCTATATCGAGAACAAAAGAAAACCCTGCCAGCGGCGAAGCCGGAGAAGCAGAAGCAAGTAAAAAATATATAAAACTGTTAATAGGTAATCGCTACTTATTTTATTACATAGGAACTCTAAATAATATTCGTACATAATGGGTCAATGTCTCGCAGTTTATAAATGTCTAATTAACACTATAAAAAGAAGTAACTTGAACTCAAATGACCCACGACGATAGTGTAATTTATTATTTATATAACTGCAAACAATTGTATTTTTAAAGAATATAGTGGGAAGGATTTTAAAGTGCTTTTGTTGCGGTAAACAAAATAGATGTGGATTAAATTGACAGGGACGAAAAAACGCTGCCCTGTCTTTATGGATTAGAGCGTACCGCATCCAATTTTATAGCGGCGGTACGAGCATGTCATAGAGTAACTTCTAAAGAGCACATCTAGTCACATGTGACGTTCGAGAGGTTAATCGACAGACAAAAACGATTCTACTATTTGTCAAATGTATCGTGTTCACATGTGATTTATTATTTTATCTAGCCACTATAGCATGACTAATCGATAAGAAGTTTGCAGCGTGTTTTTTTAGTTACAAAAGAATTTCTTAAAGCATTATACCTAAGTAACTAGTACATTCCCCGCGGCTTCGCTCGCGTCATAGTATTATCGATGAAAAATCAATTTCGGATAGGATTCCTATTATTAGGTATAAGCGTTGCCACGATAACAGCCGGTTTTACCCACCCTCCGCTGATTAGATGTTTCACATCAAAAATATATCCGGAGGATAAGTAATCACCAACATATCGTATACTAAAACCTCCAAAATATGCTGCATCTTATGGTATAAGTATTATTCCGATCGGTTCAGTAGTTTTCGCAGTATAACCGAACAAAAAAGCATATCTCCATTTATTAGTATTCATCATATATGGGCAACAACCGGCCCGCTGTAAGATATGATCCGGCCCGCGAGACTATTTGAAAAAACCCAATTAAAACAATATTACATTAGGTGCTTATACTCATGGGAGTGACAGTCAGGGGCAAACATCAAATCCTTTGATGTTTGCCGCCTCACTCTTTGATAATCGCCGCCACTCGGCTTGCTCGATCAAATTCTTTGAGGTTTGCCGCCTCACGGGCGATACATCAAAAGATTTATTTCTTCTCAATTATTCTAAACTAGTTTATTCCAGATTATTCCTTTATTTTCCCTATATAAGCGGGTGGATGGCCCGAACGTTAGTTTAGTTGTATTTGAGCTACCGAGGTGATAACGTGAACAAGCGATATCCTAGCAAACTGCTCGAGCCGTCAACTTGCTTTGTGACTTTGTGTACATCTTGAGTGGTTACTAACTATAGTTTGTTATTAAGTTCATTGACCGAAAAGTAAAACAAAAATGATGTCTGGTGCAAAGAAACGAAAAGTAGATACAGAGGGTCGCCAGTTTCAAGAAAAATTGACTGAAGAATTCTTTTTTATCTTGCACAATGGTAAGCCTATTTGTTTGCTGTGTAATGAATCCATTTCAGTAATGAAAGAATTCAATATAAAGAGACATTACTCAACTAAGCATGCTACGCTGCACTCACTGACAGGACAATTAAGAACAGAAAAAATCCAGAAGCGGTAAGCTTGCAAATTTGGAAAAACAGCGACAAATATTTCATAAACAAAGAACACAACATGATAATGTTGTGAAAGCTAGTTTCATAGTTAGCTCAAAATTGGCAAAGGCATTAAAACCATTTGCCGAAGGAGAATTTATCAAGGAGTGTATGTTAGAAGTTAGCAGTATTTTGTGTCCTGAAAAGAAAAATGAATTTGAAATAATTAATTTGTCAAGAATACGAACTGTTGTTCGACGTATATATATGATGGCTAATGATAATTATAAAAACAACATTGACTGACCGTATGGCTGGTTTTGAATAATTTTCCATAGCATTAGACGAGAGCACCGATTTGTCTGACACAGCTCAACTGGCTATATTTATACGAGGTGTTGATAAGGAGTTTACTGTTACTGAAGAATTGCTTGCTTTACAGCCGCTAAAAGCAACCACTATAGGAGAGGATATTTTTATTGAAGTTGAAAAGGTTTTCACAAGTTTTGGCTTGCCATGGTCAAAATTAATTGGAGTATGCACTGATGGTGCACCTTCTATGGTCGGCTTACGTAAAGGTTTCATCGGAATTTTGAATGAAAAAGCAACAGAATTAAATGTGTAAAAAGATGATTTGATAGTCCTTCATTGCATTATCCACCAACAGAACTTGTGTTCTAAGTTCATTCGACTCCAGAATGTTATGAATGTGGTAGTAAAAACCATCAACTTTATTCGATCCCGAGGGCTTACTCATCGTCAGTTCAAGGCGTTTTTGGATGAAATATCAGCGGAATATAACGACGTAACATATTATTGTGAAGTCAGATGGCTGAGCAAAGGAACAATGTTGAAACGGTTTTACGAGCTTAGAAATGAGATAGCAGACTTTATGAAAATAAAAGATAAACCGCTATCTGAATTAAGAGACCCAAAATGGATATTATATGACTTAGCATTTCTGGTCGATCTTACAGGCTATTTGAATGATTTAAATTTGAAACTTCAAAAACAAGGACAGTTAGTAAATGATTTGTACAGCCATTTGAAAGCGTTTCAGATCAAACTACACTTGTGGCAGTCACAGATGCTGTCTGGTAACAGTTACCATTTCAACGGGCTCTCTGCGTACGAAAATATTGCTTATGCTCAATATGCTGAAGAACTCAAGTTACTGTCGGAACAACGTGACGTGTGTGCGTGACTGTTTCAGTTTATTTGCTACTCCTACAAAATGTAACGTACAAAAGGCTCCAATACACTTACAAATGAAGTCGATCGAGATTCAAGAAAACTTACTCCTAAAATCCAAATTTGAAGACGAAGAAGAAGAGTTGTGGGAATTCTACAAAACATACCTAGACGAAGAAAATTTGCCGCAGCTTAGAAAATTCGCAAGAAGATTGATTTGTGCGTTTGGCAGTACTCCGCAGCTTAGAAAATTCGCAAGAATATTGATTTGTGCGTTTGGCAGTACTTATAAATACGAACAGTTATTTTCATTGATGAAAGTTAATAAATCAACACATCGTACAAGACTGACGGTCGATAATTTGGAAAATTCTTAACGTTTTTGTATCAGTGGAATTAATCCAAATATCGATGGATTAGTTTCCCAAATTCAAGCTCAAGTGTCTCATTGGTTTCGGTGTATTTAACTTTCGTAGTTTTTAACAATTGCAAATTTAACGATTTAATTATAATGTACCGTTTTTTTAAATTTCATTTTGTTATTTTAATAAATTGTACTATAATAACATTGTCGTATTATTTCATGTCTAATATCTATCGCAATAATTATTATCACTATACATTAAGCACAAAGTGAAAAATGTGAAATCGAAAATAACAGCCACGAGCAGGATTTGAACCTGCATCTCCTGGATACCGTCCAGATGCTTTGCCAATTCAGCAACCGTGACAATTGCTCCTGACTGCTAATTTCGATAACACATTCATACTTAACGTCTTTGGGTGACGCTTTTCACTTTGTGTTTAAAGTATAGTGCTAAGCATGTCAAATGCTAAAAATATATATATTATTATCACCACTTTGAAATGCACTAAGTACTTTTAAACGCGGCCCGCGAACGTATTTGCACGCTAAAGTTTGGCCCTCAACATGTCAAAGGTTGCCCATACCTGGTATAGCTTATGGTCTCTAGATCGATGTTCGGTCACGGCGGCGCCATTGTCAACAGACACTATCAACTACACAGGAGATATTATAGTGTACGAATGTGTGCTCAACAATTAATGTACCTACATAATTACAGCAGATCTTACCTCTTATTGCCAATTAACATGATGACCATGTTAGAATTGGAATGTTGACGCGCATCCTCTAACCAAGTCGTGAGGTGATTGAACGTGTCTCGTCTGGTGATATCGTATACTAGTAAAGCGCCCGCCGCGCCTCTGTAGTACGACCGTGTGATTGATCTGTAATAAAACAAAGTAAAGTTATCCACCTCGTGATAAACTATAAGTAAATACTTAGTGTTACTACCCTATTGCACGATAACATGGTTTGTCTTCACATTATTTATATTTAATGTAATGCAACAACGCCACGCTACGCACCGCCAGTTTGCCAGTGACCACTGCTGGTGCAACCCAGTCGAAACGTCGTCGAATAGATAAGGTACACCACCTATCTATAAATACTCGTTAAGACCCTTTTAATGTTTAATGCAGTTATTGCAAGGCGAATTTACTGACCAAATTCCTCTAAAATACTGACCATTAATTGACCAAATCTCTGGAATACTGATCTTTAGTCGGTCAATTAAACGTCGAAATACAAGTGTTAGTTGCTGTTTCTTAAGAACCTATGTTAACAATATAAAGGATGGATGGAAGGAAGAGGAGTAGAGGAGTAAGAAAAAAATACTTTTGTGTTTGGTCTCCACCATCCCCATAACCAACCTGCACCACTGCTCATAATTACTAGTTAACTTAATACTAATGTTTAGGGACTTAAAAAACAGAAATATTGGGACATTAAGGGACTCCACTTCTAAACGGCATTTTTGTTTTCTCAATCTACAGAAACCACACCACTTTTGCAGGTATGTGGGCACAGAATACTGGCTTAACTGACCATTTTTAATAAAAAACTGACTTTTACTGATCATAGTCAAAAAAGCTGACTTTTGCTCTGACTTTACTGACCATTTTCCACCTCTACAATACATACAGCTTGCATGTGTTAAGAGGGCGAACAAAGGTTGTATAGCGGTCAGCTGTATGGCTGGTGTGTTTGCACTGCTGCAAATCATGATATATGATCGACTTTGAATCCCAGTTCGGTCCAGCAATAAGTTATTGGATTTTTAGGGTTCTGTACTCTCCGAGAGTAAAAACGGAACCCGTGTGTATGTCTGCCCGTCTGTCACATGCAATTTGCTCCAAAAGTACTGAACCGATTGAGTTGAAATTTGGTACACATAATACGTCAGTCGGTGTAACGGTAAGTCGGTGATCCAAACACGGACATAATAACGCAAATAAATGAATTTTAACCATGGGAGCTGCTTTTGGAGAGTAAATTAGAAAATTAAAATATAATGTTTTGCAAACTATATTGCGTGACATAAAATGAAAGTGCTCGATATTGTTTTGAAATTATTTAAGAAAATAGGCGAAAATTTGATTAAAAATTCTCCTCCCCCTCTTTATCTTCGACACAACTGGGCTAAAATTTTGGAAAAAAATACAGGAACTAGTTCGTTAGCTATAGATTACAGGAAAACCTATAAAAAGACTATGATATTTAAAATAACATAGGAAAACAAACACATCTGGTTCAGATTTAAAAAAATCTTATGGAACTAAGTCATCTATTAATTACGTCACATGAATTTCAAGATTTTTTTACCCTCCCTCTGTGCTTGTCATAGCTGCTCACATTTGTGAGACTCCCCTCTCCCTAGTGTGATATCACATATTAATTGCTAGAAATGATATATGTTCATTTCATAAAGTGGAAAATTAAAATCAATGTCACGAGCCACGGCTCATCTGATGGTAAATGGTAACCGTCGCTCATGGACTCAACTAAACCGAAAGTATTGTCAAGCCGCTCGCTGCTCACCATTTCATTTCACAGATATGAAAGAATAAACGGCTATTTCCTGCTACAGCCAAAACGCAACGATGTACTTCATGGCCGGTCACACGGCAGATGGTGGTACCAACCCGCTCGGGCCCGGTACTCCCACTTGGTACCCTACCACCAGTCATGCAATGGATGATAATTGCTTACTTCCCTTAGTCGCCTCATACGACACCCGTGGGAAGGAATGGCGTGGTGACACTTGTATTATTAATCCGTCAATGAAAACGGCAAGGCACGGCACGTGTGGCTGCATTTGCAAAGAGCTTATGCACTGGGTGCGTGACACTAGTCTAGTACATAGAGCGAGTGTGAACTCACCAATAAAACAAATGTTTATACAGATAGAGCTGGAAATAATTTTAAGTGTTTCGTTAACAGTTCAAATTTCGCGTTTTAATACATACGCGTTTTAGATTTTGAAATGTGATGTCACGAAACTTAGGACCACTCCCACCTCTCGTAACACAATATCATACTTAGTCTACCACATCTCCCCTTTAAGTGATGTATTTTATGGATGGCCCCTAGATAATCATGTACGGAACCCTCTGCAGACGAGCTTAACTCGCACTTGGTTGGTTTTTTAGTTATCGCTCGACCGCTATAAGCGCGGCCCTCCTAATAGTATGCGGAACGCGGGGCGGGTAATGTTGTCGCTATAACGCAATGACTTAATATGTTGAGATTTACTTGCCTTAAAATTATATACAATATGATTTGCTAATGGAAAATATGTATATATATTTTAACTACATATATAATTGAGTTTATTATAAATGTATATTTAAAGCATAACTGTATTATATTCTGTTGCTATCAATGGTATCTACCTACTTACCTATAGTCGGTATTATATTTTGATTCCACATTTGACATTAGCTACTGTCATTTTGTAAAATAATGATACCACATATTAATAGTGTAGTGATGAACACAAAAATCGATAAACAATCGCGATTTATGTTTATGTAATCATATTATTGGTGTGCCAATTAAAGACTAAATTATTGATTTTTATTTAAATAAATACATAATTATTCATAATAATTATTTATTAATTAGTAACCGCTGCTTTATTTTATAAAAAGTTAATATTTTTGTTTTTTATATTAAAAACAAAACTTATAATAAAAGAGCCTAGATAGTTTTCTGTATTGGCAACCTGTGCGCGCTCGTGCAGCTATAGCTGTTTTGTTTATCTCGTCATTCGGCTTCATTCTCCCAGTCTAACTGCACGAATATCTTGTTTCATTGCGAATCGATATTTTGTTATTTTGTTGAGTTTTTGTTAAAGTTTTGTTACGTTGTGTTTGTTGTTACGTTTATAGTTTTTTTGAACTTTGAGTGAATCTATTTGTTTTGGTTTTCCATCAAAATGGAGCCGAGTACATCACAAAAAGACGTGGATGTTTTCTTGTCGCCAAGAAAAAAACGTCCACGAAAAGCTTTCACTGTTACTGAAAAATTAATGATCCGCAACGCCTACAAGTACGTGAAAAATGAAACTTCTGCGCAATTGGATGCCTTTGAAGCTGTGGAAGAAAATGAATGTATGAGCAAAGTTGCTGACATATTGGGAATAACCTCACGCTCTGTTTGTAACGTTTTGAAGGAAGTAAATAAAGGTGCGCCGCCAACTCCTCCTAAAAAAACTGGACCAAAGCGAAGTTTCAAAGATAAAATTGATGAATTTACATTCTCCACAATACGAAGAATTGTTCATCAGTTCTTTTACCGAAATGAACCTCCAACCATTGCAAAGGTTAGTCAATCAGTCAGTCAGTATTATTTTATACCTACATCTTTTATATATAACTAATGATTCCAAACTATTATAAAATGTACTATTTTAGATTTTACAAGTGATGAACGATGATCCAGAAATGCCCAAGATTTCCAAAGACACCCTCAGAAAAATTTTGAAGCATCTTAATTTTATATTTGTTGCACGGTCACGCAAGAGCACACTTATTGATCGAAATGATATAATAAAATGGCGCCAGCGTTAATTGCGATCTATATGTCGAGGAAGGCATTCAAAAAATTACGGCTACCGAATGGTCTAAATGCGTATCCCAAGTTGTCAAAGAAGAAGAAAAAATGAGTAGGCTAGATATGTTAATTGACAATATCACAGACACATTTATAATAAATGTTACAGAAACTGACAGCGATAGCGATAGCGATGACGGCGAAGATTTATAAAATAAAATATTACCATAATACATCTATTTGTTTTATTTCTCATGTTCCATCATGATCACATTTTTTTATTTATTTCACACACAATTATTAAAGAAAACTCTCAGATCCTTAATAAAATTAATCGTCATAACTAAATATCTAACTATCCGTTCAGAAATATTTAATTTCCTGATATACTTAGTTTCTATTAAAGTAGTAGTTGTTTAGATATACTACTATAAACGAGAGGAATCGATCCGGAAATATTCCTTTTCCGTATCGAATAATTTCGCAACGTCACTATTTAGTACTTGTCATAACGTTGCAATACTGAAATTGTCAAGTCTGGAATCGAATTAAAATTCCGACTATAAGTAATCGAATAATCAATTTCCTAAATTAAAATAAACAATGGTATTCTTTATTTTTTATGTAGATAATTGAAAAATACTAAAATTTATTTGAACTTTCTTCATCACTTGAAAATTCTTCATTTGAAGATTACGATGACGTACCTTGGGATAATTCAATAATAAATGGTCGATACATGTAATCGTAGGTCTTATCTATTTGATTATCTTTTTGTACCCATATACTTGTCTTCTATTTTGATCACATGTTTAAAACATTTACCCCATTGAGATAATGATTAGTCCATTCCTCCTAAAGGTGTTTTGCTATGTGAATATGTGAGTGTGCATATTGTGAATAGAACGATCATAGAAAAATGAAATGGTGCAAAAACAAATGAGTCACTAAGCTCTGATAGTAAACGTCTATCGATGTCGGCAGCCAGTCTCACTATCGTAAAAATAATTAAAATGATATTTGATAAAAAAATAAGTATTTCATTTAAAAATCATAAAACAGCAAATATAAAAATGATATTGTATATAAAAAAGAGGCAGATATGTTACAAGTGCGCGTTTTGTGAAGACTCGAAAACGTCCTAATTAGGACGTTTTGTCGTTAGTCCGCGTCAAGCAGTCGACGAGTAAACTCATGAGCTGCCATGTGCATTGAGTAACAAAAATAACAAATATGCCATCATGTGTGTTTAAAAAGTGTACAAAATACGATACCAAAGTTAATAAAACACAAGGGATCTATCACATGTAAGTATATAGAAAATTAGATAACTATTTCTATAAAAATATTTTTGTAATATTTTTATAACTGGCTGTCAATGAGACATTTTTTCACAAGAGCGATAAGGACTGGACATAGATTATTAGTACAGAGGGGAAACAGGCATTAAAGTCACAAAATTACCTCAAGTTCAGTTTTTTATTTATGAATTTTATAATAATTTGTTTATTTAACAGATTACTATTTAGAAATAAAATAATAGCAAACATGCTGGTGGTAAATGGTAAATGTTGATTGTAGAAGCCACCACGCAGCGAATAAAATTATATATTAATACGGTTTTTTTAGTATTCTAAACGTCGGAATAGTACAAAATCCAAAGTAGTTTTATTTCAGAAAGGTCATTTAAGACAATTATGTAATTAATTGGTAATTTCTTGCCGAGTGGTCCTGAGAATGCCTCGTGTAAAGGCAAAACACGTGTCGAATTTGTGTTCGGATTTTTGCGGAATATTGCAACGTTATGGTTCGGAGAGTCATGCCGTTTTGCATGGTTGTATCGCATTGGTGAGATTTTTTGTCATTATCGTGCATGCTACTCTGCTATTATCACATTCTCCTCTATCTGTGAGACACTCTCGGGTTGGCAATCTTAGGTTATTGTGTGTGTCCAAAGATAACCAGGATTGACAGTCCGTGGGTGAGTGGCTCTCCTCCTAAACTATCCATTCTATAATAATATTCTTACATTTATTAAACTCAACTAATAATATAAATAATTCCAATATTTGTAACAAATGAAACTTGTTTTAATACTTAATATACTGAATAAAATTAGGATTCATACAATATCTATAACTATTTTATCGTATTTCATTTACCTACCTCCGAAATAGCCAAAAAATCATAATCTATGCCTCCAAGACGACAATTGAACTAATACAATTGATAATTGAAAAGATAGAGCTATCTCTCACTTATATGGTTATCCTATCTTTTGTTCATTAGTGCAACTTGTCAACAGTGTGCACGATAATAGTGCGCGTAAGTAATAGTAATGCGGGAACCTGCGGGAACAGATTTTAAACGTCATTTACTATGAACGTAACATATCTTGTGTAAAATATCATTGAAATATAACCTATATTTGCAGTGTAACCTTGTGACATAGCTTGTTCAAATTTCCATTGTTTTATATATTTTGCAACATTTAATAACATAATTTTGTGCTTGTTAACTTTTTCCTACATATAGTAGGCAGGTTGTGTCGTTAAAAAAATATCACTCGCGGACACACTGTAACGTCAGTCGCTGCCCGAGGACAGCGGCAAACTAGCTAATTAAGGTATGTAAGCATAAGTTCACATGACCATGCGGAATCGCGGCGATCAATCGCACGGTATAAGATCTAATCAAACTGTGTTTTTCCTTTACATCAATCTTGTCCCGCGCGTAGCCACGCATAATGCCTATGTTTCATACCGACATCACAAGGCGGATTTATTTATTGGTGAAAGACCACACCCTGTTCGTCGCTCCGAACAAAAAATGAAAAAGAAAAATTACCAGATTTTTTTCCACCTCAACAAAGAAATAGGGTGTTACTTTAAAAGATAATATACCTAGTATCGTCTTTTTTTCTGCAACGTCACAGTTTCCAATACAAAATTCACGAGCAAATTTCCTCATCTACATCCATCCATCAGCCTTTTAACGTCCACTGCTGGACATAGGCCTCACAAGAATGGGGGATAGTGCCATAATCGCCACGCTTGGCAGGCGGGTTGGCGATCGCAGTGGATGTTGTTAATACTCGAAGGTTTGTTTCAAATTAACACTGATGCCATACTGCCGCGCGACCGTTCGCTGTCATGTGAACACATACATCGCACGGTCATGTGAACTTAGCCTATTAGTCGAGCGCGCTCCCGCTCCGCTTCCCGCATACGGCGGTCGAGCTATAGTTTATTATATTTCTAGTCAAATAACAACACGATCAAGCATGTTTTATCAATAGTATTGTATTATTCTGCATCAAATTGCTTGTTTGATAGAAGCATTATTTCACTACATAACTAGGTAATTATCTCACAATAGCAATAACACAACTTTAACATTCACTTTTCCTCAACAAAGTCTTACAATGAGGTTAATGGCATGGTACCGACCGGTCAAAACTATTATTAGTGATTTGTACATTTCATACAATAATCCCTAAAAAGTATCACTCTAAAAAGATTAACATAGCATCACGCCTGTATTCTCCGAAGGGGTAGGCAAAGGTGTATTCAAACACACCCACGATTCGCCAGCTATGTTTAAGTCCCACGTATTAGGGGCTAGCCTATTTAATTGCCCTCTATCGGACACGTTTCCAATTTCTGGGTTAATGAGAATTTTTCTTTTTCCGAAAAAATCTCTATAACACTGCCCGACCGGGGCTTACACTACCGCTGCACCACCGAGGCAGTTAATTTCATGTAAATTATTAGCATTTCATGTAAATTTTAAAAGATTTTGAAGCAAAACCATGTTTTATGATATTTGAAATAGATATGAACGTAAAAATTCCTTTTTTAATATTCTAACAGAATACGGATATTGACACTAGTTATAATTTCATGTATATTTATGTTTAGACTATCAAAATAGTAATATTGAAATATCAAAAATATTTCATTTTAAACATACTTTTAATAATTACGGGGTGATTAATAAATAATAAAAATAATAATCCACAGGAGAGGAACACCGCGATGGACGCCCATCCACGTCCCTCTCCGAGGAAAACATCAAGAAACTCCAGATCTGGTGATCGCAGACCGAAGAGTGACCATTAGATATTCAGCTGAGATCTCATATGACAGCGTTTAACAGATATTGACGGGCGAAATGAAAATAAAAAGATATTTTATTTCAAAGGCCAATATAGAAGTGTTCCAAGCCGATCAAGAAAAAAATTTTTACTTGGTTTGTAACTATGGACGAGACATGGATACATCATTTTGACCTCGAGACCAAGCAGCCCTCAATCACATGGAAGAGACCATCTTTACTGACTCTGAAGAAATGCAAAGTTTCGAGATCCGCTGGCAGGGTTAAGGCGGCTGTTTTCTATGACGCTGAGGGATCATCATTGTTGAATACCTGGAAGAGAGCTAGGATAACAGGCTCCTACTAGCTGGCAAAATAAGAAGATTGCGGGAAGCTATATAGGAAAAATAAATGGGGTAAAATGAGAGCAAAAGTTGTAAGGGTCCCATTCGAGATGAGAGAGAGAAGATTCGAACTGCTCGAACATCCGCTTTATTCTCCTGATTTGGCTCCCAGCGACTTCTATTTATTGCCTCTGCTCAAAAAAAACACCTCAGGGGCATGAAATTTGGGATGATAACGAAGTGACGACCGCAGTTTTGGCGGCTTAATAAAAAAAAATCAAGTGATAATTCAGGTTTAGAAAAGATGGTTGGCTAACTGTAGTCATTAGTTAGGAGACTATGTTGAAAAATAAACTAAATTTTTGACCATAACTTTTATAAAACATAACTACTCATTATCATAACTTTTTGATCACCCCTCGTATTTGTATAAAATCATTTTATAATGTTGTAAGTAATACACATTATCACCATCATGACCACGAACTATAATGCCATGAACGCCGTATGACGTCATGGACCGTGTTATATATAGTACCTCTTAGTAGTAAGTGGTATATGTATAAAAAAAACTGACAAACTAAATATTATAGACCACACACGCACGTTCATTGATTGATCTATTCTTGACGTTTTATGTTTATCAGATTTTTTCCGCTAATTTAATATTATTTTTCTGTTGTTTAGTATGGGTTTTCAAAAATTTTGTAAATTCGACTTGTGAGAGTGATTAGGCAAAATTTTCTGACACGCTGATACTCATAATGTTAAATATGGTAAAATGCCATAATGGTATGGACTGTAATGAACTGCCTGTATGAAGGTCATATATGAAATATACATGAAGTAAGTTAGCAGCTGATAATATAAAGGTGTATTGTCAATGGTATTGAGCACTTTATACTTTACTTTTACTTTTTGCCGTGTGGGGCCGGCATCAAGAATAGCTCCACCCCGTCTCTTCCTATGGGAGTCGTAAAAGTCCACTAAGGGATTACCGGGGAACCGGGCAGCAGCGTTCCCCTGTGTACTAAAAACATCCACTGCGATCGCCAACCCGCCTGCCAAGCGTGGCGATTATGGTAATGCCCCCCCACATGAGTGCACACACACACACACACATCGGCCCCCAGTCACGGCAGGTCCGCTATTCCGTGGCCTAACGGTAGCGGGTCCGGTAACGGCGGAGCAGGGGGTGCTAAAAATCTCCGATCGCGATCCGGCTACCATAAACGATTTCTGACCCTGGTAACGCACAACGTCAGGACACTGAGGACTGACGACAGGATCATCGCGCTGGAAGAGAAACTGAGCAAGATCCGATGGTACGTTGTAGGATTATCAGAAGTGCGAAGACAGGGTGAGGGCACGATAATCCTCCAGTCCTGAAACTTGCTCTTCCGCCGGGAGGGCGACCACCAGTCCCAGGGTGGTGTCGGGTTTATCGTTCGCAAGTCTCTCATAAGTAACGTGGAGAAGATTGAGAGTGTGTCGAGTAGGGTAGCGTACCTTATACTCAGAATAACCAAACTGTATTCGCTGAAAGCCATACAGGTTTACGCACCGACCTTGACACATTCCGACGACGAAGTGGAGGCCCTTTACGAGGACATCACGAAAGCCATTCACGCGTCTAAAAATCACTTTACGGTGGTTATGGGAACGCAAAACTAGACATAAGGAGAGACGATGAGCTGAAGGTGGGGCAATATGGATTTGGGCAGAGGAACCACAGGGGCCAGATGCTGTCTGATTTTCTGGAGAAGGAAGGCCTCTTTATTATGAATTCCTTTTTCAGGAAACAGCCCCAGCGAAAATGGACCTGGATTAGCGCTGATGGTTCAGTGAAAAATGTGATTGACTTCATCTTAACGGACAAACGACACATATTCAATGATGTCTCAGTGATCAGCAGGATTAAAACTGGGAGTGATCACCGCTTAGAGGCATATTGAATCTAAATATGAACGTCGAGAGGTCACGCTTGATGAAGTATACGCTCCGACCAACACCTGCTCAATACCAGAACCCCGAAAACTTTCAGCTCGAACTACAAAATCGATTTCAATGCCTAGACGAGTGCGAATCAGCGAGCGATATGACCAACAGGTTCGTGGAAACTGTCCACGCGGTCGGGTCAACCTTTTTTAAGAGCAGTCGCGACAATAGGACTCTAAAGCTTTCGTATCAAACTCTAGCTCATGGCGAGACGGACAGAAATGACGGTGCAGTCTTCAGCTGATTGGTCCAATCAGAGGAACACGACGAGACATTCGCCGATTTAATACCTTACGTATTATAGAGGCGATAGAGCGGAAACAAGAAGAAGTTCCAAAGTGTTCGCAAGAGATCTACTTGTTGGGAAAAGCCAGCTGACCAAGCTGAGGACCAATGATGGCACTGTTGTTTCTTCTAAAGATGAGATTTTAAGAGAGATCCACAAGTTCTATGGACAGTTATACATATCCCAGAACCCTGTTGTCAGCTTGGTCCATGAGCCCAGATCCAAGCTAACTCGGCACTATACCGAATATATCCCGGACGTCAGCCTGTACGAGATCAGAATGGCTCTCAAACAACTAAAGCGGAAAGGCACCGGGAGAAGACGGAATTACTATAGAGCTTCTGAGGGCAGGCGGAAAGCTGGTCCTCAAAGCCCTCCAGACGCTATTCAAATCTGTCGTTCTCAGGGGCGACGTTCCAGAGTCGTGAACCAGGAGCGTGGTGGTGCTGTTCCTCAAGAAAGGTGACAGAACCCTCTTGAAGAATTATAGACCCATCTCGCTCTTAAGCCATGACTATAAGTTGTTCTCGAGGGTCAAATGGCAGTGTTTTATGAATCATTGGCGTCTTATTTTCGGCTGAGAGCAGTCGTAGTCGAGACAATATTGCAAAAAGTTTTAATAATACTTACTTGAAATATTTCATAAGTAAAGTGATAATTTTAGTGATTGTGGTTCCCGACGGAAAAAGAAATAAGCAAAAAATTGTAAGTACCTTTTAAAATATAGAATTATTCCACAATTTATTACGGTGTAATATTCTAATGGGTTATTAAGTAATAATTTTATTATAACGGTAATTACCGTTCGGTTTTTCCTTAGCATTGCCTTACATCTAATTGTAAATATTGCAATGCAAATAATTTCCAGTTACCCTCTTTGCTCTAATGTTAGAACAAATTTAATTCTAAGAAAAAAGTTATTACGTGATCAAATGTTGATAACTTATTTTATTTACGCGTTTATTTTCCATATGTAGAAACATAATATAGAACATAAACTGTCATTGTAATTAGAAGGGAGGACGCTAGTGACCAAAGAAGTAGGAATTCGTCCTCTAGTTCTTTAACAGCATCTTCAGCAAGCTCATCCCGTAGAAAGAAGCGTCATCGCCGCCACTATAAAAAGAAAAGGGGGGGCAAACATATTCGTAAAACTGAACTACTACACAATTTAACTCGTGAAGTGAGTGAGCTGCGAAAACTAGTTTTTTACGGTGATCATTCAGTAGAGCGCAAACTATCTGCTATCTCGCCTCGGGGTTCAGCAGAAATGTACGTATGTAGCAATGATGAAATCTTCCTTATGGATAATCAGGATTGTATGTCATTGTATGATTGTGAGGTAGAGAATGAAAAATCAAATTAATCACACTAAACATTAAACACAAAGTGAAAAATGTGAAATCGAAAATAACAGTCAGGAGCAGGATCCTGCTCCTGACTGTTATTTTCGATTTCACATTTTTCACTTTGTGTTTAATGTATAGTGCTAAGCATGTCAAATGCTAAAAATATATATAAAAATATCTAAATAATCACACTAATTCATGCTTGATTTACAAATTAAATTAAAGGAACCATTAATTCCTAAAGCTCCTGAAAGTTACTTAGAGGTTTTAAATAATATACAGCATTTTGACCAAAGTGAATGGTGTGAGGTCAGATACTCTTAAGTACAAAAATTATATAATCACAGTCCTGGGTTTACTGAGCTGGAGGTAAATGAAGAAATCAAAGCTTATGATTCTCTTCGACATTTAACTTATGCCGATAAAGCATTATGGTGCTTTGACATTTTGTGCTCTTAAACAGCGAGAGGTATTGCAAAACAGTTTGACTGATCTTATGACCTGGGCACGCATCAATGACAGTGTAACACCAGATCAATTGCGTGATAAAATTACGGAGTTATTGTCAGATGGTGAATACGATAAAGTTTCTTCGGACTTAGTTCAACTTATCTGTGGTCACCGCGCAGAGACTATTCAAATGCGTAGAGACGGAATAACAAAATTCGTACGTGATCCCCTTGTTAAGGCTGCACTACGTAAAACACCGCCATCCAACCAGTATATTTTTAACTCTTGAGTTACTGTCGTCGGCATTGGAAAAGATCGGAGGTGTCAAAAAGGTATTTTTACCTCTAAACAAATCCAGTGACTATAAACCTGTTTCGCAAACAGGGAGTAAGAAACCTAATCGCTGCCCCTCGCAGGGGATAGCTCATTCTGGTGCAACCTCGCAGGGTGTCTATCAAGCACAAGCAAATCGTGTTGTGCAAGGCTCCGGCCAGCCCTCGCAGGGCTGTGGATACATCCACCCATTGCAGGGGCCATCCCTCGCAGGGAAGTGGTTATAATAAAGGGCCACGGGGATCTAACCACAATTTTCGTGGATCCTCTAGATCACGGGGAAGTCACCAATCATATAAACAAGACATAAACCGGAACAATAGAAAACTCAACTCAGCCTCAGTTTCATTCAGAAGGAAAAAGAGGAAAGTTCTGACTCGCAGGAGCTCAGGGCGGGCCAGTTAATATACTATGTCAATCGATGGCAGAAATTGGGGGTGCCAAGGACACTTCTTCGCATAATAAAAGGTTACCGCATACCTTTCATCAGAAAACCACGTCTTTGGTGCCCAATGTTCGAAGCAAATTTGAAACAAAGGAATCCAAAGCGATGTCAACTATCATTTCGCAAATGATAACGCAAGATGTATTGGAGGAAGCTCCGAGCTCCCCGGGTTTCCTGTCATCGATATTTCTGGCCTCGAAGGCCAATGGCACCCATCAGCCTGTCTTCAATTTAATGAATCTGAACGAATTTGTTTACACAGAACCTTTCAGGCTCATAAACGTGTTTCGTGTCCCAGACTTTCTTCAAGCACGGGACTGACTTTGCATAGTGGATCTTTCGCAGGCCTATTTCAATCTTCCAATACACCACTCGCACAGATGATTTTTAGACTACTTTACTAAGGAAAATTATTGCAAATGATCTGCCTCCTATTTGGTCTGAGCACTGCACCTCGAGTCTTATAAACTGAATTGCCACAGACATTAAGGCGAGAAGGTATCCGGATACTAGTCTATTTAAACGATTTTCTTGTGGTTCACCAAGATTATCACATGTTGCAAAGGCATATCCAGCGGATAAACCACCAAAAGTCAGTTACCGCTCCGTGCAAGAGCCTGATATTTTGGGGGTTCTGTGGAACCCATCGCTAAACAAAAGATTCTTGCCACAGGAAAATATATCCAAAATAAAAGAGAATGTAGTGGATCTATTAAACAAGCGAATAGCAACGCTAAAAACACTAAAAAGCCTGGTGGGTCTATTAAACTTCGCAAGTTTCGTAGTACCGAAAGGCAGGCTTCACTTTCGGGAGACACTCATGTGTCTAAACAAACGTTTAAGAAAAGGCTCTGCAAATGTCTTCTTACCTATAGAAGTGAAGGACGAGTTAAGATGGTGGCTGGAAAATTGTCACCAGACATCCCTGATCCACAGTCCACCACCATCACATTTCCTGACCACAGACGCGTCCGATGTGGCTTGGGGTGCACAGCTCGATTGAGCTGCACTTTCAGACCCATGGTCAAAGCAAGAGCAACATCTCCATTGCAATCAAAAGGAGATGCTCGCCATATTCGAACAGCGAGGTTCACAATTGAGTCAATCAACGACCCTCGTTCAGTGCGACAACAAGACCGTGGTTGCTTATCTGCGATGTGAGGGCGGGACCAAGTCTGCGACGTTAATGATACTGACGGAAAAGATTTTTCAAGTCCTAAGCGAGTACCAGATCTACCTAAAGGTCGATCACATCCTTGGGAAATACAACGGTCATGTGGACCACCTTTTGGAGTACCAATAATAGACCTATTTGCGTAGGAACAGGCAAAGGTAGTGGTGAATTATGTATCTCTGGACCAAAACGATACTCAAGCGATGTACCACGATGTCTTCTCAAGAAACTAGACTTATCCGTTAGCTTGGGTGTTCCCACCGCCTTACCTAGTACCCAAGGCCCTAGCTCACATCAAGTCAGCGTCGGGTGTGTACCTCTTAGTAGTCCCACGATGGGAGCGAGTATTTTGGAGGGCGGATCTAAAAGCCCGGGCGTTAGCTCCCCCGTTCTCAATCCAGAAATTGCATCTCAATCTAATAGATACGGCGACAGGACTGCCACCGCCAAAGGTCCAAGAAATTACGTGGAAGTATGGAAATGTGGGGGGGGGTCACCGGATTTAGAAGAGTGGAATGACGCTCAATTACAACTCTTAAAATCATCTTGGCGTCCATCTACCAAAAAGACGTATAGGGTAGCATGGAACAGATGGTTAACATGGAGTGAGAAGCATAAATTAAATCCCTCACAACCAACGGGTCAAACTTTGGCTCGTTTTCTGGCAGATTTGTATATCATAGATGGACTAGCTTATAACACTATCTTAGTACATAAATCTATAGTATGCACTTTATGCAACTCTGAAGATTCAGGTAAATTAAGTTCTCACGTGTTGGTTAATCATATATTAAAATCTATAGGAATTGAAAAGGCCAGTGACTCAAAAATCTATAGTCTGGAACATAGACAAACTTGCAACGTTCTTAGAAAGTTATTCTGTAGATGAAGATAATATCTTCACCACTTGTAGACACACAGCAACTCTGTCACTCATTTGTTCAGGGAGGAGAGTGCATGATTTGACTCTACTAGCCATTGATTCAAAACATATGGTTGAAAATGCAAATAACCTGATCTTATTGCCATTATTTGGTTCTAAAACTGATACAGCTGACTATAGACAGTCGACTTGGAGATTAATTTCTAATTCTGCCAACAAAAACTTAAACCCTGTTTTCTGGGTGAAACGTACTGTATCAATATTAAAAGAAAAACGCAAGTCTGGAGGCTTTATTAATCTCTTTCTTAATATAAGAGGTCGAACCAAAGGTTGCTTCACGTACAGTAATCGCAGGATGTGTGAAATCCCTGTTGGTGGAAGCTGGAGTGGTTGCCTCACCGGGTAGTCTAAGATCCGCTGTTTCTTCTAGAAACTGGTTTAACAATTATCCCTTAGATGACTCTGATCTCCAGGGTTAATTGAAAATCACAAATTAATTTCACTCGTTATTATTGTAAAGAGGTGATGCCTAGTATGCCGATTGCTGCTAGTTGTGATGTAACTAGAATGTTACCAATTAATTAAAGTAACACTACCTTAGAGTTCTCTCGCATAAAACTATATTGTATTCTTTATAAAAATCCAATTTATTGTATTTGATTTTTCAAGTATATGTATCATGGACATGAATTTGCCTACCTGTATTTGTAATTATTAATTATACGAATCAATGATGTAGCAAAATTTGTGTATTTATTAATCACATCACATCATCACATTGGCGTCATCTACCACCAGTTGATAACAGACACGTCTCAATATAGTAAGCTTCAAATAACGGTCAAGTGTTTAATAACAGTGTTTTACCTGAAAATAATACACATATTAAATACTTACCTATTTGAAGCTTACTTTTAATTTCTACCTGGTGAGGATTT